>JAWZYV010012297.1:1337289-2005934 GCA_038373885.1 Cheiracanthium punctorium | reverse complement strand
CACAAACTGCACTATACATACCGTAATAAATGGAAAACACGGTGTCTTTTAATAATTCTGAAAGAAATTCTCCCATATTGAACTTCACTGCAAAAATTTGAGAAAAGTGACGTATCTTGCCACATTTTCGATTTTTATGAATTTTTTTCTGAAAGTTTCGTTAATGATACATGTTTATCATTTCGGGTAGTTCCGGGATTTATGCCACACTTTTTTTTAATTTGTGTAAAAAATCCCAAGGAGCATATACAATAAAATAAATTATGTGTACTGCAAAAAAAAAATCTAAAAAATATAATTAATATTTTTTAACTTTTTTTTTTCTAAAATATTGCATTGCGAGTGAGACGCGGCTGTTCGGGGTGAGACGCCGCTCTTGTTTAGGAGTTATGCCGCGTCTGCCATGAGAACAGACAGAAATATTAAATTAAAAAAATCTGGAGTGAGTCCACTCAACTTTGCGAACACTTACGAATAAGATCATTACCAAGCATTTAAATCATAGGTTCCCAACCTTTTTTGAACTGGTGCCCCCTTTTCTAGTGAATATTTCAATACCGCTCCCCCTCCCACTCCAGAGAAATAAGAGCGTACATAATGCATGGTGAAAACAAGAATTAAATTTTAAAAAAATTACTAATAGATAGAATATTGCTGGAATTAAAACTCTACTGAATTTCTTCTTCATTTAAAAAAGAGGAATAAAAGTTGTAGAGAGGTATATTAGAGAGTTATCTCTTTCTCTCAACAGCGAAGTCTCCTATCGAAATATGTGAATTTTCGCACACGTGATAGAAATGAATTATCAGAGTGATTTTTAAGTCTTTTTTAGACTATACTTGGTTAATCTTCCCACGCCCCTCCGTGGCATATCAATGCATCCTAATTTTCTCTGGCTCTTTTACCGCCCCCCTGAAAGCCTCAAACGCCCACGTTGGGAACCTATGATTTAAATAAACGCTAGCGCACTTTCAAAAATTTCTCGCCATATGCCATAATGTAAAAGAAATCTCTGTAGTAGCCCTATAGAAAAACAATAAGTTTTATGTACATCAAAATCAATACCTGTCTTACGATGGTGGTTTATGGGATATAGACCCAATTTGAGCTAACTCGAATGTACCGTTTAGGAGCTATCGTATTAAACGATATCGTATCGAAACGAATTTTCCATATACCGAACTTTTTTCAGGGATTTAGCGACTTCGTTAGACAGAGGTCCGACTGTATATCAGTTTTCTAGCCACAATCCCTATGCACTGCTCTTTCATGAAGTTTTTCTTAAATATAATAATCAAGCATTTATAGTTATCAGAGAGAAAGAAAAAGCTTAATAATGATTCATACGATACGTTATGTTTAAAAGATTTTGCATAGCTCTAAAAATAATTTGTTCTTTAAAATTTCAACATTTTTATTTAGGCCTGCTTACCTCTTCAAAAGGTAGGTAATCGCACAAAGCAATTAACTTTTTAATGTATACATTGGAATCAGGGGCGTAGCCAGAAATTTTTCATGGGGGGGGTTATGACTACTGCAACTCATATATATGTATACGTGTGTGTGATAATGTAGTGAAGAATATACATTTTGTATGGCAAAAAATTCCTCATGGGGGGAGTTATGACCCCCCTAACCCCCCCCTTGGCTACGCCTCTGATTGGAATGTTTTATTGGTAAAGCAGAAATATATTTTTTCTTTGTAATTTTAAAAGTGCCATCTAACAAATCAATAGATATTTTTTTTTTCGAAATTTGATCTTTTAAATTTTAATTTATGCAAAAATTGTTCGATAAAACGATGTCTTTCAACTAGCATATCTTTAAAAAATAAAAATGTTCTTCCTTAGGCTTGTACTTTTAAATTCAATGATTCCTCTTCTGCTAAATTCATTTTAACATTGCACATACATAAATCCTCCAAGAATCTCCTCACTACATCAACAAATATTTGTCTGAAGTATGCATTTTGCAAGTATGATCTTCTTCGAAAATACTGTGGTGAAAGACTGAAATGATCGATTTTAAACTATCAGTGACATTATTGACTTATTCAATAAATAATACATTGTTTTCTCTAAGTGACGAAATCATCTTTTTAAAAAAATTCATGATTAAGCAAACAGGGAGAGAATTTTGAACTTTAACTTATCTTACAAAACACTAAACGGTGTAGCATTAACGTAATGTAGTTTTGTGAGATTAAAAATGATTATAATTATTGAGAAAAAAATTCAAATGAAGCACGTACGTAAAAGTAAACAGATTATTTTTCAACAATTACACTGTATTTATTAGCACTTGAGTGCTATTTTGCTGGATCACAGTTTTTGGTGTAGACGCGATTTGTCTACGCGGCATATCACTTTTCAATTTTTTTTGATTTAAGACAAATTTTTAATGTTCTAGGCAAAATTTTGGGTGTTCTTGGGATTTGGTGAGATCACTTTTAGTGTTTTTCTTTCATTTTTGTCTACGCTATTTGTGGACACGATTTTTCAACTGCCGTATCACTTTTCACTTGAATAGCCGATCCGTGTTTCATGCAAAGCGATTTAATACTTTTAGCAGAAACTTGGGCACTTCCATCCGATAATTACCAAATTCCTGGGCTCGTTTTAGTTTCAAAATTAGGCAGTGGTTTGCGAAGGAGAAAAGCATCGGGGGATAGGGTCTTTATGAAGGAAAAATTTATGGAACATTACAAAAAATCATTCCATTCGTGTTACTGCGGTGTGCAAGTGGCTGTTGCATACGTTTAAGATAAAGTGAGATTTGCAGGTAGCAGTCAAGTGCGCAGTTAAAATCTGAAATAAGTTCAGATTTTTTTTTAATTATTTATTTTCTTTACCCTTTTTTTACAGCGATTTAATATAGCTAATTTTCATCATCATCTAACCTTGTTGATGGCTGCATTGCATTTATCAAACGCCCTGTATATTTACAAACATATAAAAAAAAATTGTCTCAAATGCGATAATGGTATATAACACTATATAAACATGTTTTGACTGTTAAACTCAAAATATTTTCTGGGGGGAGGGGGAAGAATCGGGCTAGTAAAGGGCAAATGCTTGCAATGCACCACTGGTTCAATCCTTAATACGTGTTCTGTAACAAGCAGTTACTTGACTGTAATTCTCGTACTGGTTAATAGAACTGAAGCAGTGCCGCATAATGAGATCCATTAAAACTTAACTGCTTCCCAAAACGTACGCTCTGTAAGTAATATAATATTTCTGAGAATTTGCGTCTGCTAACTAAATGCCTGCTTAACTGCACATTCCATATAAGGCAGTAAAAAAAGTACCCACGGAATATAGTCTTTCAGTCCTGACGTCATACAGACGTAGCATCTTGGCAGAATGAACACGTGTGGAATATAAATAAATCTGTCAAAGTTAAGGGAGCGGAATGTAATATTCTATTTGACCTTTAGCTTCGAATTCCCCTCACATCTTTCGAAAGCATGACACCCACGATGTGAGCTACAGGGAAATATGCAGAAATACGATATCAGAAATGCCTCCTACCCCCTGAAAGAGAAAGAAGAAAGAAAGAAAAAAAAAAGATAAACGCTAAAGATGTTAAGATCGCATTCATGGCAGATGTCACAAGCAAATGACGAAAAATTAATGGACAACGACCTTGATGCTTCTGAGAATTAGAATTCCCCCTCCACCAAAATCGTATCTGGGAGCAGTTTCATTTTCGTGATGACAGATGACTAACACGTCTCGGGATGGTTTATTAATTTGTTAATTTCTTTTTCATTGCTGCTATGAACAACTTGAGGCTCATGTAGAATGCGGTTCGAAATAACTTGGACACGTGTGGGTAAAAGGCCCCCAGACATCACAGACTTCAGAACTAAAGATTGTACGCCAGCGGCTCTCACACTTTTTGAAGTCAAACGCATTTAAAATTTGTATGTAATGCAAGCGCAGTACATGCACATTTCTTAAGAGATATTTTGTAGTAACTAAATCGATTGTTATTTTTTTTAAACCGACAGGAAACAAAAAATCGAAACATACCTTAACTTTATGTATTCTTCTGTGTATATAAGAGAAATACTATAGCCTATCGTGTTCAAGCGATTTCTATATTATTAGAGCTCATATTTGAAAGGTTTCTTTGTCAATTCATTGGAGATTTTCACTCTTTTAGAGCTTAATTTGCATGCGCGTGGGTTCTTTGTTCACAAGTTTGATTGATTTACTCTTTCTGACCGGACCTTATTGGTTTGGTAACTTTTCCTAACAGCCCTCTCTGTATGTTTGGGGACATCGTGATTTTTATTCATCTTCTGGTGTGCATCTTTTTAAAGGACTATAGCTTTACAACTACAGATGGTAAAGCAGAGTTACTTTGTATTGGGCCACTAGGAGAGAGCTATGGTCCCTTGACTGTCTCTAGACGTAGGAAAAAAATCTAACTGTATAATATAATGTTGAAGGAAAATAACTTCCGTGCTGCTAGCCAGATCCGTAGGGAAAAAAAATGGTCTTGAGTGTACAGAGAATACTAATTGACACATTACATAATATGCTATTACATTTTTTTAAGCCATTGACAGCTGTTCTTTTTTTTTATAGAAATTCATGTCTTCAAGAGGCTTCTTCATTATTTATGTTTTATCGTGAGCAAAAGATCATTGGATTTATCGGCAATTAATCTTCTGTTAATATTCAGCCAAAAATAACTAGAAAGTTTCCATGAAGAGGTTTCAAATTCAATCGAATTTTCAGTGTTAAGTGATGGATGGTATCTAGACACGGACTACCACATAGCGACCTTGTAAAACTTCTAGGAAGTACCCTTGGAGAATCACTGATCTACACTAAAATTCGCATTTTTTTTTTAATTGTCTGTACATGAAAAAGTATTAATGCTTTTCATACATAATGCCTGGTTTCAAAAAAGCAGCATCCTGTGGTAAACATCACACATTTTAATTTGTTTTATCTATAAAACATTTTCGTTGAAATTTCAAACTTTTACTTTTCTACTCTTCAATTTGATGTCTGTCCTGTATAAGAGAAGTGATTGGGAAAATGGAACGGTCACGTATGTTTCTTTCTGTTTTGGCTTTAAAGGCAGACAGGGAGTTTGCTTTAACGGTGTTGTTCGAAAAAATCATGTGATTTTGTAGTACGAATAAACTAATTAAGCCGGGCACTTCAAAATTTTGAAACTGTCTCTTTACGAGCTGTACTACATTCGGAAATAAACGATAAATCTGTATCGGTTTCAAAACTTTTAGGAAAAATTCTTTAAAATCGGAAATTTTCGCAGAGCGTGTCTCTCTTCGAAAAATCTTGCAGCTCAGATCCCTGTTTAAGAATATTTTCTGAAAATTTCACAAAAGCCAGATCTTTTCGCTTATTGCAGTGTGTCAAGCAGCTTATGAAGAACCCTCTGGAATTTTTTGGTAACCCTGGTGCTATTAGTTTATTTCAATTTGTGTACCAAGACTAAAAACAGAGTTTTTTCCTTCGAACTAAAGCCTTCATTACCGTCCACACCAACATTTCACACGATCATTTTCCGTTTTGATGGTCAATAAGAGGAGAATTTTATAGCTCTCTCTTGTTACTGTGGTGGGTCCAAAGGGAAGGGAGAGGAGCAATCGTCCCCTCCTGAGCAAACTAAAACCCATTATTGAACCTACGCTTAACCCAGGGGGAGGGGGTGATATCGGGATGTATCCCACCCCCGAAATTTTTGGATTAGTGATGAAATTTCGTCTACTTATACACATATAAGTTCATATCCCCCTCCGAAAAAATTTCCAGGAGCATATCCCATCCCGAAAAATTTTCCTGGCTACGCGCCTGGCTTAACCCGTTAGTTCTCATAGAAGACCAAAGAAACTGGCTAGGTCTTAAGATTTTTGTATCGAAGCTGTTAGAATCATGCTGTAAAATACGGGTCTTCTTGCAATTATAAAACGCAGGGCTTAGTTTGAAAGGAACTCAACAGAGCTCAGCTCCAAAACTTCTTTTTCAGAATCGATTTTTACATATTAAACAAAGCCCATCAGAGTTCCTGAATATTGCTCTCCGGAGCCCACCGGCTCATTAACTCGAAATTTCCCCCTTTTCACACACAAACCAATTTTAGTGGACAGACCAATCAGGAATCATTTCGCCTGGAATGGATCTGAGAGTCCTGTGGACAACAGATATAGGCCTTCTACCGTGTATTGTTTACATTTTTTAAACGACTTTTTTACATAGGTTTTTTTATAACGACCTGTATCCTGCAGGTACGACAGCTGGCTGTGCGGCACAGCCAGCTGCGTCAAAAAAGGGTCTCTAGATCTGTGGCACGCGATGAACGTTTCGATCGTCCGCCCTCTTGCTGGTCGTTAAGTCGAGCGATGGCAAAGGCTGCCCTTTTTCCAGCATTAAAAGTAGAATTATGTTTAAAACTAATTAAAAGACGATAAAGAAACTGACTTAATCGTGCAGTAAAATACACAAAAAGCACAAAATACATGAAAAATATTCATACAGTGGTGGTAATAATGAAAAGGAGGATGGAGGGGAAAATCTGGGATTTAACGAATTTCGCAGCCAAAGAACATGTACTGCGTACGAGCAGCTGAGGATACAGCGAGTTTGGATGCGGGTCGAATCAAATGGACATAACAAATAATGCGACAGTCAGCAAGATGGGTTTACAGAGTTTTGCAGCAGTAGAGGGTTTTTAGAGCTTTATTTCAAAGGTTTAGAATTTTTTTGCTAAAGTTTTATACTTGATTTAAAGAAAAAAAATGGCGTTATAAACTCAACTTATGATTTTTTTTATTTTTTATTTAATGAATTTTGCATTTGGGCGGCTCAAATATAACTGGTAAAATATATACATTAATACACCAGAAGAAGTTAAGTGCCAGAATAACATTGTTTACTTAAAAACTGCAAGCAGTGATCTGCAATTTTTAATGAATCCCTACGACACAAAAAATGAAATACAATTATTCTGCAGGTTAATAAGCAATCAGCATTCACGGTATGCAATCACTCATTCTACTGACGTAACCTGTTGAAATGTTTTCCCAGGTCAGCCAATCTAAGTGACCGGGGTTAACATTACTTTCGCTTTGCAGAAAAAGAAAGACATTATCTATGAAATGACATTGTTCGTTGAATCAGTAAAGCATGGGGGGGAGTGGATTCTTAACTCCCTTCGAAATAATGTAGTTTTAAGGAGTAATTCATCTTATATGGAGAAGTTCGTGAAAAAGACCGTTATTCCTTGTTTAATTCTCCTTGAACCCAATTCCCGCGAAAAAAAAAAAAAAAAAGAAAAGAAAAAGCTGTCATAAATCGTTTTGTTAAGTATGTTTTGAGTACTGTCTATTCAAAGAAAACTATAGACAAGACATTTGTACAGGCAGTGCAAAATGTGCACCAAATGCTTTAGGACGATAAAATATAGCATTCACATTATAGCAACATACTGGATAACAAACAGTGAGGGATTCTGTAAGGAAAATAGCTCTTTCTTTTAGTAGGGGAGCCCGTGATGCTAATTGGGTAGTTACTCGAGCGTCGTCAGGACCTATTAGATTTTGTAGTTTAGATAATAAGAAGAATAAAAAGTTACATAATGTTTCCTTTCAGTGGTGGGGGAAGCGTATACAGACCTTCAAAGATGTAAAAAAAAAAAAAAAAAAAAAAAAAAACAGTTACATGGAGATACTCGAGCCCGTCAGATATTGATAGTTTAGACGCCCCAGCGTGTCTTTGATACCAAAAGTATGTTCATCTGCCGACTTGCGTGGTGGGAGTGGCCATCCGGAAGGGCAGAAAGTAGAAAAAGAAATGTATTTTGTCGAGCGCGTCAGATATTCAGAGGGGATGTTAAGTGAACCCTAAAAATGCTCCCATTCAAAAGACTGACGTTTCGGAAGTGACGCAAGCTCGTAGGGAATTTTTGAAAATGAAAAAAAAAAAAAATCGCCATATTGAAATACTCGAGCGTGTCAGATTTTGATACAGAAGGTTTAGCTTGATGTTCCAGTCATGGTAGCCTAAAATCTGACGATTATTTTGTGGGGTATCATTAATCTGACGGTTAGAAAAAAATTATGAATTTTTTTTTCAATGTCCATAAAATGTGACGAATAACAGCACGTAACATTATTTAAATATTTACACTTTAATTTATTTAGAAAATAATATAAAAATAAAATTCATCTGTTGAAAAAATTATTTTCAATCTTCGTCGTCATCCGAAGAATTATCATACTCCAAATCTAATAATTCAATTGGACCTCCAATATTGTCTGCAGTTTTCGTATCTGTAACAAGAAATCGTTATAACCGTTAACACAATTTTATTGATTTCTTGAATAACATGTTATCAAAGTATTAAAAAGAAATATACCTAAATCTGAAGTTTCGTCAATAACTGGTGTTATGACATCTTCGTATGCATCAGGTAACTGATTGCCAACAAACCAAGTCATTTGAAATTTTCCATCAGCATTTGTCCACCCGTAATCTGTTGGTGACATGTCAATCATAGTTTTATTGTGTGCATTTCTCCACAAGCACGCAATATACTTCGTTCGCAATAAGTGCTGCTGTAGCTCAGATTGGCAAGGAGGCAAGCAACAAGCATCGTATTTACGGACGTTCAGTGAGAAAGGCACCGATGTATCTGACACTTTGTAGGTCTTATTAAAGATTTCTATTCTTGCAAGGTTGACATCAGCTAATTTTTTCAAACCATACAAGTGGCAGATAAAAGATTGTAAAATGGCAAAAGATTCTTCTATATTATGATCCTCTGACCCTACATCGGCAAATGTCTTCTGAAAAAAATTTGAATCCATAAAAATTTGCAGAGGTTTTTTTTTTTTTTTTTCCCTCGTATGTAAAGTGCCGGATTGTAATCGCATCCTCTTAGCGCGTGCAGAGCTGGTAGCGCTAGCCGAATTATTGGTCCGAGCTTAGCATAAAGAGCAGATACGTCAATATAACGGCGTGCATTGTGAACTCCAAGATCCAACCATATTTTAACCGATGCTTGGAGATGTCCCATATTGACCAACATGATGACAACAATATCTGTGTCTGAAGTTCTGATTTTAACTGTAGAATCTTCTTGCCAAAAATACAATTTTTGTATCTGCTTCTTCATGATCAGGACATGAGAGTTCATGGTCGATTGTTCAGTTAACTTTATTATCGGTAACTGAATATACATAACACATATCATGATTAAGATGAATTGTTTCGTTACTAATAATAGTAGCCATCTCCTGATCAGCTCAATGATGAATTAAAAACTTGACAAAAGCTTCTTTGAATTGGATATTTCTTAATTCTTTCTGAAAATTTGCTGTTCTTGTTTATTGAGGACCAAAGATGTAGAACTCCTTGTTATCTACACTAAATCGAAGAGCGTGCTCGTTATCTTCGAGCGTGCTCGATCGCTCGAGTGCTCGATCGAGCTATTGTTGCACGCTCTAATCTTCATTGACGATCTTTATTGTTTTGGTTCGTATTTTTATTGCTTTGGCTCGTATTTTTATTACTTCGGCTCGTGGAAATCTACAGATTATATTTTTTTTCGTGATTCTTGCATCATTTCCTTCAAAATAACAAAAATTCAACCGCGCTCGAGAATGTCACGACAACGGTTTTTTTTTTTTTTTTTTTTTTTTTTTTTTTTTTTTTTTTTAATTTGTAACCCTCCCACTCCCTTACGTTACATTCAAATCGTCAGATTTTTTGAATGTACACTTTTTAGCTAGTAATTAACCTACCTTATCTTAATCTGACGCGCTTCAGTATTTCTGACGATCAACTTTTTTTACTAATCTGATGAGCTGCCCTAGACGCACGTCCCTACGTACAGGACTTAAATATGGTGGAGGTACTCAACATGATGCAAGGTACCACCTATGTTCATCTGACGCGCTCGAGTAAATCCCCAAAAACACCATGGGCTCCCTACTATTTTTTTTTACCAGGGAAATGTACATTTTTCAAGATCTGCTGCTGAATGAATAGAGAACTCTGAAAGTTAAATAAATATGTTATGCCCAAGGCACCTAAAACCAAAGGCACACCCTTGTGCTAATGAATGTATCTGTTTGTGTTGCGGGATAAAGATGAATCGTTAACCTCACGATCCTCGTTTTCAAATTCACCTAAAACTTGATTATCCTGATCTTAGATACAAAAACAATACATAATGTGTTTCATAAAGAGGGTAACAAAGCTTTCTTTCTTTATCCAGTAGAGATAAATGGGCAATATAAGTTTTTGAAAATGTTCAAAATAAGAGGTAGGAAAAGAGACTACATTATAGGAAAAAATTCCTCTGATTAATTTTCAAAAATTACACTTTTTAAAAAGATATATAAGCTCTTAGAAAAAAATTCTCGGGTAACTCAAATGTGCCCCCATACACTAATAAGGTGATGTATAGCTCCGGAAAATTAAAACGCCCACTTGCTCTTTATTTGGCCGTCGTTCATCGTACAGTATAGTTGTGCATACCGTTCGTTTACCAATACCAAGGTCGTTGTCGGGTCGCTCAAATCGGGTCCAAGGTCGTTCAAATTTTATGCATAGCAAATTAAAGTGTACGTTACTCGCAAAGATTGGTATGTGTAACGTTATTGTATGACGAACGACTCATTGCAAATGCGCATTTTTCATCAGGAGCTGTACAAAATTTGAGAATTATACCCTAAAAAGTTTCAGATATCAATATATGCAGCATGTATACTAACTTAAGCTACTTTTCAATGGCTCTTGAAGGGGGCATCAGATGATCACGTTTCAGGGTTCGTACAGAAATAACGAAAGAAAAAAAATTTGGACTAACAATAAACATTTGCATTCAAATTCATGTATATCTCCAGACCATCTTTGTATAAAGATATCTCTGAGACGTTTTGTGATGAAAGGCTGAAATTTTCTACATCCTCATTAGTGTATGGGCACTTTTTACTAACTGGGAATTTTTTCGTATGGAGTCGTATACAAATTTAAAAAGCGTCCCTTTTTTTAAATCAACAAGAAGATTTTTTTTAACATAGTCTTATTTCCAACCGTATTTTGAACTTTTTTTTTCCGAATTTATATTGCTCACTTATCTCTTATGAATAAAGAATTAAAACATGTTACGATCTTTATGAGACACCCTGTGTAAAAGAGTTTGGGAACAGTCGTCATTAATCAAGATTATGCAATCCGTAAAATTTTTACGCCAGTTAACCAATAAATAAATAATTTCTTACTGCTATACTATTTACTTCTAAAGGGATCAAAACAAAATTTCAACGCTCACTATAATTTGTTATACCCAACAAGCAAAGATTTGAAAATAGCTAGAAAATTTTTCTAATTCTTCTAACGTAATTTAGGCCGAGAAGTATGCAGATTTTCTTTTCCTAAGACAAGATGCAACAAAATATGACCAATTGAATAAAAAAAAAAAGGATAACAGGAAATCCTCCATTATTTTTTCCTTCAGACTGTTACTAACAAGGTCGCATGAAGGAAACATAACACTGGTTATGTGAACGGTCCATGTATAAATCTGCATCTTTCGTTCCTCGAAGGCCAAATTTGGTAAGTGATGTGAATAACTGATACAAAGTCGTGCACCGAATTTTCAACACTTCAACTAATGTTATTCATCCTCCCATCCCCCTTCCCCAGAAAAAAAGAAAAAGAAGGAAATGAACTCTAAGACTAAGTTTTTAAATTTCGAATGGCTTTCACCATTCGACGAAAACCAGTTCGATCCAGAAGGAAGATTATCGTTTCTATTGTCATAAGACTAATTCATCAGTTATTTTCGGGCTCATCATTGAGAACTCAACTATGTTCTTTCCCCATTATAAAGCCGGTCAAGCTCTGTTAGAAGAAGAAAGTAATAAAGGTTTAGTAGTCATGGAGAAACACTGACATATGAAACCATTCAAAGTTTAGCAAGAGAAGGTTGAATGACCTGAACATACAGAATCAGTTAAAAAAACAAGTTGGATGCATTTACATCCTAAAAATTGAGCATATCACACAGACATGTGACGAATGTTTATTCGTCTGTGTACTAAGGTCAGCCATTGACTACAACAGTGCTAATAAATTTTCCTTGAACCCTTTGAGGCGCAACCCTTTCCTTTTGACGACAGCTGGCTGTGTGTCAAAAAAGGGTTTCTAGATCTGTGGCACGCGATGAACGTTTCGATCGTCCGCCATCTTGATGGTCGTTCAGTCGAGCGATGGCAGCGGCTGCCCTTTTTCCAGCATTGGGCCATCTATCCAGTTGTTCTCGCATGCTTCCCTTTTTCAGCAGATGTCAGTGCTGTTAAAAATAATCGTGGCCATTTTTTGACGGGAAAGGACGTGCTAAAAAGTAAGGGATTCTCGTGGAGCTCTGTCACCCGCCACTATTTTTATTGAAATCCAATCTATTCTTCGTGACTGGCAACAGTCAAAACGTCAGAGTTGGGTGTTCCCAGAGCGGGAACACTGCGCGTTAAAGGGTTAATTTAAAGTAAGTGAACAAAACGTTAACCAGAATGAGAATGTCTTCTTTTTTTCTTTTTCTTTCTTCAGTGTCAGATCTTTTACATTTATAAATAACAGACGATGAACCATCCTTATGTCTTCTTATCAATCGAAACGATCTGTACACTGGGACAGGGACTTAGCCAGGAGCCGATATCGAGATATATTCCCGACCCCGAAATTTTCAAAATAGTTAGCATAAGCTCTATGTCTTTCAGAAATTATGTTTACTTACCGGAAATTTTCTCAATATCCTGATTTTTCAATGGGAGCTTTAGAACTAACTAAAATATAAGTAATCCAAATCCAACGCTATAAAGAAAAAGGGGGGGGGGAGTTCCTATAATTTGATTATACTGTCCTACTTATCCTACTTACAATTTTATAATATAAAAACGTTTTTCTTTTATTATTAGATTAATTTTCTGATATAAACAAACTTATTATTTGTACTTTGTTATTATTAATAATCATTATAGATTTAAATACAATATGTTATATTTAATTGTCTTTTACCATCTATTTTATTCAATAATTTTAAATTCTATATTATTCTATATATTTTTAATTTAATTAATCTATCTGGATACTAATAATGTTTAATAATATTACCCTATAGTTTTTGGCAATAACTTTGTATTCTTCTTTCTACTGTTACACTTTTACTTTGCGGCAACACCGGTTTTCACTTACTACAATTTTTACTTTCCGAACATGTACCATGTAAGGAAAGTATTGTAATCATGAAAAAATTCGACTTCGAGATTTTGGTGTTTTTACACGTTTTGAGGGCTTCTGAATCCATTTATGCTATTTTTACGAGATGTATGTATGTATGTGTGTATGTGTGTGTGTGTGTGTGTGTGTGTGTGTGTGTGTGTGTGTGTGTGTGTGTGTGTGTGTGTGTGTGTGTGTGTGTGTGTGTGTGTGTGTGTGTGTGTGTGTGTGTGTGTGAGTGAGTGAACACGATAGCTCCTGAACGAAGCATTCGATTGAGCTCAAATTAGACACATATGTCATAAACCACCGTTGCAAGACCGGTATTGATTTTGGTGTGTGTAGGACTTATAGTTTTTCTACAGGGCTACGACAAGGATTTCTTTTACATTATGGCCTATGGGGGGAATTTCTTGAAAGTGCGCTAGCGTTTAAACGGTAGATTCGATTGAGCTCAAATTGGGTATATATGCTATAAACCACCGTTGCAAGACCGGTATTGATTTTGGTGTGTATAGGACTTATAGTTTTTCTACAGGGCTACGACAAAGATTTCTTTTACATTATGGCCTATGGGGGGAATTTCTTGAAAGTGCGCTAGCGTTTAAACGGTAGATTCGATTGAGCTCAAATTGGGTATACATATTATAAACCACCGTCGCAAGACCGGTATTGATTTTGGTGTGTATAGGACTTATAGTTTTTCTACAGGGCTACGACCAAGATTTCTTTTGCATTATGGCCTATGGGGGGAATTTCTTGAAAGTGCGCTAGCGTTTAAACGGTAGATTCGATTGAGCTCAAATTGGGTATACATATTATAAACCACCGTTGCAAGACCGGTATTGATTTTGGTGTGTATAGGACTTATAGTTTTTCTACAGGGCTACGACAAAGATTTCTTTTACGTTATGGCCTACGGGGGGAATTTCTTGAAAGTGCGCTAGCGTTTAAACGATACATTCGATTGAGCTCAAATTCGGTATACATGTTATAAACCCCCATCCTAAGACCGGTATTGATTTTGGTGTGTATAGGACTTATAGTTCTCCTAAAGGGCTACGACAAAACTTTCTTTTATGTTATGGCATAATGGCATATGGGGAGAAATTCTTGAAAGTGCGCAAGCGTTTAAACGGTGCATTCGATTGAGTTTCCATTTGGTATAAATGTTTGAATTATTCATCGATTAAAATTTATTTAAATGCTTGGTAATGATCTTAATCGTAAGTGTTCGGAAAGGCGAGTGGAGTCACTCCAGATTTTTAATTTTGGCAACACTTTATGCTCACTTCCATGTGCTTTCTATCACTCCAGATTGGTATGTCGATTTTTCAGTGCTTTTTCTATTATTTTGATTTCATATTGTTTTCCTTTTTATAGTAGGATAGAGCCTAAAACGTGTGGAGTGAATATCTCGTTTGATATGCCACACAACCGAAATCCTACTATTTTGATTGTCTTTAATTATAATCTAGTGGTTATGGCTCCTGACGATGGTGCCTGTGGTTATAATTTCCGTTCCATTCTATTATCACATTGCTTACTTGTACTTTGTTTGGCTCTGTCTCTCTTTTTTTTTTCCCACTCGAGGTTTGCAATTCTTGCATATGCTGTTATATATTTTTTCATGCGGGGTATGTCATATTTGCAGTACATACTTTGTGTTTTACTTATTAGTTATATATATAAATGAGACGTCAGATATTTCAGTAAAGTTCCAGAGTTAAGGCAGGTAAAACGGTTTATTAAACATTATCTTTAAGTTACAATATAGAGTGAGAAGAGGAGTGGGAGACGGTTACAAAAATCAGCGTGGACAAATTAAGCAGTTCCAGTGGCAGAAGTCTCTCGATTTTCGATGTGCGGGAGTATTTACGCTTACCACACCACGTGGTCTGCGAAGACATAACTCCGCCTCTCTCTTATCTCTGATCGAACCACACACATTTACCAACATGACCCGCATCCGGGGCTACAAAGGCGTGGGGACACGTGTAGACTCTAAAGAACTCAGAATCAACGGCCTGATTACTGACAAATAACAAAATAAATAAAACATAGCTCCAGAGCGCGCGTGGCAAGTATGACAGGAAAGCAAAACTTACAGTGAAAGTACCCGCTTGAACAATACCCAAACTAGTAAAACCCAAATTACCTTTTTATACATTACATATATATATATATATATATATATATATAATTATCCCGTTATAGTGCCAACAGGAGAAACTACCAACGCAATTTTTTAGCATTATTTTTCGTGGGATGCACAATATAATAATCTTTAAACATCTATAAAAAGGTATCGGAAGTCATTTGTGGCAGGAATCATTAGTATTTTATCAAGAGAACAGAAGTAACGCCCAAGTGCAATGAAACTCTTTTTCTGAATTGTAGCTTACTTTTCTTAGTACTATTTCATGGCCGTTCATCCCACACAATAAGATTAAATGTATAAGACCAAAAAAATGAAATTGAAGTGAATAAGTACGTTGGAGTTCCATTACCTTGACCAACATTTCTTAAACTTTTTCTTGGATGAAGCCATTTCGAGGGTCATGAATTTTGAGGGAGCACCTTTTGTAAATCTGGGCACTTGCTACCTTGGTGCACCGAGTGCTGCGCGAAGCTCAGTTTGAGAAACCTTTACTTAATTGGACGGAGCCTGAATTAATGAAAATTTGAAACACACATATCAAGACTCAGTTAACTGATGAGTTTTGGGAATAATAAGCCATCTTCATAAATGAATCACCTATAAAGAAAAAAAAGATACATTTCTTTAGATGTCTTTATATCAAATAAAATTTGTAATAACAAATTTTATTTATTCATAATTTTTTTAATTATTCACAAAGTAGTGGATAATAAAACGTGTTCCTGCCTAATTTTAAACAGGGAAAACAATACCTCCTGCCTGATACAATTTGGATTTCATAGGCGAATGAAACTTTTTCTTTTAAAAGGCTTGCAAATTATACCGGATTACCGTGTTTCTGGTAATTAATGGAGAAAAATTCTGACTCAATTATGTGTTCTTTTCCTACATGCTGCCAAAGCGAAAGTAAAATTAAGGAGTTACCTAGGGATAAAATTTTGCGGAATACTTGGAGGGTAACAAACATTTCGACAGTGTCGATACTCTAAAATATAATATTTAATAGCCTTTTTTTTAACCCTTTCCCAATGCTGAAAAAAGGGCAGCCGTTGCCATCGCTCGACTTCACTACCAGCAAGATGGCGGACGATCGAAACGTTCATCGCATGCCACAGATCTAGAGACCCTTTTTTGACGACAGCTGGCTGTGCTCGCGTACAGCCAGCTGCGTCAAAAAAGGGTTATTTGCCTTCATATTAATTTGCCTTTAGAAATGAAGATTGTATTAACCCTTTGAGGCGCAACCCTTTCCCAATGCTGAAAAAAGCGCAGCCGTTGCCATCGCTCGACTTAACTACCAGCCAGCTGCGTCAAAAAAGGGTCTCTACGATCTGTGGCACGCGATGAACGTTTCGACCCCCGCAACGAAAACCCATTATTGAACCTACGCTTAACTCAGGGGGAGGGGGTATATCGGGATGTATCCCCCCCCGAAATTTTTGGATTAGTGATGAAATTTCGTCTACTTATACACATATAAGTTCATATCCCCCTCCGAAAAAATTTCCAGGAGCATATCCCATCCCGAAAAATTTTCCTGGCTACGCGCCTGGCTTAACCCGTTAGTTCTCATAGAAGACCAAAGAAACTGGCTAGGTCTTAAGATTTTTGTATCGAAGCTGTTAGAATCATGCTGTAAAATACGGGTCTTCTTGCAATTATAAAACGCAGGGCTTAGTTTGAAAGGAACTCAACAGAGCTCAGCTCCAAAACTTCTTTTTCAGAATCGATTTTTACATATTAAACAAAGCCAATCAGAGTTCCTGAATATTGCTCTCCGGAGCCCACCGGCTCATTAACTCGAAATTTCCCCCTTTTCACACACAAACCAATTTTAGTGGACAGACCAATCAGGAATCATTTCGCCTGGAATGGATCTGAGAGTCCTGTGGACAACAGATATAGGCCTTCTACCGTGTATTGTTTACATTTTTTAAACGACTTTTTTACATAGGTTTTTTTATAACGACCTGTATCCTGCAGGTACGACAGCTGGCTGTGCGGCACAGCCAGCTGCGTCAAAAAAGGGTCTCTAGATCTGTGGCACGCGATGAACGTTTCGATCGTCCGCCCTCTTGCTGGTCGTTAAGTCGAGCGATGGCAAAGGCTGCCCTTTTTCCAGCATTAAAAGTAGAATTATGTTTAAAACTAATTAAAAGACGATAAAGAAACTGACTTAATCGTGCAGTAAAATACACAAAAAGCACAAAATACATGAAAAATATTCATACAGTGGTGGTAATAATGAAAAGGAGGATGGAGGGGAAAATCTGGGATTTAACGAATTTCGCAGCCAAAGAACATGTACTGCGTACGAGCAGCTGAGGATACAGCGAGTTTGGATGCGGGTCGAATCAAATGGACATAACAAATAATGCGACAGTCAGCAAGATGGGTTTACAGAGTTTTGCAGCAGTAGAGGGTTTTTAGAGCTTTATTTCAAAGGTTTAGAATTTTTTTGCTAAAGTTTTATACTTGATTTAAAGAAAAAAAAATGGCGTTATAAACTCAATTTATGATTTTTTTTTTTTTTTTTATTTAATGAATTTTGCATTTAGGCGGCTCAAATATAACTGGTAAAATATATACATTAATACACCAGAAGAAGTTAAGTGCCAGAATAACATTGCTTACTTAAAAACTGCAAGTAGCGATCTGCAATTTATAATGAATCCCTACGACACAAAAAATGAAATACAATTATTCTGCAGGTTAATAAGCAATCAGCATTCACGGTATGCAATCGCTCATTCTACTGACGTAACCTGTTGAAATGTTTCCCCAGGTCAGCCAATCTAAGTGACCGGGGTTAACATTACTTTCGCTTTGCAGAAAAAGAAAGACATTATCTATGAAATGACATTGTTCGTTGAATCAGTAAAGCATGGGGGGAGTGGATTCTTAACTCCCTTCGAAATAATGTATTTTTAAGGAGTAATTCATCTTATATGGAGAAGTTCGTGAGAAAGATCGTTATTCCTTGTGAGCAGGTAATTCTCCTTGATCAATTCCCGCGAAAAAAAAAAAAAGAAAGAAAAAGCTGTCATAAATTGTTTTGTTAAGTATGTTTTGAGTACTGTCTATTCAAAGAAAACTATAGCCAAGACATCTGTACAGGCAGTTCAAAATGTGCACCAAATGCTTTAGGACGATAAAATATAGCATTCACATTATAGCAACATACTGGATAGCAAACAGTGAGGTATTATGTAAGGAAAATAGTTCTCTTTCTTTTAGTAGGGGAGCCCGTGATGCTAATTGGGTAGTTACTCGAACGTCGTCAGGACCTATTAGATTTTGTAGTTTAGATAATAAGAAGAATAAAAAGTTACATAATGTTTCCTTTCAGTGGTGGGGGAAGTGTATACAGACCTTCAAAGATGTAAAAAAAAAAAAAAAACAGTTACATGGAGATACTCGAGCCCGTCAGATATTGATAGTTTAGATGCCCCAGCGTGTCTTTGATACCAAAAGTATGTTCATCTGCCTACTTGTGTGGTGGGAGTGGCCATCCGGAAGGGCAGAAAGTAGAAAAAAATGTGTTTTGTCGAGCGCGTCAGATATTCAGAGGGGATGTTAAGTGAACCCTAAAAATGCTCCCATTCAAAAGACTGACGTTTCGGAAGTGACGCAAGCTCGTAGGGAATTTTTGAAAATGCAAAAAAAAAAAAAAAATCGCCATATTGAAATACTCGAGCGTGTCAGATTTTGATACAGAAGGTTTAGCTTGATGTTCCAGTCATGGTAGCCTAAAATCTGACGATTATTTTGTGGGGTATCATTAATCTGACGGCTAGAAAAAAATTATGAATTTTTTTTTCAATGTCCATAAAATGTAACGAATAACAGCACGTAAAATTATTTAAATATTTACACTTTAATTTATTTAGAAAATAATATAAAAATAAAATTCATCTGTTGAAAAAATTATTTTCAATCTTCGCCGTCATCCGAAGAATTATCATACTCCAAATCTAATAATTCAATTGGACCTCCAATATTGTCTGCAGTTTTCGTATCTGTAACAGGAAATCGTTATAACCGTTAACACAATTTTATTGATTTCTTGAATAACATGTTATCAAAGTATTAAAAAGAAATATACCTAAATCTGAAGTTTCGTCAATAACTGGTGTTATGACATCTTCGTATGCATCAGGTAACTGATTGCCAACAAACCAAGTCATTTGAAATTTTCCATCAGCATTTGTCCACCCGTAATCTGTTGGTGACATGTCAATCATAGTTTTATTGTGTGCATTTCTCCACAAGCACGCAATATACTTCGTTCGCAATAAGTGCTGCTGTAGCTCAGATTGGCAAGGAGGCAAGCAACAAGCATCGTATTTACGGACGTTCAGTGAGAAAGGCACCGATGTATCTGACACTTTGTAGGTCTTATTAAAGATTTCTATTCTTGCAAGGTTGACATCAGCTAATTTTTTCAAACCATACAAGTGGCAGATAAAAGATTGTAAAATGGCAAAAGATTCTTCTATATTATGATCCTCTGACCCTACATCGGCAAATGTCTTCTGAAAAAAATTTGAATCCATAAAAATTTGCAGAGGTTTTTTTTTTTTTTTTTCCCTCGTATGTAAAGTGCCGGATTGTAATCGCATCCTCTTAGCGCGTGCAGAGCTGGTAGCGCTAGCCGAATTATTGGTCCGAGCTTAGCATAAAGAGCAGATACGTCAATATAACGGCGTGCATTGTGAACTCCAAGATCCAACCATATTTTAACCGATGCTTGGAGATGTCCCATATTGACCAACATGATGACAACAATATCTGTGTCTGAAGTTCTGATTTTAACTGTAGAATCTTCTTGCCAAAAATACAATTTTTGTATCTGCTTCTTCATGATCAGGACATGAGAGTTCATGGTCGATTGTTCAGTTAACTTTATTATCGGTAACTGAATATACATAACACATATCATGATTAAGATGAATTGTTTCGTTACTAATAATAGTAGCCATCTCCTGATCAGCTCAATGATGAATTAAAAACTTGACAAAAGCTTCTTTGAATTTGATATTTCTTAATTCTTTCTGAAACTTTGCTGTTCTTGTTTATTGAGGACCAAAGATGTAGAACTCCTTGTTATCTACACTAAATCTTCGAGCGTGCTCGATCGCTCGAGTGCTCGATCGAGCTATTGTTGCACGCTCTAATCTTCATTGACGATCTTTATTGTTTTGGTTCGTATTTTTATTGCTTTGGCTCGTATTTTTATTACTTCGGCTCGTGGAAATCTACAGATTATATTTTTTTTCGTGATTCTTGCATCATTTCCTTCAAAATAACAAAAATTCAACCGCGCTCGAGAATGTCACGACAACGGTTTTTTTTTTTTTTTTTTTTTTTTTTTTTTTTTTTTTTTTTTTATTTGTTACCCTCCCCCTCCCTTACGTTTCATTCAAATCGTCAGATTTTCTGAATGTACACTTTTTAGCTAGTAATTAACCTACCTTATCTTAATCTGACGCGCTTCAGTATGTCTGACGATCAACTTTTTTTACTAATCTGATGAGCTGCCCTAGACGCACGTCCCTACATACAGGACTTAAATATGGTGGAGGTACTCAACATGATGCAAAGTACCCCCTATGTTCATCTGACGCGCTCGAGTAAATCCCCAAAAACACCATAGGCTCCCTACTATTTTTTTTTTACCAGGGAAATGTACATTTTTCAAGATCTGCTGCTGAATGAATAGAGAACTCTGAAAGTTAAATAAATATGTTATGCCCAAGGCACCTAAAACCAAAGGCACACCCTTGTGCTAATGAATTTATCCGTTTGTGTTGCGGGATAAAGATGAATCATTAACCTCACGATCCTCGTTTTCAAATTCACCTAAAACTTGATTATCCTGATCTTAGATACAAAAACAATACATAATGTGTTTCATAAAGAGGGTAACAAAGCTTTCTTTCTTTATCCAGTAGAGATAAATGGGCAATATAAGTTTTTGAAAATGTTCAAAATAAGAGGTAGGAAAAGAGACTACATTATAGGAAAAAATTCCTCTGATTAATTTTCAAAAATTACACTTTTTAAAAAGATATATAAGCTCTTAGAAAAAAATTCTCGGGTAACTCAAATGTGCCCCCATACACTAATAAGGTGATGTATAGCTCCGGAAAATTAAAACGCCCACTTGCTCTTTATTTGGCCGTCGTTCATCGTACAGTATAGTTGTGCATACCGTTCGTTTACCAATACCAAGGTCGTTGTCGGGTCGCTCAAATCGGGTCCAAGGTCGTTCAAATTTTATGCATAGCAAATTAAAGTGTACGTTACTCGCAAAGATTGGTATGTGTAACGTTATTGTATGACGAACGACTCATTGCAAATGCGCATTTTTCATCAGGAGCTGTACAAAATTTGAGAATTATACCCTAAAAAGTTTCAGATATCAATATATGCAGCATGTATACTAACTTAAGCTACTTTTCAATGGCTCTTGAAGGGGGCATCAGATGATCACGTTTCAGGGTTCGTACAGAAATAACGAAAGAAAAAAAATTTGGACTAACAATAAACATTTGCATTCAAATTCATGTATATCTCCAGACCATCTTTGTATAAAGATATCTCTGAGACGTTTTGTGATGAAAGGCTGAAATTTTCTACATCCTCATTAGTGTATGGGCACTTTTTACTAACTGGGAATTTTTTCGTATGGAGTCGTATACAAATTTAAAAAGCGTCCCTTTTTTTAAATCAACAAGAAGATTTTTTTTAACATAGTCTTATTTCCAACCGTATTTTGAACTTTTTTTTTCCGAATTTATATTGCTCACTTATCTCTTATGAATAAAGAATTAAAACATGTTACGATCTTTATGAGACACCCTGTGTAAAAGAGTTTGGGAACAGTCGTCATTAATCAAGATTATGCAATCCGTAAAATTTTTACGCCAGTTAACCAATAAATAAATAATTTCTTACTGCTATACTATTTACTTCTAAAGGGATCAAAACAAAATTTCAACGCTCACTATAATTTGTTATACCCAACAAGCAAAGATTTGAAAATAGCTAGAAAATTTTTCTAATTCTTCTAACGTAATTTAGGCCGAGAAGTATGCAGATTTTCTTTTCCTAAGACAAGATGCAACAAAATATGACCAATTGAATAAAAAAAAAAAGGATAACAGGAAATCCTCCATTATTTTTTCCTTCAGACTGTTACTAACAAGGTCGCATGAAGGAAACATAACACTGGTTATGTGAACGGTCCATGTATAAATCTGCATCTTTCGTTCCTCGAAGGCCAAATTTGGTAAGTGATGTGAATAACTGATACAAAGTCGTGCACCGAATTTTCAACACTTCAACTAATGTTATTCATCCTCCCATCCCCCTTCCCCAGAAAAAAAGAAAAAGAAGGAAATGAACTCTAAGACTAAGTTTTTAAATTTCGAATGGCTTTCACCATTCGACGAAAACCAGTTCGATCCAGAAGGAAGATTATCGTTTCTATTGTCATAAGACTAATTCATCAGTTATTTTCGGGCTCATCATTGAGAACTCAACTATGTTCTTTCCCCATTATAAAGCCGGTCAAGCTCTGTTAGAAGAAGAAAGTAATAAAGGTTTAGTAGTCATGGAGAAACACTGACATATGAAACCATTCAAAGTTTAGCAAGAGAAGGTTGAATGACCTGAACATACAGAATCAGTTAAAAAAACAAGTTGGATGCATTTACATCCTAAAAATTGAGCATATCACACAGACATGTGACGAATGTTTATTCGTCTGTGTACTAAGGTCAGCCATTGACTACAACAGTGCTAATAAATTTTCCTTGAACCCTTTGAGGCGCAACCCTTTCCTTTTGACGACAGCTGGCTGTGTGTCAAAAAAGGGTTTCTAGATCTGTGGCACGCGATGAACGTTTCGATCGTCCGCCATCTTGATGGTCGTTCAGTCGAGCGATGGCAGCGGCTGCCCTTTTTCCAGCATTGGGCCATCTATCCAGTTGTTCTCGCATGCTTCCCTTTTTCAGCAGATGTCAGTGCTGTTAAAAATAATCGTGGCCATTTTTTGACGGGAAAGGACGTGCTAAAAAGTAAGGGATTCTCGTGGAGCTCTGTCACCCGCCACTATTTTTATTGAAATCCAATCTATTCTTCGTGACTGGCAACAGTCAAAACGTCAGAGTTGGGTGTTCCCAGAGCGGGAACACTGCGCGTTAAAGGGTTAATTTAAAGTAAGTGAACAAAACGTTAACCAGAATGAGAATGTCTTCTTTTTTTCTTTTTCTTTCTTCAGTGTCAGATCTTTTACATTTATAAATAACAGACGATGAACCATCCTTATGTCTTCTTATCAATCGAAACGATCTGTACACTGGGACAGGGACTTAGCCAGGAGCCGATATCGAGATATATTCCCGACCCCGAAATTTTCAAAATAGTTAGCATAAGCTCTATGTCTTTCAGAAATTATGTTTACTTACCGGAAATTTTCTCAATATCCTGATTTTTCAATGGGAGCTTTAGAACTAACTAAAATATAAGTAATCCAAATCCAACGCTATAAAGAAAAAGGGGGGGGGGAGTTCCTATAATTTGATTATACTGTCCTACTTATCCTACTTACAATTTTATAATATAAAAACGTTTTTCTTTTATTATTAGATTAATTTTCTGATATAAACAAACTTATTATTTGTACTTTGTTATTATTAATAATCATTATAGATTTAAATACAATATGTTATATTTAATTGTCTTTTACCATCTATTTTATTCAATAATTTTAAATTCTATATTATTCTATATATTTTTAATTTAATTAATCTATCTGGATACTAATAATGTTTAATAATATTACCCTATAGTTTTTGGCAATAACTTTGTATTCTTCTTTCTACTGTTACACTTTTACTTTGCGGCAACACCGGTTTTCACTTACTACAATTTTTACTTTCCGAACATGTACCATGTAAGGAAAGTATTGTAATCATGAAAAAATTCGACTTCGAGATTTTGGTGTTTTTACACGTTTTGAGGGCTTCTGAATCCATTTATGCTATTTTTACGAGATATATGTATGTATGTGTGTATGTGTGTGTGTGTGTGTGTGTGTGTGTGTGTGTGTGTGTGTGTGTGTGTGTGTGTGTGTGTGTGTGTGTGTGTGTGAGTGAACACGATAGCTCCTGAACGAAGCATTCGATTGAGCTCAAATTAGACACATATGTCATAAACCACCGTTGCAAGACCGGTATTGATTTTGGTGTGTGTAGGACTTATAGTTTTTCTACAGGGCTACGACAAGGATTTCTTTTACATTATGGCCTATGGGGGGAATTTCTTGAAAGTGCGCTAGCGTTTAAACGGTAGATTCGATTGAGCTCAAATTGGGTATATATGCTATAAACCACCGTTGCAAGACCGGTATTGATTTTGGTGTGTATAGGACTTATAGTTTTTCTACAGGGCTACGACAAAGATTTCTTTTACATTATGGCCTATGGGGGGAATTTCTTGAAAGTGCGCTAGCGTTTAAACGGTAGATTCGATTGAGCTCAAATTGGGTATACATATTATAAACCACCGTCGCAAGACCGGTATTGATTTTGGTGTGTATAGGACTTATAGTTTTTCTACAGGGCTACGACCAAGATTTCTTTTGCATTATGGCCTATGGGGGGAATTTCTTGAAAGTGCGCTAGCGTTTAAACGGTAGATTCGATTGAGCTCAAATTGGGTATACATATTATAAACCACCGTTGCAAGACCGGTATTGATTTTGGTGTGTATAGGACTTATAGTTTTTCTACAGGGCTACGACAAAGATTTCTTTTACGTTATGGCCTACGGGGGGAATTTCTTGAAAGTGCGCTAGCGTTTAAACGATACATTCGATTGAGCTCAAATTCGGTATACATGTTATAAACCCCCATCCTAAGACCGGTATTGATTTTGGTGTGTATAGGACTTATAGTTCTCCTAAAGGGCTACGACAAAACTTTCTTTTATGTTATGGCATAATGGCATATGGGGAGAAATTCTTGAAAGTGCGCAAGCGTTTAAACGGTGCATTCGATTGAGTTTCCATTTGGTATAAATGTTTGAATTATTCATCGATTAAAATTTATTTAAATGCTTGGTAATGATCTTAATCGTAAGTGTTCGGAAAGGCGAGTGGAGTCACTCCAGATTTTTAATTTTGGCAACACTTTATGCTCACTTCCATGTGCTTTCTATCACTCCAGATTGGTATGTCGATTTTTCAGTGCTTTTTCTATTATTTTGATTTCATATTGTTTTCCTTTTTATAGTACGATAGAGCCTAAAACGTGTGGAGTGAATATCTCTTTTGATATGCCACACAACCGAAATCCTACTATTTTGATTGTCTTTAATTATAATCTAGTGGTTATGGCTCCTGACGATGGTGCCTGTGGTTATAATTTCCGTTCCATTCTATTATCACATTGCTTACTTGTACTTTGTTTGGCTCTGTCTCTCTTTTTTTTTTCCCACTCGAGGTTTGCAATTCTTGCATATGCTGTTATATATTTTTTCATGCGGGGTATGTCATATTTGCAGTACATACTTTGTGTTTTACTTATTAGTTATATATATAAATGAGACGTCAGATATTTCAGTAAAGTTCCAGAGTTAAGGCAGGTAAAACGGTTTATTAAACATTATCTTTAAGTTACAATATAGAGTGAGAAGAGGAGTGGGAGACGGTTACAAAAATCAGCGTGGACAAATTAAGCAGTTCCAGTGGCAGAAGTCTCTCGATTTTCGATGTGCGGGAGTATTTACGCTTACCACACCACGTGGTCTGCGAAGACATAACTCCGCCTCTCTCTTATCTCTGATCGAACCACACACATTTACCAACATGACCCGCATCCGGGGCTACAAAGGCGTGGGGACACGTGTAGACTCTAAAGAACTCAGAATCAACGGCCTGATTACTGACAAATAACAAAATAAATAAAACATAGCTCCAGAGCGCGCGTGGCAAGTATGACAGGAAAGCAAAACTTACAGTGAAAGTACCCGCTTGAACAATACCCAAACTAGTAAAACCCAAATTACCTTTTTATACATTACATATATATATATAATTATCCCGTTATAGTGCCAACAGGAGAAACTACCAACGCAATTTTTTAGCATTATTTTTCGTGGGATGCACAATATAATAATCTTTAAACATCTATAAAAAGGTATCGGAAGTCATTTGTGGCAGGAATCATTAGTATTTTATCAAGAGAACAGAAGTAACGCCCAAGTGCAATGAAACTCTTTTTCTGAATTGTAGCTTACTTTTCTTAGTACTATTTCATGGCCGTTCATCCCACACAATAAGATTAAATGTATAAGACCAAAAAAATGAAATTGAAGTGAATAAGTACGTTGGAGTTCCATTACCTTGACCAACATTTCTTAAACTTTTTCTTGGATGAAGCCTTTTTGAAGGTCATGAATTTTGAGGGAGCACCTTTTGTAAATCTGGGCACATGCTACCTTGGTGCACCGAGTGCTGCGCGAAGCTCAGTTTGAGAAACCTTTACTTAATTGGACGGAGCCTGAATTAATGAAAATTTGAAACACACATATCAAGACTCAGTTAACTGATGAGTTTTGGGAATAATAAGCCATCTTCATAAATGAATCACCTATAAAGAAAAAAAAGATACATTTCTTTAGATGTCTTTATATCAAATAAAATTTGTAATAACAAATTTTATTTATTCATAATTTTTTTAATTATTCACAAAGTAGTGGATAATAAAACGTGTTCCTGCCTAATTTTAAACAGGGAAAACAATACCTCCTGCCTGATACAATTTGGATTTCATAGGCGAATGAAACTTTTTCTTTTAAAAGGCTTGCAAATTATACCGGATTACCGTGTTTCTGGTAATTAATGGAGAAAAATTCTGACTCAATTATGTGTTCTTTTCCTACATGCTGCCAAAGCGAAAGTAAAATTAAGGAGTTACCTAGGGATAAAATTTTGCGGAATACTTGGAGGGTAACAAACATTTCGACAGTGTCGATACTCTAAAATATAATATTTAATAGCCTTTTTTTTAACCCTTTCCCAATGCTGAAAAAAGGGCAGCCGTTGCCATCGCTCGACTTCACTACCAGCAAGATGGCGGACGATCGAAACGTTCATCGCATGCCACAGATCTAGAGACCCTTTTTTGACGACAGCTGGCTGTGCTCGCGTACAGCCAGCTGCGTCAAAAAAGGGTTATTTGCCTTCATATTAATTTGCCTTTAGAAATGAAGATTGTATTAACCCTTTGAGGCGCAACCCTTTCCCAATGCTGAAAAAAGCGCAGCCGTTGCCATCGCTCGACTTAACTACCAGCCAGCTGCGTCAAAAAAGGGTCTCTACGATCTGTGGCACGCGATGAACGTTTCGATCGTCCACCATCTTGCTGGTAGTTAAGTCGAGCGATGGCAACGGCTGCCCTTTTTTCAGCATTGGGCAATCTATCGAGCTGGTCTCGCAATCTTCCATTTTTCAGCAGATGTCAGTGCTGTTAAAAATACTCGTGATCATTTTTTACGCGAAATGACGTACTAAAAAGTAAAGGGTTCTCGTGGAGCTATGTCACCCGCAACTATTTTTATAGAAATCTAATCTATTCTCCGTGACTGGCAACAGTCAGAACGTCAGAGTTGGGTGTTCCCAGAGCGGGAACACTGCGCGTTAAAGGGTTAAATCTTGATGGTTATTTGTAAGTTGCCAATATGCTTTCGTATAAAAGCTGCATATAACAGGCTATACTTTTAGACTTGATTCTCACAGTATTCGGTTATAATTTGTACAACATGTAATTGCAAATAATTAATATAGGAATAAACTAATTCTCACTATAAAAGTACTTAAAAATTTTATAAAATAACACCCATAAAACGGTATTTATTATTAATTCTTCCCACCAAGGTCATTTTATTTTTTATTTTTTAAATGTATATTTTTCTTCTTTTACAGATAATTGAAAATAAGAATTAATTAATACAGGAATAAACTAATTCTTCCTATAAAAATAATTTGAAAATTTATAAAATAGCACGCATAAAAAGGTTTTTATTGTTGATTCTTCCCAATTCAGATATTTAATTTTTTATTTTGTAAATTTACTTTTTTTTAATCATTTTTTAATTGCTTTAAATAAATTTATCATAGCTTCAATCGACAATGCAAGTTTAAAAGTAGGTTAGTTATAATTATAATAATAAGTATAATAATAAAAACAACAACAACACACACAAAAATGAAAAAAAAAACATGAAGAATTATGAACTTAACCTGAAAAAATAGATGTTTTTTATTCTATAAGTAGTAAAATGTAGGTAACTACTAGCAAAAAAAAAAATTTTTTCTAATTAAAATATCATTTTGACAAAATGATGTTTTAATTTAACAAAAATTTCGTTGACGCATTTCAACAGGATTATTCTGTTGGCTTAACAAAATTTTTGTTGATTCAATAAAACATTTTCCCAGTGTGCTGGAAGAAAAACCTAACAATTGGTATCACCGTTTACATCTCTGTTTTCATTTTAATATGCAGGGCTTTCAATGCAAGTCGTGTATACCGCCCCTATTGCTACGTGAGCTGGTTTTTTCATCTCCTGAATAACGTTCGGAAGATGCAGCCCCAAGGTATTTGGGGGAAAAAGAAACAACAGAAACCAAAAGATTCGGACGTTCACTGGTACTTAGATGTTACTGCTGGATCTATCACGACTCTCACTCAAGTTGCAAGGTTTGTCTTAGGCCGAAATGCTCCCACTGACTTTATTCGTCCTGCTGTGCGTGTTTGCGACTGGCAGGTAAGCTTTATGCCCTAAGATGTGCTGTCGAGGTAACATATTAGAAAACCTGGTTAAATATTATTAATATTAAGTACGGATTTACTTAAAATGTTACGTTGATGTTGTGATTTCTGTAATAATAAGTTAAAATTCTTATAAATTATATACATATTATAATTATTCATTTTGCTACGAATTCGAAAGTTTGGGCTCTTGTACAAATGCTTTAAAAACGAAAAATACGATGTATGTTTTATTATTAGTCATTAATTTCGCATTGCATTAAGCAAATATAATGTGATTATGAACCATTAATTTTTGTGGTGAATTTATGGTTTTGTTATTAATAGTTTCTAAACTTAAAAGATAAGCCTAGATGGTTACAGACCTAGATGACCAGTTCTATTATAACGGGTCGGCTGGGAAAAAGAAAAGAAAAAAAAATCAAAATCCAAGGTGTTTTATGTTTTGATGTTTTCACCCAATGCTAAAAGAGGAGACAAAGATTGAAATCTAAAAGTTTTGTCTATCTCCATGTCTGTCTCCATTGTAGATCCCAAACGGATCAGCTGATTTAATGCGATTTGTTTTGTTCGGTTTAATCGGAATGGTTCGTAATAGAGGTGTGCCGGATCGTTAAAAAACTAGATCCACCGTCGCGGACAATTTATATGCGCGGATACGGATATGAAAACGGATCATTTGTTTCTTATATCCGCGGATATTGATATGGAACAAATGGTTCGTTTCGTATATCTGAGGATAAGGATATTTTTGTTTGGAAATTATTTAAAATTTTTATTGTCTTCTTTTAGCTCTTTGGAGGTTTTGTTTTTGTGTTTTTGTTTTGTTTTTTCGTGGGGGGGGGGGTTCTTTTTTATATACTTTTCTTCCTTTTTCAAAAAATATTTTGCTACATTACTGATTTAATCTGGGTATCCATTTTCTCCATCAGAAAGTAGTAAAAAAATAGCACTTGTTGAATATCATTTTTATTTTCGAAAATTTAATTTGATGCACATTCAAACTTTAGAAAAATGCTTTTTAATTTTTAAACCAAACCCTTAAAATAAATTTCAAAAATATGGTACTTTAATTTAAACCTATTTTTTAAAGGTCATAAACGAAAAAGAGTGAAATGCCTCATAAAATTCTCAAAAATCGATTTAGAAGGACCACCCTATAATATGTGTATGTGACCAAAAAAAGAATAATTCAGACCATGATTCAAGATTTAAGGCTTACACCTCTTAGCATCTCTTTACATCTCAATTATAGAAAAGAATTCTCTATAATATAGTAATATCTCAATCCTTCAGTATGCTTTTTTGAAGAAAATTGTAACAAATTATTTTTTTAATCGATAAGACGAATCGATTAGTACCTCTTTGTTATTTCTTTACCTTTCCTTTCCTCCACCCTTTCCCTTCATAAGATAAGAAAAGTAGTGGTAGGAATCATTCATAAATGTTTTTGATGCATAAAGGGTTAACAAAGTCCGGAGCCCGTCATTTTATGACGAGCACTGTCTTATCAACTAAAGAGAAGAGCATTTAAATATTTTTTGGTTAACTAAAGCAAAAGTGCAAAATCAACTCGGGGATAACAAGTTGACCCTGGTATAGCAAAGTCGACACATGCTGTGAATGCTGATGTCTCTCGAATTGCTCTCCAGTAAATTTACCTCGGTGTATTCTCTCGAAATCATGAAAAAATTAACTGTCTATGGCGCATATTTAAATAGGCTACACCACAGAGGCTCAACATACATAAACAGATCAGGCAGGGTTCGATTAAACCTACACTGCAAAGAAATTTTGTGATATTGATGGTACACATAATCGGAAATTGGTGTGCCGGCTGTTTGACTCCAACAAGGTTCAAAAGTTCGGATGTTTGGTGCGTGCGTGTTGTGTTGTGGTATTAAGACCAATTAACTGCTCGCGAGATCTAGGCTTATGGGTGGGAAGCCCTCCGTGGGGGTCTTTCTAAAGGGTGCTAACCCGTACTTACGCTAAGATTCGGAGGAAACCACGGAAAACTCCGAACGGTTAGGTCTGCGGACGCGATCTGTTTTTAGAATGTTTGGAGTGTTTTAGGTTGATCCCAATGTACCAACTTTGCTAAAAATTCAGAGCTGGGGATCGAACATAGACCCCAATGTTTCATTTGTTCAGTCTGTATTTGCAGATGATAAGTGCCAACGGTTGTTAGGGGAGAAATTTCATCTGGGAATCGTCCCAGAGTAACTCAGTGGTAAAGCGCCTGCACGTTAAGCCGTAGCCCTCGGTTCGATCCCCAGCTCTGGAATTTTTCGCATAGTTGATATATCGATCCTCCTGAAACGTTCCAAACAGCCTAATTTAAATAAGAGTTGATTAAACTTTGTGAGGTTTTCTCATATTCTAAAAAAAAAGGGGGGGGGGTGTTGAAAAGTGTTTATGATTTCGGTTTGTCCATCTCCTCGTCTTTGTTCTAATTGCCGTAAATATTAAACGATTAATACGAAATTCATGTATGTTATTCCTACGTACAATACAACCTACCCTATTAAAAGTGCTAAAAGTAGCATTAATAGATCTTTTACCGTATTCAAAAGAATTCCAATGCATGATGTTCTATGGACTGTCGTTCTTTAAAGCGTAATTTAGAGACTTTCCGGTATTTTAAACGAAACAAAATACTGTGTATGTTATTAAGGATTACAAGATAAAGCTGTCCATCGAAAATAGTGTATCTATCATTCATAGTTCCTCTACAGGAATAATCAAAATAATTCCAATGCACTGCTGTCAATGGCGGTTTTACAGACATTCACCCATTTTAAGCACAATATGATCCTACAATATTGTTAGCTAATGGTCCAACGACGATCGTGTGTATCAGTCAAAAACCGCGCCAAATGTCGCCAAGCGTGGCTACTTTTGATGATAACGCGCCAAATTTGATACGGAAAAATGCTTCGAAAAATGAGCCCTGCTTGGCGATATTTTCATTCTTCAGCGGGAAATCTAAATTCTTAAATGGGACAACATTAGAGTATAGTGATCTCATAGGGAATTTTGAAAATTCGTCTTTTAGTTTAGGGAAAAAATACACATTTCAACACTCTTATATATATATTGGCTGAAGTATCCGTCGTTGACGGGTTAGTACTGAATGCAAATTTCCAAAAAGCAAGAACTTTCGTCAGCATTGTAGGAGTACACAGAATGGATGTAGTATGTTGCCAAAGTAAAGAAAGCGGAGTTATAATTTTTATGTATTGTTAAAATATTACAGGTTAGAGAGTAACTAAGTAATATCGTTTCATTCGCTTTATTCGTAACTAGCGGCTACCCGCGACTTCGTCGCGTCGGCTTTAGAATTAGGTGCCGAGAGAAACGAAGCATGTGTGAATAACAAATATGTTTGCAACTAAAGAAACAGCATTTAAATATTATTTGCTTTTTACTTATTTTAAATGAAGTACAATGCATGGTAGTATACTTCATTTAAAATAACAGAGTACGTAAAATTACTAAATTTAGATTTTTTTCAGGCATTTGGCGAATAGAGACAGTTACGACAGTATTTGCGAACTGTTTTGAGTGTTCTTGTAAAAGAAATATTTATGCTATATGCATGAATTTTAGCCTATGTTAATCAGGAATAGTGCAGCTTTCTATTTGCGAAAAAGTTTTAGAATCGGTTCTATAGTTACAGAGATACCCATGAGCATTTGCGCATATTGAAATAATTTTCGCAAAATCTCAAAATCTAATCAATATTTTTGAAAAATTGGAAGCCTAGAATTTAAGTTGAGTGACAACCTATCCTGTCACCCAATTTCGTTTTATTCCCTGCAGTCTTTATTTCGTGATGCTGGAACAAAATTTCAGCATTTTAAAACGATTTTCACAAAATCTCAAAATGTAATAAATATTTTAAAAATTCAACGCCTATAAATTAAGATTAGCAACTACCTATCATATCACCCAATTTCGTATCATTCGTATTAATCGTTATTACGTGATGTAGAAATATAAATGTATTTTGAGAGAATTTTCACAAAATCTAAAAATCTAAAAAAAATGTTTAAAAAACCGGACACCTATAGTTTATGTTGAGCAACTATCTATCATGTGACCCAATTTCATATCATTCTCTTTAGTCGTTATTACGTAATACGTGAACCAAGATTCACTCAGTTTAAAACGATTTTCGCAAAATCTCGAAATCTGATCGATTTTTTAAAAATTAGATGCTTATAGTTTAAGGTGAGTGACTACCTATTATTTCACCAAATATCATTTTTTTTCACCTTTGCAGTTATTACGTAATTTGCGAACACAAATTTACGCAGTTTGAAACAATTTTCGCAAAATCGTAAAATCCAATCAAGGATTTTTTAAAAATTCGACGCCTATGTTTTAAGTTGAGTAACTACCTATCGTGACACCAAATTTCATATCATTCGCTTCAGTCGTTTTTACGTGATGCTTGAACAAAAAAAGCGTCACGGACAGAATGACAGACAGACCAACTTTTTTTTTAGGGTCGCACATGATTCAGAGGTGCTTTAAACGGATAGCAATCGCAAAATTTTTGAATTCCAAGAAATGTACAGACAAAAGTCTAATTTTATTTATATTGATAGTAGTAGATTATCCAGCGCAGTTCTGCTTAAATTAATTTCTAAAAAGGAACATGATTCAAATAGATACAAGTTGAAAATGCATAACTAATCAGATTTTTTTTTTTTTCTGAGTTGTTTTTTTCTAGTTGAGGTCGAATTCATAAGTCATCCAGAAAGTTGTGTAGTGGAAATTTATTGAAATCGCCGCATAGAGCGATTGGAATTTCTAAGCCGGGTTGACAGCCCGGCAATAATTTTGTTAAGTTTGCTAAGTATGGCAGGAGTGATTGATAAAGGCATGCTTAAGGGTATAGTTCGAAAAAATAAAATCTCCCTCACGGTCTAAGTACACAAATCAGAATAAGCTAACCGCACCAGGGGCTTGAAAAAATTCGGGATGGTTCTTTCTAAGCTGTATTACACACCACAATAAATGAAACAACGGTGTCTTTTATAAAACTTTCGGAAAAAAATTTTCAACATGGAATTATAATGCAAAAAAGTTTCGAAAAGTGGCATTGCTGAATTTTCGATTTTTAAGAATTTTTTCTGAAAGTTTCCCTATTTATACAGGTTTATCGCTTATTACAGTGTATAATACAGCTTACAAAGAGGCATTCTAATAATTTTGAAGTGCACTACATAATTAGTTTATTTGTAGTTATGTATCAAAAATCACATGGTTTTACAAAATCACATGTATATATAGGGCAAACAGCGTACGATCTTCGACTTCACGTCCATCAGGCATAATATGCCGCCGACATTATTTTTTTCTCAAAACTGAATTTCCGCATGGCCTGATAGCATCGACGCTGCAGCTCTGTAGATTTCTTAGATTGCTGAATATCTGGCTGCAGAAACTCACGCCAGCGTTTGTTCAGATGAGCTAGACAGACCATAGCAGCTTTGAGACGCTCCCGAAACTGCCTTGCTCTTGTTTGTATATTTGAACCGTGATCGTCACATTTCTGGTATGTTAAGGCCCGCGTTTCTACACTTTATTCGAGCCCTGAGAAACGGCAAGTTTCAGCAAGATAATGCACTTCTGCATGTTGCTGGAACTGTATGGACCTTCGGTCGCTGATCTGGCCTGCATGTTCTCCAGATCTCTCTCCAAAAGAAAACGCCTGGTGATTGGTTGCCGAGCGATTAACTCGTCATCCTGTACCAGTCACTACGGTCGAGGAAATATGATATCGTGTTGAAGCCGCATGAGGTGTTGTACCTGTGTATGCAACCCATTTTCTGTTTGATTGATTTCGAAAGGCGTATAAGAGTTGTTATTGCTGCCAAATTTCTTGAAAATTTAATCATTTGTTATCTCCAGTAATGTTTTTGTCCCAGTATAATGCTTTTGGAAAAGATGCAAATAACAAAATATCATTTTGTTATTTGCAATTTTTTCCTGCTGTGGCAATTTTAATGACCAGTAAAGTATATAAATACGGAATGATACAATCAGGAAATAGACGAGTGGGTCGTGTACCAGGTGTAGAAGTATGAAACCGGAAATTTTTTGTAAAAATTATACGTCTGTTGTTCGAAAATGGTAAAAGATATTTTATTCAAACTAATCTCCATAGTTTTTTATACATTTTCCCTACCTTACCGGCAGTTTATGAATATCATAGCAAAAAAAAAGAACAGTTCTTTTGAAGCGAACCAGATATCGATCCATTTTTGTACATTTTCATACGCATTGAAGCGTTGTTCTGCGAGAGCGTGTCCCAGTGATGCGAATAGCTGATAATCGGACGGAGCTAAATCTGGAGAATAAGCCGCATGTGCTAGTATTTCCCAACTGAACGCCTCGATCGTTTCCCTGACCCGTTTTGCTGTGTGTGAAGGGGCGTTATCATGAAGAAAAATGACTATGTAGCGTCTTTTTCCCTTTTCCGGTCGTTTTTCACGTAATGATAGATTTAAATCGATCATTTGCTGTTGGTAGCGATCAGTGTTAACGGTTTCACCAGGTTTCAATAGATTTTCGGTGGTCTTCCGCGCTTTTCGTTTCTCACATCAAAATCACCACTTTTGAATTTTTTGAACCACTCGAAACACTGCTTTTTACCAAGAGCATGTTCACCGTAAGCTTCAACAAGCATTCTATGCAATTCTGCTGCAGTTTTCTTCAAACAATAACAGAAAACCAATGCTGTCCGCAAATCGTAGCTCGTAGGCACAAAACTCGACACGTGTAAGGTTATACAAAAATATACCGATGTAAGGAACTTGGGTTGATGTGGGTTGAAAATCTTCGTCAGCTGTTAGAGAGAGAGATAATGTTGCAGTAGACGCGGTCTTGCGATAACTAAACTGATGGCTAGCGCCATCTTACGGAAATTCCGGTTTCATACTTCTACGCCTGGTAGAATCATTCTACCGCACCATCGATCTGGGCTCGATTCCCATCATAGGCTTGGGTTGGGTATCATTTCGTCCGTCCCTTTAAAGGAAGCCACGACGGTCCACCTATTATTAGGTGCCTCCTTAATAAACTGACCAATACTTCCGGTCTTAGTAGCTGAACAAGACCCGATGTTGGCGAGCGCCGCGCCATTAGGAACGAAAAATTATATTACGATGTTTCAAAAATGAATTGTGCTTAAATCTTCATTTTCTGGTCAATTTTCCCTAGAATTTAATCGACATATAATTGAGTCATGTGGTATCTGTCTACATCAGAATTGTTTTTTCCTCGTGCAACACAGAACCTTATAGTTTCTAAACATCAGTTTTTAAAGTAATTAACATTGCGTTTAAGGCAAAGCTACTCGAGGGCTATCTTCCCGAGAGGGAGGGAGGACTTGTTCAAATGAATATTCAATACAAGAGTGCATAACGTAGCCAGTTGGCTACACTCTCATTTATCCACGATAAAAAGAAAATTTTGTAGTTTTTGTCTAAAATATGCTTTTAAAATAAATATAAGACTATTATGGAAATAATTTTTAGTTTTTAAAAATGTGTGGCAACACTATTTTTTAAAAAAACGGGCTTGAATTCAAAGCGTGTGCATCCAGTTCTCTGAACTCATTTCTGACCGAATTTTTGATTGCTTCTCATTTTTATTGCTAAACGAAAATAAGTACAGAACTGTTCAAAAATAGTAGTGTTAGGACTCAGTAAAGTAGAACGAGGCAATATTGCCTTTTTTTTTTTTGTTGTTTGTTTGTTTTATGAGAGCTATAGGGTGGACATTCTAATATTTCTCATTTGAACTTTTTTCACAGTTTTTCGGGAAAACTACATGCTGAGATTTTTTAAAAATATTTTTCCTAGCATAAGTAATCCTAAATGAAGTGACTATTTAATTTTCAACCCATTCTAAAAAAATCATTCATTTTAGGGTTAAGAGGTTCTAACGCGTATTCACGTTACATCCGAAGAAAACTACCCAAAACTTCAGACCGTTATGATCGACAGCCGCGTAGTAGGCCAGAAACCTGGACTTTCACACTTCGGCTATCTTACCCCGTTCAGTATCTTATTCACTCGGCCGTCCATTTTTAAAAGGTTTCATGTAGTATTTTTTTTTTAATTTCTTACTTGTGATAAGATAACCCGCAGCTGTTTCTCTCTCGTGTTTAGCTCTCATCCTCCGCCCTGTATCCACGAGGATGGAACGGCCGCTCACCCTCCGCACGACCACCTGGAGTACGAGAGCCTGTATGACAGCAACAACTGCGCCTGCCTGCTGTTCGCCGAGAGTGAGCTCGTGTTCCAAAGGGTTAACAGATCCTTGTGGTTCTCATGCTCCGCTTGGTGGCTTAGGAAATGCGGAACCTACTGCGACTACCTGGTAAGCAGCCCATACCATGACTAAAAACAACACCTCCTAGATATACAATGCCTGAGAACAAAATCTTTTACGTCATCACTAGGTCCACTGAAATGACGTCATCACACATTTATTTTCACAAAGTAAAACTATTAAAAGCTTGTGGGGGAATTTATTCCATACAACGTTTTAATGATTTAAGATGGAAAATTTAATTTTACGACAAATAGGAAATTTTAACTATCAGTAATTATGTAATATGATGTAGAAATAGATCATAATAAATTATTTTTCATCACAAAGGTATTTTAATTTTTATCCTTAACTTAAGATATTTTCTAAAATTTTTATCATTCACCAGAAATTTTAAATAATTTTAATTAGTGAAATTAAAACTGTGATGACGTCATTTTAGAAGACCTTGACGTAAAAGGCTTCGTGACGTAAAAGACGTGACGGAAAATTCTTAGGTCTTCTGTATCTAGGAGGTGTTGCTAGAACCTACTCAAACAAGAAAGATAAACGTATTGAGTCTAAAGCACTTTTCAACACAATCTTCATTTGCAGGGACGTGCGTAGGCATTTAACGATCCCGGGCGAAACATATTGAGCGCCCTTAACCTAGACAAAAAGTACAGGTTTTTCACATTTCTTTACTTACTAAATTGTGGATCTTGACATGTCCCCCAGTAAAAACTGCTACGGACTCTAATTAAGTAAATTACATTAATTAATTAAGATGTTTGTACAATACCATAATGCAAAAACTGCATTCTAGCTTCAAAACATGCTGTCAATTCAAAAAAGATAGCTATACACGAAATACTCCACATTTAAAAATATTCATTTAATCCACTTTTAAAAGCTTCAACACCTCGCAACCGAAATTTGGATTTTCGTTAACCAAAGAGCGTTAATGAAAGCCCGTATGTGAGAAATTCTGCCTTTTTTCTCGGCTGTGCTACTCATGCGCAGTTTTCAGTTCTAGTTCAGGAAGTTTATTTGACTGTCAGCTGTCCAGCAGTTTGCGGGCCTGGGTGGTTGCCCAGTTTGCCACCCCCTAAGAGCGGCTCTGGTCATTCGCAAAAGCGCTCAGAAAGGGTAGGGGACACAGGAGCACGAACTAAGTTCAGACTGCAAAGGATTGACATTTTTAACAAACTGAAAAAAGAGGGGGGGGGAAAAAATGTGTTCCCCTCCCAGAACTTTTTTCCTGGATCCGTCAGTGCATATACTATTGCTTAACATGTTAACCCCCATTGTTGCAAAAACTCAACGACATCGATTTCGCCTTCTGTATTGCCTTCGTTGTTGCCCGACATGGGTCTCTGAATGCTACCACTGTGGGCCCAACATACGCGTTTGCGCTCAAAATCTTTGCATATCATAAAATAATGTCTAACTTTAAATTTTGAAAGTAATTTATCAAGAGCTGCTCATCACTAATTAGGATTAGTTTTATCGAGATGGATTGATTTTTATGATGTTAAAACTGTCTAAAGTCGGGGCGTTCTTGAACTATGTCCGCGAGAAAAATGTATACCCCATTTCTTAAACCTATTTTTGACATGGTCAATTCCATCGTCACAAAGAAGCTGCTTCTGTGTCCTGTTTTACTTCCCTCCGCGAATCTTTGAATGGCCTCTGCCCAGCTTTACTGGGTCGGTATAAAAATATATAAAAGAATATATATATTTTTTTTCTGACGCGACTGACGTCGAAACGTGCTTGCATGGGGCTAACGAGAAAGACCCAGTGCTGATATTTGGCCACACGCTTTCACCAATTAAGAGTCATATGACCTAATGGAGGCGGTTATCTTGATCGAGATGTCTCCAGTAAGATAGCTACACCCCCTAGGTCACATGACACTTAATTGGCAAAAGGGTGTAGCCAAAATGTCAGCACCGCAGCCTGTCTTCCTCGTCAGACACGGTGCTTGTAGCATGCATGCTCGGTGGTGGGTGATGTAACCGTTAAGACGTGCGAAGCGCTAGTTGCTTGTGAGAGTTACTTCAGGCTAAATCGTGTCCTGTCATCACATCCCTGTCAAGTGACTTGGTGCCAGCGCAAATTTTAAATTCTTTAAATTGTTTTTGCTACACGCTGTATTATAAAATTTGCAAAATTCGAATTCTTTTAAATTTTAATATAAAGTTATCAAAATTTATATAAAACTTAAATCTTTTTCATTTTATACTATTTTGAGCGCTTGACTCCCTTCGCCCTAATTATATTGTTAAACTGTGGGCTCAAGATAGGTTTAACTAAACCCCGAGTTTCACGCTTTGGCCGTTCTGACCCATCACGTTCTACGTCCAACCGTTTCAATCAATCGTGTCGTGAGACCATCTGCCAATGTGGTTTGGCGTTCCGGCCCCACACCAGTTTCAGTCCCCTGGAAACGATCACAACTTTTCGTGAATAAAACGGTGAATAAGTATCTCTCCTCTTTGCGTACGTTAATACACAATGGCGAATAAAGATTTTTTTTTTTGGGGGGGGGCTGATTTAAAAGAAAAAAAAAAGGGCTCATTTGACCTAAGTGAAGTGAAAAACAAAACCAAATGCTACTCTAACGCAATTCATTTTATTAATTTTTATGGAATTTTTTTAATAAAATATAATAATTTGTTCGTAAAAATGTTCAACAAAGCAAAATGTTATTCGGAAATAAATCTTCTATTGGGAAGGGGGGAGGCTGAGACCCCATAGTCTCTCCCCCTGGATCTGCAAACTTGCTACTTGCTTTTGTAAGCTTAACTCTTTTCGCTCGAAGTCGTTTTTTGCACGAGCATACCAGCAACTTCTAGGCGAGTTAATCGATCCCGCCCAATATCTATGGAATATAACTAACCACTTTTTGGAAACAGCAAATTTTTACTTAGAATGCTGCAAAATTTAACACTTTTAACACAAGAGTCTGTTGCTGTTCTGGAAAAAATATCCAAAAGATATACTGTCATCAAAAAGTGGTTAGTTATATTCAGCAGATGTTGACAGTTATGGGTTTACCGTTTCACATACAGTGTTGACTTAAGGGTTAAAAAATAGCCTTACCCTTTCGATCCTTTTACAAGACGCACAAAGAACTGAGCCCTAGCGCTTTGATAAGTTTGAAAGACGTTCGGATATCTCATCTTTGTCTCTTCATTAATTTTGTATTTTGTTTTTGCGCTCGCAGCTCGAAGATGAAGATATCCGTTTCCGAAGTCGGCAGGATGCCTGTGATGTCATAGGGAGGGAGATCTATACCCCTTGGTACAGGAGACACCAGGTGTGCGGAGAGTACGGACCCTACGAGGACTATACCATGAGAGAGGACCTGTGCTGCAGAAGGGGAAGGCCCGCCGACAACTGCTCGCAACAGTAATGTTCGATGCGTACGTTGCTCGAATGACAACTGCTTATTGTACCACGAGAAAGAGCATCTATTCAGTTGGGTCGTGGCTGTACAAAAAAAAAAAAAAAAAAAAAAAAAAATGTTGACTGTGAACTGTGTTACTGACCTTTTAATTTATTGCAATAAATGTGGATTTTTAAATTAAACGAACCGACTCGTTTAAGTTTTATTGATTTTGTATCACTAGCTAAGTGCCCGTTCTTTGCAAAGAGATTCATAAAGTCGACACTCATTCATACGAACTATCTAATTGTTCCCTTCGGGTTCGTAAAACAAGCGTCGATTGTATCTAGTTGAAACTCACAAAAAGCTCGAACCTTCCATGAGAAATAAGGAAAAACAAAGAGCAACTTAAAACGATACTAAAGTTCTCTCAACCTGAAACACATTAAGAGCACATGGAACATAAAATGGTTCAAATTTTCGAATTTTCAAATTATCCTCCTAAAACATGAACAGACTGAGAATATTCCATACATACCGGATGGCCAGAAAGTCCGTAAAAGCTGTAAAAATTCATTAAAAAATAACAAACATGCATAGTGGAAAGCAAATTTCCAATAAAATAAAATCCGAGATCTCTCTAATCTTATCCATGCAAAACCGCAATTTTGTTTCGTAATTCGTTCTTTTTTAATGGATTTTCAAACTTTGATGCACCCAGGATGCGTTAAAAGCATGCGAACACTTCAAAAATTCATTAAAAAAGAGCAAATAACGATACAAAATTGCGGTTTTAATGGATAAGATTAGAGAAATTTCGGATTTTGTTGAAATTGGAAACTTGCTTAACATTGTGCATGTCAGCGCCGTCTATCAGTAACATTTGGAACTACAACCTTTCTTGTCATTAAAAAAATCCCATCACTCGCTAAACCTATTGGTGCAAACCACAAATTTCTATCATTAATTGGTCTTTTTAAAGAATTTTTAAAGTTTTGGGGGATTTTTTGGTCACCCGGTATATAATTTGTGTTAGTTTAGAATATATAAATACTCAAAATCTAGCTTTTAAAAATGTAAACAAACGTGGTGTGTGGCTATCGTAAATAATGGTTAAAGAAAACACTCCCTGCCATAACCTATAGTTCCTGCTGTTAAAAGTGTTTACCATTCTCTGTCTGATAATAAACTTTTAAGCAAATGCTCACGGGTAGAACTACCAATAATCCAAATGAGAGTTTCAGGCATTCCTTATAGGAACGCTTACCCAACATTTTTTTTGTTTAGTTGTTTCAATTAGTACTTTGAAATTGGGTGTTTTAGATGTTGTTTTCTGTTTTAATGATGATGCTTACAACCTCACAAAAGTTATACAATATTTGGAAACTGATGCAGGCTATAATTTGAAATATTCCTTGAAAAAAATGGATGAGGCTCGATTTCGAGAAGCATCGCTCAATTTCCAAAAACCTAAATCAGGGAGAGTTAAAAATAAAATAATAAAACAAAATACCATATGATGCAGAAATGTTAAATCAAAAATGATTATGGTGATGGAATATTTTAGAACAATATATTTTAAACATTGTGAATATGTTTTTTAGTTTTTTGCCTTTTTTTTTTATGTTTCGGTACACTTTTCTAAAAATCTGTTTCAGATAAACAGTTGAAACTTTCCAGAATTTTTTAACTACCTTGTTTCTTTAAAAATACCCAACATTGGAGATCTGAGTGAAAAGCTTTTGGAAATAATGATTTTTTGTTGTTATTGTTTCTCTAATTTTTAAGATTTTTAAAATATTTGTGATTTGTAAATTATTTTTAATTTTTTTCTTTTCAGCCAAAATGAAATTTTCTCCTTATTATTCTGTGATAGTATGTTTTCTGATACCGTACCAAATTTTTAAGGAGATGAACTCAATTGTTTTTAAAGCCAAGCACGCATATGCTGTTCAAAAAATTACGTACATATTATGTAAAAAGTTAATTGGTACTTAAAAACTAATTGTTTAAATGGTATTTTTTTCAGCCATTGTGAAACATTCATACTTATCTGCAAACTGTTTCAGCTTTATCAATTAATGGCTTCTTTCAACTTTACGGTACTTCTTTCAACTTTAAATTTAGAAATACTACGACGGACTTCCGTAGGAAAACTATCAAGCATTACGATTCCATTGATTTCCTTGGGTCTAACCAGGATTGGTCTTCTAAAATTAAGATTAAAATTTTCTTCGCTTTTTGTCCTGGCACAAACAACAAGTGTTTTTTTTTTAATTAATTTTTTTATGTAGCTTATTTCTTCTAGTTAATAAGAACAAGCGAGACAAAAGACGGAAAGCTATCGATCTCCGAAATCATCATCCCTCAGGGGAAAAATAGTCAAGTCGAGGCACAAACAACGAAAAAAAATGAATTCATAGTTTTGATCAGTTGAGATTCCAGGTGCTTCATTTGTGATTTTTCCCCAAGAAGTCTATTCTGCCACGTTCTTTAAAGCGAACGTTCGGATTTGTGACGTAATTCGAAACGTATACTAGAATGTAAATATTCTGTACGGAAAATCTGAACCTAAAGCTCTACCGTACTTTGCAGAATACCAACATACATTCGAAGGTTACGAACAACGTGGATTTGTTGTCAGAGCCCCAAGCATTAGCTTTTCCTTTGAAGTTCTTTTTTTTCTCAAAATCTAATTCTACTTCTACACAGGGGCGACCCTAGGGAATGCAGCGCCTTTAAGCAAACGTAAAAAAGGGACCCCTTTTATGCTTTAGATCAAGTTTTCCACAGTTTTTGAGTTCGAAATGGCGTCCCGATGCGATGCTTACCTTGCTAACCGTGTCAGGCTGCCCCTGCTTCTACAGCAATACTATTACCTCTTCCTTTGCTATTAATTGTGTTAGCATGATATTTTTTCTTTTTTAAATACGGAGCCTGAAAGTGTTTGTCACTCCATTTATAGCTCTTACTTTTTGAAGCAGCTTCTCCACCAAGTTCTACTCTGATGTAACTAATTATAAAACAGCATATTCATTTTGAAGGAGATTCTCCGGGGCTCCTCTGGGCCGGGGCAATCGCCGACTATCGGACCTGGCGATAACAAAATGAGATATGTTAAAATTAAGAATATTATTCTGCATCTGCAGTTGGATAATGTATAACTAGTTAAAACGGAAAAATAATAAACCGAACGGACATTTTCTGGCAACTTTGCTGGCAGTTGTTTTTCCTTTAATTTACATCTGTATTTTTAACAGCGCAATTTTTCTCTACTAGCGGGAAAAGAATTTCGAAAAAATAGTTTTTAACACACATATACTACATAATTCATGCTGGCATATGTATATGCTGGCTATCATGCTGGCTATTCCATAGCAAACTGAACTGAATGCACGGCAAAAGTAAATATAAATTGAAAGCAAACGACTTTGAATTTAGAAATAACAGAATCCTAATCGGACGCCGAGGCCTTGAAATTATGTTAATAATGACAAGTACAATAATGATTCTCTTAAGGCGAAAGTTCTATTTACGAGCTGGGATAAAAATAAACAAAATCAAGAGCCCGTTACTTATCAGTGGGCACTGAAAGATGCTATTATTCCATTAGCTCTTCCTTCCTGATTTAGTGTTAATTCAATTTTTATCAAGGATGGAGTTGCTGTCTGAAATAGCTGAGACATCCGTCGCCATTTTGTAGTACCACGATTCAACACATTCAAAGTGTCTTAAGACAACTTAAGAGTAGCATGACCAAAGGCAAAAAGTACTAATCCTATTGAAGAATAACAGTGGAAAAGATTTTTTAACGGTCTCATTCACCAGACATTTTACAGGTGGATTAGTCCAAATATGCTATTTAAAGTCATCGGTAAGGTATGTAAGCAGTTCGATAAGTCCGTGCAAAGTCTAAACGATGTCTCTGTACCGTCTCGCGAATATATCCTTTATCTAGCAATTTTTGGAGGTTCGTTAACGAAGTTTCTTTTGGATGAAAAAAAATTTTTGATACAAAAATGCCAAATAATCACGTTCCCTCACCTCCCCCCTCCCCCGCCAGAAGAAAAATTTTCATCCCTGCGGTCTAGTAACGTAGAAAGGCAAGTGGCCATGGACATAACCACTTGCCTTTCTAGGTTACGGAGAACACCTCCATAAGTTAGATACTTTCTGAAGTTGGGCAATTTTCTGGGGAAAGAAAAAGCTCATAAGATTTACACTATCAACGGGAATTATAGTAATCTATTAATTTGCATTAGTTATTGGCCTGCATCATGTAAGCGCCATCTGTTGGCTGCACTTTTTTTAAACACCGCTAAAGTATGGACTTTATGCTCATAGGCTCCTTAAACTGGGATAGCCATTAAACAATATTGGCTTGCAGCACTGCAATCTACTATAAGGAAAGAGTAGAAAATAAGGTCATTTTTTCGTATGGCAATATTTCGTCTAGTCAAAACTACTGAAGCTAATAATGCTGAATTCGGCATGTACATGAGTTTTTTTAACATAGATGCTAGATGAGGCAGCGTTTACCAAAATTTGTTTTTTTTTTTTTTTGGGGGGGGGGGTAGTGGGCCAACATGCCATTTTTCTCAAATCTTTTAATATTTCAAAGAGAAAAAAAACGAGAGAGATCCATAAAATTCCTGCTATAAAATTCAACATTCACGAATACCTAACTATCAATTTCAAGATATTTTGAAATTCGTTCTTTAAGTAAGGTAGACGCCCACCCTCTACTTTTTTCACGTCTTCCTTGAAAGATAAAAAAAAAAAAAAAAAAAAAAAAAAAAGTATTAAATTCTTGCTTTTAAAGCACTAATAAATGACAATGACTAATAAATCCCATGACCTATAAATCCTATGTTTAGGCACAGCTTGCTTGTAATTAAAAACTTGTTTGGCCTTTATGTGTCTGAATTTAATGTAGGAAAATGACACTACTTTTCTGTACACGCTATAAAGATATAGGAATGTCACAGTACTGATAACCAAGATTGTAAACCAAGATCGTTTGTAAATTAGATTTAATGTGAAAAAGTTCTTCCAATTTTGTTAACTCTTGACTATAAATTCCAAAAATTTCGAGTACATTTCTCGTATTGAGTAAATAGTTCAAACAGTATTTTTGAAGGTCTGTCTTTGACATTCTTCTATTCATGGATACTGATCATCAAAGTTTGACAATTAAAAAAAAAAAAAAAAAAAAAAACGGGCTCACTTGATTTTTCGATTGGCCAATTCCATGGGCGCCGGCAGCATAGGGCAAGGGGGTCAATGCCCCCCCTGGATTTTTGTATGCAGTGTTTTCCCTTGCTTTTTTGCTCTTTCCAACATGGTAACAATACCTTGGAGTGGTCTTTGCCCCCCCTGGAGTAGTCTTTGCCCCCCCGGGAAATATTCTGCTGGGGCCCATGGTTAATTCTAAACTTTTGTGATATTGATAGTCGTAACATTTTATTTGTGGAGAATGCTGACCAGTATTCTGGAAGGAATATCACTTAACATGGAAATTTTTGTCAAAAATTTTGAAAATGGAATTTTTCCCATCTATATACTGCGCTTTTTAATTTACATTTTTTTTTTCCTTCTTCAGCATGATTTTTAAAAAGTTCTGCAATATTGAGATCTTTTGTATTGTAGACTTTTCCAGGGGACAAGCCAAAGCGATCTGTAGAGTTATCTGGTATCCTAAAACATTGAATGCTTTGCATAGGCGTAGAGTTATATGGGCCTGTGGGGCTCGAGCCCCCCCAATAAATTGTGAATAGGGGCTGAGCCCACCCAATAACTTATCACTCAATACAGAAAACTGATTTATACTAACATGAAAAAAAAGTATTCACGCCATTTACAAACTTGTTTAAAAAAAAAACTTTTACTTTTAAAAATTTTCTTCTTTTGATTTCAATCATGATTTAGTATTCATTGTGACGCCACGTAACACAATGTTACTATAAGCTACCATTGCCAGGTTCTGGTTAATTAAAATCAGATTATGCAATGTAAAGTATGAAATGAAGAAAAGTTAAGATGTGTCTAAAATGCACCATCTCATCGAAAATGTTTTTTTTCCTCCTTTGGATTTTTTACTTTGCTTCTATTTTTAACTTATAACATGGTAGGAAGATGCTAACATGGATACTTACCTTACATAGGTGTAGAATTCTATGGACCCATAGAGCTCGAGCACCTCCAATAATTGACACTTCCCTAGTAGCAATGACTGCTCTTTTTCTGCTCGGTCGTTCATCGACTCATCGTTAACTCATCGACTCGTCGAATTCAGTCATCGGCAAGTGCACTTTTGTTTATCTGCAATAGATGAATTTTTATTCATGGATAGAAGTGATCTAGACGAGCAGTTTCGCCGATGGGAAACCGAAAAACAATATCTTATCCGAAACTCCAGCTCTATAGTCATCGGGACTTGCAGGTGTCCCCAGTGGTTTACACTTTACCCAAATTCCTATAAATATTTGCGTAATTTAGATGTGCCTTTGCATAATCTAAGGAAAATTTTGAACAATTCTTGAATTAATCGCATAATTTACTTCAAATTTCTTGTATTGGGGTTGGGAGGGGGCAGGGGGGTGGTATCCCCCCCTTGCCCCCTCCCACAAAATTTAAATTTGAAAAGAAATATTTATAAAAAAAATGTAAGTGTTTATTATATAAAAATCGTTTGTAATACTTAAAAAATTTTTAAAAAATCTGTTTAAAAAAAAGAAAAGAAAATCTATTTGAGCGTCAGCTGCATTATAAGAAAAACGGAAACTTCATTACAATGAGCAACTCTTTTGAAACCTCTTTAATGTAAACAGCAAGAAGAGAAATCAGTTAATTTTAAAAAGTTATCCAAGAAATATGAAAGTTAAAATCACACTAAAATTTCTATACAATTGGCAATATTGTTTTTTAATTATTAATTATGAATGTTGTTGCTACTTACATACATTGGTAAAAAGTGAAATTACTTTCTTCCTAATCGAATAATTTGACTATTATTAATAATAGCTGAACAACACTTTGTCAACATTTCACCCTAAGTCCCAATCTGAGACTAAAATAACCGGTACTTCATACTTTGCCTTAAGCATAACAAGATTCGATGGTCTAGAGGTAGCGCGCTTATCTCGGAATCAGTACGCACAGGGTTCGGGCCCGGGGGAGGAAGGATTTTTTTTTTTTTTTTTTTTTTCAGAAAAACGGAAATTTAGCATACAAAAAACGAAAACATAATAAACAGAACGGACATTTTTTGAAAATTTTGCTGCCAGTCGTTTATTTTTTATTAACAAATATATTTTAAACAGTTTATCGATTTCTTTTCGTTATTTCATCGGAGTCATCGGGAAACGATGATCGGCTTTATGGCCCCCCGAGCGGACATTTTGTACCAATTGCCGAAGAAATTTCCCCTTTTTTGGATGAAAAGCCGTGATCGGCCATTGCTCCTTCTCCTCGGATTAAACTCACCCGCCTCTCATCGACCGATGGGTTATTGCTACTAGGGTTATATATAGTAAGTCATATCATAGCTGCCAACTACTACGGAATATAATTAACCGCTTTTTGTAAACAGTATATTTCTTAATTATTTTTTTCAAAATAGTAATCCGCCCGCTCGCGCAGCACAAAAATTTTGCTATATTTTAAGCCGAAAAATCATGTAGAAAAAGGGGTTAATTATATTGCGTAGTAGCTGGCAGTTATGAGTAAGTTATATGTACCTGAATCATTGGCGTAGCCAGAAATTTTTCATCGGGGGGGGGGGGGGAGGGGGGTGTTACGACTTCTGCAACTCACGCATATGTATACGGGTGTATGATATCGAGTGTATTTTTCTAGCACCCGTTGTAATTGCCTCTCCAACGGGCTTTGACCTCTAGTATAGAGATATATATATATTTTGCAACTACTTTTGAGAACCCCACGTGAATAAAAGTTTAAATGTTCTTATTTATTGTTTTTGCGTGTCAACATATTTCCCTGGAATCAAAAACGCACCTAATACATTGCAAAGCTCTTGCATGGGATGATAAGGGAGTGAAGATATACATTTTGTATGGCAAAAAATCCTCATGGGGGTGGTTATGACCCCCCTAACCCCAAACCCTTGGCTACGCCACTGACGGGAATATATGTGGTTATGGGGCCCGCCCCCCCCCCAATAATTTTGAAAACTTTACGCTTATGATGCTTTGCTAAAGTCGTCGAGCTTGCGTCAGAGCACAACAATAATTCGTTTTAGTTATGCATCAAAATGGCGGTCGGTGCTTCAGCTTTTGACAAGGGATCATCTAATCAAGGCTGAAGAAGAAGGATTACGTCAGAATGGAAACACGATACTTCTCACTGTCTCCCTCCCACAACCCCGGTCCTGTGAATAAACGATAGCACCCAACGCGAGTGCTTTGACCTTGCAGCGACTCTTGTCAGTCCATCCAGTGTTGTTCTTTTGTATGCCTCGATATTTCTCCTCTCACGCGAGTGGGTCTCTTTCGAATTGAAATCGAACGCGTCAATTATTCTCAACACATTGGATTATGCCGAGCTAATCGGGACGCCATGAGGATTAATTGTGCTTATTATGTACTAGTGTGTGGTGCTGTCGTAGTGCTGCCTGTGCTGTTCCCTCGATGCTCCGGGACTGTCTTCACCAGGAATTATTACGGATTGAGGGAGGCGTTCGAGGAAGACATTCCTGAGGGCGCTTCCACCCTGGCCTTCGTGTTTGACATAACGGGTTCGATGTACGACGATCTGGTGCAGGTCATAGAAGGTGCTGCAAGGATATTCAGCACCATCCTGGCCAGGCGGGAGAAAGCGATTTACAACTACGTGCTGGTGCCCTTTCACGATCCAGGTAGGTTCAAAATTTACACACATTTTAAACTGCCGACTCATGGAGTTGTGTGCCATGTCAACAATGGAAAATCCGCAGGTCGGTCGGAAAAGTATCTAAGTCCAATCCAGTAGCGGATTTAGCACTTGAGAGATCCCAGCACAGTTCAATGTTGAGCCTCCTCGCATCCTAAAATACTATTTTCACCACCCCTATTATGCGCTCATGTAAAATTAAAACTGCATTATGGCTGTTTTTAAAAGATTGTTGTTGCAAGGTCTGCTTCAGACTGAGTTCTCGGAGGAGACTATTGAACTTTTTACACTGATCTAGTACAGTAATAAGTTTTTCAAAATGAAAAATTGAGCGTGTGAAATCGTGAAGTATGCGAATCTAAAATTGTAAAACAAAATTTCGAAGGGGGTCATGTCCCCCTCACTGGAGCCGCCCTTGTGTTGATGTTCAGATTAAAGTGAAGTGTTAAAAAAAAGACATTTTATAAAGATATTTACGTTACAAAATAAACAAACTCAAATAAAAAAAATCCACACAATCACAAAAGAAAATATCTTTAATGGGTGCAAATGAAGTATTATACACTCACTTAGAAACGGACATGGAAAATATTTATGTAGACAAGTAGTCGCCCAGTGGTCGAAATTCGACCGTAATATATTAAACCTCTATATAATCATTGCTTATACGTCTATAATCATTGCTTATAACGTTGTTTTTTTTTTTTTTTTGTTCTAATACGTCAGCTGCGAGCGTGTACAAATAAGTCACTGTGCAGTAATTTTCCAGTTATTTAAAAACTGTGAACGATAAGAAAAATGAGGTATAACTTGCCCATATTTAAAAAGCTGCATTTTTTTTTTTTTTTTTTTTTACATTTCCCTGTTTATTTTATTTATTTTATTGCTATACTGGCAGGTTTCGTCAAGGCTACACAGTTTACGTTTACACAGGCTACGTCTGTCTTTTTCAAAGTACATAAAATTTAAATAAAAAATTAATATAAAATCTCAAACCATGGAATGATCGAACACTTCTTTTCTACGATGTACGATTGACCATGTATAAAAACTGGCTGCCTCAATAATATTCAAATTTTTTCGAATGTTTGTCCTTGAGACTTACTTATTGTCCTCGCAAATGCTGGTATAACTGGGAATTGGTTTCTTTTGAAAGATAAGTGAAAGATAAAATAGCTCCGGAATATGTTGTACGTGGGACTTGTTCCGAATTATCCGTTTATTTGGAATCCAAATTTTCCTACTTCATGCGATTCTAGTTAAAACTTCACAATCAATAGCAATTACGGTGCATAAACTTCATGCGCATTCTTGTTCCATTGATTAATGCTTCCTTTGTAGGGGAATAAGTTAGTTGCACCGGAGGAAAGGAGAAAAGGGCGAGTTGCACCTTGATGAATTTAATCCACGGGGTCTCGCAAAGGACCAGACGTAGCATATTTTTGAAGAGGCCCTACAGCGACCGCCGGACCCAGTGATATTTTTTTTGGGGGGAGGGGGTGTCGCAAAGGGGCCAGAAGTAGCATATTTTCGAGGGGCCTCCTACAGAGACAGCCGAACCCAGTGATGTTTCTTTGGGGTGTCGCAAAGGCCAGTGGTAGCATATTTTCGAAGGGGAGCAAGATATGGATTCTGGCGCGACTCGCCCCTCGATTTGATTGATAGCTGTTGGCGCGGGTGCAATTGACCCTCGTCTCTTTGTATTACTTAAGTTTCTGATCAGTAAAACTATACAATTAACTTTCAAAACTAGCATATGTGGTTGCAAAGTATGGGAGGGGGGTCCATTCTTACTATAAAATTTGATTGATAGTAAATTTTATTCGTAAGTATTTGGTAAAATTCTTCAGTAGCACTAGCAATTTTAAAATTCTTCATACTAAATCGTGTTTGTTGCGCACTGAATTATAGAATTTACAAAATTAATATATATATATATTTTAAAATCAAGTTTTCAAGAATTATATAAAATTTAAATCTTTTCTATCGAATACTATGCTGAGTGATGGATTCAAAAAGTGAACATTACGGCTATAGCGTTTGTGCGTTGACAAATGAGGGTATATCAAACCCTTGACACCCCCTCTTTTTTTATACGTCCGTAATACACATTCTGGGACTATTGCACACATAAAAGAGAAAATTTTTAATATAACGAGCTTTAAAACGGACTTCGTAACATTTAAAAGAAGACCGTTTTCAGCTGCATCAAAGCATTTAAATTCTTAAACTATGCATCGGGGGGGAAAATGCCGCTTGTAATAACAGTAATAATAATAATAATAATAATAATAATAATAATCAGGCCAGCAGCCAGTGGGATACATTTGGAAGCAGAGCCTCCTCTGGGAATAATTTTGAACCCACCCCCACCCATCCCCCCTTGGCAAAAATTTGCCCTACTCCCAAATTTTCAAAAGAGACAGAAAAGAGGTTTGAAAAAAATATAAATAAAAAATAAAAATTCAATATGAAAAAAAAACAAAAACGAAACAATTCAATATTCTTAAATTCCACTTCACCACCACCGGCAGTTTCAATATTAAACCAAGTTTTAAAACCCCCAATGATTATCGATCCTCGCCGAAATCTCACCCGTTACTTAGCTAACAATTTGAAATTCAGCTCACAATTAAAATTTGGCGTACAATTTCATACACAGCCCCGCTCCTCCCCCCCCCATCAAAAAATAAATAAATAAGGTCATAGCTACGCCACTGTTGTATGAAAAGAAGATATTGTCATATACTTGCGTTTAACCGGTATATTGCTATAAATATCGGCCTGGAGGATTTTGTTGACCGGTTTGTCAACATAACGCAAATGAATGGTCTAGATTGTTACTACAGTACATCATATTTGTGTAATTTCTCATGTTAAAAAAAAATATAAAATTACTATAAATTAAGTATTGAGTTGTTTAGTACCTTTTCACTTGTGAAATATCAAATTCAGGTTTAGAACAGTGGCAATATTTTCAGGAACATACTTAATAATAATAATAATAATAATAATAATACCAATAAAAAAATTAAGTTTGAGAGGGAAAATAATGCGCAGCATTACCGCACGTTACTTTTACCGCAGCGGTAATTTTATTTTGTTAGCATAATCAAATAGTTATATAAAAAAAGGTTAATTAAAATGAAAAACGAAATTCAATTAAAAATTTAAGCACACTCACTTCTTGCCTAATTTTTGGGGTTGACTGAATTTTTTGTTATGAAATTATTTTTAATAGCTTAACTATTGATAGTGATTCTAATGTACTTTTAAACAAGGCTGGAAAGTGTTTTATAATGTCAGTTTGCCCGACTGTCTGTTCTGTCTGTCCATCCGTGCTCTAACTATCGTAGATATGTAGGATATTTACACATTTTTAAAGCGGTTTTGAGGGCATATAATTCAGGTTTAGAATATAAGGACTATTTCTTAAAATGTTCAGTCGGATAGTCCTTTTTCTGGGCAATAAGTCTGCTTCCTGATGTCTATAATAGAAGCCTTTCGGCTATCGGTTGCCTCTGTCCCAAAATTTCAGAGTAAGCCTCCTATAACAAACCCTTTTAATTTAATAACAATTAAAAGATCATGTCAATCAAACAAGTTTCATGCTAAATTAGGCATCAAAAATATGTTCCATCTTCGCTATATTTCTTATATTCGGGGAGAAATCTCCAAACCTTAAAGTTATGGAAGTATGGCATCTCATTTACAAATGAACATTAGGTTTGGGTGTAGAGCATCCGAAATGAATATTATTTAATAGACGACGAAGAAGTCTTATGGTGTCCACATCAGATTTTTTTTAGTAAAAATATTTTCTTAATTTGGTGACGGCCTCTTTCTATCTTTTAGTAGCGTAGTAAAAGTAGGGGGGTGGGTGGAATTCGCCTTAGGAGGCATGTTGAAAACAATGATAGAGGGCGGTGAGATGCCGAAACTTATGAGGCAAAAAAATTGAAGTACCGGGATGGAGGGGGTGGGCGTCAGAATGCCGACAGGGCAACAAACTGAAGGCCTGCCCCGAGCACCCATTGCCTTCGTTGCCGCCGCTACATTTTCATTTTCGAAGGACATTAAAAATGCATAGACAGCTGCGCGCCATTCATACCACACCGTGTTTCTGCACTTCGTCCATTGTTCATTGGAGTTCGATGGAATGGATGGTCAGATGTCAGAAAATCTTTTTTTTCTCCCTTTGTCTTTTTTGAATGACGGCCTTAAATTTTGATCTTAGCTGCTCGGAATATGATTTAGATAAAATTTCTTGCCAGGGCTTAGTTTGCATAGGAGCTCAGTAAGCTCCTGTACTTCTTTTTTCAGAGCAGATTTTCACATATTAGACACAGCCCAGCGGAGCTCATGAAGATTGCGCTCTGGAGCCCACCAGTACATGAACTCGAAACTATCACTTTTTACGCACATAAACCGATTTTAGCGGTCACTCAAATCAAGTGTCGTTTCACCTCGAACCGAGCTGAGAATCCTGAGACCAACAGTTTTTACGTCTTCTACTGTGTTAAGATTTCTTCTAATTTCAAACTATTTCGTTTCATTTCACTCATCTGTAATAACGAAAATATGTGCAATACTATATTACATGGGAAAACCTTTGAATGATCATTATCTTAGTACTACTGACTCCGGTATTACAGGGCTCGTGGGAGTTTACAGTAATAGTGTGAATATGAGTTCTAGAGCAGTGGTCCCCAACGTCCGGTCCGTCGATCCAACGGTACCGGTCATAGGCGTAGAGTTATATGGGCCCGTGGGGCTGGAGCCCCCCCCAATAAATTGTGAATAGGGGCTGAGCCCACCCAATAATTTATCACTAAATACAGAAAACTAATTTATACTAATATAAAAAAAAGTATTCACGCCATTTACAAATGTTAAAAAAAAACCTTTACTTGTACTTTTAAAAATTTTCTTCTTTTGATTTCAATCATGATTTAGTATTCATTGTGACGCCTTGTAACACAAAATGTTACTATAAGCTGCATTTTAATGAACCAGAGCCAGGCTCTGGTTCATTAAAATCAGATTATGCAATTTAAAGTATGAAATGAACAAAAGTTCAGATGTGTCTAAAATGCACTATCTCATCGAAAATGTTTTTGTTTTTTTCCTCCTTTGGATTTTTTACTTTGCTTCTATTTTTAACTTATAAGATACTAACATGGATACTTACCTTACATTGGTGTAGAATTCTATGGACCCAAAGAGATCGAGCGCCTCCAATAATTTACACTTATATATAGTAAGTCATAGCTGCCAACTACTACGGAATATAACTAACCACTTTTTGTAAACAGTATATTTTTTAATTATTTTTTTCAAAATAGTAACCAGCTCGCGCGCGCATCACAAAAATTTTGCTATATTTTAAGCCGAAAAATCATGTAGAAAAAGTGGTTAATTATATTCCGTAGTAGTTCACAACTATGAGTAAGTTATATGTCAGTGGCGTAGCCAGAAATTTTTCATGGAGGGGGGAGGGGGTTACGACTTTTGCAACTCACATATACGTATATACGCCACTGACGTGAATATATGTGGTTGTGGGGCCCGGCCCCCCCAATAATTTAGAAAACTTTACGCTTATGGTACCGGTCCGCCCAAAGGAATATTGAATTAGGTATTTCCATTTTATTGACTGTGGTGTATTTCTCTCAGGTTTCGACTTTGTCGGGTTTGTGCTAATTTATACCTTTATTACAGAAGAAATCTTGTCACTGCTTTAAATGAGTTTATTGAGCATTTCAAGATTATGAATTAAAATTGCAGTCACTTAAATCCTTATTGTCATTTCGGACCACTTATCAGTGTGAAGCGAGGCTTTCTGCAGGGACATCAACCAAAACATAACAAATGGAATCCACTGGACATAAGCCACTCATTTCGATTGCCATTGCTTCTTCCTATTACACCACTATAGAGCCGACTCGTTGCAAAGAAACAAGCTCAGGGTTTTCGTTGATTGAGCGCTTTATAGTGAGCTAAAATTTTAAATCACTTTATATTCACTTTTTTGTGTGACTGTATTTCATTCTGAAGCCTTGTTTAAATACAATTAAAATAAAGCTATTAAAAATCAAAACAATCTAAAACAATCAACGCCCCCCTCCCCTCAGCAGGTCGTAGTAAAATTATCAATAGTTGACCGGTCCGCGCAAGGGCGGATCCAGAAACTTTTTTCGGAGGGGGCGCAAATCGTGAATACTCGAGTGTAAAGCCCACGAGTGTATCGAGTGTAAATCGAGGTAAGCGATCGAGTGTAAAGCCCACTTAACATTGGTGAAAGCCCCATTTATCTAGCGTAAATATATTTTTACGCTAGCGCCCTCCCACTGTATCCGTCCTTGGGTCCACGGCGATAGAAAGGTTGGGGAGCACTCTACCCAGGGCCGCCCGAGGGGCGTGCGGAGCCCCAGGGAAGCGCAAGAGGGGAGCCTCTTTTCTATCATGTCTTATGTAAGTTACTACTAGCACTACTAGTACATATTAGTTTTATTTCTCTGCTTTTTTCGGGATATATCGCAACAATCTACCAAGCTCGCTCTAACGTGATAGCAAAAAAATGGCCCAGGAGCGGGACCTTAGGCGACCGCTTACATTCGCACTCCCCTTGGGCCGGCCCTGCTCTACCCTAGAGAATATCGGACCTCAGCTTTTTTTTTTTTTTCCTTAGACATTAAGCCCCGACTCCAACCTGTAGAAGTTAGCTCGAACTCCTCACTGCTGGTGCATACGTATTCCAGCGCATTAAGGAGAAGAAGAAAGGAATAAAAGGCTGATACGTGAATTATTAACTGAGAAGACAGAAGGGAAAATTCTGCTAACATTGCATTCTGTGTTTTCATGCAGTCACGTTCAGCGAAAAACCCATTTTAATTTATCTACTGGTTGTTTATATTGGGGAACTCCTGATTGCAATTAAAAAGGGAAATGCTTAAAAGAAACGAGAAGCCAAAAAAACACAGGTAAAGGAAAGAACGCTTAAGGATGATTGATTGAAATGAATGAAATTACCGGTGTAAAAAATATGCACGTGTTGGGTTTTCTTTTTTCACATGAAGTTCAGTGTTGTAGTCCTAAGAAAAAAAGTGGGGGGACGCTGATTTTTGATGAAGTTTAACCTAAACTTATCGGATTCATTAAATGTAATTATTCCTTAAAGAACCAATAAAACTAATTCAACCATCATTTGTTTATTAATTAATTAAAATAAACTCAGTGTTAAATTATTGATTATTTGTTAATAATCTAAACTAAGTCTTTTTGATCAATCATGTAAGCTACTTAACTTGTTGTTGCAGACATGTAATCGGATATGTGTGCTTGGCTTGACGCCCTCTTATAAGTCCTCGTCAGAAGAACATCACGGGGGGGATGCCCTTCTTTGGAGTCTTTCTAAGGGTTTCCAACCCGTATTCACGCTAAATTTTGAAGAAAACCACGGAAAACTCCGAACTGTTACGGACGCGCGATAGGAGCTACTTAATTTTTTCCATTTACATTTGTCAACAATGAAATGTTGCTGTTGTTATTGTGAACACGTATAGCGAATTTGTGTGCTTGGCTCGAATATCCGCTTTTAACCCTTTGAGGCGCAACCCTTTCCCAATGCTGAAAAAAGGGCAGCCGTTGTCATCGCTCGACTTAACTACCAGCAAGATGGCGGCACAGCCAGCTGTCGTCAAAAAAGGGTCTCTAGATCTGTGGCACGCGATGAACGTTTCGATCGTCCGCCCTCTTGCTGGTAGTTAAGTCGAGCGATGGCAACGGCTGCCCTTTTTTCAGCATTGGGCCTTCTATCCAGCTGTTCTGGCATTCTTCCATTCTTCAGGAGATGTCAGTGCTGTTAAAAATAATCGTGACCATTTTTTTACGGGAAATGACGTACTAAAAAGTAAAGGATTCTCGGGGAGCTATGTCAGCCGCAACTATTTTTATAGAAATCCAATCTATTCTTCGTGGCTGGCAACAGTCAAAACGTCAGAAGTTGGTGTTCCCAGAGCGGGATCACTGAGCGTTAAAGGGTTAATTCTCGTTAGAAAGACAACACAAGAGGGGGTGCCCTCCGTGGGGACCTTAGCTGCACGCGTTCAAGCTTGAAATCTTCTTCCCCAATATCATGACATATATGCTCTAAATAAAGGCTGCCGTCTTAGCTGTCCAATAGCTTGTAAAAAAGGCAAATTTTGTTCGCCAAATTTCTTAGCTGCTGAAACTTCCCATTAATTTCTACAATAATCTTATCTAACGAAGAAAATTTCCTTCTCAATTCGTTTTCGTGAGACAAGGCTGCATCTTGCGCCAGAATTTGTTTCTTCATTATTCGTCCAGGAGGTTCCAGGTCAAAGTCTTCACGCAAATTTTTAGCAGAATTTAATGCTGCTCCACTTCAATATTATGGAACTTTTGAACAGCTTTTTAAAAAATTATTTTTCTCCAGAGACTCGGAAATTTTTACATTGTCTCTTTACAAGTTACATTGCATCCTGACACTGAGCATTAGGGTGGTCACTAGAAATCAACTTTCGAATTTTTGGGTAGGCAACCCCCAAAAAGTTGCCAATAGGCTCAAAAATGAGATTGGTAAAGTTTCAGCTCATTTGCATAATATTAACCCATTTATCATTTTCATAATATTATACAGCATTGAGGTTAAAGTTTAGAAAAATCGCGGTTTTTCGCAAAGAAGCAGTTTTTCCATCATAAAATGGATAAAACTGAGTCTAGAAACATAATGTTGGTCTCGTTTGAGAAGAAAACTTCCCGCCTTGATGAGTCACACATCACTTTTATGTAAAAGCTTACAGATTTAACCCTCCAAGCGGTTGTGATGTCAAATCCCGTCCACTTTATTCCAGTTTTCACTGCTATACATCTATAATAATAATCATTTGTAATACTGAGATATCATAAAATATGTTTGATATTAAAGCTTGTATGTAATTTAGAAGCCTTTTTTTAATAATTGCAAATCTTCCTGTTAAAAATTTTATTTTATTTTATTTTATAATTTAAAAATTGCATGAAAATTTTACCGTGAAAACAACTTTAGATTATTTGCTCATTTCCAAAACGCTCAGAGGGTAACATTCGGATCATATCTAGTCCTGAAAAAAAGCATATATCTATGCTTTTTTCAGGACTAGATACGATCCGAATCCTAAAAGTTGGCTTTTTTATGAAAGTTCAAAAATTATATTTCCTCTTTATCCTCCTTTTGTTTTTCTTCGTTTTTCTTTCTTTTTTGTGTACAAAATAAAGGTTTTAATTTTTGAAAAAAATCTGAAATTTTAAAAAAAGGAAATTTAAGTAAAATAATTAACAGAAAATAAGGTCAAAGATGGCATAAAATTGAGAACGACTAAAGTTTAGATATATCTGATTATTAAAGTTAGTATGTATCTAAGAGGAAGCACATTATAATGAAAATAAATTATTATTGTTTACAATTTTTCGTTAAAGTGCCAAGGCTTAGATAATGTGGCTTTCGAAGAGTCTGGAAAAGTTTTTCTACATTCGAATACTACCTATAGTAAAAACTGCTTTTGTACTTCATCCTCAGTTAAACAGGAATTGAATCCTGGGATTTATTTTACTCCCCTTTCAACTGAGTCATTAAAAACTTTAAAAGCTTTCAGTTTGTTTTTTCTTTCAAATAATACTGATTTTCACACCATACATCGGGATCAGTATTCAAAAATTGTAGTTTAAAATTAAATCTCTTTAAAAAATTACTGTTCGAGATGAAATAAAAAAATCAACTTCTTTGTTCAATAAATGATCCACTTCGTTGAAACATTGTTGCTTTTACATCGTCATCATCATTTTCTTTTTCAAATGAGATTAATTTTACAGCCATGGTTATTTTGACTTTTTTGACCAAGTGTCATCAAAAAATGGAAATGCAACTTGCTCCAAGTTATACCGAAGATGGCTTATCATTTTATAGATCTTTGTTTTGCAGCCTCTATCAAATTTTCAGTATTGTAATAATTTTGTCTTGATTGGGGCTAAAGTCTGAGTGGGAGTGTTGAACCATGCCTTTACATAAATATTTATTATAAATAAAGAAATGTCTGTAATACCTCCTTTTTCTAAATCTGTTAATGAGACCTGATGTCTGAAAAGAAGTATTTTGAGGCAATAAATTGCCTTAGACATCCACCTGGCATAATGAACAGCACCAGGTACTCTGAAAGAAATTTCTATTTGGGGAGAATCCTATAAAAATTAAACAATGTTAGATTAATTCCTTATAGTTATCCCTGAACTGTTGATTTCTTAAATGTTCTGCAAGAAAATATGAAAATTCTTCCAAATTTTGCGTTATTTATGGAATAGCTTCATCTTCAATAGCAGTTTTGCACTTTGTCTTGTCTAACTTAGACCACCGAATCTGAATTTTTAAAAAAATATCTAGATGAAGAGCAGTAGCTTCGCCCACTTTGCAATCAAAACAGATTTTAGGATGATTTCTAAAATATGATGGCGACAAAGTAAATATAGAAGATTTCGATCCAGTGATTGCTGCAGCAAAAAATGCACGTTCCCCTAAGGCAACCAGTGGTATCAAAAGATATTGCCTGAATTTTACCAACTGCCTCCCATTCTTCAACTGCTGTATATACAGCTTTTGCCTAAGAATTATTCTCATATTATTTTCAAGCTGAGGAACTCCTATTAACTGTTCTTCATCGCCACTGCTAATTAAAATCGCTGTTCTCTGTACATTTTCTTTATTCAAAATATGAGGAAGCATTTTTCTATCCCAGTGAACAACAGCACCCTCTAAATCAGAATTTTAAAATCTGCTTTTGATGAGATCAATTCTTTGTTTTCGAAATTTTCTTGTCTTCGGAGTCTTATTGAACGTCAAGGGTCCTGCACTAGAAAGATATTATGTGTTAGTGTTGAACCACTTCTACGTTATACCAGTATGTAAATCATAACGATAATATGGGAGCTAGGGGAGGCATAGCCCCTCCTCACCCAATGGGCACCCATGTCCATTCTAAAAGTGTAATAACAGATAACAAAATAGCATTGTAATAAAGAAAATTTGAGAGGTTTTTCTTAGATGTGCTTCAACTGAAATACAAATAAAGATCTTTCTTCTGAAGCATAGAAATGCATATCAAATAAATAAAAATATTTAAGGAATTGTAATTTAAATTATGAAAATTCTTGATTTGCTTTTTGTTTTTTGATACAAATAATGCAAAAGACGGTCAAAATTACTTAAAATTCTTAATTTGTCTTTTTTTCACTAATTTTACAAAAATGCAGATTTTGGTGGTACGATTCACAACTGACCTAAAAAACACTGAATGTCATTAAATATTGGTTTTGTTGAGAGTAAAAGTTCAAAGCAACAACGTCTTTTATGAAATAAAATAAGAACCAGGTCTGTAGAGCAAATAGTTTATACTAAATGAAGGAAAAACTAGATATTTTGGGTAAAAATCGTACTTTTTCAAGAATTCAACCTCGATGCGGCACGGGTTTAATATTATGCAATTGAGCTAAAACTTTGCCGATCTCATTTTCCAGTCAATTGGCAACTTTTAGGGGGGTGCCCCAAAAAATAACATAAAAAAAATTTCCCCCGTATAACTTGTGACCACCCTACTGAGCATAAACCTATAGAAGTTACGAAACTGTTAGAAAAAATGCCGAACATACAGAATTTCTCGGTATTTTCAAAAACCAGTGTATCCTCGGCCCATTTTTGAAGGCAATTTTTGTGATTATGAATTTTTTCTAAAAGTTGCATGAGAAATACAGCTTTACTGTTAATGTCAGTACATTGTGCATAGGGTGTGTCGAATAGAGTTAGCGATGGTTAGTATGTGTATTATTATCACATGTTGTATGCGAAAAAAAAAAAAAAAAACTTTCTACATTACGTTATGAAACTTCATAAAAATGCACCAATATTCATGGCACGCATTACGGATGATACTTGCGGAGTTGCAGCACTGTGCAATAAAATGATGGTTTCTGTTAAAAAGATATCATAACTATTTTTCTTCGAATGAGAGGAAACATACACATTATGAAGATCACATTCTTGAGGAATTACTAAAAAAACGATAGAGATGAGGTAAATAAAAAACTTTGTAAAAAACACACATAAGATGTAACAGGTAAGTAGATACGTACGTTTCGACTAAAAATTGTTTTAGTCTTCCTCAGTCAAAGTGTCTCAGTGTGAGTTCCCTCTGTTCTTAGTGACGAAGGGCTTTGACTGAGGAAGACTAAAACAATTTTTAGTCGAAACGTACGTATCTACTTACCTGTTACATCTTATGTGTGTTTTTTACAAAGTTTTTTATTTAACTTATTATTTAACACCAGTATTTTGAGTGTTTTTTTACGATAGAGATGGTTCACCACTTTTCATATTGCACACGATAATGTAGTTAAAGAAAAATTCATTTTCGATGGCGCAAGTCGTATTTATTTGTTTCCAAGCAATGACACAAGCGTTATAACACGAAGCAGCTACACACAATTACAAATCGAAAAAAAAATCACTTCGGAAGGACACATTGCCTTTAAATAAGAACATTACTTTGATACTTTTTATTGAACATGAAACACTCTACTTTATTTTCTCCCCATGACATCACTGATTCACAAAATTCTGGATTAAATTATGCCCTTAAAAATTACACATTCTATAATAATTATTGGGAGAGTATACGTATAAAAAAACCGTCTGACTTCAGCTCCCTCAAATCGCATAGCCACCCCTGCAAACGTAAAAAAGGCATCATCGTTTTAATTTTCTCCCAAAGAAATCCCTTTCTTAATAGCGATACTTACCTTGCTTACCGTATCAGGTGCCCCACCATAGCGCATAGCGCTCTAAACTGGGGAACGGAAGGTGCCTAATTCAAAACCAGGTCGCATCCGCCGACCTAACCGTTCGGAGTTTTGCGTGATTTTCTCGGAAACTTAGCGTAGTAAATACGGGTTAGGACCCCTTAGGAAGACCCCCATGGAGGGCAACCCACCCCTCGGCTTAGAGACCTCGTGTAGCTAATTGGCCGTAATGCCACAACACATACCGTATCAGGCCGCCCCTGTTTATAGACGAAAACGAAACAATTGTCCCTCCAATGCATATTCAGCCTGGATTTAAAAAGAAAATGACAAGACATATAACAGGCGAAGATGCCGCGTACATGCGGTGTACGTGCACGTTAAATCCGTGGTTCCGAAAGTCGTTTCGGCGGTCGCTAGCAGTTTCCGAGGGGTTCCAATATTCAGAAGTCCCCACCTTCTGATGAGGTTCCAAATTGTGGCGGGAAATTCAGGGAAGGGCGTACATGTAGCTCTAAGCGACAATTCAGTGACGCGAGCTGTCCTCTCCTGGCAAACAAACAGGCGAAGATGCAAATGTGTTTTTATTCTTTTAGAACATAGTACATAAAGATTTAAAAAAAAATGTTATTTTAATCTCTAAAATAAGTCAACGATCGGAACTCTGCCCTCCTACGCTACGCCACTGATTATACCGTCATTTTACAAAAAACATTTTATGTCAAAAGTTTACGATTTTAAGGAACTCATTATTTCTTGTAAAATTAAAATCGAAATCTGATCATTGTGATTAAAATCAAAACAAAAACAACTAGATTGGAGAAATGTATTCTAAAAACTGCAAATTTTTCATAAACAAGTCAGTATTATATAGTAAATTTATTCAAAATTACTTATTAGAATAACTCGATGAATGTGAATTAATAAAACTGAACTTCAAACAAAATTAAGAAACTTATTCTGAAAGCTGCAACGTTGTTGCCCTTACGTTTTAATATAGGAAATCGTACTCCTTTTAATTTAGTTTTCTCTTCCTTTACATTCCTTGTAAATGTTTCTCTTTAATACCAGAACACTAAACAAGCTATTAAAAGCTGGTAATTTTTTTATAACTTTTATTTAATTCAGGAAATGATACACCATACTTTATACAAAAATTTCAGCATGTATATAGTGTCAATACCAATAGCTTCCGCTGGCATTTATTTATGCGTAAGTAGTACAACAGTTCTACTAGACGAATGCAACTATTTTATGCTTATTACGTTACAATGACAGTCTTGGTGCATCAGTTTTTATAACATTCAATTTGTTTAAAAAAAAAAAAAATTGATTTCATTAAAATACAAGTTGTTTGTTTACATTATGACATGGCAGCATCATTTATGGGCATTAAAACTTATATTTGATTTATTTGAAATTCTCATCAATATTTTCTTTATTAAACATTTATATATATATATAAAAAAGTAAATAAAACTACCAACTTCTCCTAGTGTAACAAAAAAGTTGGGGTGGGGTGTGATGAGGCACTAAAAGAAAAAATTATTTATAAATGTTAAACATGCAGTTTCTACATAATCCTCTAGAATTACCACAAAAACTATTTAAATATGCATGCATAACTTTAATTATTATTATTATTACTAATTTTTTAAAGCGTTATAATTTTTTTTTTAAACATAAAAAAAATAAATTGATTAATATTTTGACTAATAATTTATGAAAAAACAGATTTTCCTGACAAGTTGTTTGCAACTTTCACTGCTAGATGGCAGCATTAAATAATCCATTTCCAAACGGAATCTTGGGCTATTTTTATAGCATGGCGTTTATACTCTTTGTCGTCAAACTCCGTGATTTACTCGTACACAAAAACACGTTCTCTTTCGGTTTCAAGGTTTCTGCGCTCTAAATTAGAATGTGGATTGCAGACATTTTCGTTTGTTTATTTGTGCAGGAAATTATGCTGATCTTTAAATCGGGCATCCAAACACTCCCCCTCTCTTATCACGGGTAAAAGAAATGTTATTCAAATATTGTGTATTTTGCAAAATAACTTTCAGAAATAACATCACCTGAATGCTTTTTTGTATTAATGAAGCAACTAAAATGATATACATGGTTTATCATTGCCTTTTAAGAGTGTATCAAATAATAGTTCCTTTTGGTTTTGAAAATAATTGCTATTTTGACCTTTTTATAAGTATGGGGCGTTGCACAAATTTGAACAAAAATTAAAATCCAATATACTCTAATAAAACTATTGCTATGATGTGTTAACATAATATTCCTATACTTTAGCAAAAAAGAAATAAATAGATGGGATATTTTTCACTCGTGGCGATTTATGTGTATCCATAATTGATGATAATTCATCTTGACAAGTTCCCCAATAAAACAGTGCTTATGTTCTAAACTAGCATAATTAACCCTCCCAAATATTTGATCTTCCCAATGGCAAAGAAATATCCAAGCTGAGCCAAATAAATATAAGTCCACGAAGTAAAGTCTAACTGCTTATGGGATATAGCAGCCACTGAAATTGATTCGCCATGCAAATTTTGCGAAGATGGTAATAGTGAAATCTTGCAATAAGTGTCTGCAGTCATGAAACATAGCTACAATGATTTTATAAGTAGCAAACATATTACACATATAGATAAAGTAATACAGTATAAATGTTTTGGGTGGTACAAAAGATTCACCCTCTTTCAGCTGCAAAAATTTGTAACAGGCAGGGCTGGTTTTCAGGGAAAATGTTGGGGGGGGGGGGCAAGGTTGTAAAGTCAAAATTTACCTACAATATATATCAATATGCCTAAAAAATATATATCGATTTTACTTGTCATTTTTACTTTAATGAATGCATGTAAAATATGCTGTGGTATTCAGTTTCATTTCGAGCAAAATGTAAACTGTAAACAATTTATATTCAATCATCTCAAAATTCTTCCATCAGTCCTATGAACAAATTACTTACACCATTACACCTATTTTTTATTGATGAAATTAGTATTTGGTTTTAATACAAATACTACTTTTTTTTTGTTCAAACAATACAAGTTACTTCAATCATGGTTAAATGACACGTTTTAAGGAATTGATCGATAGTATCGGTGCCGATACCTCCTATTTTTTAGGTATCAGTATCGGTTCTTTTATATTTCAAAAGTATCGGTTCCGGATACATTCATCCATTCTTACAGATACTTTTTATTCGATACTTAGTTCTTCAGAAGAAAAACCACGCAGATGTAATACCACTCAAGAATCTATTCTGGTCATGAGATTTGAGGCGATGCTTTATTGGCATATTTTGGCAACTGTTTCCCACTGGTTCCCACTATTCATTGTCATCTGTTTCCACTGGTATTTTATGGACAGTGGCATAATAGTGCATCACATATGCATCATATGTATTTTTGCTACTTATGTATTATCTCGGCGGTCTGCCAAGACGAGTGTTTTTTTTGCCTAGATAAATGCCAGGCACATGAAATTATTAATGGTTTTGAATACGTTTGGGAACTCATTTGACGAAAAAATCAGTTTGGTGGGAATGACTGCCAGGATAATACGTAGGTACCGTATTTTTCTATATGCATCACATGTATTTTTCTATAAATAGGTTACAATCATAAAAATTTCAACATAGAGTTACCAGGCGAAATACATGTAAGATGAGAGATAAAATAACATAGTCAATTAATATCGTTTTAATATGGCAATAACGAAACTAAAAAATTAGGGGGGTTCAGGGCGGTCTCCCCCTGACGAGGCTCGAACAGCCGAGTTACTTTTTATCTTTTTAATATTTTCTACAAACTAACTAAAAACAAACAAAGGTTTTTGATTAAAAAAGTTTTTCCTTTTCCCTCCAATACTTTTTATTTGAATGATGTCAATGATTTAAATCATGATGTTAATCTGTCCATTAAAAAAAAAAAAAACTCAATTTAACTTTTTTTTTTTTTCTGGAAAGCATAGTAGTGGAAAACAATTTGGAACGTATTTTTAAATACAAAATTTTGGTCATGTAAAACAATAACTGATTTAAATTGATATTTAATTAGATCTGTTAAAATATACATGTCTTAATAACTTAGTTTGTGTAATGAAACTATTTGCTCTATTATTGGGAGGAAAAGAAATGTTCAAGAAATGCAATTAATTTTTGGAGTAAAATAAATAAAAGGTAGACTGTATAAAAATTCTTTAGAGGGAAGTAGTAAGAAGAAGGAGGAGGGGATGGAATCGGCAGTTTGTAAAATATCATGATGTATACAAGTTTATGTATTATTTTCCATTACATGAAATCATTGTAAATGTTAAATTTAAGCTAATTCATTAATGAAATAATTATTTTCTTGTTAGAATATTGCAAGTTTTACCAATGGAAATAATGTTTCGTTTAATATTAACAGATATTCGATCTTATGATTAACTAAGCAATAAACCATTGCTCTGAAATATCTGCAGCTGTTCAGTAACTACTAGGTTCTCTTGTTCACCCATATTTTATAAAATAAGTATACTAATTCATCTGAAATTGCATCATATTCTAAATCTATGTGAAAGAAGTAACTGAAAAGTTTCGCATGAGCCTGAGTCTGAACACAACCACGAAATACAAAACCTGAACCTAGTTCCTGTGGAAGCTGAGCCATTCTTATCTGTAATATGTATCAGTTAGGCCAGTAGTTTTCAAGCTTTTTGGCAATGCATTCCAACTTTTGACTTTGATTGAGGACCATGACCTTTTTTTTTTTTTTAATTTAGTCTCTGAGTGTAACTATTTATAAGTACTAAAAATACTAAAAAAAACATAGAGTAATTTTTTTTTTCCATTTTTACCTTTTTGCTAGCTAATTTCATTTCCGATTAAAAAAAAAAAAAGCTATAAGAAATTAACTTAAAATATGAACTTTATATACAAGAATGTGAATATACAACTAAAAATGATGCCTATAAAAAAATTGTATTTTACATATTAAATTTTTGTAACTTCCTGAAAAACTGGGTGTTTTAATCACTTTATTTTACTAACAAAAGAAAGCATAAAACATTATCAACCTAATAAAACCTTTATGCATCCCAGAGGATTTTCTATTGTAAGAAATGCAACTCAAGTAAATTGTATTAATCAGAAAATGTTACAAACTATTAAAGAAGTGGGAATCAAAAAATAGTTTGAATCAATAGTTTTTTTTTAAAGAAACCACTTGTTTTAAACCAACGTGGTTTAAACCAGACAACCCGTGGCCAGGCCTATAAATTTTTTTTTTGCCTTGGGTCCCAACATGGTTATGATTGGGTCCTGTCTGACAAATACAACATTTTGAAATTTTCTAAACTGTTATGGATTTCCTTTTTTCTGCAAGGTACTGTTTAAACCAATTATTTATTTTAGTTTTTATTATAACCAGTATTTAGATTTTGTCTTGTCTAAGAGCTGTTTGTGGTTTTTAGATATTGGTCCAGTTACTGTGACAACAGATCCTGACTTATTCCAGCGGCAGCTGAAAGAGCTGTATGTGCAAGGTGGTGGTGACTGCCCTGAAATGAGCATTGGCGCTATAAAATTGGCCTTAGAAATGTGTCTTCCAAACTCTCACATTTATGTTTTCACTGATGCACGAGCAAAAGATTATTATCTGCTAGAAGATGTTTTGAAACTTATTCAAAGGAAGCAAAGTCAGGTATTTTCTTTTTTTTTTTTTTCAACTTTAATAGCAAATTAATTTTTAATTCCTTTTTAAAATAGATTTCGCATTGAAAATATTTCAAATGCATATGCTTTTAAAGAAGTTTTAGTGTTATATCGGCAAAGTACTTATCTATGGTAACTATCTATGGTAGAAGAAGCCAGTATTTTACAGATACCTATGTTCCTGTTTTGCAACCCAATGTTTTATGTATCTTTAAAATGTCTGATGACATTCCACGTTACCCTGCAGTTTAAAAGTGTAAGGGACAGTCAAATGAAAATGAAGCTGATAGGAAAGAAAAATAAGTAAACTCTTTGTTATTTCAAAATTAATTGCCATAACCCTTGATACATTTATACCACTATGTGACAAGACTGTCAATACCTTCATGGAAATATGTTTGCAGGCCTATGATACCATGACTGTACCGAAATATAACCTCTTCATCCGAAGAAAATTGAATGACTATTTTTCATGGCTTCTAAGATGTAGATTGGGGATTTTTATCTATATCGTTGTGTTGTTCCAGAAGTTTTGCTTTCTTTTCTTTCACTTATCAACTCTTGTCCATCAGACTGCTGAATTCTACATTTTCAAGCTTTTGCATCGATGGGAAGTTCTTTCATATCTACAAAAGATGAAATCAGCTTTGATGCTCTAACTTGTTTTTCTAATATTTAGAGATATTTTGAAAAATGATCTTTATTCATGTGAAAAATGATTTTATATTTCGTTTTAAGTAAAAATGTATGGAAAACTGGCAACATCCCCTATTGTCTAATGGTTAAGATTTCTACCTTTCACTCATGTTTTCACTGGGGTTGCCATGCAGAACTTGATGCTAATATTTTTTGAAAATCTACAGGCTCAGTTATCAGCATATAAAGTGAGATTCCTCTTGTGTTAAAGTGTCAGAGGCAGAAATTGGATTATTATCGCATGTTATAAAAAAGAATGAGGAGAAAAAGATATGTGGATATAAAGCAACATTAAATATACAATACACTAGAAACCTGTTGTATTTTGCCCATGCACATTGGAATCCTACCAACTGAAAGTATAATATGTTTGTCCATATTTTATGTAAATGATAATGGTTGTCATGGAAACCTATTTTCCTTTATTTTATTATTATTTTTTAACAAACTTTTGATTAGTCATGGTGAGATCTAACATTGATATTCTTAAGTTATTAAGTAACAACAAAATAATTATTAAATAAAATAAACATTTATCAAAAAATTTTTGTGTCCAAATTTTTGCTCTGTTGTGATGGTGGTTTACTGGTTGTTGAGATGCTAACAACGATCAAGGGAAGAATGCAGAATTCTTTTTACAACATAACATATATTAACAAAACAATACTGTTAAACAGAAGTCTATTTAAGAACACAATCAAAATTGCCATGCATAGTCCAGTCACCAATCCATTTGACCGTGACTGAACTGTCTCAATATCAACTCAAATGGTTATTTTAGGTGAAGCAGTCATGACATCTGCATTTCTCAATTTGAACTAATTTGCAACGCTCATTTCCAGTTTAGTTGGTGTCAGAGAGTATGTACACTTATTATATTCTTCCCATTTTAAAAACTTTGGTATTAAGCATACTCTAACATAATTGACTGTGTTAAGTTTCTTAATATCAAAGCATTATTTCCTAAACAATTTTCAAACTAAAAACAATTAAAAAGAAAAGTTAATTTTTTTTAATCTAAGCTTTTTATTTAAAGATAAAGTAAAAGGTGTAAAACTAATTTTTGAGAGAATTTTCTCTCTCAGACACTTATTATAGCATACAAATTCTTAATCTTTCCATTCAATTTCTAATTCTTTCTATCTTAATTCATTGATCAGCAGCCATGGTACTGAGAAAATTCATTAAATTTTACTTTCTTTTAAGTGTAAAATAATGCATTTTAAAGAAAGTAATATTTTATGAATTTTCTATGTACACATCCTTTGCTGATCAGTGAGCTTGAAAATTTTCTTCTTCTTCTTCTTTATTTTTTTTACTAATATTTATTGTTATCTTAATCTAAACTTAAAGCGACTATTTCACATGTAATAAAAACTAATGCACTTCACTTAGTACATACGCTTTTCAAATTACAGGTTGTATTTGTCATGACTGGAGACTGTGGCAATCATGCCCATCCTGGGTATCAAGCTTATGGGAGAATAGCATCAACAAGCTCTGGTCAAGTTTTTCACCTAATGAAGTCGGATGTTGATGAGGTCAGCAAAAGCTTGAGTTCACAAATTCTTAAGACTTGGTTTGTAGCACTTGCACTAAATAAATAAAATCGGAAGAAACCCTATTTAAATTCTTGATAAGAGAATTATTATTATTGTTTATTTATTTATTTATTTTAAGAAAGTTTCTCAACCTTCTTTGTTACAAAATTTAATCTTTTATGCTTAAAATAAAAATCTTGGTATTAAAATTTAATTACAGAGAAGTTTTCAGATTCACAAATTTTAATTTATATTTTAAAATTTTATTTAAATTTTTAATAATATACGATAATATTGCATGTATTACGACTAATTTTATTGTTTCATACTACAGTTTCATTACAAATACAGTCTTTTTCATTTTCTTCTTTTGTATATGTGTGTTATAATGAGAATTTCAGGAAAATTTATAAACTCTTAGGGGAAAGTTACTCAGATTTCCATGATTTTATGTGTATAAAGATAATTTTGGATATGAGTATAACTATTCAGTCAGAAACAAAAGTCATTATAACAACAACTGTGTAGTATTTATAATAAAATGACAAAAATTTAAACTACTCTTCCATTTTTAGAATAGTTACAGTAGAGCCTAATCTGTCATCTTTGGGACTACGGATATGGCCAAAACACAAAAAAAAAAGGGTGAATTATCAGAAAATACAGAAAAATATGGATTTACAGTAAAATAAATATGTAAACTCAAAAATGAATGTATGTATTGTTCTCTGCAATAAAAACACTCCAACAAACCATCAAAAAGCTGTTATTATCTTTCTATTCTAAAGAAAGTAACGAACGCTGCCATCAAAAGCTTGTTCTGCTATCTCCTCCGAAACCATGGGGGTTTGCGTTTTGACGAAGGTATCCACGTATCCAAAAAATTCCAGGGAAGCCAATAAGCTGACTTAAATGTCAAAATTCCAATTATTTTAGAAGATATTAAAAAAAAAATGAAAAAATAAGCTTCATGGTTGCGAGGCTTGGCGATTTCTGCCAGCATAAAATCATTCATGCCTTTGCAACAAAGCAATTCCTGCATGAAATTAACAAACATGAAATAGAATTACACCATTTTCATGCCAAATTAAAAAGTAAGTGAAATAAATAAGTCAAAGTGTGTGTTACACAAAGTTCACAATTTTCAAATTGTAAGTTCTCTCAGAAAACAGGAGTTTAAAACTGAGGCCAATTCGTTTTTCTAATATTAATTGTAACTGATTTAAAATGTGCCATTTTAGCATCAAGTACAATCTGGAAAAACGCTATCTCAAGCAGGGGGGGGGGGGAATATAAATACTATGTGTGATCCAAAATGTTACCACCCAGTATTTTGAAAATTAAAAATAATTCAAATGCATATTACAGTAATGCTGTTTAGGTTCAGCTTGGGTATTTGCCCTTAGAAATATTTGGCGGCATTAATTATGCCATTATAGCAAGTACAGCTTGGATATTTGTCTGTTTATCGAGATGATATATTTCGCAGTGCTAATTAAGCCAATCTGCAACGGATTATGCATATGAATGTATGGATAACTGTTTTCAGGGTAACCTAACATAAACAATGATTATCGATTATGAGATGTGTAAATCGCCAAATAATGAAAAATCGCCATTAGTAGCAAGATATAATAGCTGTTCCATAGTTTTTATTGAAAAAAATATATTTTCACTGTTTTCTTAGTTTATATCACTGTTTTCTTAGAAATAATTATTAACTATACGTATACGTAAGTCACCTAACTATGAAAAATCACAGATAGCAAATAGGCTAGGTGTTCCATAGGTTTTACACAATTAAAAATAGTGCGAAGTTGTTCCAAGGAACATGCAAGAATCAAGGAATGTGTAGCTTGGTAACATGCTATCAGGTCCAATCTTTGGGTTTTGTCAATTATGCCTTTTTTACGAATAAGCCTTATTAGGGGCCGAATGCCTCATATGAAAAGTGAGCATGGCGAGTCTAGGCTTTGGCCCCTAGTTATTGAAACAAACCAAAACTGTATGTATTTACTGTACATGTGTATGTAATGCGGATGGTGAGCCACCAATGAGCCAAAGTTTGGCTCGAGCACTGTCAGATCAACCGGAGTGACGAACCATCCGAGGGCAGATGAGAGGGGTTCAACTGTATAATTAAGTGCATGAAAGCACTTCCCTGTAGTACATTTATTTTATTTTTAATATTCATTACATTCATTACAAAGCCCTTGTGCTCTGTAGTTTACCACATTCTAAAAAGTTACTTTGTTATTTCTTTATGCTGATTTTGAAATTCTTACATAAATATAATTTTCAGGTATTGAATTTCGTAAGGGTATCACTACAAGCCAGGAAAGTTAATTTATTTGCTGTTGATAGGCATGCTGGAGATTTGAGAGAATTTGAATTTGATGTTGATGGTAGTCTAAGAGAATTCACCATATCAGTGTCTGGAGAAAATCCTGTAATAACTGTGATAAATTCTAGAGGTATTGTTCTATTTCCTTTTTTTTTTCCTAATATGAAAATGTTTTTGTAAAATTCTGCAAAAAATAGTTAAAATAAATGAATCCTCTTTGTAAAAAGAAAATAATCATGTAGAATTCTGTAATACTTTTTTAGTAATGAAAGCAAACTGGTTCAATGTTATTCCCTATTGCTATTCAAAACTATTTAGTTGAAATTATCTCGGGTTGCTTGCATTTTCTATTACTTTGATTTCCTGCTCTCTTAGACTGTTTAGTTTTCAAAACTTTTTGTATTGCATATTCCTAACTAATCTAGATCTCTGCTTTCAGACTAAGGGTTTTTTCTCTTGTTTTTTTTTTTTTTTTTTTTTTTTTTGCACATTTTTGAAAACACTTTGCCTCTAGCCTTTGCCTTAAAAAGATATCTGCCTACCAGCTACAATGATTGTCAATCATATTAAGGAATTAAAAAAATATGTATAGTCTTCAAAACTTCTTTTATTGTCTTAAATGCACAGTTCTTTAATTATTGTACAACTTAAGTTTTTTACCTCATTCAATTAGTTTGATCATAATAGTTTATTTAAGCATTGAAGTCTCTCCTTAAAAATCTTCTGCAGAGCATGTAAGAAGATTTAAATGATAGTTTCTTTTATAATAGCACCCTGGTGAGTATTGTTATTCAGATTATACCAGAAAGAAACTAGAGTGACATTTAACTGAATGAGGAAGTACAGTTATGCTTGGAATTTGAATTAATAAAAGTTTTAAAAGGCCTTTCAAAGTAGGGATAGGCAACTTTTAGAAAGTTGTGAGACAAACTTTAGGATGTTGACGAAGTCGCAGGCTGTATGATTAAGATTTGTATGAGATTTTGAATTGCTTATATGTTGTTTTGTTATGTTGAGCGGACCACATCCAGCCCCACAGGCTAGGGTTGCCCATATGTGTTTTAAAGGCTCAGTTAATTATTTAGTTTAGCCAACCTCTCCTTTAACAAAAATAAATAAATCATGAGGATTAATCTATTCTTAAAAGGAAATAGAATATGTATCTACAGGCTGTAGTAAAAAGATAGTAGTACACTGTAATTCTTTATCTCTAGAGATAAGTGGTCAATGTAAATTAAAAAATGTTCAAAACAAGGTAGGAAACAGACTTTAAAGAAAAATTCCTCTCATTAATTTTCAAAAACACTTTTTAAGGTTGTATACGACCACACGTCCCTCAAACAAAAAACATTCTCAGTTAATAAAATATATCCCATATACTCATAAAGTGATGCACAAAATTTTAGAATTATATCATAAAAAGTGTCAGATATGAAGATTATATATATATATTAAATTATTCCCACCAACATCTTCTCAGACATAAGGTGCCTTGCAATCCAATACAACAGGGAGACAGCACCAGAATGTGAAAGAACTGCAAAATTTTCACTACAATGAACATCAAAAAGGGGGCAACTAAAAAAATGTTCCCTAGTCATTATCTCAGGATTGCATAGAGGACAGAGTGGAGAATTGGTAAGTCCAATCCTAAAAAGATGGGCCTGTAGAAAATCATGTCCAGTGATGACTGAAAGATGTCACCCCTTCAACTCTAGGGAGGAGGGAAAGCTGAATTTGAGTCTGGTCATCAAAAAGATAGACCAAGTCTTTCCATTGGCCATGTGTCTGAGAGAAAATTTTTCTTTGCCGGATTATGTTCCAGAGAAGTCGCTTAGCACTTCGCAGAGGGATAGGAAGGCAAGGATAAAGTGATAATTTTTTCTGAACCCAAAATCAGGAGATTTCTAAACCACAGAGTCAGGAGGGGTAAAAATCACCCCCCCCCCTAATATATATGTAAGGAATGGCCTTACGCCATCCCTTGTTGAAATTATCACCATACCAGGCTTCTAGGTTGAATAGTTTATTTCAAAGTTCGGACAGAGGGCAGGAGTCGGGCCGGCGATCTTTTAGTTCCGAGGCTATCTTCTTACATCGCAGTCTAAAAGCTAAAGCTCAAAGCTAAGGCTAAGCTCCAAGCTCCTGAAATTTCCGTGCTCTTGCTTAAATACTCCACTAGTTACTACACCTGCTGGCAGGGCACAACACGATAGCGAAAGCGTTACTCTCAAACGTAATTAGTTAACTAGATTGTCAATCAAGACATGAGAAACACCTGCTTACCCAGGAGTTCCAAAAGCGGGCAGCAACAAACCACAGAAAACTGCAAATACTGCTAAATCAACAATTTTACTCCTTGTGGAATTTAAAAAATCGTCTCTAAGCGTTATATTTGTATGGCCGAGAAACAAACTTTATAATAAGAGTAATAGAGATTAAAGAAGCTTTTCAGATGACATTAAATTAAATTAGATTAAATTAGAAAAGTTTATTTTATTATTACACATATATTTTTTTTCTACACATAATCTGATTTTCTACTTTATGAGAAAAATGAGTTGGAAAAATATACAAATAAAATAGGTCTATTATATAAATTTAGTTTTTAAATAATTTTATCGCTAATTTTTGGATAACTTTCCAAAATAGTTTGCTTTGTAACATTAACTATAGAATCACCAGCCATTGATTATAGGTATGTATTAATATATATTATAAAACAATCATTTTCATCAATACAAAAGATGGTGTTAAATGCAAGTAACAGAAAATTTTGTAAATAACACAATCATTTTCATGTTAATTTATTCCCAATTTATTTATTTATTTTTCACAAAGCAGGACTTTGGCAGTACAGGAATGGAAAAGAGGGGCATTTTAGGGTTCTGTAAGGACATTAGAACATATAGGTAAAAAGCAGGACATCAGGACATATAGGTAAAAAGCAGGACATCTGGTCACTTTAGGCAAGGAGGAAGTAGAGTCAAGGCCTGTTTGTTCAAGAAGTCTGCCCGCTCGTTGCCATTAATGCCACAATGGCTGGGAATGAAGATTAATATAGGCTGACTTAAATAACTTTTTAATGGTTTCTAAAGGGAAAAAATTATGTTGAATGATCATGTGTCTGGGGATGTGTAGCAATTACAAAAGAAAATAATTTTTTGGACAGTAGCAATAAATATTTACATTCAAATTCATGTATAGCCCCTGTCTGTCTTTATTTAAAGATATCTCTGAGATGGTGTTATGATTATTATGATGTATGGTTGAGATTTTGTACATCACCTCATAAGTGAATAGGATTTTTTTTTTTACTGACTGGGAATTTTTTTTGTATGTGGGTCGTATACAAATTTTAGAAGTGTAGCTTTTTAAAAATTAACAAGAATTTTTTCTGAATGTAGATTTTTTTCTCATCCTTTTTGAAAAAAGTTTCAATTTACATTGCCTACTTATCTTTAATAGCGTGTTACTACTTATTTGAGGTACCCTTTATATGTGTTTATTCTTCATTCAAATATTAGATGTTTCTCACAAATTTTTTCTGTTGCATACTAAATATTGATGTGAATCAAAGATTGTTAAGAATTAGATTATGAGGGAAGTAACATAAATATTTGTGTTCTGTAAAATAATAATAATTAAGACAACTACTCTACTGAACTGATTATAAAGGAAAATGAACAGATTTTGTCTTGAGTATATAAATATTTTTCTGTTAAATTGTAGAAACTCTGTTGTTGATGTTTTGAAAATTTTCATGGGTTTACTGTAAATGTATTTAAACTGTTTTTTATTTTCAGGGGAAGTTATTGACCAAAAGAAAGGCTTGCTTGAACTTTTAAATCACAGAAATATTAGCATAGTGAATGTAAAAGACCCAGCCCCAGGCCGGTGGAAGTTGCGAATAAACAGTGAAGGTGCTCACACTATTAGAGCAACTGGTCTTAGTAAAATTGATTTTGTGCATGGATTTTCTAGGCAGCCAACTGCAAATCTGAAAGAAACATATCATAGACCGCTTAAAGGTATATCCTACAAATATGATTAAAAGAATTTTGTTGTTAATTTAATTATTTGAAATCTTGTATGCTTATTTTGACTTATTTTTACGTATCTGGTTAAATTCTCATGTTGAATATAATTTCTTTCTTAATATATAAATAGCATGCTGTGCCTGAATAAGTAAATAAAAATTATTGTGTTTTCAGGAGCTCCTACTTACTTACTTGTCAATGCTACAGATCTGCCACAACCAGCCACATTTAAAAGTGTCAAAATTGTGGACTTAGAAGGAAATAATCTGCAAAACATACCACTTTACAGATTCCCCAACTCCAACCTGTTTAATGCTTCTACATTTTATCCACCTAATGAGTATTTCTATTTGAAGGTAAGGCTCATTAGTCATTATATATATTTATATATATATATGAAAGGAATGGTCTTACGCCATCCCTCGTTGAAATGGCTCAACTCCATTGGGGTTCTAGGTTGACTAGTTTATTTCAAAGCTCAGACAGAGGGCAGGAGCTAGGCCGGCGACCTTATTCGTTCCGTGGCTATCTTCTTACATTGCAGTCTAAAAGCTAAAGCTCGAAGCTCCTGCAAAATCTAATGTTCTAAACTCCTAAAAAACTAAGCTAAGCTCGAAGTTAAGACGAAGCTCTCGAAATTTCCGCGCTCTTGCTTAAATACCCCCTTAGTTACTACACCTGCTGGCAGGGTGCAGCAAGATCACGAAGGCGTTACTCTCAACCGTAATTAGTTAACTTGATTGTCAATCAAGACATGAGAAACACCTGCTTACCCAGGAGTTCTAAAAGCACGTAGTAACGAAAACCACAGAAAACTGACAATACTGCTGAATCAACAATTTTCTCCTTATGGAACTTCAAAAAATGTCTCCGAGCGTAATATTTGTATGGCCAAGAAACAAACTTTACAGTAAGAGTAAAAGATTAAAGAAGCTTTTTCAAATAACATTAAATTAAATTAGGTTAAATTAGCAAAGTTTTATTTTATTATTACATATATATTACAAATTCTGTTCTGATTGTATTTTTATATTTGAGAATATTTAAAAATTTAATGAAGGGTTTTCTTAAAACGCTGGTTTCACTAACAAATTTCAGAACTTACGATGGTGCTATACCTAAAATTAAAAAATAAATAAGAAAACATTAAAATTTCCAACAAGCTCATGTATTAGCTGGAAAATGTAAAAAAAAAAGAGAAAGAATCTTTTACATTTATGATACATAATTAGTAGACAAAATTTTTGTCTAACACAGATATTTAGTATTTCTGTACTATACCAACCAACCCAGAAGGCGAATTTTGTCGTGCTTACTTCGACAAGCTGCAGAAGTACAAAATTCTTTCTGCAGCACAACATACTTAAGCATGTATGTACACACAAAGATGTAGTTGCATTGTTAAATAGAAAATTACAATTTAGTTTATGTTGTTGATAAATAGTTTATAAAAATTGGTAATTTGAATAACCTGAAGTTTTGCAATTTAAAAAAAAAAAGTAACATCAGGGTTTAAAGACCTTAGGGTATGCAAGGATTGAGAACCCATTCCAACTTACAAAATCATGTTTTTGATGTCAGCACTGACTACTTTAACTAAATTTAATGAACATGCATCCTGTAGGGCTATGATAGGTAAATTGACACAGTATACATGTGCCAGCTTCAAAATCTTCCCAATCAACCACCATTGTGAACAAACAGGTAGTACATGTTAAAACTGTGTATTTGTATTCTGAGTGGGTTGAACAGAAGTTGGGAGAGGATCGTTGAAATGTTTCAGTAAGGATTATTATTTTACATAACTATTTAAAAAGTTTTTAAAACTAAGCTCAGATTATGAAATAACTATTTTATTAAAAATTATTTTTATTTAAGTTACTAAAATATATTTTAATACAAACAGAATTTTATCTTAATTATTAAAGTTTTTACATTTAAATACAGTTTTGAAGTAAAACTTCTTTAGGCGCAACTAGGGAGTAACTCAGATATTTTTTCTGACGGAAGTAACGCTCACGTGGTTTTGGAAAAGCGGAAGCTGCCTGCGAAGCAACCAGCAGGCGAAAACTACGGTTTAAGAACACGGAGATAGAAAAACATGAAGAAATGGAACCTGCAATCGAGCCAAACTAACAGACGAAAACAAAGGTTTAAGAACACTGCCATAGAAAAGGCAATAATAGACCCTATGTCATACCTGCCAACTTTTACGGATTATCCGTAAAATATACGGATTTTAGTGTTAATTTACTGATGTACGGATATGACGAGTCATTTTACGGATTGTTTGGCGATTTTCGAAGTTCTCAATTTTTTTCAGTGCAATCTTTTTCCATCCGTCCAGAGAATATATACTTTCCCTTCAACACTCGTTTATTTAAATGTCCAATACCGTAAGAATAAAAATTGATTCCTATTTTGATTTTAAATGTAATTTTTTACCTCCCCTCCCCCTCATCCCTCGAAGAAACCAATAAAGGGGAAAAAAAGCAGCATTGAATAGGGCAGGATCTTTTTCCATCCCTCTTGAGAGTAAATATTTTTCCTTTAGTACTCTTTCATTTAAAGCTCCAATTCCATAAGAATAAAAAGTTATTCCTATTTTAAATTTAAATTTTTAACACCCCCCCCCCCCCCACCGGAAATCAGTCAGGAAGGAAAAAAAAACTTCATTAAGTAGAGCAGGTTCAGATGTGAATGAAAATGATATTAAAAATTAAATTAAAGAGCATTTTGACAATAAATAAACTTAGTTTAACAAGTGGTAACAAGAGCACTAGTTATTAACAAAAAATGAACTTAGTTTTACTGATGTGAGATGGGAATTTACTGAAATGAGCACAAGATTTTACTGATGTTAATTTTCCCAGGTTGGCAGGTATGCTATGTGCATTCGATACCTTATTCGAGGTCGGACTTATTCGAGGACACAACATATTACCATGCTAATAGCTCTTTATATCAATTGTGTATTCTTATTTCTAATAAATTAATGGAAGTATTTATAAATATTTATTTAAACCAGAAATATGAAAGGAAAACAATGTTGAAATATTGCAATTTATTCATAATTTAATACTTGGCATAGTATTTGTATTTTTCAGAAGACATTGCTTTTTACATTGGCTCGTTTTGTGATCATTTTTCATGAAACCTTTTACACCCTCTAAAAAAAGTATTCGAGTGCAAGAAAAATTTCGTACTTCAATTTCATATTTAAAGCATGGTTATTCCTGAAAAGTGATTAATCATTAACAAAACTGAAATGGGAAATTGGACTCATAGTCGAATACTTTATTGAATGTCTGTACACGCTACACATACAATGACAACAAACGTGTTCAGAGATCAAATTTCATTGTTTCTCTGAGTAGAAGGTGCTTTAAGTTTTTATTTTTCTTATTTCTTCAATTTTTTCTGAAAGAAATTAACTAAACGGAAACTTTCAGGGGAAAAAAGTACAAATCTTTAAATTTGGGGACTTTTCGTGTCCACCAAGAAGTCGTATTTTTAGGGACAAAGTAAAAAAAAATTCTATATTTGGGGACTGTCCTCGAATTTCGAAGATGTATGGTCTCCTATATGCTACCCCGACATCCAGACGGAACAACGGTTTAAGAACAAGGGTATGTAACACCACAAAGAAACAAACACTGGCTGCAAACGGTTTAAGAACAGAATAAAAGAATAACAAGTGGACACTCCGTGGATTCTAACCCAACCTCAAGACGGAGGCGGTTTAACACGGGCATGGAACACCACAAAGAAACGGACCCTGGCTGCAATCAATCCTAAACAATAAACAGAACCTGCAGTTTAAAAACACAGATGCAGAATAATAATTTGAAACCTACCAACAGACGATATCAATGCTTAAAAACACTGTGATAGAAAAACACACAAAAAAATGTACCCTGCCTGCATTCGAACCCAACAAACAGAGGAAAACATCAGTTAAAGAACACAGTTAAAGTATAATACTAGACTATGGACATTCCCCCCATTCAAACCCAACCTCCAGACGGAACAATGGTTTAAGAAAACAGTTAAAGAATAATACTACAACATGGACACTTCCTGGATTCTAACCCAATTTCCAGAGGGAACAACGGTTTAAGAACACAGGTATGGAACACCACAAAGAAACAAACCCCGGCTGAAAACGATTTAAGAACACAGTTAAAGGATAATACATGGACACTCCCTGGATTCTAACCCAACCTCCAGACGGAACAACGGTTTAAGAACATGGGGATGAACACCACAAAGAAAATGAATCTGGCTGTAACTGAATCCAACGTCTAAGAAGTTTTACTTCAATCGCGCGTAAAGATTACACGCACACACTTTTTTAATTTATATTTTCAAATAACTAATTCAAATTTAAGATTTTAAATTTAGATTATCTCACAAAGGTATTTTAATTAAAAAGATAAATTTAATTAAGTTTAAACTATCAAATAATATTTTTATGCAAATTAGATTTTTATTTTAATTACTGTATTTAGGCCCGGAAGTCTGAAATTTATAATTTCCTAAAATCCAGACATTTTGCTAATCACCCCCTGCCCCTCCCCCCCCCCCCAATTCTATGAAACTTCTTTCGTTTCTTCACAAATTTACAGTAATTAATTGCAGTCAATCTATGTATTGTTTTCACTCATGAATTGTTGCAGTTGGCTAGTCGTTAATGTGACGCGATGGTCGGCAGGAATAATATCCAAGATGGTGTCCGGCCCGTAAACCTTACTCTCACACTGTAAATAATTACATTCAGTTAATGAATACTAACTAATCCAATTAATTTTTGTATTGCTTTATTTAAAAGGATCTCTCGTGTTCATCAATATTGATATAGAGTACTATCGTTGAACGCTGTGTGTCTGTCAGCTAATGTCAAGTCGCACCTTTCCACACCACTACATCATACAAGCAGAGCTGGTGCTAAAACATACATTTGCCGAAAGAAAAACCAATATGGCGACCACGAGCAGGCTCTTAGTTTCCTCCGATCAACTTCATTAATATGCATGAAGTTAAAACATTAGCTCTAAATTTCCTTACGTTTCTCTATTTGTTTACATTACCAAAAGAGCAATTTAAATGATTATACATTTGTGGAAGACATGAAAATCGTCTTTGGTATGTTTTTCAACTGTTGAAGACTGTCTGCAGAGAATCATTTTGTTTCTGTGACAATGTTGTCATGCTACCCTGTTTCTGCCACTGGGCCAACCAAGAGATAAATTCCTTTATGTACACCAGTCTCATAATAGTGTACTGTTTTTGTATGGTGAAAGGGAGAATTTAAGTTTAAATTTGCTAAGTTAACCTATTTGTTTGAAGTTTTCATTTTCTCTCTCTCTCTTTTAACTCTCCAAACGGCTGTGGCATAAAATTCTGTTCACTTAATTCCAGTTTTCACTGCAAAGCACCGGCATTTTATATTACTTAAAACACACAGGTATCATAAAATATGTTTTGATTTTAAAGCTTGTAGTAATATTAACAGCTTATTTTTACTAATTAAAAAAATTTCTTTCGTTTTACATTTTTAAAGCTGAATGAAAATTATACCTTGAAAACATGAGCTAATACATGATTTACATTAGTTGCCCATTTCTAATTCACTCAGAGAGTTAATGTATTTTGAATATTTCTGTTCTTGAAAAAGACTCACAAATGCATCCTGTCTCAAAGAAGGCCACTTTATCGCTTGTGTAGGTAATCTTATAACTTTAATACAAATACAGCCTGCTCCACACTGTCTTTTAATTATAATTTATCTAAACTGAATTTCTGATATGTTAAGAAAATTGCTTTCAGAATATTTTACTGGATTCTTCAACCATTTGTGGATGGTTATTCCAGCTATGGAAAAATATCAAAATATATCAAATGTTGTAGGTGGAGCTGTAGCTTATTAAGTCAGGATGGTATCTATGTGAAGAAATGTAGTCTTAAAACTCTGATATCAGAAAATACAAAAGTTGGAATTTATTTTTATATATTTGATGACTCAAAATGAAAAAATGTTCAATTTTATAAATGGATAAGCATCTTTTCAGATAAAAGGTATTTATTTAAGTAATCACCCCACAGATTTTAGTATTAAATTATTTTATGAAATTTAATTGCAATGCCTTTCTGACTAAAATATTTATTTTAATAATTTTTCCAATATCAATGAATGTTGTCAGGTTGCAGGTGCAGATGAACATGGTTATCCCATGGAGAGAATGACTTCTACAGCAATAAGTGCACAGTTACCAGGTTTGTTCTTGTCTTTCAAGTTATTTTATCTGTTCTGTTTGATGAAAAGTTTAAGTATATACCAGGGGCGTAACCAAGGGGGGGGGTTAGGGGGCCATAACCCCCCATGAGGAATATTTTGCATTACAAAATGTATATTCTTCACTACATTATCACACACACGTATACATATATATGAATTGTAGTAGTCGTAACCCCCTCATGAAAAATTTCTGGCTACGCCCCTGGTATATACTCATATTGTAATTCAAATACTGTATGTAATTTTCTGCCCTTTTTTGTTGGAGAAAGAATTAAGTCTTCATTTGAGAGAAAAAAAATTACAGTCATCACAGGGCTCCTGAGCAGTTTTAACACTCCACTGCATCAGACTTCAAAACATTCAGAATGTTTCTTCACAAACTTTTACTATGCACTCTTATAAGCCTTTATGCCTTATCCAACTTTCAGAAAAATTCATATGCACAATAACATCCTTACAAAATTAACAAAAATATTATGCATTTCAGAAAAGATTATAAAATATTGCATATTTAAAATTTTATTTTTGGGTGTTTACAGGTTGATCTTTTGTAAGAGTATCTAGTGCAGCTTGTGAAGGTGTTTTCTGAATTCTTTTGATATAATTTGATTTTATTAAAAAGTGTTTGAAATTCATATTATTTCTTTAAAGAACAAATAGCTTTAAGAGTTTTCTGAAAATGACATTTTTAGAAAATACTCATACCGATTTTAACCTAATATTTAACGATTTTATTTCAGTTTTGCATGCTAGATATAATTTCTAACTATAAAAAATACTTCTTCTTTTATTTTCATTTTTCCTAATGTAAAGATTTAAATTCCAATTTACAGATGCTCCAGAAGTTAGCACAAGGCCCCGCATGAATGGCTATTATGATGAAGATACTGATCTTCGCTGCTATATTCAATCGTTAGTTCCTTTCTCTGTTACTTGGTATAAAGATGGTGTTCCAATTAGCCAAGAACAACATTTTCCGTAAGATTTATTTGTTTATTTTTAACCTAAAAATTGCTGTTGTTGATTATGTTTGTTAATATGTGTGTTGTGAAAACAGAAGTTTGCTATAACGATATTAGATTTTGAGTTTGGCAATCATGCTCTGTATTACTAGAAAACTGAAAAATACTCAATTTTTTCAATTCAAATTACTTTTCTCATATGACATACTTTTTATCTAATTTTCTGCCAACTGAAGTTCCTCTTTATTGAAATATCATTATGTTAAGATTAGTGTACTCCTTTTAAATTTTGTTATACGAAAATTTGACCAGCGTCCATAAAAATTCACAATTTTTATGCCCTGTCAGATAACTTATTTGTTTGAATACCTGTTTTTGTTTCTTGTAAATAATAAGGCCAAAAATTGTTTAAATACAAAATCAGAAATAATACTTATGTTTTAATTACAAAGTTTAATATTAAAATAATATGCACCATTTCCCTGTAAATTATAACACAGCATAATTTGATAACCTATTTTCTGTAGGTGTCAAATTTATTTTTAATAATATAATTACCAATTTTGTGGATTATTAAAAGCACTTTCAAAAGAGACTCTATTATATTTTTATTACCTATCCCTTGAATATTTTGAGGAATGAGTTTGATTGCTTGATTTTTAAAATTCTGGGGTTCCACCAAGGTATTTAAATGTCACATATGAAATATAGGATTGATTTAGTCAAATCTGTTTAGTTCCTATGATAATAATGTACAGACTAAAAAAATTTCGTTTTTCTTAATATTTCCTAGTCCATCCTTTATACATATAGATTTATTGAAATCTGATGTACTATAATTAAATTGCTTTATTTACTAAATATATTTTTAATATTTAGTAAATACAAATTTAATATTATTTAATAATTCAAATTTCTTAAAGGCAGACTACGGAGATTGTTTTAACAGTACCTGAAGTTACTCTATTGTCAGAGGGTTATTATTCATGCAATGCCACCAATATTGCTGGGAGATCATCCAGTGTCATTTTTCTTGATGTGAAAGGTAGAGTAAAAATGTATCATAGTGTCAATGTTAATGACAAAGTCTGTTTTGTGTTATGCTACTACGCAAGTATGACAAATCTATGCTTTAAATAAATTAATAATACTCAAGTAATAATATGGCCTAAATAAAAATAGCAGGTATCTCAATTATAATTAAAAATATTTTGTCTAGTTCAGCAATTTCCTGGGAAATTCAGGTGCAGAGTGTACAGCAACTATTAGAGATGGGAAAAGTATTTTTTTATTTCTAATGTAGAAATGAAATTAAGTGCAGGCTTTTTATTTGCACAAACTGTATCTCGCATTTTAGTAAGAAACATGAAGTATGGTTTTCCTCTCTCTTTCTTTCTCTCTCTCTCTCTCTCTCTCTCTCCGCCTTAAGGAAAGATACATTGTATATGCTGAATGAGCATGTAATTTGCTTAACCCCTTCCCTGTTTTGCCTGTATGCCGTACGGGCGCGGCTTTCGGGCCTTTACTGATTTGCACGTACGCTGTACGGACAATCTGATTTCTATTTGGCTTTTACTGTTTCGCCTGTATCTTTTCTATTTTTAGTAACAAATTATTCGTGTAGATAGCGATAGTTGTCCAGTAAATGGTATTTTGTAGTCTATCATGTTTTCTATTCTGATTGGTTCAAAAGCGCGTTTTTTTTCGTAATTTTGCCTGTAATGTGACTTCCTTGTTTGGCGTTTATGTAGGGAAAAAAAAAAAAAAACAACTTGCAGGGAAACTAGATTATTTTCATTAAAGAAAATAAAGTTGTAATAAATGCTTAAAAATATTAGAAATGTTAATTTTAATAACATATCTTTACTTAAAAATGTAAAATGAACAAAAATATGCAATAAAAAAATGTGACATTTTTGGGACCGAATTCTGGAAACAAATGAAACTGTTAAGGGCTTAAAAGTAGAGTGTCCTGAATAGGGAACCTGTAAGGCATAGTCTCCTGTGTGGGGGACAATTTTATGACCATTTCTCCCTCTTTCTTTATTATTTTCAACATTTGAAAAATAAAACAAAAGAAACCCAAAATCAATTTTTGTAGAGGGAGTAAAGTTATCGGGTCATACCCTGTTGAAATATAATTAATTATATTGTTCTGCATAATGTTCATATTCATTTATTGTTAAACATTACAACATAGTATAAATAAAAATTTTGTGAAAAAAACACACATAAAAGGTTACTTCAAGGCGTAACGATCATTTTGACCAAAAATTCGTTCGGTCTTCGTCAGACAAACCTCAGTTGCTAAAATATATAGTGTAACCAAATTCTAGTGATAGTGTTTGCAGTTCTTCAGTGTTCCCTCAATCATGTAAGATCTTATTAAAAATAATGAGATTCTCATTTCTGCCGAAGCAATCTTGTCTTTTTTAAGTATCTACAATTCTCATAATCAAAAATATTAGTTTTCAGAAATATATGTTGTAAAGCAATAAAGTTTTATCAGCTTTTAAAAGTATTCATGAGTAATCTAAGATAATTATCGGCATACAGTGTTTTCAGATTTAAATGTTCATTTAATATTGTAGATCTTTAGTGACTATTAAGTTTCAACTGTGTAAAATATTTTGGAGTCACTTTTGATATGTATTAGTAAATTAGTGGTTTAACTCAGTGACTTGACAACCCAAATAAAAGCCAATTCCTTCTATGCCCAGCTGTGTTATTATATGATAATCTAATATAAGGCCCCAGTTTTTTTAAGCTCCCCAAGCCTACTTGGTTTTCATTTTATCAACCCACTCAAGAAATGAAAAGCTGTTGGTATATTAACAGAGCACTATAGTGATCTGAGAAGCTTTAAAATTTACTGTTCCAAAGGGTATGTGTTAACTCGTTTTTTTTCGACATTACATCCAAACTTATTCAAAGAAATTCTTTGAAAAATGATTTGTTAATGTAATGTTGCAAAACAACAAGATTTAAACAGATTTTCTAGTGTCAAAATATAAGACAATCTTTTAGCTGGCATACATGTTTTGTACTCATATATCAAGTAATTATATAAATTTGTTGTTTATATGTATTTAAGTTTTGTCTTTTTGTACATTAAAAATAAATAAATAAATAAATAAAACAAATAATTTTATTTTCTAGATTTGACCTTTATTTTTTATTGCCATGTAATTTTTATAAATACTTAAAAACTTATCACAAAATTCTGTCTTTTAAAAATATTTGCCCACGTTGTAATAAAAATTGACTTTAAATGTGTGAAATTTATTTTTTTATTTTGTGTACATGCAGAGCCTCCTCCTGCTATTACAAAGACAGGTAATGTGACTGGCATAATAGGCAATGTTGCAGCTTTGCCCTGTCAGGTGGACAGCGTTGTTGAACATAATGTGACATGGACTCGCTTAGTTCCAGATGACAACAATGTTGGCTATGTGAAAGCCACACCTTTACCAGACGTGGCTCGTATTGTCATACACCGGAATGACTCGCTCGTCATCCAGAATGTGTCTCAGAAGGATGAAGGCTGGTACAGGTGTACTGCTGCAAATGATGGGGGTATTGGGCAAGACCATACTTACCTTCATGTATATTGTAAGTTTCTATGGCAATATCTGTTTTTCACCCCCTTTCCCCCAAAGCTTGTCTTTGTAGCTTTTGATTCTGACCCATCTCACATTTTTAAAATCTCAGTTTTAGTTATAAGAAAAATAAAATTTTCAATTTTTTTTTTCCATTTTTCATTTGTATTTCTGAAACATGTTACAAGACTCATCCCAAATTAAGAAATTTTAATTATGAAAATTTCAACTTGTGGTATATGTTACTCTCTGAATGACCCATGTATTTTTTTCCTTCTGAAATTACCAAATAAATAGAAGTAATACATAAATTCTAACTACTTAACAAACTGTTCTGCACATTATGAGCTACTGCATTGGTATTGGAATAGCCAATATTGCTAGCTTTTAAATGCATTGATTTGGAAAGGCAGAAAAGAATGGATGGATTTTGATGTTCATAATGATTTTTTATTTTGAAAAAAAAACCTGAAAGCTTTCAGTTTTATAGATTTTTCTGTTATAATATATAAATGCACCACAAACGATATAGAATTTTTCATGAATGTTTATAATTAAGTTTTTATGCCTGTAAAAGTTTGTCTATTTTTAAACATAAAAGTTAGAGAAAAAAAATATTTTAGAAAAAGGAATTTTCAAGTTTTAAATCCAGCGAATAGCTTTTTCAAAATTTTTATTTTTTTAAATTTCAAAATATATTTTTTATACTGTGTTTGTATTAACAAAAATATATTTTTTTAATCATAAATTGTCCGTACTTTTTGTGATAAAAGTGTCATTTTATTGTTAAAATCCCTGAGCTTTCAAATTGTATTTTTCGAACTGTACTTAATGTTTTTTTTTCTTTACTCGTGATATATTTTTAGTGTTTTTAGCTCTTGCATTCTTTTCTTTTAGCACTCCCTGTGGTACATGTAACACCCAAAATCAATAACTTTGTGTTTGGAAGTTTTGTCAACTTGACTTGTTCAGCTCATGGTTATCCTGAACCTCATGTGAGGTGGATCTGGAGCCCAGTTCATAATAATCGGTTTGCATCTGGAAAAAGCAAAGTTATTGAAAAAAACTTGCTGGTGTATTCAGCTGAACCAGAAGATGAAGGTCGATATGATTGTATTGCAACTAATGCAGCAGGAAGCCATACTGCAAGTGCTTTTCTTAATTACATAGGTAATAACTCATGCTCATCTTTATTCTATTTTTTAAGAATTTATTTTCAAAAAAGAAAAAAAAAGAAATTGGAAAAAAAAAAGCCTTATAGACAAATGTTTCAATCAGTGATATTTTATTAAAGTCTGTATTTCAGGTGAAGACATTTGAAATGAAAGATAGTTTAAACTTGAAAACTAAAAAAACAAGTAGGTACTTTTCTGTTAACAGGGCATCACTCATCGCCAAACGAAAGTATTGGCTCTGTGTATGGCAAAACTAAAATTTTATTACATTACCTTCTATCCTTGGTACATTAGCACTGCTGCCCTGTTAGCCAGTACCAAAAATAATTGATAGTTTTTTTTTTTCAGAAAAATTTGGTCAAATTCAGATCTGAAAAAAGGATCTGTATAAAATTAAAATCTGGTAGACAATTGGCATTCTTTAAAATCTTTATTCCAAGAAATACAAAAATGTTTGAACCGGCTAGATTTTGGAACACTAAATAGGTGGGTCATAGGATGATATTTTATAGCCTATAAACTTCAATAAGTATGCTATCTAGTGAAAAAAAAAATTCTAACCAGACTGGTAGTTTTTGAAATTCCTTTTCAAATAAACAAGCTCCTTATCTTTATTATATTAGTGTAGATGATTTGCATGTAAAGTAGTTTTTAAACTGTCATGTATTAGGTTCCATTGATAGGAAAAGTACTTCGAAAAGGAAATTCAGTGATATAGTGTACCTGTTGTTCAAAACATTAGCCTCTTGATGGTCCATCAATGATAAATTTCAATGCATACCTTACTCTTGCAGGTGCAAGGGAAACCCACATCTTGCTCCATTTTATATAAAAATAATATAATTCATAAAAAGATGTTCTCAGGAACATTCACCACTATAATTTAAAAAGCATCAAGAAGATGCCTCAGAAATCATGCATAAAACAAACTCAAAATTCAGTACTTTCCCTAAATATAATCAAAATGTAAAGCAGTCATTTTGGTGCATAGAAAAACTGTATTTTTACAGAGAACAATTCTGTAAGGGCACGTGGTAGCAGAGCATAGATTATATCAAATTAACTTTAAATTCTACACAAAATTCAGAGAACTATGGATCGCCAGATATGTAAAACAAAAACAGGCTCTACTAAAGATCAAATACAGTTCATTTAGGAAAGGTTTTATGCAGATGACAAATAAATATAACAAAAATAACAACAAAAAATTATAGATTGCTCAAGATCAGTATAGACATCATGAAAGATTGTGTTCCCAAGAAGACACTGAACAAATTTTCTTTTTAAATCATGAAATGCAAACTAAATTTGACCATCCTTATTAACATTACGAGAGTGTTGTGACTTTGCTTGAAACAGACAGTAATATCCACAAAAAAGAAAATAAAAGTAAGAGAGATAGAAAAACTGTAAATTATCAACACAAATAGCTGTTAGTGTCTAAATAACTATTTTACAATGCATTCTGGCTTAAATTTATTTTAAGAACATCTCAGAATGCAATTTCAATTTGTGGCATAAGCAGGCCAATATTATGAAGTAGAGTAGAGAATTAAAGAAATTGGATTTCAGTTTTTATTTGCTGACAGTGTTTAATTGATATTTGCAACTTAGTTTTGACTGATATGCATCAGTATGTATAAGAATTTTATTAATAAGTCTTGCTGCATGCATTGACTTTCTTAAAATAAATGTTATGTGAATAGAGGGGTCAGAAAATTTAAAACAGTACTACAGGGAATTTTAAAACTATTTTTTACTAATGCATTTTAAACCAAATATAAAAATTAAGTATATATTTTATAAGTTGAATCATAATAATAGCTATATAAACACATTTAAATACCGTTATAAAACTAAACAGATTTTGCAACTTAGAATAATATCAACCAAATAAATTTTTAGCATATTGGGTTTGGTATGATATCGTCTTAGTACTTATTTTTTTGCATAAATATACTCCTGCATTTTATTTTAAAGCTTTGAAACTGAGAAATATAATTTTATGCATGAACAATCTTAATAGTGATAAAACCAGGTGGAGTAGTTTTGTAGGGAAGACCTTTAATCAGGATATAAGAAGTCTACCCAATTTTTAAAGCCCAGTTGAATTTCAGAAGTAATTATTCACAATGAATTCTAAATTATTTTTGATCTTTTGTCATTTTTTATTAAAATTCAAACAAAATTTAAAATTAATTTTTCTAGTGTAATTTTTTTTAGGATTCACTTTGAATAAGTCTATCCTCAAAAATTAATAGTATTCAATATTAATCAAGCAATTGTGACAGAACTTTTTACTCATTTAAAGGAAGTAATTATCCAGGAAAGTTTTATTCTGTGAATTTCATAGTATGTGATTTTATTTGTAACTAAATGTTTGGAATGCAATTAATTATTTAACATGTTTTTACATTTTACTCTGTTATTTTAGAAGTACCTCATGTCACTTTGCCAAATAAGGAATTAGTTGTGAAAAATGGTGATCAAGCTATATTAAGGTGTATAGGTGAAGGTATTCCTGATCCAAACATAAAATGGTATAAAGGTTTGGTAGAGGTTCAACCATTGTCATATATCCAAATCACCCCAGATGGCTCTCTTATGATTTATGATGTTCAAGAGACGGATGCAGGCAACTATACATGCGTAGCTGAAAATGAAGCTGGTGCTACAAATGGGACAATGTTTTTAAATGTTGGCTGTAGGTATTTTTTAATGCTGCTGAGATCCCTAGCTTTGACCTTTTCTGTTTACCACATTTTAACTTAATGATCAATATTATATCAGGCTATAATCAGAGGATTGCAACATTTTGAAATTTTCACTGGCAGGTATGTGCATGTGAAGCTTGCATTGTTAAATCTATGCGGCTAAATTACCTATTGTTTAATATCATATAAGAAGTGTATTAACTAGAAATGTAGGGAGGAAAATTTTCCAAAAAGGAAATTTTCCTCTGGTTTTTTTTATGGAAAATTTTGAATGTCAGAAAAGACATTTTTTAGTAAATTTTTCATGACATATTTGAATGCCCAACATTTTCTATTATAATTCAATTTCTGTGCCATGAAGTTACAGTAATGTCAGACAGATATAGCACTGGGCAAAACAGACATTATTTGGAAAGCTGCCAATAAAAAATCTCCAATGACTTTGTGAAAAGGTTATTGCAGTGCAAGAAAATAATCTATGGTTGTACTCAGAATTTTGAACATTCCTCTAACAGCTAGTTCACATGAATGCATTTGGAAGGCATTTAGCAGTATAAGAACAAAAAGAGAAATAGATTGACAGATTAATATGTTATGAGGCTGGTATTGGTTTCATAAAATCTTCAATTGTTGAGTGATGAAAATGTCATGTTTACTAATTCTGCTCCTGAGCATGATCTATTAAAGAAACACACAGGCACAAAATCTTCACTTAGCAGCAATGATTCTGATTTAGAATCGTCACCCTATGCTCTCCAATTCTGAAAGTAACCCAGAAAGTTAGGACATCAACATCATGGAATCTTGGTATCTCTATAGTTAGAAAAGTATTTGTAGAAAAAATTGTGATCAAAATTTTTTTTTACTCACTTTATAAATTCTTGAATGTATAAACTTTGTCATTTGTTTTGATTTTGTATAAATTTTTATGGTAATTTTACTTTTTCATGGCATGTGTCAGCATAATTAATAAAATAGTTAATTTTATTTTTTGTAGAGAAATATGCAGTATATTTTAGAACATTTTTTTTAAATATCTGATATTCATAGATAAATTTAATAAATAAAATATTTTGTCCAATAAGATATTCTTATAATTAATTACTGAGATACTTCATATGTGTAATAGTCATTAAATAATTATTACATTTTAACTTTTCAGCTTTATACAAGATTAAAAACTTATAAATCACAATTTCTATGCTTTTTTAATTATTTAATTTTGCTTATTGTTTTTTTTTTTTTTTTGGAAGGGGGGAAAACTCAAAAAAGCATCACATCCAAAGTTGATGAAAATACTCCACTTTTGTTTACTTGTAGCCTCTAGTGAATGAAAGTTTAACTTTACAATATTTTATTAATTTAGTGGCTTTTCCCAATTTTCTGTTTCAAAAGTCTGGAAATCTCACAACTCTAGTATTAACACATTCATTGCTATCATGCTCCAGTGGGAGAAAAAATACATTAGTTATCAACATACCTTTATAGTATGACACTGACTGGCAATCAGTGCTAATACTCACGTTAATTCCTATCCTTTCTATCATGTTTCTATTATCAAGAAGGGCTCTGAATCTTTTTGATATGACCTTGTAATTTAAGCTGCCATTGGTCTGAGAGCATTCGTACTGGAAATGTTTTACTAAATTTGAAAAGATTTGCTATCTTATCCCATAAAAGGTGCAGGCTTACATTTTGTTATAATAATAGAATAAATATGAGGTGATAATGATTTTCTCTTCCATGCTTTTTTGATATTAGAGGTTTATTTCTTTCAGTCCTCTAAATGTAGGATAATTTTAAATTATCAGTACATTTTCAAAAGTCAGCAAGTAAAATATCATGTTTCATCATATAGTTATATTAAATTTCAATTATTGTATGTTTCTGGATAGACAAATAAAATAGAATATGATTTAATAAATTGCATTCTGCTGCCTGAAAAATACTTGAAAGAATATCATATTTTAAAATAAATATATATATTTCATTTTTTAGCTAAACCATCTTTGATTAAGTTCCCTGGAGTAGCATCTGTGGATGTATTAATGAATATCAGTATACCTTGTATTGCTATGGGCACCCCAAACCCAACAATTCAATGGCTTTATGAAAACGGCTCTATTGTTAGTACAGGTTCAAAAGTCTCTGTAACACCTAAAGGGGATCTTCAGATACAAGGTAATTTTTGGTTAATGGTAGATTTTAGATTATATCTTCAAAGTACTGTTGCTGATTTGAAAACTAAAACAAATTCATTAAGTCTTGATAAAACTAATTTGGAAAAGAAGTTGGCAGTATATATTAATACATTATTATGTGTTAATAAGTAATATATTATTATACCTTACATTCGTAATATTGCATTAACAATAAACAAAATAATTTATAGTTTTTCCTTTTACCAAATATTTTACGGTTATTATTTATATTTATAAAGAATCATGTTGAGTAATTTTTTAAGTTCATCTTATCCAGTAAAAAAAGATTTGTAGATTGTAAAATAATGTTTCAATTATTGATTTATTATAGTTATAAAGGTAACTTTAAATTAAAAATAGTAGTTTTAGAAATTTTTAACCTAGTCCTTGTCGTATTAATTAAATAAAATTAACTTCAGATTTTAAATAGTGTACGAATAATCTTTGTTTCATCTGTATGTTTGTAGATGTATAATAAAGAAATTAGAAACTTATTGAATCTTACTAATTTTAGAGGCTGATCTTTCTGTTGCTGGTCAGTATATTTGTCAAGCTGAAAATAAGTTTGGACAAGCTGAACAAACTTTGGAATTAGCTGTTACAGGAATAAGTAAATATTCTTATTATTAAATTGCATATTCTGTGAGCAGTACTTTTTGGTATATAGATTGTATACCATATGATATTTTTTTAGCATATCTATCTGATAAACTGCTTTTCTCCAAAATTTTTAAAAAGTGAGACTTGTTGCAAAATTTTCGATTAAATTTTTTTTTTTTAAATATGTCCTCACCCTTGACAATCAGTGCATGGAATGCCACATGGGTGACCTGGAGCTAACCATACTTGATTCTTTCTAGCAACCCTAAAATGCTCATTGACCAACCGGAGCAGCAACGTAATTGGGCAAAAGAAGTGCAGGAAGAACAAAAGTGGGAGTATGCAGTTACCAAGTATAGACAGAGTAGTCATAATTGGCACAGAACCAACAGCATTTGCTGACAAAAAGAGCATGTTGAAAAGCAATGAATTATTGTATTCTTTGAATATAAAACAACAGCCATATTGAAATAAAAATAATATTTTTAATAAATCCTATTTTGAGAGAAAGAATGCATTAAAAACAAAAGAAAAAAAGATTAAAACATAATAGGAGGTAAATTTAATACCATAAAAAATATTGATGGAAGGAAGATACTTTAAAAAGGAAAGGAAGAAAGAAAAGTAACTCAATTAAAAGATATGAACAAATTTAATTTAATTATCTCGTAGTGTGTAAAAAAAGCATTGTGTATAGACAATTTTTTGGAAGATCATTTTTGTCTTTTTAATTCATGAAATAGATTGTACAGCCAAAAAAAAAAAAAGTCTTATTTTTGTACTGACAAAAGGTATATTTATATCGATCTTTGTAAAAAAAAATTGTTTCTTAATTTCAGAATAGTTAACTGTGTTTTAATAATTGCACTTATATAAATATTTTTATGTAAAGTTATTTATGTTAGATATTGACCTATGTATTTTTTGTAAAAAATTCTTTTATGATAAGTATCTGTAGATCAATGTAGCATGTTGTAAAACTGCCTTTTTCATAAATTTTTTGGCTTATTAATTTAACAATTTTATTTTCTTTCAATATCCTTTCTCTATATATGTATAAATATTTTTTAATTTTAGGGAAACCAATACTATCACCTTTGCTAGCTACATATAGCATTCCAAAAGGTGACAAACTTAGCATCAGCTGTGATATATTGGACGGGAATCCTAAACCTTCCATCTCATGGTTTATGAATGAAAAGCCTGTTCATCCTGGATATGGAATAAATATTATGAATGGAAAATTGGAAATCCTTAAAGCAGATTTTGTCCATGAAGCCAACTATTCCTGTTTTGCCATGAATTTGGGTGGAAATGCATCTGAGGAAACTCATGTAAATGTATTGTGTATGTTCACAGTTAATATTACTTTCATTTCATGCCTTAGTGAGTGTTGCTAGTTGCTTTGTATTTTGGCTTGTTAAGACAAAGAAACAAAATGAATAAAGAAAATATGAGAAAACAGTAACTTTTGAAAGTTATCCAAAAATATGTATAACAATAAGAATAATAACTTTAATGAAAGATGTTAATGTGCATTTAACTTATTAGTAGCACTATTACGTGTATGGAAATTTACTGAGCATTATAAAAAATAGTAGCTATACCTTTGTAGCCAGCCTCAAAATAAGATTTAGAGGCTGGCTGCAGAAAACACTTTTACAAGCTGGCAGCAACAAATGTTCAGCTCATTACAAAATACTTTTCAAAATAATAGTCAATTGCAATTTCGTATGTAACCTTAAAGTACATCTGAAATAGAAAGAAACTCTCAAGTTATAAAGGGCCTCACCATGGCACAGTGGTTATGGTAGACGCGCAAAGTGTGAAGGTCCCGGATTCGGGTCCCATCACGCAGCTGTTGATCTAACTGTCTGGAGTTTTGGTAGGTTTTCTCCAGATGTAACGTGAATGCGTGTTATAACCCCTCAGAAAGTCCTCCTACCAAGGCATCCTCATCCTTTGCAGATTGCCCTAGCATAGCATTGCCATAATCACACAAACTAACTCAAGTTATAAAGTTTCAAATATTTGCTGTTAAACTTGCCATTGTGGCTGTTTGGGCTAATCTCATGACATTTGCCATAGTTGACATATCTTTTTTCAAGGCCTGATGTGAACAATGCAGTAGACTGAGTTAATACAGTATTAATATTTAATTAGCTCTATTTTCTCTGTGTTAAATTTACTTAATTCATGAACCTTATAATACATATGAAATGTCAATCTACAATTTTCTTGTAAATTATGCTATTTTTAAGGCAGTCAGCATTCACTTTTAATTTTTTTTTTTTTTTTTTACTAAACAATTTTTTATTGTGAAATGTGTAAATTTGTTTTGTCTACTAGAAAAGAGAAAAGAAAGAAATAGTCCAAACTTAGACAAGCTCATGTTTAAAATATTGCCCTCAGTTTTTTTTTTTTTTTTTTTTTTTTTTTTTGTGTGTGCAGTAATTTCTATGATCTTTCTGCCCATAATATTGTTCCTTTTTTAAAAATAAAGCATTTGTTTTGTTTTGAAATTCAATAAAACCCTTGTTTTACTCTTAAATTAAATATATGAACCACTCCCCCCCCCCCAAAAAAAAAATGGTTTTACAACATTCATTGAATATTTAAAAACATAAGCAGAAAAGCATTGAAATTTCATAAAAAGGAAATTATACATCTATTCAGTAGCTAAATAGTGAAAAAAATAGACACAAAATATCGATAATTGTAGATGCTATAAGTGAAATAATTTTTTCTATAGAATAACATGGCATGGAATTTTACTGCTTTGTTTCAACTGACAGATATCATGACTTCCAAACCATAGAATTAGAATTTATTCTTGAAGAAGTCTCCTATCACTAATATCTACCTATCACATTACAAAATACCAGTTACAAAAAATACTGTTTTATGTGTATATATAACTACATACACACGAGAAATTTTTTTGTTTCTGAAAATTCTTGTCGGAATCTATGTTTTCAGCATGCTGTTTTCTTTTGCAGATGAACCAGTCATATCTTCAGATGAGCAAGAATTTGAAGTCATTGAAGGGTCACCTGCAAGTTTACCTTGTTATGTTACTGGAGATCCTAAACCAGCCATTCTCTGGTACAAAGATGGTGTTGAACTGATATCAGATCATGCATTCAGTATTGAAACAGATGGTAGTTTAACAATCAAAAGTGTTACGGAAACAGATGAAGGTGAATTTGTTTGTCGAGCTACTAATGTTATTGGAACATCTGATCAAGTTTTGAAGCTCTTTGTTAAGGGTATTTTTAATTTATTGACTTACATATTTTAATCGCTTTTTTTCTCCCTTCAATTTAAATTCCTTAACCATGTTTTTAATTCCTTAATTGTGTATTTAATGTTATATCCTGTGTAAATTTTTCTTGCATTTGTTTCTTTTGTATTTTTTCCTATCACTAATATGTTTCATATGTGCCTGAAAAATACTTTAAGGAATGCCATTTGGGATTTTCTGTTATGCACACCCCAGCCAAATCTGGCGATTTTTTTTTTTCTGGTAGTGGAGGATGAAACTTGGCGATGTTTTTATCTGGCAACCCAACCTGGATCTTGCAGCTACCTTGTTTTTTTCTTTTGGTAACATTGCTTGTTTGCCCATAGTAAGTGAGCTTGTGTAGCATCGATATTTGAAATGCTAAGTGTTTTGAAAATTATCCTTTTAGCTCTAGAACAGTAATAAATTTTTTTTATTTTTGATGTAAGGATTTAACGTCCATCAAATTTTGTCGTATGTAATGGTGAGTCTGTTTCCTTATATTTTTAACTTAGTATTTTGTCTTAAATGTTTGTTTTGAAGTCATTGAAAATGTTAAATGCAAAATAAATATCCTGTTGGTATTTGGTGACACACACACACACACAAAAAAAAATTCCCTAAGAAAAATACATCATCAGCTACTTGGCGACAAAGAAATTGCCAAATTTAACTGGGTGTGCATAGCGGGAAAGGTATTTTTAATTTTCAGTTTTAAAATTCCTTAAAAACCTTAATCTTTTTCAAGAATCTTTCAAAGGATGCAAGTTTATAAAGTTATGCAAGCTTCTTATTTTAAAAATCAAATGTGAGAATATTTCCCAAGAACTCATGTGGATTTAAAAACTTAAATAATTTATTCATTTAATCAACATTTTCAGTATCAGTATTATAACAGCTATAGGTGTTTTTGAAAACAATTTAAACTGTCTTGTTAAATAATTTGGGTGTTTGTTTTACTTTTAAATATGTTTAAATAAGTTTATGTTGAGCTGAATTCTCTACTGAGCTTTGAATGCTTTAGTTTTGTGGATGCACAATTTTCATAAAATGTAGCATATATTTATACTAGCTGAATAGCCTGAAATTGTGAGTGTAGAGGGCATTAGGCATAACTTGCTGAAAAAAAGATGTTCGTTGATCTAGTCCCATGACTTATTTTTACAACCACTAATGCGTGAAGTGAATATGAATTTTTAGAACATTAGTGTGCATATTAGTGCAATTTTACCAGTACTGCATGTGACACAGCTATCAGTAAATAATTTAATCTGCTTATCAAAAATAAAAGTACCACCCCACCCCCCAAAAAAAATAATAATTATTATTATTAATCAACAGGAGAATAGATCACTACTGCCTTTCTATAACTGTGAAAGGGTGGTGTTAGATAGACAGAACAGGCTCCTGAAAGCTAAATCGGTTGAAAGTGTCAGTGCTGGGATAGGGGGAGAATGTTAAAAAACTAAGAAAGTTAAAATTTTTGAAGTTTGTTCATTAAAAAATAAAAAAGAAATATTAAGTATCATTATTTTTAATTATTATTATTATTATTTAAATAGCAGGTAAAATATTCCTTTTGAATAATCATCAACTTTTTAAAACAATATATTGAGAAATAATTTTGCAGCCCCTTAGTGAAGTTTAATATGCTAAAAATAATAACTTTCCTGTGCCATTTAAAAAATTGCTTAAATATAAAAAAGGGTGTACAACATTGAAGCAGAACTCATTTGAAAAAATATTCTCTGAACTTTCAAATGATACAAGAAATGTAGTTTAAAAAAATTCAGCTTGTCAGATCATAAAATGTGTAAAAAACTGTCAACGAATTAACAAACCATAAAATAACTAAGAAATAAAAATTTAATAAACTTTATTTTATTTTTTTAAAGCAATAGATCTCTCTTACGCTATTTAGTCAGTGTGCCTAACATGCCAGCTATGATATACAGTCTAGGTATCTCTTGCAGATAATTACACTGACACCAAAGCTCTTTCATATTACAGATTTTACCACAACATAACTAATGAATAATAAATAATATATTATAATATTCTAAAATTGAATATTTCTTATGCATTAAATTAACATTTGATTTATATTTCAGTTCCTCCTAGAATAGAAAAACCCAAACCATTTTATAATGTAACAGAAGGCAATGTGGTGACTTTACCATGTACTGCTTATGCTAAGCCTGCAGCCGTTATCAAGTGGTCTCGATTCAATGCAGAAACTTCAAGTTCTGAGCTTGACAAATATATTATATTTGATGGCAGTTTGCAGTTCAAAGCAAAGTTTTCTGACAGAGATAAATATATATGCAAAGCCACAAATGAAGTGGGTACAGCTTCTTCTGAAATGCAACTGGATGTCTATGGTATGTAATGAACACTATATACGTAACTGAATATGTTGCTCACTTGTCTGTCAAACTTATCAGAGAGAGCCCATAATATTGTTTAATTATAATATACCTGAATTTGTTTTTAGTAAAAAAAGAACGTTTTAGAGTAATAATAATAAGGGTTGAATGATGTTACAGTGGAACCTGATAAAGTGGTCACTTCAGTAAAAGAGAACATTTGTCTCTAGTGACCAATTTAGTAAATTTTTGCTTTAGAGTCACAACATTTTGCCACCTTTGTAAAGTTACCACCCTTTTAAGTTGACCAGTTTTATTTGTCTCAAGAGTGGTCACATGAGACAGGTTCCACTGTATCCTAAAAGAGCCAGTTTATTTAAAAAAATTGAATTGAAAAAACTTTAATAAGTAAAACTTAGAACATCTTCTAAATGAAGGTCTTTGTATGCTTATGAAACATTACTTTCTGTAAGAATATCAATTTTGTTCAATTTTGCTAATAAAATAGTTTTTCTACTAAAATAAAGTTTAAACTTCTGCTAAACAGATTTACTTTTGGCAAATCATCAACCTACCCCCCCCCCCCCACAAAAAAAATAAAATAAAAATTTAACGATAAAAATAGGGTAGACAGACAAGTGAGTGAACAAGCCCTTTGAATAAGCATTTTGCTTAAAAAAAAAAAAAGTTTGAAGAGTTATTAGTAGTCTACAAATTGGCAAAGGTAACTTCCTTCCATGCAGTCGGAAGCTTAATTTATTTCATTCTTAATTGGTTCACCCGATCACATGTTCTTCTCTCGAAAAAATAATCATTTGTTGATGTGTTTTGTACTATGTTCCTTTACTATTAATATTATGTTATTTCAGTAAATGAACAATACAATGTCTATATCTGTTCATTTATTAGGTTATTTTATTTTATTTTTTACTTGAAACCCCCCCAAACCCAAATACAATAACTTATAAGCTCTCCTAATTTTTAAATATAAGTTATGTATAACATAAAATGCGTTCACATTGATAAATTCAAAAAGCTACAATAAAAATATATATTATGATTTTTTTTTTAACGAATTGTACATAATTGCTCATTTACTGGTCTGTTTACCTTAGATATATATTAATAAATAAAATTGAATTTTTATATTTAACTAATTATTTGCTTAAATTACAGTAACACCATCTGCTGTCATGAAAACCCCAGAAAAAGTATTTGCAAAAGTTGCTGATTCAGTTACTCTTCTTTGTGAAGCAACTGGTTATCCAGAACCCAAAGTTATTTGGAAAAAAGGGGACATAGAAATTCAACCTTCTAGTGAAGTTTTGGTGGATTCTAACTCTCTAATAATACACCAAGTAAAAGTGTCAGATGAGGGGCAGTATTTTTGCATTGCAGATAATCTTATTGGTTCTTCAAGAGATAGAGCAACAATATTTGTTCATGGTATGAAAGATTTTTTGTGCTAATTTTTCATTGCTGTTTTTCAGTACATTTTAATAAGCTTGAAAGTGGCAGTTTTTAGTTAATTGCTTGTTAAACAGATTTAAACAGTAATCTAAGTACTTTCTGTTATTTATTATTACGAATTTTCTGTCAGGACGATCTTAACATTTGAGAAATTCAACCTTATGTTTCAGAGAAATTATTATCAATTGAAATATGACAGTTATTATGTATTGCAATTATTTGTAACATATAATATCTGTATTTAATAAATATGTAATTCTCATTTGACTTTGTAGGTCAAATAAGTTGTGATATTCACATAAGGTCACCATTATTGCCATTGAAACTGTAGAAACAAAAAATGTTACTAATGTTCAAGTGTCAGATGTATATTCTTACTGTCGGCTCTTTTTTATGAATGCAGCTAACAAAATATTTTTAAAATTCTCTTAATATCTAATTTTATTATTGTAATATGTTGCTTTAATCTTCACTGCTTTCATTTTCATAATGAAAAATAAATAAATATTTGTCTAACATGAAGCTATATTGGGACAAATAAATTGTGCAAAAATATCATATGATAATTGAATGAAGGTTCATTTGGTGAAACTTTTGTAAAGTTTTAGATAAAATTGATTAGATATGACACTAAATAATGATTTTTTTTTTTAAATTTTGGAACAGTAATTTTCTTTTATTGGTTTAAAAATAGAGACATATTTTTAAAATTCAGTTTAATTACATTAGCTATTTTTAGGAAATTTAAATATCCGCATTTTATCTATGTGAGTTTGCATTTTTGCGTTTGAATTTGTTCAGATTTAAGTTTGTGTGGTATATGCTAGTATTAGTACAGACCCACATACAGGAACATGTATACATTTTGAATTGAACTCTGAATTTTTTGCATAGTTGGTAAAAAATTAGTCTAAACACTTCAACTTGCTTACTTTACTTGAAACGTTGATAGAATCACTTTCTAAAATGTGTATAATTTCCATGGCGTATTGGAGTTGTTGCGAATTAATTGTTTCACCGGTCCCATCTGTGGTTTGCAGAAGATGATGATATATGCCAATGGTTCTAATGTGAGAAATTTCACCTGGTAATCATTCCAGAGTAGCTCAGTGGTAGAGCACCTGCACATAAAGCGGCAGTCCTGGGTTTGATCCCCAGCTCTGGAATGTTTCGCATAGTTGGTAAAAAATTAGTGTAAACACTCCACAACTTGCTTAATTTACTTGAAAGGCTGATAGATCACTTTCTAAAATATGTATAATCATTCCTTTGGCACCAAGTGGCAGTTGACACAAAGAAAATACATTCAACCTTGAAAAAAGAGTGAAAATTTTTAAAAAAGCAATTACAAAATTTAAACCACTTACAAAATTTGCAATGTTATTTTTCTTAATTAATTCCCTCTTATAAAATGTTTTCATAACAAATATATCACTTTAAAATAATTAACTTTGTAAAGTAACTTACCTAAAAGGTACTTATTCCTTACAAAATAATGAAAGGAAAGTATGTGGAATTAGTTCATTCCTGAAAATGTAATATTTGCTGTAAAATTTAACTTTCATGGGGTGTTCAAGATGAATATTTAACTTAATGGATTCTAACTAACACTGTAGCACTAAGCAAAGTTTTATTTTTAAACAATAAAGTTAGAGGGGCAGAAAGCCTTATCATCTCTGTCACTGAACATTTCTGTACACTTGACTGCTGAGTATGCTTTTTTTTCCGGCTCATTGTCAACAATATATTTGAAAGAGTTGTGTAGGGAAGCTTGAATAATAGTGCTAATTTAAATTATGTTTTAAATGTAAGTTTCTGTGTTTATTCATCTATTGTTATTGCAGAGAAGCCTTCAATCAGTCCAACCTCTTCCAGCCCTGAAAATATATCTGCTGTAGTCGGGGATAAAATAGATATAATTTGTGATGCTATAGGATATCCTGCTCCAGAAATTGTTTGGAGTAAATCAAAAAATGATGCTGGTAAGATATTTTATAAGTTTATTCTTTTGTTAGTTAAGCACATTTGTTAGCCATAGTAGGCAAAGCATGAATTATTTACTTTTGTTATTTCCTTTGAAACTCTCTTAAGCCTTTTCATTGTATACCTCGTGCTTGTACATACAAACAAACTTAAATTAATCTTTATTAATGCCATAACTTTACCTGTAAAAGATATTTATTTCCCATAATTCACTCTAGTCATGATAATCTTCAGCTCAAATCAAATCTCCTTCAATCTATTTCTAGAACCTTTCTTAAAGCATTCTAAATTGAACTTAATTATCCAAACATTCTTATGCTTCAGCATTTATTCAAACCCTTGTATGGCATAATGAAACATGTCTCTTCTTTTGTGGGTCATTTATTAAGCTTAGTTTAGTATGCAAAGCGTTTTTATTTTTTGCAGTTAAAAGTACCAAATGGCTTCAGTAGTACTATCTGTGTACGTGAGCTACTTGCTCATTCTGATTTTTGTGTAATTTATCTTGCAAAGATGTAAATTATTACAAATATCATTATAAATAGATGTAATGTATTTTAATTTCGTGAAGATGTGTGATTGTTATTTATGAATTTGTACGAGCAAGTAATAACATTACTCTAAAAGTATAATGTTATAAAGTTTTTTGTTAGTGTTCTAGAAAGCAGCTCCGAATGTAATATACCGTAAAAATCGGGAGAAGGGCCGCGGCTCATACGAAAAAAAAGTTAAACTTTTTCAGGGTGCGGCCCATCTGATATTTTTTCCCCTCCAACTGTACTGCTTATTTAATTATACATTAATTTACTGCTTATCAATTATATATTAATGTACTGCTTATTTAATTACAGTGCAGCACCGATAATCCCACATCGGCTGCAATGACGCGGTGCCGGATTACCGATTTTTCCGAATTACAGATGTGTTGAAAATTTCCATTAAAATCATCGTCGATCACGTGCTATTGACCAGTATATTATTTATCAATGAAAAGTAGTCTTAAAATATGCATACGATCGCTGTATAAACCGTCAAAAAAAAAAAAAAAATTATAATAATAATACTAACCTACACTGGAACAAAAGTAATTTAGTGTTTAATTCAAACTAAAAACTATAAAGCAGAGAAGATCGTTGATTTTGGAACATTTTCATAAAATATAACACAAATAGTAACTGAAATTTATTTAAATACTAATTTAAAATAAGTGTATTAAATTATTATTAGAATCTAATTAGCTTTTGTATTTACATTAAATACATCGGTTAATTCGACTTGTTTCATTTTTTTTCGGTATTTAATTGGTTAATTAACATATGCACATTCATCAGTTGACTCTCAGATATAAAATCGAATTTATTAAATCTCTCCGTAGTTTGTACCCTAGAGTTTTATTTTGCAAGCTGAATTATTCCCAATTTTACTCTCTTCACAGCTTCTTAATTACGTCGAAACATACCAATTCCCCCCTCCTTTCCCTCTTGCTGGCGAATTCCTTCCCGCGATAGTTGATGATTTCGCACGGTGACAGGATGTCTAGAAACAAGGCAATGTGTCTGGAAGGAGCCGAAGCCACGTGTTTACGATGATGCGTAAACATGCTGTCTTGTTTTAAAAACTCATACATACATATTAATGTTCTATGAAAGCACTCGCATTATCTTTGAATTCTTCATTCAGCTACACTGGACCTTTGACTGCAATTAATTTAAATGTAATAAGCGAACCAAGCCGTATTTACTTTTGTTTTTATCTCGGTATTAGAAAATGCATTGATTCAAATATTTGCGGCAGTAATGGTGATCGGCAAAGACATGTTAGGGCCGAAATACGAAACAAAAAGAAAAATATTCGGTGAAAAACTATCTATTGAAGAAGAAAAAAATGAAGATAGCCATACATCAATTAAAATCAGCGTTCAAAGTTCCGGATTTTGAGATTCCGGATCCCTTTGGGGAGGGGAAAAAAAAAAAAAAAAACGAGACTAGTGCCAGATTATAGGTTCCCAGATTATGGATGCTGCATGTATATATTAATTTTCAATAAATTACGATGATCGGACTTACTGCGGGTATATTTTTACATTTTTACGAATGCGGCTCATACGTCGGTGCGGCCCTTCTGTGAGTATATTTTTACACTTGTTTACATTTTTACGAATGCGGCCCTTACGTCGGTGCGGCCCTTCTGTGAGTATATTTTTACACTTGTTTACATTTTTACTGGTGCGGCCGTTTTCCCGGTTTTTACGGTAATAAGCTTTCTATTATTAAGTAAACTGATTTTATAAGAACTTTTTTTTTACTGTCAACATTTCATTTAAGTATCATGTTTAATTTAGCTACCATCAGTGATGCACACAGGATTTTCTCTTGGAGGGGGTCCAGCCCATGAAGCTGTGATACCAACTACCAGAAAAATGATTTTTTAAAAATCTTAATCCCCTTTCATTGTTTTTTTATTTATTTAACTTTGAAAATAAGAATTTGACAGTCTTCTAACATATTTAAATGTCATAAATCACATAGTTTAATGAAGCAAAGTTGTTAACTTTTTTGGAAGGGGTCCAGACCTTTGTATCCCCCACCCTTGTGTGCGCCACTGGCTACCACTGTTGTTAACTTGGATTTATACAAATTTAAAAGTCGCAATGCGTGTGTTTTTGTATTATTTATTCATATTCAAAATCATATAATGCCAAAAATTGTCATTTACGTCTTTCAAAATGAGAAGTCTTTCTAGCCACCCACTATAATGAAAGTATTAAAGAAAATTCCATAACTCTTATGTTATAAAGTAAAAACACTTCTCACTAAAAGTACTAACCTTAAAAATGTCAATGAAATGTTTTCACCATATATTTCAATATTTACTAATTATTCATAAAAACAACTAATTTATTGGGAAAAGTAGTATTTCTTGTGAGTGGTCAGAATGACCGTTAACTTTAATTATAGGTGCACACAAAAATAACCGTCAAATTGTTTATTTTAAATTCATAAAACATTGTTTATGTATACTTAATGCATAACTAGAAAAGTCACAGAAGATAAATAAGAAAATGGAAAAGTTGTAAACTTTCTAAATAAGTAATGGTCAAAATAGCCCTTTCTGTATTTCAAGTATTAACATTTTATTTAACATGCCAGCATTACAATCATAAAAGTGTATTTTTGTATTATCCATAGTGTGAATACCTCATTCTCTAAATAATATCAAGATTAATTTTATAAAATATAAACTTTGTTATACTGAAACTTAACAGCATAGTTTTATTGGGCTCCCTGATCTATTTTATTTTATTTATTTTTAATACAAAATGTAAATCTTAAACTGTCTGTCCACCTTTAGAGTGAATGTTTCTTAATATTTGAAAAAAATGCCTATTTATTTGCATTACATTATAGAATATATTTAAAAACTGTTAATAAAAAATGAAAATATTTGTATCTTATTTTTATTTTTTATGCTCAAAACATGCATAGAATTTTTTATAAAATAGAGCTTTTTCAAAACTCAAATTTAAAAGAAGGTACTTTTATACTGCAAATTTTATTTTGCACTTAAAACCTCCTCCCTGGGAATGAATCGCTCTCAAAGCTTTGACTATTGTATTTAAAAACTTAGATACGTTAGCGTTCTTGCATGCAGAAAAACCATGAAAATATATGGCAATTCACGACAATTGAAAAATGCAGAATAATTTCATTACAGTCTTTGTAGAGGTTCATTCCCTAAGTCAACTTTTTTGCTGTATTTTACCAAAGTTTCATAATATATAATAATAATTTTCTGAGTTAGAATGTTTTGCAATAAAGCAAAATCTTAAAAATCTCATTTTGAGAAGAAGTAAAAATTAAAAATAAATACTAATGCTTTACCTCATATATGACTGATATTAAAATTCTTGTAACTCAAGTTCTAAACAACGGAGTAAAATTCAAATTAATTTGGAAAGCTAGAACATTTAGATTTAATGCTAAGCCATAAATAAAATGTTAAGCCAAAAAATGGACTTTTACCCAAAATTTGCATTTTTAAGGAAGGCAAGTACCTCACTAGGAAAATTAACCTTGTAAAATGGGGTTGTGCTTCACTATTAAAAATGTAAATTTACCTGTACTCTCAGTGTGTGCTGTAGTATCAAATTTCAAACAGCTAAGTTTCTGACACAGTTTTTGTTTCATTTTTATTTTGAAAGGTTTCTGGACTTTCCTGTGTATGGTAGGTTTTTTTTTTTTTTTTTTTTTTTTTTTAAATATATAACGACATTTTTAGTTAGAGAACTTCTTATTTTATTGCATGTATTTTTTTATAATTTTTTAAAGAATAGTTAAGCTTTTACTAGACTAGAAATGAAATTTTAGTAACGGGATTTGTCATCATTTCATTATCTAAGGATGTGAAAAGGTTAAGCTAACTTTTTTTTTTTTTTTAAACCATAATTCACTCCTATATATTTCCCCTTTTCTCTTATGTTACTTTTATTCCCTACTTCTAATATACTAACTAGTTTTATTTTTTTTTTCCCTCACCATGTTATGTCATACCTGCCAACTTTTATGGATCATCTGTAAAATATACGGATTTTAGTGTTAATTTACTGATGTACGGATATGATGCGTAATTTTACTGATTGTTTGGCAATTTTCAAAGTTCTCAATTTTTTTCAATGTAATCTTTTTCAATCCGTTCAGAGAATATATATTTTCTCTTCTACACTCGTTTATTTAAATGTCCAATGCCATACGAGTAAAAATTCCTATTTTGAATTTAAATTTAATTTTTTACCTCCGACCCCCTCTCTCTACCAAACCAATAAAGAAAAAGAAAAAAAAGCTTCATTACACAGGGCATGTTTAGGTTTTCAATTCAATCCTTTTCTGCCCTTCTTGAGAGTAAATATTTTCCCTTTAGTACTCTTTCATTTAAAGCCCCAAAATTCCACAAGAATAAAAACCGATTCGTATTTTAAATTTCATTTTTTAACCCTCCCCCCCCCATAATAAAAATTAAAGAACATTTTTACAAGAAATAAACTTAGTTTAACACATAGTAACAACAGCACTAGTTATTAACAAAAAATGAAATTAGTTTTACTGATGTAAGGTAGAAATTTACTGAAATGAGCACAAAATTTTACTGATGTTAATTTTCCCAATTTGGCAGGTATGTTATGTAAAATGTATGATGTTCAAATAGTTTTTCTATTTACACTAGACTCTCTCTTAACCAGCCTCCGTTTAACTGGATCTCTGCTTTAACCGGCCATATTTGATTTAAACACAAATGAATAAATAAGTTTAAAAAATACAAAAAAATGAAAATTTTCAACATGCGGCAACGAGCTCCATCATATCATATACATAGATGGAGCAAAAGCACTGGAAAAGGCTTTATGCTATGTACAACAAACATTGGCTTCCAAGAAAAAGGCATAAGTGCAGTAAGTTGTTGAATTTTCAGTCTTCCGCAGAAAAAAAAATGATTAAAATGTTTTTAAAACTCTCCTCCTTAAGGTACATAAAACTTTCCTAATAAATGGATGTATTTATTAAAATGCAGTTCCATCAGTTAACTATATATTTTTTTTCATACTTTACTTTAACCAGAATTTTGCTTAACCGGCTTACCCCCAGTCCCATTTAAGACGGTTAAGAGGAAATCTAGTGTATTTAGAATTTAGGTTTCATTCAGAAATATGCAAAAATTGAAATTATCAATTATAATTTGACTTATTTATTTTCATTCTGGAATAATAATTAAAAAGAAAAAAGGTTTGAGTTGTTATATTTTACAGTTCATAATATTCAAAATGGGCATCGTCACATACCTTATGTGCAAGAATCAGATTCTGGTGTCTACACATGCATCGCTCAAAATGTTGCTGGAACGGATACAAAATCCTTCAACTTGTCTGTTTTCGGTAATTTATTTCAATTGTTATTTATGTATTTGTTATTATTTGTTATTATGTAAATGTACAGAACAGGTCTCTTCGTAATAGCCATTTATTTGTGGATCCAATTATAAAATATAATTACATATACTTTCGTTATATAAATTTTATAAAATTTATAATAAGTTTTCTTTAGATTTGGATATTTTTAACATGTCTTTTAAAGTCTTTAGAGTTAAGTGTTTTGAACTTTTGCAGTCATGACTGGTATTTATTTTATCTTTTTTAATTTTGTCTTATGTAACTTGTCCTTTTATGCATCACTGTAAATGGATTTTAATCTGTAGTGTGCATTTCTTTTATGAAATAAATAAATAAATAAATAAATAATTTTTTCAGTGACTTGAATATTCTGTAAAAAGCCTTCTATTCTTCTTCTTGACATGACAATTATTATTCTACACAATATTATTTCAGATATACAAGGTGTGTTTAATTATTCATTGGATAAATATTTGTTATGAATAATCCAGAATAAAAGGTAGGGGAAAAAAAAACTCTCTGAATTTTATTTAGCAATTCGAAAAAAGAAACTGTATATTAGGGTGGTCACAAGAAAATCAGTTTTTGAATTTTTTCCGGGGCATCCCTAAAACAGTTGCCAATTGACTAGAAAATGAGATTGTTAAAGCTTCTGTTCATTTGCATAATATCAACTCATGCCTCATTGAGGTCAGTTTGTGAAAACTGCAGTAAGTAAAAAATCTGAAGTAAGTTTTAAAAAATTGAAATCTGAATTGAAAGGATTAACAGAAATTGGGAGTAAATAAAGTATACAAATAAAAACAAATAATGCTCAGAGATGCATTTTATCAATACAGTCCTGTTACAAAAAGGATGAATTATAAAGAAATGAAATTATTATCACTTAAAATTTTCATATAAAAATTCTAATGACTTAGATAATGCAGCTTCTGATTAAAAACAGAATTTGAAAAAGTTTTTCTGCATTCAGATACGGCTTGTAGTAGAAACTTCTGTTCTTTGTCCTTTGTTACATAGGACTTGAAACCTTGGATTAATTGTATTCCCTTTTAACTGTATCATTGACACGTTAAAATCTTTCTCTATTATTTTCGTTTCAAGTAATGTTTATTTACATGTCATGCATTGGGATCAGTATTTCAGATTTGTGTATTGAAATTAAATCTCTACAAAAATATACAGTTTTAGGCGAAACAAAAGAATCAACTTATTTGTCCAATAAGTAATCCACTTCCTTGGAACCCATTGTTGCTCTTACATCTTTATTATCATCATCATTTTCTTTTTCAAATTACAGCCATGCTTAATTCGATTTTTTACTTCCTTGTATGGAGTATAAGGAAGTAATGTGATCCCGAAAATTTTCAGTGGCCAAATTTCGACGAAAAAAAAGATTTTGACTACCTCTAAATTTAATTTTAAGAATTTTTTCAATGCATCTCATCACACGCCAGCATGTTCGATCATATAAATGCGTCTGCAACCCATTTTCACCAACGGTCAGTCTATTTTGACCAGTTTTTCCATACCGTCTGTCTCTATGTACATTTTATGTAACTCACAAATTGAACCCAGCTTGGCGATATCGAAATATCTGGCTAGAAATCGCTTAACTTTACTATTACTGCAGTATTTTATCTCTTTCAAACAAAATAAGTTTAGATGAAGTGCGGCAAAAATATTTTTGATTTAATAGTCGTGCAAGGAAGTCGTGTGTTGTCCACATCTGATTTTTTTTTTCAAAGTGTTATCGAAAAATGAAAAGCAATTTACTCCTATTCAACATTCCGGAAGTTGTTTATCATTTTAGAGAGTCTTGTCTGTGAGCTCTTTATCAATTATTCTGTTGTAAACAAGAAATTTAAAAAAATTGTAATTCTAGATTTGGTGCTAAAGGCAGAGTAGGAGCATTGAACCATCCTTTTTCACTAATACCTTCTTTATCCAAATCTGTTAATGATAATTGACCCCTGAAAGGCTATTTTTGAGAGAATGAATCGCCTTTGCCATCTACAACACATCCAATAAAACTTAAACAATGTTGGATAAATGTTTTTAGTTCGTCCCTGGCCTATTGATTCTTTAAATGCTCTGTAAAAAAAACTTCAAATTTTGTCCATCTTAAGTATTCTGAACTTCATAGTTTCATCTTCAATAGTAGTTTTGTTCTTAGTCTTCAAGACTAAGTCGTCCACACTACAAGAAAAGGTATTAAGAGATATTTGTTTACTTGTAATCAATATTTCTGTAAAAGCATAGTTCAGTGATCCTACTCCACCTTTAAAGGTTTAAGAGACCACCATTCAAGATTAAAATCTTGAATGTCGCACAAGGCTTGCAATTTTTGATAATTGATCACTACGTTTGCTGCCATAAAATAACTTTTAAACCAAACTAAGCTTGGCGATATATTCCGAATTTGGCTAGAGACTTGAAAATTATAGTTAGAATATGCCTGGCAAAGATTGTAAAATAGTGTTAGTGGCAATTTTAATATAGATTTTAATTCCAAATATGGAACAATAAAGACAAATATAGCACACTCATGGATTATGATGCCCATTCCAAACAGTATTTAAAATGGTGAAGTATAGTAGGAATATGCTTGGTGAATATTGTAAGACAGTTTCAGTAGGAGATTTTGATTCCAAAGATGTGTTTTATGAAACAAGAAAGAGTTGATTCCTACTTTAACTCCTCCCACTCTGGCCAACTTAAAAAAATCTGTATATTGGTACTCATCAATATCAACACCATTTATTACTGACTGACTGAAGGAGGGGGTTGGGGACAGTATTAATGGAGCGTCTTGATTAGAGTGCCGAAAGAAGTTCATGAAAGATAGAGCCACATGGTGCTCGAGCACGAGCAAAGAATCAAGAAAAGCTGACTGTGGTCATGGCTGGTGACTGAAAAATGTTTGTGCACTATTTTAAACTTTTATGATTTCAGTGGTATCGGATTTTATTCTGAACAGATTAAAAATAGCTGTTAAAATATTTTAAATTGTGAAACACTTCATATTTTGGATAAAATTTTATAATTTATAAATGCTATCTAAAGTAGACATTTTAGTAAACCTTCTCTTTCTTTCTTTCTTTTCCGTAGTACCTCCTATTCTGAGTTTAAATTCTCAACAAAATGTGGACATTATTGCTGGAAATGAAATAATTCTGGATTGTTCTGTTGTGGCTTACCCTTCTCCCAAAGTTGAATGGCTAAAGGATAATGAAGCTCTTGCACTGAAGAGTGGTTATGTAAATTTTGAACAAAATGATCAAGTTTTGAGAATAACAAAAGCTAATGCATCTGATGCTGGTCATTACGTATGCACAGTCAAGAATCCTGCTGGTGAAGTATCAAAGGAATTTGAAGTTAAAATATCAGGTATGTTTGTTTGTTTTTTTAATTTTTATTTTAAAATCTCTGAGAAACGCACTCCATGTTTTTAAATGCAGTGGCTCCAAAATTCTTTTTGGTACATACATATTTTTGAGCATTGTAAAACCTTTAAAGATACTCACTCTTTGGAAATTGTTTATAAAAGAGCTTGTTTTTAAATTAAAAAGCAATTAAATTTAGGGTCTAAAATCATAGTTGAAGCATTTATAAATGCTTGTTACTAAAACAGGCTTTAATTTAAACACACAAGATTTACTAATTAAAACCATATTAAAATAAATTTTGACCATGAATTGTGGCAGAGTTGTATTTTAATGCGGTTTTAATTGGTAAATCTTTAAGTATTTAAACTAAAGCCTGTTTTAGTTACCAGTATTTATAAAGAACTTTTTCGTAGTCCTAATTTAGATGTACACATCCTCTTTCTTTTTTCCTCTAAAAAAAAAAAAAAAAAAAAAAATGTAAATGCAAATAGTGTCTTTTTTAAAAAAATGCAATATTTTAGTTAAAGTAAATAAACGAAGGTTAAGTCTTAAAAATAGAAGTCTTAACTGTAAGTCTTAAAAATACAGCATAAAAAGCTTATTACTTGCATTTTTATATCCCAAAGTTGATTATTTCAGCAGTGCTTTCATATTAATATCAATTTAAAAAAAATTATTACTATACCTATTTAGGAAAATATTGACAGTATTTGTTATTCCATTCTTCCTGGCTCTTGTTTGTAGAAAAAGAGATTGAAATCATTTTTTTTTTTTTAATTTATTTTAGAGGAAGGTTTATTGATTATTTAAATCAGGTTATTTACGAGGTCAAAAAGTCAGGAAATGTGAAAAAAGTGTTAAAAGTCTAGAAAAGGTCAGATAATAGAGGCATTAGGTCATGAAATTTGCGAAAAATCGAGAATTTGATATTGCTTACTATATATATATATCTATATGTACTTTTTTTTTTTTTTTGTCATCAGCATGTATTTTTATATGCAAGAAAGCTAAATTATCCATCAGATGTAGGTCAAGGAATGCTCTAAAAAGGTCACCAAAAATCCAATATAGGTCAAGATCTCAAGATATCAGAAATATTAAATCTGGTAGACACCTTGTAAATGTAACTAAATAATTTAATTTCCTTTTCTAGTTCCTCCAAGCTTCTCTACACCGCATGTTCCTAAGTGGAGTGCTTTGAAAAATGACTCCATTGCATTAGACTGTTCAGCCACTGGTTCTCCTTCACCATTGGTAATGACTTTTTGTTTTTGTGAAATGCTCTGTAATAATTTAAGAAAAGTCTAATATTTGCTTCAATTTAGAATTATGTATTATATCACTTACTCTGCAGCATTAGACTTTTGTGAGAATGTAACTTTGTCTGTGTAAGTACAGAAACTTAATTGGTGTGAGACTTAACCCCATAGGTGCATCCACGGAGGGGGCTATGGGGGATCAAGCCTCCTCTAAAGGTGGAAAGTTAGAAGTGAAAAATGAAAAGTTTCACTAATGAATTAATTCTTTCCTTTCTTTCTTTTTTTTAATTGTCTTCAAATTATTTGTAAAGTGTTTTTTTACCCAAAAAGATGTTAGTTTTTAAATAAATGCTTACAGTTAGTTTATGAAACACTGGTAAACTTGGTTACAATGCCACTGAAAAGATCAGATAATTATTTGACTCTATAACGAGCTACATTGCTTGCAGGCTTGTGTTCTATGAGCGAATCAAGTGGTGCAGAATATTTTGATGCTATAAGAGAGTTGTCACTATAATCGAGTTCAGTAGTGTTTGTTGCCTATCCCCCTAAACTAAAATCCTGTATGCGCCACTGATTAACCCATAGGTTGATTTGAAAATATTTGATCATATAAATCCCAATCGTAGCTAATGGTTAATGTACAAAAGTGATTTTGAATAGGATGCAAGTTTTTTTTTTTTCGATCCAGAATTGTTTCAAAAAGTCCAAACCCTTACACTTAAATAGGACAAAGTACTATTATTGCACAACTTTATAAAAGACATAATGAAGGAATGTCATTTCTTGTCACTAAAAATAAACACACGAACACCATTCTCAGAAAATCTTCAGAGTTTGCATACAGCTTTCATATATTTTTACCAATTTCTTTATTATTAAATTATTTTCTTTATTATAAAATTTTAATTTAAAAGAATAATAATGTATAAAAAATCTATATTGTAATACTTATGTTACTTTATAATAATATTTTTTGTCATTGGTGAACTCAAGATACTCAGGTATTTGTTGAAGAAATTATTTGAGTTTGAAGACATTACATTTTATCTCGTTCTGGTCACTAATTTTGGTGGCTGTTGTTTGTGTGTGTTTGTGCAAACTTTAATTAAATTTTGAGTTTTACAATTATAAAATCAGTTTGTACTGTATAAATAATCGGTGTTTTTGAGCCAATTCCTCAGATAATTACTCTTTTCACCCCGTATCCCTTTACACTTTATACCTATGAAATCCTTGCCTTTTTAGGTGATTTTAGCTTCTGATAATATATCTCTTTCAGTATGTTTGGCGAAAGAATGGCCAGTTAATTACCTCAACTCTGAATCCTTCTTCTGAACTTATTAACTCAAGAAGTGTTTTACAAATCAACAGCATGCAAGAATTAGATGCTGGGATGTATTCTTGCATCGTCATGAACAAAGTTGGATCCATTGACCGACATTTTGAAGTGAGTGTTTTAGGTCAGTGTGATTTACATTTTTATCCCCATAAATGTTCACATTTTATTGTGTCATTCATTAACTCCTTCATAATAAGCAGTGTGTAACTGGGGCTCTAGTTGAAGCAATTATCTATCAAATGTCTCACCAGTGTAATGGGTATTTTCACCTATTACTGCAGATCTCATTGACATGGAGTGTTAACCCGTTTCTCTTTTTTTTAAGTCATGACATGAATGACTTATGCTTGCAATTACCTATTTATTTAGTAACTTATCTGTCAGACAAGTGCTTTGTATTGAATTTCTACTGCATGACATATGTTGTAACTAAAATATTTATTGTTATAATTAAATTTTAAACTTTGACTTAGCTTTCTAATTTCTTCACTATCTATTCATTAATTATTATTGCCTTTCAATCAACCTTCTAAATAATTATAAAAACTCTTTTAATAACAAAAATAATTACACTAAAGAATATTAATGTTTAAGATCATATAGCAGTTTTAAAAAAAGTACATTGCATTTATATTTTCTTAGAACTAAAGTAATGCAAAAGCCCATTCAGGCCAGATAGTGAAAGAGACAAAATATAACTCGAATGAAATAGCACAAAAATATATTAATAATCAGTTTATCTGAAAGCATTAGCATGATTGTAGTTTATTTTATGCAAATTTCTCAATGTATTACACATGTGACACTTCTTGATGTAAAGTCAGTTTATAATCTTTTTACATCTATTAAAATAAGCCTTTTTTTAGTTAATCTAGAAATATATAACCTAAATATAGAAGTTTCTCGCTAGCCAAATAATGAATAATTTTCTAGTCAATACCACAATTAATCAATTGACTAATGTCCTTAACTTCATCTTTAAGCTCTGTAATTAATAACACTTTTTAAAATAATCTATGGCTGATTTAAAAAAAAAATTGTTAAGAAAATATTAATAAGCATGCAAGAAAATTAACTTATCTTGAAAATGGCTGACTGAATATCAGGAAGGGCCCTGCTTATGAAATCATCACATGCTCTAAGCCATAGTTGTTTGTCAAGTCCTCTCAGCCTGAGGAAAAAGCGTGCCCTCAAATAGGCCAAAGATACATTCAATACGTCCAAGCCACTGAGTAAAAGATTGATAGAGATCCAATCTCCACTTTTTCTCTACAATTATACCCACTATTGTGTATACTCTTGCACTCAAGCACCATTTGCCTTCGATTCACCGCACAAAGGAGGAAGACATTGACAAAAATTAAATAACTTAATAAATACTAATAAGGTTTGTACTCTCAGGCAGTTTCAAAATCATAAAGGACGTTGTGTATAACTTCGTAAATGTTGATAAATTTTCCATCGTTGAGCACTTATTATGTCCTTTTAAAATAATTATTTTCTTGTGAATGAATTGTGAACAGGCATAAAATTACGGGAAACATCGCCAATCTGGCAACACCAATTCCTTTCACGCAAGTATATGCAAGTGAGGATCGGCGTAACACTGCAATCATCAAAATGGTGTTCCTGAACTATGTAGCATCATTGTAGCAGCTGAAAATCATTTAAAATTTAGTGTAATAGCTAGAAATGTTATTATTTGCGATGTTAGTAAAGATTGTTTCATGAAATAAAAGATTTTTACAAAAAAAAAAAAAAATTATCAGCCAAAATTTTACAGTATAAAGACAAATAAAGACTAATTTCTTTCTTCTAATAATTAAAGCTTCTAATTAAGAAAAACCTTATTAATTCAAGGTTTTACTAAATGTTCTTTTTTCAACAAAACACATATGCCTAGAAGTTTAGTTTTGGCAATTACCTATCAAGCGTATCATGTACTCCTGTGTGACAAAAGCTTTCTTGTGCAAAAAATCTCATAAATGAGTCTTAAAACTACAACATTTTCTGATTTTTGTCACTGGAAATCTCAGGTAGAAGAACATACTAGCGATGAGTTTGTGAGCCTAATTTTGAAGACTCAAAGACTAGCAATTTGAACCTACCTGAGCTTATATTTTGACTGGAAAAAGTGTTAGCTCAAAATTTAAATTAGTCAGTTATATTTGTTGTATAATGTTACAAAAACTGCAAAACACTTTTCTTCTGCACTGAAAAGTTGATGAGTTTGTATGGGTGTGAATGTGTTTAGAGCTCGGAGTGTAGGCAGCTCTAGGAACTAGCCTAGACTTTAGGATGAAACATAATCATTATTGCTTCTAGAAACTTATTGTTAAAAAACTTCACAGCAGAATTCACGATCAATAAGAATTATAGGCAGTCGAACACAACAGCTTCTACAGAAAGAATAATGCTTGTATAATAAGACCCTCCACAAACAGTACACTGCATGGAGTTCCGAGCACTGCTTCTCAATATAATGTATACTTTCATCCATTTTCCAAACAGTACACCCCTCACTGACTGCTTAAAAAATCTGATGTGGACAGCACACGACTTCCTTGCACATCTATTAAATCAAAAATATTTTTGGTGCACTTCATCTAAACTTCTTTTGCTTGAAAGAGATAAAATACTGCAGTAATACTAAGGTTTAGCAATTTCTAGCCAAATATTTCTGATAATGCCTAGCTGGGTTCAATTTGAAAGAATTATTTTTCACACTTAATTTGGCAATATTTTGCCAAAAGCCGAAGAGCTTAATATAGTTTGTGAGATTTTGGGGATAACCAAAGTAGTAATTGACCACAGATTTTCAATGAATTGGATGTATCTATACACCTTAATGTATTTAAAGTCATCTGGGTGACCCTGTAAATAAATTACCCAGTCGATTGTAATAAAAAAAGATGCACAGTTAGATGCTACAATAGCTCTAAATACAAAATTTCAACATTCTATGGTTAAAAGTTTTAGAGTTATGTGAAATACAAAATTATTTTTGGTGCAAAATTTGGCGATATTTCGGCAAAACTTGCCAAGATCTATGACAAATGGTGAGATTTTGAGCATGGACCAAACAATGACTGACTACAGATGTAATATATTGAAGATTTCTGTAGACATTAATGTTTTTAAATTGCTTTATATGGTCCTATAAATAAACTCTCCAGTAGATTGTAATCAAAAATTGAGATGCACAACTAGATGTTACAACAATCTTATATGTGAAATTTCAATATTCTATGACTAATAGTTTTTGAGATATGAGAGTTAAATTCATACACACGTACACCAAAAGTCGTCAAGCTTGCCGACTTTTGGCATAATTTTTGAGGGACGCACATGACCGTGGTCAGACCATTACCTAACTATAGGGTAGGACGGTATTGTGCTTGAAATGGGTGAATGTCCCTAAAACTGTCATTGAATGTCATTGTAATGTGTTGGAAATCTTTTGAGTGTTCCTGTAGTAGAACTATAGATGATAAAGACACTACTCTTGATGGGGATATTCATTTTCTAACCCTTAACAACATATATCACTTCTGAGTCGTTTGAAATAGCCTAATACCTCTAAAATACACTTGATTTCCACCCATGGAACGTAATGTATTTAAAATCTTGGGGGTGGCCCTATAGATAAACTATTCAGTCAATTGGGACCAAAAGGGAAGGTGCACAACTAGATGTTACAAGAATCCTGAATATAAAGTTTCAACATTCTCCGACCAGTACTTTTTGAGATATGCGAGTTACATACATACATGCGTACGTATGTACAGACGGCACATGGAAAAACTGGTCAAAATGGGCTGTACATGCATTTATATGAACTTGCATGCTAGCGTATGGTGAGATGCATCGCAAAAATTCTAATCTAAACATCTAAACTAAAATCTGAACAACAACTAAATAAATAAAGAAGATTTTTTGCTTAAATTTTAATAATCATAATCAAATTAATAGCATTGGACTATATTTGATCATTTATCATAATCATTTTGTGGTAAAATTATGAAGGGGTTAGTGGCTGATTCTCCCCCCATCCTCCCACAATGAAAGTTTGTTGCTAGAAAACTAAAATTTTTTAATGTCTTTTTTCAATTCATGCTTCGTTATGTATTTTCATATTGATGTATAAGATCAGTGTAATTTTTTTCTGTATGAATCAACTTATTTTGATTTCTTTGTATATAGTTCCACCTGCTGTTCAGGGCAGTAACTTAGAAGACCAAGAAGTAATGTTGCACCAAATGACTGAAATCCACTGTGCCATTTCTGGTAATCCTGAACCAACTATCATTTGGTACAAAGATGGGATAGAGTTCTTCGTAGATAGATATAATATTTTCACCGAGAATGAAGGTCAAAAACTGATTATTCTGAAATCAGAAAAAGCAGATTCTGGGATGTATAGCTGCGTTGCAACAAATGCTGTAGGACATGCAAGAAAAGATACAAATTTAACCGTTTTAAGTAAGATTTTGTGTTTGACAGACCTTCAAACAGGTCTTTGGTGTTCAATCTTTATATCACTCAATTTATTATTGTTAACCTAAACTACTATTTATTAAAAAAAAAAATACATCATCTAGTTATTCTTGAGAAATATTTTCAAGAACCTATCATTAACTTCATATGCAAGTTTTTTTTTTTTTTTTTTTTTTTTTTTTTTACTCACTTTGACAAAGATAGCTAGGGTGAATGGAAGTGTGAATAAGTATAATTGAGCTGCTAGTCTTTTAAAACTTTTGTACAATTTGCATATAGAGTACAAGTTATTCTGAACATATTTAAAAGAGCAGTATAGATGTATGGAAAAAGTTTATTGGTTCTGCAAATTTTTATGTTAATGACTGATTAACATGAACATATAATTATGACTGATTAACATTAAGTACATTGCATAAAATTACATTCTAATTCTGCCTATATTACAAAATTCTACATATTTTCTTTCATCACAAACATTAAAATTTTATTGCAGGAATTGCTATATTGGCCAATATATCATTAAGTGGTTTTTTTTTTCCTTGAAACTGAACCCTTTGAAAAATTTTAAAGAGGAAGAAAACTACCTTTCCACTAAAAATACATACAAAATTAACTGTGCTGCTATAATAAACATACTTAAGAAATTTGCAGATATATTCCAAATATTGACTCAAACAAAGCTATTTAATATTTTGTTATTATTTGGCCTGTTATAAAAATAGTGTGGTTTATTTAAATTGACAGTTGAAGAATATAATTTTTTGCCTATTGTATTTTCAAAAGATGCATCTTTAAATGCACCTTATTAAAATATTAATAATATGAAATAAGAATTAAATATTTTTGCTGTTATTTCTATAAATAATAAGTTAACATTTTCTATCTAACAATAAATAATTACTTAATATCGTATAAAGTTTATTATGAAATTAAAATATAACTTATAAGTGTTTGTATATAAATCTATGAAAAAATACATAACTATGCCAAATTATTTGAACAAAAAATTTTAATTTACAAATTGTGAAGAAATGAGTGTATTAAAAGGTTAAAAGGTAATACGGAGGATTCCCATAGTTAATTAAAAACACTACCATTTTCCTCTGGAGATATATTTCGGGCCCTGGCCCACGGCCATCCTCAATCCTTCTTCTCCCTCGCGGGAATGAATTGGCTTCCTGCCTCCTCCCCTCTCTCTCCGCTCTTTCGGCACATGACGTCATTCCAGGTTTCGTCTATTGTTGCATGGGTTGTATTGTTGATGCTGTCCTCTGTTGATAATATTTCCAAAGATTCGTGTATGTATGGTTATTGAAATTAGCTATTTTTTTAATTCCTTGAAAATCTATTGTGATAGGGGTGTTTAACGCCAGGCGGGATAAGGCTGTAGATTGCCTATTAAATTTAATGTCATTAATGTGTACAGTTTGGCGATCTTTAATTTTTCTTTTAGTTACTCCAATGTAGCAACCGCTATTTTGTTTTTGTTATTTTTTATGTTAATTTTATAAAAACCTGCGGTGTCAGGGGGTTTGATTTGGTCTTTTTTGGATCTGATACGTTGAAAGATGTTTTGATTTGGTTTTATTGGGATCCTGATATTTTTCTTTAGAGCGGAGTGTGAAATTTTATTAACAGCTCCCCTGCAAAAAGGAATAGCATTAGTGAATTTTAGTTTTGGTTTTTGTCTACTGCTAATTGTATTGAGTTTCTTTTTTCTTTCTTTTACTAGTTTATTGAAAATATACTGCGGGTAATTTGCTTCCTGGCATTGTTTCATAATATATTGGAGTTCTTCCTGCAAAAGAGTTTTGTTTGAGCAAATTGTTAACGCTCGATCAATGTAGGACCTAATTGCGGCTATTTTATAATTAAATGGAGTATTTGACTTGAAATCAACTATTGCAGTATTACTTAGACGTTTTCGATATACGGTGGTTTGAAGCTCGAGATTTTTATTTTTCATTATTCCGACATCGAGATAGTTTAGGGAATTATTAATTTCTGTTTCATAAGTGAATTTTATATTAGGGTCTAGGTCGTTTAATTTATTTAGGAGTTTGTCGTCAGTAACTATGGCAAAAATATCATCTATGTAGCGTACCCACAAACGAAAAGATTGGGTAAATTTAGTATGAATTTTATTTTTGAGAAGGCGCATTTTCCAGTCAGCTACGATTCCTGAGATCGGTGACCCCATTGGTACACCACATGTTTGTTTGTAATAATGGTTACCAAATTGGAAGTATCAGTTGTTTAGTATCAGGTTTATGACTCTGGGTTACGACTTAGAAATGAGTGTATTTAGAAATCTATAGCTATAAAAAAATTTCTTTTGGAATATTTAATTATGTTCTTTAATTTATTAATTAATTAATTTACTTTTTGGTGAATATATAGAAGTATTTATGAAAAGTCAACACCAAGAGCAATAATGATAATAACAATTTAACTTGCTGTAACATGTGCATAAATGTTAATGCTATCCTAACTAATGAAAATTTTTGTGTAAATCTAATCTAGTGTTTTGAAAAAAATCTTAAGAATTCCTAGATACTCTGCTTTATTACTTTTATTGATGCACCAAAGGTTAACTAATTGTCTGTGAATTCATAGTAAAAACCGAGCAGACAGATTTGATCCTTTTAGTAATTTGACAACTTTTACCTTGCTTATTTAATATGTGTGCTTCTAAATAAATGTGTTATTCTCCACAACTATTAGAATACTGTGTCAAAGTTCTTTTTAGATTTGCCAGGTACGATTTCATTTATTCACATATGTTATGTCAGCACAACATAGAAATTCCTGTCTAATACTTTTTAATATTCTTTATGCCTAAGTTCTTATGATAAAATTTCAAAGTCATCCCTTAAAACAGTTCATAATACTTGTGAGTGTTTCGAGCTCGTTTATTTGCTGGGTACTATCTATGAAATTAGAGGCTTGCCACTTGTCAGGAAAAACCTGGAATTTGAAGAGAATTTTCGTTTTACTGTTAAAATAAAACAAATAATTGAAATTTAGTTTTTAAAAAATCAGGTAAAAAAAAAAAACTTGCACGATTGATCTGCATAATTAATGTGATATTTCAAAATAAATTTTCATTTTCTTCATTTGGTTGTAAATGTGATTTGCTTTTTTATTTTATCTTGAGATAGTTTAACATTGAATTTTAAGTTTTTATTGAACTAACTATAATGTCAATGAAAAAACCACCACAGCAAAACAGTTTTTGTTAAAATACTGTAAAAACAGATTTTTTTTTTTTTTTTTTTTGGGGGGGGGGGGGGCAATCTGGAGCATGTTTTAGTTCTGTAAAGTTTGATATGTTATTTAACCATCACTGATTTATTTTACTATTGATTGTACCAAAATACTTTTTAATCCTAATGTAAAAATAAATTAAAACAATTTAGAAATGTAACTAATAACTTTTTTTTACACATTAATTGAATAGCAACCATTGATTTTAAATAGTTGGAAGTGGTGGGGCAAAGGCACAGCACAAGTGAGTCACAGCAAAAATTTTTGCTTTGCTGACTAGACCTGCACTAAAAAAGCTCCTTGCAAAGTCCTATAAAAAGAGCTAAGACCAAATAAATTAAAGTTTTGGCATTTGCCCCTTTTTCTTCTGCTTTGTTACTGCTTATTTAATATATAGTATTAATCTTAAATTATATATACTTTTTTCTTCTGAATAAATTCATATTTTCAATATTTTTTTTTTTTTTATTTAAAATGAAATTTAAAAAATGTTTCTTATCAAACATATCTATAAACAGAAATGTCAATAATTTATTTAATATATTTTCACGAAAAATGTTATGCATTGACTCTGTAATATTGATGTAAATTTATATCATATAATTATGCTTTTAAAAAATGTCTTACATTGTTATTTTAGTGCCTCCATCTATTGAAAACCAAACCATCACTGAATCATATCGAATCAAGGAAGGTGAAAGTTTGACATTGAAATGTGAATCTACAGGTTATCCTCTTCCAAAAATCCTTTGGATGAAAAACAATGAGCTGTTGTTTACTCCTGAATTTTCTGATGCTAGCAGTTACGTCATTATAAATGCTACAAAGAGAGATGCTGGTCGCTACATTTGTGTTTCTACCAACAAAGCTGGTTCAACTGAAAAAGATTACAACATTGTTGTAATGTGTGAGTCTATTTTTGTTTATTTGCATTAATTTTCAAATTCTTATGTAATGTTTCTACATGATTGTATTGTCAGTAAAATTGATTTTAATTTGAAATGCCGGCAAAATAAAATAAAGTGACGGCCAGAGAAAAGTGGAGAATTCACTCTAGATGGTCTTGTGCATACAATTTTAGTGGCTTGTTTGAGATTTTCTAATTATTATTAGTGAGATGGTAATCTCACTAATAATAATTAGACTTAAATAACTAACTAGTCTAATTATAACATTAGTCACACATAAATAAATTGGTAAGAAATTCTAGATTTATTTACCAAAGCGCAGTATTGTTGTAATATTTCTCTCATACCCTTAACTTTGTCCTAACTCAAAGATTTACTATTTAAATTTTAACCAACTATAATTTTCATATTTCACACCTAGAAAATATATGCTTTTTTAGAAAGTGTTGTGACCGCAATATACCAACCAGGTTCTCGGCTTATGTGCGAAAACATTTAGACTAAATGAAAAAAAAGGATTGAAACCTGAAAGAGAACTGCTGAAATAAAATTCACACGAAGTGAGATAAATGAAGAGGAGCCATTTTTACTAATAACAAATCACATTTATTAATTTAACTTTTAAACCTTTTACATTAGGCAATTAACTAGATAATATCATGAAAATATGAAGACACTATAACTTTATACCATGCCATTTTCCCTTACCCCGAGCTGACTTTTCTCTTTAAAATTTACCTAACACTTGTGCACAAAAAAAAAATTAATTAAAAAAGAAAGGGAGAAAGATAGAAACTTATCGTTGATTGAAGAGAGGGGGCCCCCATCGAGATCTTTTTCATCAGGTCGTCATCCTCACGAATTCCAGCAACCGACACTCATTTCTTGAGCGCGCCATTTCTTTTTCTTTAGGAAAAAATCTAGCGGGGCACAAACTTCCGTCGATGACGCCAACAGCCAAGAATGTCACAACCCACGCTTCCTCCGGCTTAAGTCACCTTTTTACTTCTTTGGCTGGCGCTTTCCGCTCATAAAGTAGTTCGGTCGAAGATACAATTATTATTAATGAAAACTTGTAGATTTATTATCGATGAGCGTTGAAACTTAATTTTTTTACGAAGATGAAAAATGTGAAAGTTGTTCTTATCGTTGTAACTATTGTAGAAATTCGATTTTTGATTTAAAAATTTGAAAATGCTTGGATGCCGATCTCCATATCCTTGCGCCGTCGTTGTTTTCTTCTTTGATATATTGAATCGAAGTATTGGTATCGATGCACGTAGTTATTGGATGTTATTAAAAATTAGAAAGAAGGTTAGAGAATTCCAGAAAAGATAATTATAGTGAAAGAAAGAAAAAAAAACTTAACTGTAATTACAACCACTTAATTTTTTCTAAGGAAAATTACCAATTTCAAAACAAACATTTTTATGAAACTCTTATTGTCAGCTCTAAAAATTTATTACCAACCCTCTGAATGATGTCAGCTCTCACAAAACGTATTTTCATAAATTTAAAAGAAAATTGTTGTACAAATTATTTTAATTACTTGAACAATATGTATAGTTACCTTACACAAAGATGGCAACACGATCGCCAGAATAACGATCTTTTAGATGTTTGGCGCCAAAATATAGAACAAGTAAACAAATAAATAAAAATGAGTCAGCCATGAGTCATCAATAGTAATTCAACATATACCTTAATAAATTTTAAACACTTCATTATTATTTTACTTCCTTTATGAATACTGGTATATGGTGACAAAACAAAACCATCTTAATAAACAAATTGTTTAGAAATTTTAATTTTACTTGATTTAAAATTCACTAATTAAGGTTAGGATTTTTAATTAAGTAGGCTATTAATTAATTAAACTTTACTTAAAATTGAAATCATAACAGTATCTTAGAAATTATAAATTATTCAAATCTACCTGAGAGAAGTATGAATTTAAAATACTGTTAAAGAAAACCTTTATTTATGTTTTGAAGTAATCCACAATTGGATACATTCAACTTGCTGTTGCTTGGTAGCGTTAGCTAATATAGTAATCCATTGTTGGAATCAACTAAGTTTTAATTAGTAATTTTATATCTATGCGCAAGAACAAATTAACAGAAATGGGGGGTCCAGGACAAAAGTTTCATTGCCAACCTACCCTTCCTCGTCCTCATTAAAGCTTCTTTGTACCCTACAAAGCAATGATATCACACCATATAAAAGAGGATGCTACGCGAGCATGAAATGATTATTTACTCAAGATGCAAAGTGGACTGGAATAATTCAGCATAATATATATATATATATATATATGTTTTTGTTTTCCAGTGGCAGATTATGAATAGTTAACGCAAACAAGTAAAGCACAAATAAATAAATAAATAAAATGCTGCAACATAGTTCCTTGATGTAATAGATCTCTAGCCAGCCTGTATCGCTCAGTGAGAGAAGTCTTGTGAAGCGCAGGGCAATGGAGTAAGTGAAGAGTCCATTACCTTTCCAGGCCTGCACAGAGTGCATATCGATGAAGGCACAATATTGAATCTAAAAAGATTATTCCATAAGCAGTCATTCCAATGGCCAAGCGAAAGTCAGACACTGCTCTACAGCTTGGAACATTGCATAAATTTGGGACAGCATTTTTCCAAGTTTTACAGGATGCAATAAAATTGTATACAATAATAATATTTTAATTATATTATTTAATTTTCAATTCCATATTTTTCAAGTAATATGTAATGGAATATTTTTGTTTTTGCTTTACTAATGTTTTTTTATCAGAGCATTTATTTAGTTATATTATGTAGCAGACTGCAGTTTTGAAAAAAAAAAATGCATAACTTGTCTTTTTATTAAAAATAACATGAAAAAATGTATTTCTCTGAACTTATAGAAACTAAAAGTAATATAGAATATAATATTTGAAAAAATGTAGCTATGGATGGCTGTACTAAAAAAAATATGATTAGCATTTTCTTAATATAACAAAACCTTAAACAGGATAATTGTATATAAATATTAAGTAATTTCCAGTTTCTTGTTTAAAATTAAAATCAAAATTCGCAAATTTTTTAAAGGATACTTAAAGGATTGATTTTTTAAAGGAGACCCCTTTTTGTTGGGGGCCTGAGAACTTGCCCCAAATATCCTTCCAAAAATCAATCTCTGTGTACAAGAAATGTGTAGTTACTATTTATTATTATTATTATCATTGTTATTAACTGTTGTGAGGCTATGTTAAACATAATTTCCTTTCAGCACCTCCCAAAGTGGAAAGAACATCCAGAAGTCGTTATCCACCGAAGAACGAAAGAAGGGATGCTCTTGAAAATTCTCCCATTTCCTTAACATGTCCATTCTCTGGGTACCCTTTGCCTCAGTTCTCTTGGACAAAAGATGGTCAAGTTCTGAATGTTAAAGCTGATCCATTTCTATCACTCTCTGGAGATGATAAAGTTCTGCACATTAAATATGCCAAATCACAACATTCTGGGAATTATGAATGCATAGCTAGAAACGAAGCTGGAGAGTCAAGAGAAAAATTTTTGGTCGATGTCATGGGTATGGCTTTTTTCTCTCCCTTCCATTTTTTAAGTTCTGAATTAAAAATCCATTTTTGGCAATTGACTTCATTTGTTATTTTGGCACCCAATACGTTTCTATAGATTTCATAATAAAACTTCTCAAAATATTTAAAGAAATTTATTGAAAATAAAGTTGACAGGAGACTAAAAACTAGCCATTAATCTCATTTTGCAATCTGTATACAGTGCACCTGAAAATGTATTTTTAATGCCTTTCTGTATTCTTTATTCTTATAGTATATACAGTAGAATATCGATATACCGCGCAATTCTAGAAATTTCTACGATCTGGTTTTTTTTTTTTTTTTTATAATTATTGCTTTCCTAGTGAATTAATTTTGAGACATTAGATATATCCCACAACATGCCAAGCTTAAAATAAACAATTATTCTCCCATGCATGCATTATGCATTATCAGCATAACAGCTGGCCTGCTGGGTCAAAGAGGAAGAAATGTTTACTTTAAAAAAACAAGGAACTTCTCCCTTTTTTCCCTCCACTACAGAACCACTCTCTTTCTCCCTCCTCTACCACTGACTTCCCAAACGTTTATTTATTTCGTTATATTTCTCTTTATAAATTAAAAACATTGATTTGTTTTATATTAAATCGTATGCCGTTACTTGGCTTCCTAAATCATACGCAGCATCACCAAAATGTTTTTTTTTTTTTTTTTTAATGTGTGTGTGGGTGAGGGAATACACATAGCATATTCTAAAATAAAAATAGCCATGTTTCTTTAATTTTGGCAAGAAGAAAGGTTTTAAAATGAACGGTTTTCTAAACAAAGTTGGGGGGGGGGGCACACGCCCCCACCCGACGATATGCTTGTCTCAATATTGACAGTAAAATACTTTTAAACAGTCTATGAGAAGTAGGGGAGGGAGAGTTTTCTCAATGTAACACTATTTTAAAACTAAATTTTGGAACTGGATTTAAGCCATCATTAGTTAAAATGAAAACTTCTGAACTAATGCACTATGCACAAAATGCATGCACAGATGTACTCAGTTTGCAAACCTGCATGAAGAAAACATTTTTTAATATTTGGTAATGGATGATAAGTCACAAATTGCTAATCATTTGACTAGTGCTGAAATAATTTCCTCTGTTTCAAAACAAGGGGAAAACAATTCTGAAACAGAACCAAATGCTGGAGAGAAAGTTGAAAAACTTTCAGAATCTGAAGAAATTTCCATAACAGATCGATATTTTAAATTCCTAGAAACACAAGACTGTGTAACCAAAGTAAAATTATTACCTGTTCAAAGGCTGCAAGAAAAGTTATTTGTTGAGAGATTGCAAATTCTAAAACAAATCATAAGTAACATTTTTTAACAAATAAACTTTAATGCTTTTGGTAATTTCAATTTATTTATTTTTTCTGTAAATAAATAAATTCCATTTTTTTGTTTTTTAAAGTAGTATTTGTATTTAAAAAAAGTTTTAAGCATTATATTTATGTGTTCCAGCTATATTTTAATATGTTTACTAGGGACGTTTAATGATATAAGTGAATGATCCATATAACGCAAAATTCTATATAATGAAAAACCTTGCGTTTCGAGGTTTGCATTATAAAGATCTTCTACTGTATATATATTTTTTAATTGAAATTACATGATATACAATACTGGTAAATCTCTAATATGCACTCACACATTTATATATTTATGATTCTTAACTTGAAATGAGGTAAATAGTTTGATTCTTAATATGTAACCTTTGAATTTATGCTATATTACAAAGCTAGTGAGTAAAGCACTCTCTCAAATATACTCTTCTGTAATTTGAATTTTATAATTCTTACATATTTCAAAAGAGTTTTTTTTTCTAGCTGTTTTTAGCTAACAGTTTCTAGCTGTTCGTATGCTGACTTCATATATTTGTTTTTTCAATAGCTTACTGTCTTTTTGAGTAAAAATCATGCACTGTTGCTATCTCACTAAGACTGTCAGTTAAAAAACTTTTGTATTCTTTTTATCTATTCTAAGGGCATTTGATAAAAGTCAGTAAAATATTCAGTTTTCAAAACAGTATTTATAAAATTAATATTTAATGATGTTAAATTTACAATAATGCTTAAGAATTCTCTTTTTTTCTTTCTTTTTAGTTCCTCCTTCTATAAGATCAGATCCTCTTTCGAGCATTGAGGTAAAAGAGAATGAACCTCTTATTTTAGAATGTGATATTTATGGTAATCCCGCACCTTCAGTTCTGTGGCTAAAAGATGGAAATGAGCTTGAAGAGGGCAAAGAATTTCATTTTTCACTTGATAATGCTTTTCTTGAAATTATTAATGTTACTGTAAGTATATGTTAGCTTACAATTGATTATAAGTTATCAGAAAATGAATATTTATAAACTTTAATACACACACACATAAATAAAGAGAATGTTTACACATATTTTGAGTCGTCCCTTGCGATATTGCGCCTTGAATTTCCTGACTTCATTCTATTGTGGTTTTTGAAAACATAATTCTATTCAATTCCATAACATTCTATTTTCAATGATTAAAAAATTCTTTTTTTTTTTTTCCTTCAAATTTTCAACTTCTCGATAAGTAATCTTGCTCTTTGCTATGCAGTACACGTCTTCACATTCATTTCTTCATCATTGAACAGTCTGTAATATTGTTATAAGTTAGTGCTTATGTGCAACAACTGTTTGTATGTAATTAAATATGCAATAATAATATGATATTTGTAATGTCTAATATGCATATATTTCAAGTCTAGAGATTCTAATATTGTTATATAAAACACTTATTTTGGTTGTAAACAGATTTTCTATGGCCCAACTATGAAAATATTCAATTTCTAACTAAGAATCCTACTTGACACTTATTGCTGTAGTGTATGGAACATATTAACCACAAGGTGTGTATATTGCACTCTGAAGCTTTAATACTTGGATTTCACAAAGTTTTTGTATCATGGAATAAGAAGATTTCTCTTTGGAAACCACAAAAATATCTCCTTCAATCCAGAGCTTTTTTGCTAGAAACATTTTGAAAGAAAATTGAAAACAGAAGACAGTATGGTACTCTTTAAGTATTAAGCTGTAGTCAGAAATTTTTATTTAAAACATTTGCTTTTTTAAAATTTTTAATCAAAATTGTTTTTAAAATGTATAAATATGCTCTTGCAATCTGCAGCAGAAAATGTTTTACTCTTATTGTGCAAAAATTATTCACACTTTAAATATTTTCAACTACTCTTTTATAAATTTATTACTTTATGAAAAGAAAATTAGTTTGTTAGCTCTAAAAGATATGATGCCTGGTTATTCTTACGTTGCACTCAATTTCTCTCTTTTGAAAATGAATTTTCTTTAATGTTTAGACTAATTTCTGGACTTCGTATGTGTGATACTAACAATATTCTAGAGTAGATTTAGGTGCTAGCAACATTAAATTGTGAAGTTGACAATAGTATAGTTGCGGCTTACAACTATGTTGTATAGTTGTGACATTGTATTATAATAGTATAACATTGTATACAATTGTTGCTTATAATTGTATAGTTGGGACTTACAACTACAAGAAAAGTGGTCCATAAATAGCCCATGTTTTTTTAATTTAAGTTTTTCCAACTAAACTTTAATCTGGCTATGAATTTTTTAAAAACATGAAACAAGCTATTTTAAGAAATTATGTGATAGGCACTTGGCTGATAACATCTTTTCGGTAGTTTGACCTAGCAACCTAGCAAAAATTAGACACAGTGAGATGAGCCGAATGAAATAGCGTAGAAAACCTTAAGAGGTGAATTTGAGAAATTCTGCTGTTTTTCAGAATGGTAAAAGTTTCAGACCTTTCACAAAAATGCTTTAAATTATGTGTAATTATTCCATAATTAATAATTGAATAATTGAACACCACTTATTACCACATTACAATTTTTAGAAATCTGAATGCAATTATAAAGTATTTTCCACCATGGGCATAATAATATGACACACCACTGTAATTTATAGTGTATTGGCATATGTTGCAATCTCTTTAACAATGAGATATTTTTATCAAAAGATTATATTTATTTGCAGGAACAACACTCAGGATTGTATGCTTGCATTGCCTCTAATGTTGTTGGCTCATCGGAGAAAGAATTTAATGTAGATGTATTAAGTAGGCTCCTTTTTGGTTTGCTATTCAATGTATTGTTTTAATGTTCTTTTTTATTCAGTTAATTATTTCAATTTTAAAACTATGAACTATTTTAATAAGAACTAATAATAGTAAAGAGAATACTAAAAATAACAGGGGCTAAATAGTAAAGAACTTTGTAAATAATACACATAAGTATAAAAATAAACTGTATTGATTATTTTGTGTGCTGCAAAGGATTCACACAAACAGGGTGACTTGTGTTAAAGGAGGAACTTTTCACTGCTGAAGAAGGGTGGACTCTTTTTACCACCCAGAAATGATCCATTTTTTTTTATCCTTCTTTGTTATTTTATGAGCTACATTGTTACACTGTAGCAATTAATAAAATTTATTTATAAAACTGTAATCAATAAATATTTAAAACAATAATAAATAATTTAAAACATTAACAACTTTCACTAGAATTCCATTAAATTAAAATATGAATAAATGCTATTTTAATTACTAGAGATTCTTTTACTCTTATTGTGTTTCCTAAAATCATGTTTGGGATTTAAATTTTCATTTTTTAAAAATTTTACGTCGCATTATTTGTAAAATTAGTAAAAAGCATTTTTAAAAAATTGTACAGAGATATACTGTTGTTAAGTATTTGTGTTTTGTCAATAGTTTATTTTAACTGTCTTATTTTCTATTCCTTTGTTATACAAATAAAACAATTATATATATATATATATATATATATATATATATTTAATCTGACCTCCCCCCACCAAAAAAAATAATAATAAAAAAAAATAAATAATAAATTGAGATTTACATCTTCTTCTTTTTTTAGTTCTAATCAAGATTGTAGATTATATATGTATATAAAATCTTAAAAATGCTGGTGTATATTGTTATAGTTAAAAGTTTTTATTAATACAGATAGAATCTAAATAAAAATAATGTGTAATAATCTTATTAAGTAAAAGCAGATAGCGTGGATAAAAACAGTATGTACATTTCAAGAGTTATATAGTCCTCTGTTCTTCACTAATGGAACATTCGCCCATCCACACAGAAAAAAAAAAAAAAAAACAAGATTTAAAAAGAAAAAGAAAAGAAACTAATTCATCATAACATCACAGTAATCCATCCTGATATCCTGAGATTTGTCCAAGTATCGGTTATGTGCTTCAAATAAACCAAATTGAAAAGGTTTAATTATTTTGTCATTGGTTATATTATCAGAACTTACCCAAATTAATATGGGACCATCTCTAAAGTACCTCCTTTCCAATAAAAAAAGAATTACCAAAATTGATCCACAGGGTAAAACATTATTGTTAAACATACGTGTAAAAGAAAGTTGGTTAGAAAAAAATATGCACTAGTAATAAATATTCCCACTAAATAACTTAAGGGTTTGGTAATTTCTTGCCAAATATAGAAGATATCTCTAAGCAGGGTTTAGTTTGGAGGACTAATTTTTTAGTGCCAAACTTGGCAATAAATTTTTAGAAATGTCCAACCTTGGTGATTTTTGACATACCACTTACTACCACAGCTGCTACTGGCAATGCTTTAGGCAATCCTTTAAATGCATTTTTTTGTTTATTTGTTTGTTTAGATTTTCTGAATGATACTATCATTAGAACTTGATCAAATTAATATGTGAAACACCTAAAGTACAATTTTTTGAACAACAACAAAAGAACGAAAAGAAAAATAAGGTCGAAGTGTAAAAGAAATTGTCACTGAACATGCATAAAAAAAGAACAATCTGACAAATTGATAACTGCTTCCTTTCTGAAGTTTGTCAAAAGGAGTTTTTTTTCTTTCTTGCATACTTAAAATTTTTGGAAACTTTTCAATATTTAACACGGAATTTCAACTGTGAAATAGATTTTTTTGAAGTTAACAATTTCCCATAGAATTTTAGTAATAATTAATTTGAAAGTAATTTTTTAATCAGTTTTTATTTATGCTGTGTCAGTAAAAATGCATTATATAATAAAAGCCATGTTTGTCATTCAAGTTAATAAAATCTTTTAAGTAAATTTTACTAGTCCTTACCAACTGATGACTTTAGGCAGAATCACTACAAATGTCTTTTTTAAAACGAATGAAGGTAATGCCCATGTCCAAATGAATTTTATATTGTGTACTATGGTAAAGTGATAAATTTGGTTTGTTTGAAGTCAAAATGGGAGTTGACAAAGATTCATTATTAAAAGCAACTTTTTGATGAAAAGCTCTCACTTTAGCTTATCCTTAGAAGCATGCTGAACAGATATAAAAAATATTTATGTATGATCTCCTTTCTTAATATTTGCCATAGATAATGAAGTTCATTTTGGATAACTTTTTAACTTACGGAGGAGTAGAAAATTGTGATATTCTAATTACTTTTGATTTTTAAAGAGCATGCTTGAACTCAATTTTTCTTTAAAAAATATTCAAAACTTGTTGTAAAAACGAATGCTACTGAAGTAAGTTGTATTAGTATTTTAATTTTTTGTTTTTCTTCTATATCACAAACAATTATTAAGCAACTAACTGAATTCAGCTTAGTACTTTGCATTTAAAGTCTAGCTATTCATTAATTCTTTAATATTTTGCATAGCATCTCCACATGTAAATGGCGATTTTGAAGAACTTAGAAGCCGTCCTACTGCTTATGTGAATAAGCCAGTGACCCTCAAGTGCCCTGTGTCTGGAAATCCACCTCCTCAGATCAAGTGGTTTCGGAATGGAACAGATATTGAATTGACCGGAGGTGAAAATAATATGTTCATCTATGAGGATGGTCAGAAGTTATCCATGCTGAGACCTAAGGAAACAGATTCTGATACGTATGTCTGCATAGCAGACAATGGTGTTGGAACTGTATCTTATGAGTTTGCATTAGACATTCTGGGTCAGTATTTTAATAAATGATTCTACTTTCAATATTTTATGTTTTTTAACATTTTGAACTCCTTTTTGCGGTGCCATCAAAAATACAAACCTCATAGCCATCAAAAATTAAACTTATAAACTTTTTCTTTTAAAACTTCTAAATTGCTCACTTTTGAATAAGTGCAGTTTACAGGGGTCAATACAGATGAAAATTGGGTCCGTTTTGCAGCCCTTACACAAAATTAAAATTGATTAAAGCAGTCTCTTTACAAAATTTCATTCAATTAAACCGGCCCATCATTGACATTTTACCCTACATTTTAATCTGTTTTATTATTATTTTAACAAAGAAGGTGACTTTTATTAAAAATTGGTCTAAAAATTCTCAAAAATAAGTTTTGAAATTCACAAAATTAAATATTGGAGTTCACTAAAATAAGCAATTTTCAGAAAACTGGGACCCTAGAAAAAATTCCTGGATCGCCCCCTGATTTAAATGTGCATATTGTATTGAACATGCAATTTAAATGCGTATATAAATGTAATTATTCCTCCAAACAATAAGTAACTTAAATAAATTATTGATTTTAATTGCTTACTGTTTGATTAATATTAATTACTTTTTGGCATAATTAATCAGTTGTTGTTTGCAAAATAAAATAAGTTGGATCAATCGCAGTTTTAGAAACTCAATTTTTCCGTTTGTCACTGTCTGCAATCCAACGTGAGAGTGACTTTCTTTTGGATTTGTACTTGACCTTTCACTACCTTGCTTTTCCCCTGTTTCAAACGTTTGAGAACATACTCTGTCCAAAGAATACATTTGGCAAGATGACCCGTGTATTCTCTATCGAAAGATCCGACTACATTTTTTTTTTTTTTTTTTTTTAAGTGTAAGTAATTTTTTTGTCTGTGTATGGCATCGAAAAGGCTCTGGTAGGGTTTTTTCAGATGCAGAATCGCAAAATAAAAATTTACATTTGCTAAAAAGAAGAGTTTTGACCATCCCTTTAAAAATAAAAAGTAGGAGCACGGCTCTTCCCCCTTGATTGCACCATTACCTTCAGGGGGTTCAATAATTTGGATACAATTGTACTTAAACATCTTAGGAAAAAATTATCTTTAAAAAATTAATTTAAACTTTAGGAAGAACCTACATTATAATTTTTCCATTATGTCTCTTAAAAATACTTGATTATGGTGTAGCTAGGTAATATATAGATGTATGATGTACTTTAATTTAGTCCACTTAACAAATAAAAGAAAATTACAGCACAAAATTAAAGTTCTGCACATATATATAAAGAAAGTCTGAATGTTTTATGCATCTTATAGGTTTTTCATTTGAAAGGATGCTGAGTGCAGTTTATGAAGAAACATTCTGAATTTTTTAAATCTGTTTTAAAAATTGCATAATTAAAAAAAAAAAAAATCAGCTACAATAATGTTGAAAAACCATCAGTCGAAAAAATATGTAAACAAGAGATGTAGTTTAGTTGGTAGTTTACTTTTGCTACATGCTCGAACTTTTATACTATTTCATTCATAGATTTTTAAAGAGCAAATTAAGAAAATTTGTATATATGTTAGAGGAATTGATAAGTTTGAAAAATTTATATTTATCAAAGTAAATATGGTTACATAAGAAACATGAATGAAGCATGATGAAGTTTTCATTCAAATTATTGCATACAAAGAACAGTCTCTTTAAACCTGCTATTTTCACAGTTTTTGTTTTTCTAAATTATTATTTTAAAAAAATTAACAGGAGCCTGTAAATTTGAGCAGTGTACCCTGATTATTAAATTATGTCCCACCTTCTACTCACAGAGCTAAGGAAGCATTCTAACGACTAGATATAACACTTTGTACTACTGTATTACAAGACTAATTAAATTGGAAATACATTAAAATCAGTATATTGATAATAATATTAGAATATGATCTCATAATAACGATAAATAAAACAGTTAGAATACTAAAAAATTAAATCATACTAATTTCATTTAACATTTTTCGCAGTTCATCATCGGGCCCATTAGTTTGTTACATTTGTGTCTGTTTTTGTTGATTTGAAAAATTTATATTTATCAAAGTAAATTTTTTATTTAATACTTAGCCAGTTGTTTGCATTCATCAAGTATAATATTATTGCTATTTCAGTACCTCCAGTAATTGAAAAGAAAGGTTTGAAAAAATTATATTATGTAAAAGAAGGCGATCCTGTAACACTGAAATGCTCTGTTAAAGGCTTCCCAACTCCTGTTATTACATGGTTAAAAGATTCAGATGTGATACCACTCAACTCGTCTCCCCACATTAATTTCTCTTCAGGCTTTCAGTCTTTACAGCTATTGCATGCCTCAATGAAGGATGCTGGGACATACACATGCATTGCTGGAAATGAAATAGGAACTGATGAAGTTGATTTTAAACTTGATGTTCAAGGTTATTTACTTATTTATTTTAGTAATTATTTTAATTTCAATGTTACTGTTAAAGCCCAGTCTTGTAAATTGTAAATTTTACCAGTAAACTAGGATTTAACAGATTTCTAGTTTTTACGGTAACATAGATTTACTTGTATTATTTTGTAAAAACTGAAAATTTTGAACTACCATAATTTCCTGCCTATAGTCCGTAGATGATTTCATCAGGCTTTTTAAAAGAAATTGCATCATATAATCCGTGGCAGCAGATAATCTGTAGCAGACTACCAATATTTTTCATAAACAGTGTTTTTAATGCACATTGATATCAAAACAAAATACAATTCGTGCAACATTTATGATGCATTGTTTGCTGTTAAAATTCCGGAAAATTTCAGCTTCCCCCTTTTTTTAAATCTAGTTTTCTCAAAAGATTTTTATTAACTCCTGGGAACCACCACTGTCCAAACTTAGAATGGGGAAGGGGATGCAAATTCCGAACTGCTGCAGGATATCAATATTTCCATAAATCATGGTGAAATGGGAAAAGGGAAAAAAGAAAGACAAAAAGCTCACAAAACACATGCTACAAAAACAAAACATTTCACAGCTGTGCCGACAATCACGGTGAGAAAAATCAGCATGGTCTTGAATTTTGATGATCCAACCATACTATCTCTGAACTGAAGCTCCAAACTGTAAGGGAACAGAAAACAACACTCGTTTTTATTTTATTTTTTTATATTCTCTTAGTATAAAAATTACCCATTAGGCTCTTTTATGCAATCATACCATACTGGATCAAAATAAACTTTATTTATGTGAGAAAAATGCATGCATTTCTATTGCTATAATGCTCACTTATCTGAAAAGAGTTTGCAGTTGCCCAAAGCTTTTGAATCTCAGAATACCACTTCTGAGATTCGATGACGTCTGCAGATCTTTTTAAAAAGACGGCAGGTGTTTTAATTGCCTTTTGCAAATAGAACAGGATAAAATAGTTAGTCATGTCTGTCCATTCCTGGCAAAATTGCTTCGTTACCTAATTAGATTTTTTAAAATCAAAATTAACAATGTACGATGAAAAATAAATTTTATTAATGAAGGATTGTAAAGAGTTATGATCCTTCAGACTAGAACTATAGCAACCAATTGAGTTGAGATGATATTTGGTGTTTGTGGATCAAGGTCGATTGACTGCACTAGGATCTAAGCTGGTCATTGACGGAATACATTGCTTTGCACCTCTAAATATTGGAGTTACCCTGGTAAAATTTTCAGTGACATCACATTGAAATACTCGAAACCCATGGAGGGCGAAAACTGTGATCAAGAGCCTGCCTGTATTTTATAGGTGTTCTACCCAACAGCAATGTATGGGAAAAGCTCTGAAAGCTACAGCATTGTGACAAACTTTCAATTATGATTAACGTATCTTGATCAAAGTATGCATCTTGCGTGGGACCAATCAAAATCAACATCATCTGCTAATTTAAACAGTCCCCAAAAATAGAATGCTACAGATAATCCATGGCAGCAGATCATCTGCGCCTTCATTTTCATAAGTTTTTAACAGATAATCTGCTGATTATCGGCTGGAAATTATGGTTAGGAAAGAAAGTGCAATAAAGTTTGAAAGTCCTGCTGTCTCCCCTCGTTTAAATTTCTAGTGATAAATTTCTGGTTAAAAAAAGAAAAAAAGTTTATTTTGTTGCTGGATTCTTATGAGATTAAATGAACTATTATTTTAAGATTTTACGTCTTATAAAACTATAATTTTGCTTTAAAAACATGAGTTAATAACTTTAATTATTTACTAATATACAGGAATTATTAATTTCATATTGAAAAAGAGAGTATTTAAAGCTGAAATAATTGCAGTTGTTAGTCAATGAAAGATCTGTTTATTGAGAACCATTACTTACTTTAGTAATGTTAGAATTTCTTTCACAGAATAAAAAATCATTTTCATATGGACCATTTATTTATTAACTGAAATTATCATTAAAACTTTGTAATGGTTAGTACATTGTGCTGCTGTTCTACAAGTCCATGGATCGAATCTTTGGCTGGGCAAGGTTTACTCAGCCTTTAATTCCTTGAATGGGCTGATAAATTGAGGGTCAAGCTCGCTTGTTGAACTAAAAACTGATAGCTACACTGTAGACTGGTCATATTCTTCAACACTCCAGAGCCCATAGTCGTGAATACATAGATGGGCAGCAGAGATCTTGAAGCCATTAGGGCTATTTTGCCATTGAGTAGTTTAGTGTAGTTTAGCAGTTATCATTTGAAATATTTTGTGAAATCATTGAACTTTTACTTAAGATAAATTGTACTGTATATATACACCTTAACTATGTAACCTTTGTAAAACCCCAGTAAGTTTTTTGATTATGAATGCTTTTATGATTTTAATTTCCAGTTCCTCCTAAGTTACAAGGGGTAGAAGGAAGTCCTGACAACAAATCAGCAATTTTGAACAAGCCTGTTACTTTAACTTGCCCTGTCTCTGGACTACCGCCTCCTCAAGTCAAATGGTTTAAAAATGGGCAACCTCTAAGCTCTAAAACAAACTCTAACATCATGCTATCAGCTGATTCCAGGCATCTTAAGATATTCCGTACAGAAATTTTGGATGCTGGTACTTATGTATGTAAAGCAAGTAATAATGTTGGTAAAGTAGACAAAGAATTCACACTAACGGTTCATGGTAAGCAATAAAAATTTATTTGATAGTTATTTGAAAAAATGTTTGCGTATTATAAAATTGATTTTTTATATCAAATAAAGATTACTTTTTTTACACTTCAAGTAAAGCATTAAAAAAGAAAAAAATTTGGTTCAAAATATTACAGTTTGTGGCATGCTTTTTAGCTTTGTTGAATTGCATATTTATATGTTAAAATATTGAGATATTTATATATTTTAGGATCTATTTAAAATTATTAATTAATTTTATTTTATGACTAAGAATGGATATAGTTAAAGTTAGGGTATAAAAAAAAAAAAAAAATCTATCCAGAAGTGTGATTTTTATTATGAGTCTTAAGACTCTGTTATCTGAAAATTTTATATCTTGTTTTCATAAAAATACTGGACTCCTTTCCTGCTGAAACTATTTTTGAATAATGCAAAGAAAAAAAAAGTGTATAGGTATTAGTTTTACAGGGTGTCGACTGGCGACTAAAATGGCAACTTTTGCTACTAATTTAAAGATAAAGGGACTTTTTTGAGTAAAAAATCATCATTTTGACTACTTGTACCGTATTTCAGGCCACTAATTTGAAAAACAGCTTTCGGTTTTTGTCCCTATTCTTTTCTAAGTTGCAATTGGTCATTTATCAAATATTCTAATCTGTTTTGTTTTAATCATACTGTAAAAATAAATGTACTACATGTTCTGTTATGTAACACATGAAGTTTAATTTATGATTTCATTCATTCCTTCTTAAGTGAAGTTAAATGACGTATGTTTATTTCTTAACTACAAAACCATGCAAAAATTCTACTATTTTGGCATGTAAAATTAAGACAATGGCTTTACTAAACTGACGAACTTTTTATCTAACTGAGGCTAACTGATACTATTTTTGCCGTCTGACTTTGGTGGATACCTTGCTTTTATAGTGTATGATACATAAGAAGGTCCCCCCCCCCTTCTTAACTCTAAAGCCAACTATGGGCAAATACGTACACTCCCTCTAATCTGCAGTACCTGTAACCTACCATTTATTTTAGATGTAAACAAACTCAGGTTCAGGTCTCCAATATTAATAGATTGATAGATAAAATTGGCTAGTGCAATTTAAAATTTTCTTTATGAACTTTGAAAACTAATCTTTTATTTTATTACGAAACAACTGTGTTACCATTTTTGTTTTATTTCTGTCTAGTTATATGTCAGTACTCATTACTTAGGTGTTAAAAAAGAAATTACCTACATTTTACAGAATTCTATAATCCGCATAACCCTTGGTCCCAACCTGTATTGATTAGAGGGACTGTACTGCTGTTGTCTTATGGAAATTCATTTAATAATAATTAAATATTAATATGCATAAATAATTTATCAAGATCTATTTTTATCTGGAAAATTATGGTTTGTTATTTGAATAAGTTATTTTATTTTGAAGTTTTATATTGTTTATAATGAGTTATGAAAATTCAACAGTTATTTAAGAAATGATAAAGACTCTGTCACATATAAAATATAATCCTGACATTTCTAAACTGAATTTAAATAAATACAGTATGAGTATTGTATTTAGTATGGTATTAAACATACATTTTTTTTTTTTTTTTTTTTGTTTGTTTTGTTTCTCTTTCCAATAGTGCCTGAATATTTAATGTCTTACTTGAAATAAAAATGTACAAATATTTCACAAATAGTATAGTTCTTTATGCTTTAATTTTTCAGTCCCACCTAAGATAATTGAAACAAATAGTGTTTTGGATTACTATGCTGAAGATGAGGATCAAACTCAGAATGAACTTAAGGCTGTAGAACATGAAACAACAGAATTAGAATGCTATGTTGAAGGAAATCCAAAGCCACTGATTTTATGGATTAAAGATGGATACATACTGAACACTGATGTGGAAAAGCATTATAAGTTGTTTCATAATGGCCAACTTTTGCAGATAAATGACATTAAGCCATCAGATGGTGGTCTTTATACATGCGTTGCATCTAATGTTGCTGGAACAAAAGAAAAGAATTTTGCTCTTGACATATATGGTGAGTAGTTTTGTTATTTTAATGAACTACAGAGTATCATTTTATTTCAACATATTTTGTAGTAGCAATAAAAAATCAATTGAGGATTTTTCTAAGATATTTTTATAGATTTTTTAGATGGAATTTTTGAAAGCTGTTCAATAATTTGCAAATTCCCACTCTGGATGATTTTTTTATGTAAATTAGTAGTAATTAACTCACTGGAGCAATAAATTAAGAATATCATGACAATGTAGTTAAGTAAGCTCTGTATTTTCCTATGCTATTCAATTAAAATATTCATTAATTGAGGATTTAAAATTTAATAGAATTCTATCTGATTAACCAATTTACATGTGCCAAAATGTACATTTTATTGTTCCATGCATAAACCTATGTTACCTTAAAGCTTAGGAAAGTACAACATCCTATAAATCCGTAAGTGTTGTAATTTCTTCCACTTTGTTCATCTATAAGACTGTTTAGCTTTATTATTAAGGGTACATCTCAATATTTTATTTATTTTTTTATGAGATTCTTCTGCATATGCCTGTTGAGAAAGTCTTAGATTTTATGCTTGGCTTTAATGTTATTAGAATCAAGCATAATGTCAAGCATTAAAAGCATGTTAAGCATAATTCAAGCATTAAAATCAAGTATAGTCATCTGGTGGCTACTCCAGATGATTGTTTAGTTTAATATTAAGTAATATATTAATTTTCATAGTGTTTTAAAAATGTGCTTCACTATTCATTTACAGAGTTTTTTATCTGGAGCTAGAAAAATGGACAATATTTAAAAATTAAATGTTGAAATTTTTATTAAATGTGAAAACATCTAGTCTTAATATATAGAGAGATTCATTTACCCTTATTTCTGGCTCATAATCCACAGTAGTAGATAATCTGCATTTGATTTTCTCTAAGTAGAAGAAAAATATTTCTTTAGATAATATGAGGATGTTTTGGACAAAATGAGTGATTTTTTCAATAAACAGTAAAACCACAGTATTTGAAATTAGAATTGGTTTATTGCAACATTTATATTAGAAAATGTATTGTTATGAATATAAATTATCAGATATACTTTAACTTTTTTTTTTTACCACCTAGAATAATAGTCGTCTGGCCTCCCTATTACTAACTTTTTCAACTTTACTGATTACTTTAAGTCTAAAATCAACTGAATAGTTAATGTGCTTTTTTGACATTATGCTAAGCAATGAATTTTAATTGCAATATTCTACAGCAAAATGCTGAGAACTATTCCAGTTTCCTGTGGATCTTTTCTGTGATGATCTTCACTTGGTTTTCAAGTAGTGATGCCAATATTTTCAAAGAAGTTTCCCTGTTTCACATGTAATTCATTTTGAGCAGACAGACCGATTAGTCATTTCATTCCAAACTGATTGCAGCATCGTGAGATTACTTACCAATGTGGTGTGAGGAGCATAATCAAACTGGTGTGTGTGTGTGCGAAATAAGTAGTTTTTACCATCAAAAGTCCCTATTTTATCTGTTTTGGAGATATATACTGAATGACGGCAATGCCATCTAGTGTTATGTGATTGACTGACAAATTTACATCTTTTCCAGAATTAAAATCTGCTGGAAAAAGTAAAAGGAACGTTTGTTTTGTTCTTAAGCTTTTATTTTTAATATTCTGAAGGCTCCTGGAAAATCTTCCATAGATTGTATGCAGCAATGTAGAATACAGAACAGATAAATTTTCATCTTTTTAAGTAGATAATCCATGGATTATAAGCTGAAAATAACAGTATTTTTTAAAGTGTTTATTTATTATTATTTGTATAATTTTTAAGGGAACAGCTTGGATGTTTGTCACCCATAGGGATTTTTCATCTTTTGGCAATTTATGCATACACATAATCAATAATCGTGGTTTTCTCCGAAACTTTGCGTAAATACGGGTTAGGACTCCTTAGAAAGTCCCCCACAGAGGGCAAACCCACCCCTGGCCTAGACCCCTCATGTTGGTATTTGGCATTAATCTTCCATTTTCATAATCAATAATCATTTCCCATTAAGGATATGCCATTAAAACAGTTTGCCATATATTCTTATACTTGAAATCATCATAGTGACACAATTAATGTTCCCAAATATTTCATCTCACCAATGGGTGGCAAATATTCAAGCTGTGCTGTTAAGTACTAATTATAAAAATATTTCAAGTAATTTTTGCTTCTAGTTCCACCTAGAATAAAAGGCCTTACTTTTGAGACTCATGATATCATGCCTAATCGACCTGCTGAGATTGAATGCTATTACAATTCTAATCCTGCATCTATCATCACTTGGTACAAAGATGGAAAAAAGCTTAATTTCTCTGAACATGATCTGATCAAAGTGCTTGACAATGGAAAGGTTCTTCAGTTTCTGAAAGTGCACTCCAAGAATAAAGGTCATTACATTTGCACGGTTGAAAATGCTGTGGGGAAAACAGAAAAGAACTTTAAAATAAATGTTTTTGGTAAGTAATGAAATATTGTCTTGTACTAACTTTATTTTTAGTGTTGGAAGATTTTCAGATAAATATAGATGTAGTCCTGTAAAAAATATTTTTGGGTATACTTTGAATGTGTTGTAAAGAGACTAAATAAAAAAAGGTTCTACAAATATGCAACATAGAATGGTTGGCTCTATATAAATGAAGAAATAGAAAATGCAAAATTTTTGCCAATAAATCTTGGATTACACCTGTAAGTTCTTTACAGATGTAATTAATTTATTATTATTTATTTATTTTTTCAATCATTTCCAGAGTATCTACGAGCAACTAAAAAGGAATTTTTTGTTATTAAATCGATTAGGCTAGATAAGGCTAGTTGGGATACTTTTTTGCTAGAAAATGCAATTTTCATACTATTTTCAAATATTCAATGACTTTTCATTTACTCTAGGCAACTGATTTGGCAATCGGGGGAAAAAAAACAAGTTTTGTTCTTTTTATTTCCTTTTCCTCTATCCGCTATCAGTCTGATTCCTAGAAGTTTCCCTATGACTGTCTATTTGCATGTCATAGCTCTCTCCTGGGGTATTGAGTAGAGATTTGGTCATTGTGATATGTTTTTGTATTCAGTAAAAAATCTAACGAGAATTAGAAATTATAATGTAGATTTTTTAGTTATTTTGTTTTGTGCTTTTTTGTTCTAATTTTACTAGAAAATTTATAATTGTTACTTGTATTCAGTCAGTGTATAATGTACGAGAAGTGTGAGTATATATGTGAAAGAGAACATAAAAATATAATGAGCAGGTAAAAAGAAAATCCAATTTTATCTTATGCACTTTTTTTTATGTTATGACATCAATAATACCTTTTTGAACTAAACTTAAGGGAAAATGCTAAATACTAAAATTAAGAATAAGTATCCCAGCAAACACACACAGGCTCTCTGAACGTCTTTTAACGTTCAGAAGACGTTTTCCGAACATTAATAGATGTTCAGAGAACCTGTGTGTGTTTGCTAGGATGGTATTTCAGCTACTTTTTTGTGTTGGTGAGGTTGGCAACGATACTATTTTTGACTCCTGACAGCAGTGGACACCCCGCATGGTTAAAAGTTTTTTCTGCTCATTTCTACAGGTAGAAGTGAGGTTGTTTTACCAACAGATAGGTTTTTTTGCATGTTTGTATTTTTATTTACGTGAGTTGATATTAATAAATTTCAGTATTAACTGAAAACAAACAACAACAACAAAAATCCACTTCTTTATGTACTACTTGTTATTTTGTGCTGTTTTAGAATTACTCATCATTGCTGATATATATATAATTTACTTTTACTTTTTCAGCACCTCCTACTATTGTGGGTCCAGGCTCTTCAAAGGAAATATTTGAAAATGAAAAAATATTCATGGAATGTGTTTCTAATGGAAATCCAGTACCTACTATTGTGTGGCTCAAAGATGGTCATATTATCTCAGATGAACAATTTAAAAACATGGTAATCAATAATTATATGCATGTATTCTTTAATATGTAATTCTACATAGGTTTTATACACTTTTCTTCATAAGACTCTTGCATTCTATACTTTTTTAAAAACATTCAAAGTATTCTACAGTAGTATTAAAACATCACCATTGGAATGAATAATTCTTTAGATAATAGTAAGATTAGTTAGATTACTTTTCTTCATTTTTTTTTTTTTCTTTTACAAATACATGAGGAGTTTAAACTGTTATATAGTAAGTAGCTCAATATACCAGACTTACACATAGATTAGTATGCTTATTATATACATAATTGACATTGGGATTTTGGTATTAAGATTTAAATTTCTTTTTAATATATGATTCAAGTTAGATTGTTTTTTATATTTGTGTTATATTTTAGAGTATTCAAAAGCTTAACCAAGGAACTGTGCTTTCTGTAGCTGCAGCTGATAAATTTCACAGCGGTAAATACAAATGTATAGCTTCCAATGTGGCTGGATCAGCTGAAACGAATTTTGAAATCTATGTGAAAGGTAATTAACACTGCATTTGAACTAAATGGAGGGGGAAGATAATTATTATTTTTTTTACTATTCATTTATTTAATTATTAACAAATTGTGATGAAATAACCATCTTATAAATTAGTAATGATGTATTGTAAAAACATTAAAACATTTTAATACTATGTCAAAATATAAAAATGCTTCATATATTTGTTTCATTTAAGAAATCAAATTGTGTGTATCCTTAAAATACACAATTGTATACATGATTTCACTTCTGTTAAAGTAGAACAGTTTAGTAGGAAATTATTGTTGTTATTAGTTTTAATTTCACTTCGTTTAATTATTTTTCAACATATTTTACATAAAGTTAACTTTTGTAACATGCATGCTGTTTTGAAGATTGTGGTGTTAAAATAATCTAATCATCTGTAACCTCCAATAAAGCAGTTGGTTCATATGATTAATATTCAAAATATCATTCCTGCTGGCAGATTAAAAATATAAATAAATAAAAAAATAATTTAGTGTTTGAATTTTTTTTTTTTTATATCTGTTTAAAAAGAAATAATAATAATAATAAGCACTTTCTGTTAGATTTTGGCTATTACTAAGTTTTAAGACTGCTGATTCTGTTTTTATGTGAAAATCAGTTTCTTGCTTCTTCATCAGTATATTATTGTTAAGAAGTAAATTATTTAAGCCATCTGAAATGGAAAGTGCTTCATAACCTGATAATGTTTAATAGTATTCATCTTGTGTATTGATTGTTTTTATCTTACTTAATCATAAATTCATCTTTACTTTTAGTTCCACCAAAGATTGTAAATACTTCTGAGCCAAGCATGACTGTTTTAATTAACCAACCAGTAACCATGCTGTGTTTTGTTGAAGCAGAGCCTGCTGCTTCCATCACATGGTTGAAAGATGGCGAAATCATCAATGATCTCATCAACCCATTCTTTAGTATTTTTGATGATGGACAGAGGCTTCAGCTTTTACGAGCTCGAGAATTAGACAAAGGGCAGTATAGCTGCAAAGTGTCTAATATTGCTGGAAATGACACACGTCAATTTCTGTTGAATGTCCTAGGTAAGCTGCTAAGAATTTGTTAAACACATGCAATGTGTTTGTACAGCTTAATCTTGATTTTATGAATTTTGCAGAAAAATTTTGTTGTAAAATTAAAATCTGCAATAAAAAAATAATTATGTTTAAAATGAAAAGTAATTGTAAATGATGCTATAAGCACCAGCATTGTTTAAATACCATTGTTCGTGAATGTTCTTAACTATCCAATATTTACAAGTTCAACAGAATTGCAATGGCCTCACCTCAATTTTCCCATTTCATTTATTAATTAATTTTATTATTATTATTATTATTATTTGATGACTCTGCCATCTTTCTTTATATCTCACTGTGTTCTACCACCTCCGCAACATTCCATTGCTCAGTAGAAATCAGTGATACTCTTTTCTCTGTATTACTTCAAGCCATAAAATTTTTTTGAGTTCATTATCCACATAAAGTAAAATTCACTGAGGTTAACAGAACTAAGATGTCACACTTTTAAACTGCAGAAAAAAAATTAAATGCATAAGGGAAATTAAAGAAATAGTCAGTTTACCTTATCAACCCACACATTTTCAACATCCAAAATGAAATACTAATTTAGTTCACTGTTATTCACGGCATGGCACTCAGCACATGTTGTTGCCATAGAAATACACTTCACATAGCTCTTACTATTTCACATCTCTAAAGTACTTTCTTTTGCACACCACAATGACACATAAATTGCTTATGGTTTTCACCAAACCTATGACAAACTCTTGAAATCACAAACACTACTGTCCCATACACATAGGTATAGTTCAAAAAAGTCACTAATGTTTTAATATAATATATATATATCTGCATTTTAGTGTAACTTTAATAATGTTTAGAATTAGCTATGTTGAATATAAAATCACTTAGTTTTAAAATGTTAAAGTTAATTCAATTAATTTCTAATATTTAACAAACAATTATACTCTAAATTGCTAAAATATTTCAGTTGAATATATATGTTAAAATATAATGCAATGTTAAATTTTGTTAAATAATTTAAAATATATGAATTTTTTTATTTTTTCATATACTTTTGGAAAACTCATGGTTGTTTCAAATAAAATTGTTAAGAAAAACCAGTTTTTTATTTTCTTCGGAAAAGCCACAAAAAAATTTTAAGACCTTTTTTAGTCAATAAAATAAAAGGGATTTTCTTTCTTTTTCTCTTATGAAAACTAAGTACAAATTAATAAATAACTTTGTATTTAACACACATACATAAAAAGTAATGTAGTAGGTACATTTCGTGTGGTATAGTGTGCCCACCCTTCTTCAGTTCTCTCACATCCCTATCTGTGAAACTTTTTGCTGAAGAACCTTTATGCCACTTAAAATATACATACTCTTCTATTTTTATGTACATGTGTTAAGCAGAGAAAGTTCTTTTTAATCTTGATGTTTGTATAATATATATTTAGTATTACTTATTTGTAATTTTGTAAGTGTATTTTAAAGTTACTTAATATGTGAGAAGAATGATTTCTTCATGCATTCTTATGATTCTATTATGTTTCTGAAGATGATGTTTTCCACCAGTGCCTCCAAGAGTTAAAAATATCCTAGATGAGGAGAAAACAGTTACAGTGAAGGAAAGAAATAGTGCTGAAATAAAATGCCTTGTGCATGGTAATCCCCAGCCTACAGTCTCTTGGCTAAAGAATGGAAAGGTGACTGTGCTTTTAAATTTATATATCAATTGTAAAATAGTATGATGCGTAATTTGAAACAGTGATCTTGCTGTAGTTATGCTATAAAAAGTAATTAAAGAAATCTGTGAGAACATTTAGATATTTGAGAAATAATTTTGAGAAACATGAATTTGTAATGTAAATAAATACCCTTAATAATAATAATAGAAGGGGTTTATCATGATTTGTAGTTTTTAATTCTGATTTATTGGTTAATTTATGAGGGTTGCTGCTTATTATGTTATTTATCAAAATCTTTATTTTATTTTTTTTTTATTTTTTCAATTTGAGTATGTATGCAGATTTTAAAAGTTCGATTTGTAAATGAAATTCTTGGTTATTCATGCCGTGAGATCATAAATGAATGTTTATTTTAATAATTTGTATATTACTGTATTTATTTTGATTGTTATCTAATGAATCTGTGTACTATTTTGGTTTTTATCTGTGAATCTATAATTTTTATATCTTGTAAATTTAGTGAATTTAAAAACTTCTAGAGAAAATTTAGAAGTATAAAATCATTCTTAAAATTTGAAGTGTATTTTAATGTTTGTAGATTCAAATATTTTTGCTTACTTTTTTGTAGTAGATCTCATCGTTATTATTTTTTATTGAAATATTTATGGAAAAATTTAAGAGCTTGTTTTTTCCAAAAATTGAATAGTGTAGTTAGTTTTTTTAATGTAATTATAGATTTTTTTTAATTCAAAAGGTTTAAAAGATTTACAAGTGTGTCAAATTTCTAGTTGATTATATGATAGTATAAATACGTGAATAAGATAATTTTGTGGAAGTTTTCTTAAAATGTATTTAAATTAAGAAGAATTGGTTTGCTTTTAAATTATAATTTTCACATTTTTCTCCATCTTCAGACAATACAAAAAAATTTATGGTTAATGTTTTTCAACTAGTTACATTAATGATTTGATAAATTTTGTTATTCTGAACAAATACTAATTTGTAAAATATTAAATGTTAAATTTCTTTCATTTAGCCCTTATTTGCTGGCAAGATAAATGATATTAATTTCCTGAATGGGAATCAAGTTATAGCCTTTGAAAATGTAAAAGCATCTGATGGAGGACAGTATTCATGTATAGCTTCTAGTCCATTAGGCACCATGAAAAGAAACTTTGATCTGATTGTTCATGGTATGATATATATTATACGTGTATCAGTTTTAATCATATTTATTTTTGATTTAAAAAAAAAAAAAAACTTTTACCACTACCTTTGCTTTGGATAATTAAAATACCTTTATGTATTTGTTAAAAATTTAATTTAACTTGTGATGTAGGTATATTGATGCATTTTGATTAACTCATTTTTTACCGTGCTGTTCACCTATGAATATTATGACACATACAGCATCACTAAAAGTAATCCTTTTAGTGATGCTGTACTAAAGTGAGTTTAAGTGAGTTTACTTTAAAAAAAAAAAAACACTCACTTAAAAGTGAATTTAAGTGAGTTTAATTTAAAAAAAAAAAAAAAAAAAAAATCCTCTCTTACAGATAAAGTTGTATAAAAAGCCCTTATCAGTAAAATAAAAGTTATAAAAATTTTAAAGACAGAGTCCTTTTTTAATATTTCTTTCTTAGGAATAGGAATACTAGTATCATTTTCTTTCTTAGTTTTTCTTTCAAGTTTTTTGTTTGTTTTTTTTTAACTTATTTACTTATTTTCTTTCATCTACATGTTGCTGTTAATGAAGAAACTTGCTTCTTGAATCAAATGCACAGTTTTATTGTGCTTTTATATATGTAGGATTTTTTTTTTTTAATACAAAGTACTTTTTTTAACTCTAGCAATATCATTATTTTTTTCTTAAAGGAAACAAGATATTTGTTTCTTCTGTATAAACTGACTTTCTGATAATTAAATAAAAAACCCAAATGAATAACGAATGAAACCCAAATGTAGTAAAAACCCAAATTAACTAGGGAAAACACATTTTAACTGACAGTGCTAGGCAAAACCCGAATTAACTAGGGAAAAAGCATTCTAACTGACAGCGCTAGGGAAAACTCAATTTATTCAGGTTTTGACTGATTTGTTAGGTAATAATTTTTACATCTATAAAAAATTATTGCATTATTTTCAAGATATGTTACATGACAAGTTATTGTTTTTTTTTGGGGGGGGGGCTCACAAAGGTCCAGCGGTAACATTTTTTGAGGGGGTCCCCTACAGCGGTGGCCGGACCCTGTGATGTATTTTTTGGATCTTGCAAAGGGCCAGCAGTAGCATATTTTTGAGCCCCCCCCCCCCCATAGCAGTGGCCGGACCCAGTGATGTTTTTCTGGGTCTCGCAAAGGGCTAGTGTTAGCATATTTTCGAGGGGGGAGCAAGATACGGATTCCGGTTCAACTGTCCCATCGATTTGATTGATAGCTATTGGCACAGATGCAACTGACCCTCGTCCGTATTCATCACTTGTTATAACATTAAAGCTATTTTGTTTCTTATCTAACAACTGTAATTTTTCAAGAAATCTATTTTCTCAATTTTTAGTGCATAAAGCATTGACACCCCAGAATTCACTTGGGAAAACGGTGTTTTCCTGAGTGCTCTCAGTTAGAATGCGTTTTCCCTAATTAATTCGGGTTTTAACTGTAACATATATATGCATATAAAACAAAGTTATTACTGTTAGTTCGTAATTATACTTTGTGAACTAATTACACGACATACCTGCCAAATTTTACGGATTAAAATATACGGATTTTAGTGTTAATTTACTGATGTATGGATATGACGAGTAGGTTTACGGATTGCTTGGTAATTTTCAAAGTTCTGAATTTTTTTCAATTTAATCTTTTTCAATCCATCCAGAGAATATATATTTTCTCTTCAACACTCATTAATTTAAATGTCCAATGCTGTGAGAGTAAAAACTAATTCCTATTTTGAATTTAATTTCTTACCCTCGCCCCCCTCCTCTTTCAGGGACACCAATAAAGATTTTTAAAAATCTTCATCAAATAGGGCAGGTGCAGATTTTCAGTTCAACCTTTTTCCATCCTTCTTGAGAGTAAATATTTTCCCTTTAGTACTCTTTAATTTAAAGCCCCAATTTCGTAAGAATAAAAACTGATTTGTATTTTAAATTTAATTTTTTAACTTCTCCCACCCCCCAGTAAAAATTAAAGAACATTTTCACAAGAAATAAACTTAGTTTAACAAATAGTAACAAGAGCACTAGTTATTAACAAAAAATGAAATTACTTTTACTGATGTGAGCTGGATATTTACTGAAATAAGCACAAAATTTTACTGATGTTAATTTTCCCAGGTTGGCAGGTATGGCGTGACCTTTGTGATTTCAATGGGGCCTGACTATAATATTTTTGTGCCCAGAGCACTATTCAAGTTTTATAGCCCTGTATATAGCCAGGTCAACTTTTGTGCCACTGTACATAGTTTAAAACTCAAATTTTTAGCCTATTTGTGCATGTGTGTCAAAGACACATTCCCCAAGTGTCCATTGATAATCAAGGCCTGAATTTCAGTATTAAACAAAGATTTAAACTTTTCATGCATGCTACAGAAAATGCTGGTTCTTGTATTATGCTCTATTTAAAATTAGTTTGTAATTTATAATATTTCAATATCGTAAATTACTGAAATATCTTTTCAAACAGTTCCACCAAAGATACTGGATGATGATTCACAAAATTACATTGCCTATTTGAACAAACCCCTTATGGTTTACTGTGACACTGATGGCATCCCTAAGCCCACTATCACTTGGATGAAGAATGGGGTATTTATTGATTCATTTCTGGACCCGAACGTGCAGTTTCTAAAAGATGATTCTGCCCTTCTTATCAAGTGGGCTCGAATGGAAGATTCTGGAAAGTATACATGTCTTGCTAGTAATCCTGGAGGACAGGATGAAAAGACTTTTGATATCCATGTGTATAGTATGTTTTTATTGTTTGTCTACTGTAAATGTCTTCATATTTTATTAGATCAAAAATACAGCTTTTAAAAGTATATTAACAGTGAATTTGCTAGAACAAATAAAATACTCTATTAATTAAACTATTTCATAAATCACTAGCTCTATAAATAATACTTTTATATGCATTTTGTTGCAGAACTTGCTATTTTCTTTGTAACATGAATTTTTTGTAGTCTTGATATAAGTTGTGATGATCTTGCTCACAACAAAGCACAAATTATTTTTATTCTTTATCAACTTTTAATAACTCATTAAATTCCTGCATTAATTCAGTACTTCTTTGAGCACTGTCATCAATTGTTTTCTACAATAACTTTCCATTCGACTTCCAAATATAACACATTTTCCCAAGTTGAAAAGCATCCTTCCACAAAGAAGATTTCAAATGAAGTTGATTTAAAAAGATTTCAGCTTTAGTAGACCCAAAAACATGTATTATTTCCCCAAAAATACAGTAGTAACAAAATTACAAAGTGTAAATACAAATGCAGTATTTGTAAATAAGAAGAAAATTCAGCAAATAATGCACTTGCTGCTTCTTGAAGAGAAGAAATATATCTCTGTTCCATGTGTAGATACTCACATGCTAGATTTACAACGAATTTCAAATCCACTTTTATAACAATATCCACACTAAAAAGGATGATAGAGTGTTGCATATGTTTTTTTAAGCTGCTCAAAAAATTGTTCCACCAGTCATTTCACACAATTTCATTGATTTTAGAAAGCAAGTCTTGTAGGGGTCTTTAATTAGCTGCGCTGCATTTAATCCATAGTATCACAACTACAGTTGTAATGAATATTGAAAGATTTCTCACTTTTGACAAATATTGTAAACTGCAGTCTGAAAAAAATTAAAACATTTTTTAAAGAATAAATTGCTCTTAGAATCCATAAAGTGTCATGCTAAATTTTGCACTTGAATGTTAAATTTTAAATTGATTCACATTATCTCTTCTAAAAACATAATGCACAGTTCTGTGAGTTTTTTAAAGTTGTCCTTCAGTATTTATTTGCTTAATTCATTTTATAAAATTATTAATATTTCTTTCATTTTTGTCTTATTGAAATGCCATTCCACATGTTCTTTCCCATTTTTGATATTATTAATATTGACATTACTCCAATTTTATCTTATGTCTTTGAAAACCAGTACATCAAGATTTCTTCTTCTTACTTCACAAATTTTTCTTTCAAACACAATTCACAAAACTAGCTCATATATATAATGGCAACATGGAAAAAATCATTTTTCTATTTAATTTTTGCTCTAAAAGGATACATGCATCATTTAAGCAGCCAGTGTTTGTGTTATGCCACTGCATAAAATCTGTGCATGAGTTTCCATATACCAGTAAATCCATTTTATACGTAGTATGTGTTTATAAGTTTGTATTATAAATTTTAATTAATAATTAACTAATAATCAATTAGAAATTAATTAATTTTATTTATTAATTCTATTAACTGCATCACTTTATAGTTTCTCTCCACCTTTGGAAGGTGACAACTCTCTTTGGGTTCGAATAATGTTTGTTGCTTATCAAAATCAATTTTGTTCGGAACAAATATGATTTAATTAAATATCGGGTACTATATATATATTTGGCCCTTTTCATTAGAAAATATTTCTAATACAAACTTAGCTTACATCTTTATAAGTTCTAGAAATAAATAACTCTGCCTCTCAATTTAATGCAGCTTTAAAAATAAAAACTTGTAACTTGTTTGACAAAATTTGATAGCTCTCAAAAATCTTGATTTTTATACAAGAGCTATACATTTTTGATAGAAAAGGTAAATTTAAATACTTAAGATTATTTTCAAATTAAAAGAAAGAAATGCTGAATTGAGTTTCCATTACATATCAAAATAAATCACAGTTATTTCTTAAGAAGTATAATGTTGAAGTTGGGGAAAAAATTGTTTCAGTTCCTGCATATATTGAAAACATTGGATTAGAAGACAAAGTTGTTGGAATTTTGAACCAAACAGTCACTTTGAAATGCCCTGCCCATGGTGTGCCTGCCCCATCCATTTCATGGCTTAAAGAAGAAATGCTAATTGTTCATTCTAGTGCTGACACAAAATACCAAATATTTGAAGGTGAGTTTTGTATTACTTTAATTTAGTTTTTTTCAAAATCAGATGTTTCTGTTCCTTTACTATGGATTTTTACTTCACACAAAACCGGTAATTATTAAGGCTTTTGATACATACTCAATAAGACCAACTATGGCAAATTCTTTACAGCATTCCTAAGATATAATTTTAATAAGAATAAAAAGTAACATGATTTAGTGATAGATGATAAAAGTACAGTAGTTTTTTTTTTTTAATTTTCCAATTAAAGGAGCAAACCCCTTTGGATTTATGGTTTTGTTTATCTCCAGGAGAGAAACACTCTTACCAAGATCAGCCCTAGATCACTCTTTGTATGTGTTATTTTCCTTCATCAAGTATGATTTAGCACCCATTCGGTTGATTATTTGCACTTCAAAAAAGTTAGGATCTTGGCCCTGCCCGTAGGCCACTTATTCACTTTCATGTTCTATGATCTGATTAATCAGAATGTTGGTACATTTAAGTGAATAATATTAGGATTATGCTATTGGATCTCTTTCGGTTTCTTAGGATTCTTTCTAAATAAGTATTCGGTCTGATTAACTAGTAGTCGAATTAACTGGAATTGGCTGTACTTAAAAGCCTTATTGTTGCTGTGCTGTTTTTTTCTCAGTAATTTATCATTGTTCTGTAGTACATTACAATCCTCAAAGCTGAAGCTTATGAATATAAAAGTAATTAAAAAGTTTCTAAACTATAAATTATATGCAATAACAACTTTCAAAGAAACTCTATAGAAAATATTGCTAATTTCAAAACAGTGTGAGATATTATCTGTATGATTTTGAAGAAGCCAAAGTGTAAATCCTACTTAAGAAAACTAACATTATGAAGAACTTAAGTACCAGCTTATCCAAAGGCCAAAGTACAATTGAAGTCTTGCTATCAATTGAATGTGCAAGTGTACCCTTGGTGGGGGGAGTAAGTCAAATTTAGTATCAAGTTTAGGAAAGCAATATTTCTGTAGATTTGCTTACATTTTACATATTCTTCCTGCTAAATTTTAGTGGCCAAGTCATTCAGTATCACGTACCAATGTCTTCATCGTACTGTATCTAAATATATAAAATAGCTTTCTTGTCTATTCGTTTGTTCACTATGGGCACTTAGACCATTATTCTGATCTGGACCAAATTTGGCACACTGACTAAATAGGATAAGAGAAAGCTGTTGCTGAAAAGAAAAAAGAAAAAAAAATTCAATCCAAGTTATATTTTTTTAGTGATTTTATGTTTTGTCCAGTTTTCAGCCATTTTTTGCACATTTTGCATTATTGTGAGCTAAATTTTTGTCAAAAACTATGTTTCTTTTATTATTGGAAAGTCCAGAGAAGGCTATTTTAAATGAGCTATTATGGTGCTACTCGGGATTTCTCTGGGAATTCAATTTTCTTTAAAAGCACTTCGTGACAATTACACTTTTTTTGACAATTTTCAACCAGTCATTTTGTTATTATTTATGGATTAGAAATTATGTAATGACTTATTTATTTATAAATTTTTAAACAGTGGGTTGTATTATTTTAATTAACAGAACTTGGCACTGTTTACCTTTTTTTTTTTAGCTAAATAGATTTTAAACTACTAACTTTTAAATAGTAGATCTTGAAGATTTTTATTTATTTATTTTTAAGATAATGGTACTTTACGATTTTTTTATTAATTAATTTAAGAATTTAGTATTTTCTTAAAAAGTATTATCAAGGGATTAAACAATTTTTTTGGTAGCTGCATCACATACAATGTTTGCAAAATTGCACACATATGCAGACTAATGTTTTTAAAATTCATACTCTCTTTATGCATAAATGATTGTGAGAATAAACTGCATTAATGATTGTGAAAATGAAATCTGTGCAACCCCAATGATATAAATGAATGTCAGATAATTTTCTGTTCCATTGTTTCTTTGAACGGGTGAGTCTGGTCTGTAAGGAAAATTAAGAACTAACGTTTGAGAAAAATTCCCCAGAATACTGCCCTGTTACTGAGGGAAAAAAAGCTTTCCCCAGAATTAATTCCTTCTCCATACTCAATATTTTTTTCATTGCTTCTGTCCCAGTTGTGTGCATTTATACATTTCAGTGTAATTGTATGGATGAAAGTATCTTACAACACAAGTGCCTGCTGTAAATTAGCAACAAACAAACAAAATCAACTAAACGATACTTTTCTATTTACAAGACACCAGTGTTAGTGAGCCATTGGAAAAATGTTGCAATCAACAGCAGCCAAAAGTCACAAACTTCTGGCTATTGTAAATCAGTGTTATGGCTGCTAATGTATATATCTAGCTGTTGTAGCAATTGCCATGATTGGCAATGTAGAAATACTGTTGATATTGGTGCCACATACATTAGGGTTTTATTTATATTGATTTTGATAAGACCGTTTCAATATTCAAATGAATAAATTAGTAAATATTTTTAAATTTATAGTAAATTGCTTATTAACTCTCATTTACTTTGATAGATGGAAAAATTCTTAAAATAAACTATGCTAAAGAAAGTGATTCAGGAAAATATAAGTGTTTTGCAACTAATGATGCAGGCACAGACAGTCTTCAGTATATTGTTTCGATTATGGGTGAGTATTGCTTAGCTTTTTTTTTTTTTTTTTTTTTTTTTTTGTATAAATTAGGACTGGAGCTTGAAAAATATAAAAATGAGATACAAAAACACATGTTTATATGAACATCCTGCCCAAACTAGTCAAAATGGCTTCACAGTTGCTCAAAGTGTATTCTACATGTATTACATCTGTATATTGAAGCATATCTTATGTATTTCTCAATGTACATGACAACGTGCTTGTACAGCATTCATTTTGATTATGCAGAAACTCATCAAAGTAAATTTAGAGATGATCAAATTCGGTTTTTCCATCAAAATCTGAATACCGAAATTTTTTTGAGATTACAATACTTTATTCACATTTCACAAGGAAGTAAAGAAACGAAAGCTGCTTTCTAGTTATTGGACACAAACAAATTGCATCAAAGATTCAAATTCATAAAGTCTCTTCAAATACTGCTTATAACTGCTGTAAATGATAAACTTAATCAAACATGAAAAAAAAAAATTTTTTTAATTAAATTCTGAAAAATAGACATGCACTGTAAAATTTTCTGAAGTGTGATACATTTAGCAAAGTGCAGTGAAACCTCTCTGAGAAACCACCTCTACTAAGTGTCTCCTACTCTCATGAAGACCGTATATTTCGTATTTTCTCTTTATACGCTCAATGTTAATTTTCCCTCCATTAAAAGACCATTATTTATCGTATATTTCCCTGAAAAAGTTTTTGCCAACTTTTCATTTGATGGATGAGATTATTCTCCTATGGGAAATCTTGTTCTAAAATGTTCTAGAAAAACCGAGCTTTGTATTCGATGAACAAAATTTAAAAACAACATCAAATTCAGTTGAAAGTTATGAAAATCAGGAGAGAAGCATAATAACAAGACACACAGCTGGTAAAAATTTGGTGCATAAAACTTCGTGGGAAAATTTATAATTGAAACTTTTACTGAAACATTTGTTACAACCAAAAAGCAAGTTAAGCTATTGAAGAAATTTAGAAAAAAAAAAATTGCCAATGGTCTCAAAAATGAAGATAACAAATTAAAAAATCAGAGTTTTACATTTACTGAAATCTTTAATAGCAAAACTTTTTAAAGAAAACAATTAAGAATAAAATTACAATTAGGAAAATGTATTTCACTATCAAAAGAATTAATTACTAAAAGATTTACTGTGCACATTACGCAAGTAGTATCTGTTAAAGAATCATCATAGCTTATTGAAGAAATTATTAAAAACCACAAAAAAATTATATTACAGCACTATAATTTAGAGTACCTTAAAAATATACAGCTGGCTTGCCCACTCACTTCCTTTTACTCAAAACTATCCCAATATGATGGAGCTCATTTCCACCACACAACACAGGAAAAATTATCCGGGAATCAAGCATTGCTATGTTCTCTGTGGAACGCATGGATAGTCAGGTGTATCAGAAACACCATTTCAGTGATGATGCCACTGCAAAAGTCATGTCCTGTTGAAATTATAAAATTTTCAAAATTTTTTGTTAGGGAGGTGAATGGAAGTATGATTGAAAATGAGGCTGTACCACATTTTCCCCATAGCATCCAAATTTTGGCTATGTTCTGATTTGGAATTAATACAAAATAAAGTTATCAATGACATTTTAAACATGTAAAGATGTTACCTTTTACTTAGTTTTATCCCCAGCAGTCAATCTCAACTTTTTGTTTCGTTTTGGCAGTTAGAATTTCTGCATGGCATGAAATTGAAAGCCGTGTTGCCAGATTTGAAATGCATGACATTGTACAACTACAGTATTAATCAGTGTTGTATTTTAAATCATTAATCTAAAACATTAAAATCAGCTGATCAATTAAAAAGCATTTTAAAAAAAACTTTAATCAAATAATTGACATTTATTTGGATTAGCAGTCAGAATATATTTCTTACTTAATACTGAGGCATCTATAAGTTAATGAAAAAATCTTAATTTATATTTCAAAAGATCGTTCTCAAATTTCAGCTTTTCAAAGAATTAATTTTGTAGTCTAAAGTTTTCATTATAAAGACATTTTCTTGGAACATCAAAAAGCTCTGCAATTTGTTACAATATATCCTTTGTAAAACATTATGTAATTTACGTATCAAAATATCTGGTAAAATTATATTTTTCTAAAGTTCCTCCACAGTTAATTCTTCACTCCAATCAAAAGGAAGTCAGGCCAAAAGAAGGAGAGAGTGTTATTTTGGATTGTCCTGTAAAAGAGTCCCATTATTCTATGAAGATTAACTGGAGAAAAGATGGAAGAAATTTGGACACTGGATCAACTCCACCCCATTTTGAATTTTCATCTGATCATAAAAATATTAGGATACGAAAATCTCAGGAATCTGACACGGGTGTGTACAGTTGCATTGCCAGTAACTCAGCAGGAGAAGTTGAATACGAAACAAGTCTCTTTGTATTGGGTATGATGTTTGGTTTCTTTTAAACTTAAAATTTTGCCATATTTAAAACAACAAAATGGATTTGAAGTATATAAATAATAATACAAAATTAAAATAAATATTAATAAAAAATTTAATTAAAAAAAATTAATTTATATATCTCCTCTCTTTCCCACGTCTTTTGGTCTCTATAAAGCTCTGAAGAATTTCAGCTACTATGAGACACAGGCATTTTAATAGCCAATAAATGAACCTTTTTCTGGACATGTGATTAGCTTATAAACCTTGCGACTCATGGTAATAAAAGGGCAAGCACTACTGAAGGGGAAGAAATTTTGGTTTTGTTTTTCAATCTGCAGCAGCAATAGAAAACAATGTACTTTTGTTTATGTCTTGTGTCCCGAAAGAAGAATACTTTAGCAAATAGAAAAAGCTGTGCTTTTATTTATGTGTTGTGCCTGGAAAGAAGGATACTCCAGTGAGACAATTTTCTGTGTGAGTCACCCCTGAAAACGATTCTGTGTGAGTTACCCCGTAAATATACATTGCAGGAGGTATATAAATTGCTTTTTAATTAAATTTAGATCCCCAGACAAATCTTTGGTTTGATAATGAAAGTTTTTATGCCATAGAATTTTGAAGTGAGTGAATAGAAATTTTTAATTTAAAGAGTATATTTATTTTATACTAGCCGCCTCCAGCGACCAGTTGGTTCGCTATCTTAATAAATCTTGTTCGGAGAGACTCCTGTTCTTCACCGGCTTCCTTGGCACTCAAATCTCTCAGATTCTGAATGGAATTTAAAATTAAGATGGTTACAAACAGGGACGACCCTACGGTAAGTCATAGGTAAAAGTACGGTAAGTAAAAGGGGGTGTCTTTTACATTAGCAGTGTCGTCCCTGCTAATGTAAAAGAAACTCCCCCTTTTATGCTACTTAGTTTTTGAGATTGAAATGACGCTCCTTTGAAGCCAGTGCCCAGATACTGTGTCGGGCCACCCCTGATTACAAAAATAAGATGGTTAAATGATAAAAACCTTCAAAAAGGAACAAATTATTTTCATCTTATATTAATTCTGAGGAGCTTCTGGATGTATTGGCCTTTATCAAAAAAGGAAAGGAAAAAGAACTAAGAAAATCTAAAACATTTTCAGATTTTAATTACGCACTAAAGCGCTATGTATTAAAAGCGTATTATAATCCATGGGCCTTCCCTATTTTCTTTCCTTATTCCATTAAGTTGGAAAGTATATCATTATTCATGAGTGTGATTAAACACAACTAAAATTGATATTTCTATCCTTTTTCTGGATGTAATACATTAGATATAGATGGGAAAAGCTGTGCAGAAAAATGCGCAATTCGAACTGAAATAAAGTTTAAAAACTCATTCAGGTGTATTCATAATTCAAGTAGCAGAAGCAGACAATAAATAGCGTTTGGCGCTAGAATCACATCTCCTCAAAATGGTATATCAACCATTTTATTTGTTGCCAAATTAAAAAGTTGCATGTTTTAGTCTCGGAAAATTTCCAAATCATATTTTTCTTTTGAGTATAAAACATTTCATTCCTGCTCTGATTTCCCATGCACACGATGTTTTAATTAAAAAATAACCTTACAAATAATGTAAACCAAAAAAATCGTTATTCTTTTATTTTTACTTCAAGAGTCTGAATTATTTAATAAACTCGCCAAACATGGCAACCTAGATAGCTAAACTCTCCCTCTTTCCACTGCAGGGTTACAATTGCGAAATGGCGAGAACAAAAATGATCATTTTGCGACACATTTTTTATCGATATCCTAAAATAATTCGAATTTCGAAAAAATTGCTTCGAGGTGTGTAGAGACCCGTTTTGGAGAATTTCCACACAAAATTTGGTAGGTCTACGATCACCCGTTTCAGAGCTATGTGAGACACAGACAGACAAACTAATGGACAGTTTATGCATTGCTTTATTTATATAGATGTTATACATATATTGCCCTATTCTGTGGATGAGTAGGCCCTATCACACTATTTGACTAAAAGAAGTTTGCATGAATGCCAAATAGAATGTTTTTGCTTTCTTTTGTATGATATCAGAGATTAATACTAGTATGCTTATACTGTGGTAAAATTAATAAAAACTTTATCAATAATACTAATAACTTGTACTTATCAACAATTGTGTGTGTTATTTACATTTATTAATTTTACATTCTAACACCTGTTTTTGTTGATATGCTATGGTAGTTCAGTTTCTAATCACAAAACTGAAGATTCTATTGTCACAAGTACATATTTTTATACTTATTAAATTTAATATAGTTTAATTTGTTCACTAAGACTTAATAACCTAATGTTGTACAATTTTTAATTGTTTTCTATTATTTACTTTGCCAGTCAAGCCTTTCATCAGTCATCCCTCAGACAACGTCACAACTGTATTTGTGAAGGAGAACCATTCAATTACCTTAGAATGTATTGCATCTGGCCACCCTAAGCCCATCATAAACTGGTTAAAAAATGGATATCTTGTTACTGAAGGGTATAATATTGTAAGCTTTATATTTCTATCTTGTATATTTATTTACTTATTTATATATGATTTCCTTTCTACCAAAATGCAGCAGAGGGCCTCCTGAACCTCTTCATCCCAAATTTTTAAATGTAGGGATAAAAATATATTCTGAATTAAGTATGTTTTGTCTTGAAAATTTCCTTATGAGTCATTTCTCAGTATTCATGTGTTATACATGGGGCATTTCACAGCAAAATTTTGATAGATAATTACATTTTTTAATGTTTTTAATGTTTGATAGATAATTACATTTTGTTTAATGCCATAATACTAAATTATGCAAGTATAAATTAGAAAGCTTGCAATCATATTTTATGTTTTACATACCACTTCAACTAGATTTCTATGAAGTTCCTTTTTGTTTTGGGCCAATATGTTTTTCTTTAAATTAATTTTGTTATGTACAGGACATCACGAAAAGTTGCTTTTTAAAATACCTCCAGCAATTTGCATTTTGCTCAATTTATTTAATATTTTCACTAGGGATGCACTGAATATTCGGTTGGTATTCGGTATACTGCCTATTCAGCAGACAAACCGAATATTTGGTTTGGCCGAATACTTAAGTATTCGGCAACCAAATAGTAAACAAATTTAAGTATTCACCAATTGGTAAACAAATACATATTTTTTATATCATGAATGAAAGATATAGTATAGTACCATAATACTAAATTATTTCAAGTTGTTACTTACTAATATCACACATGAATACTCATTAAAAACCCTTAAAAGTCCTCCTGCCAAGGCACCGCCCCCCATCCTTGGCAGATCGCCTTGGCGTAGCATTGCCACAATCACACAAAAAAACTAATATCACAATTAGTTTTAATGTAAGAGAAAACATTCAGATGCTAAATTTAAATTTTGTTGCTTTTCCATTTTTTTTTTTAAATCTCATTACACATTACATTAACCTTGCTGTTACTAACTCATTTAAATTTGAAACAGTAGCCAGAAAAAAAACCTCATAACATTAAGTGTTCATAAATATGTAAAGTCAATTAACTACTAATTTTTAAAAAATAAAATATGCAGGTAAAAAAAATTACCAGCATTTCAATAATATTTAAAAAAGTTATTAATAAAATATGAAATATTGTTTAAGGACAAACTAATCAAATTAATCATCGCAATCAAAGTTTAATAATGGTTTAATAAATTTGAACCAAGTATTCGGTTTTCGGCCGAATATTCGGTTAGAATTTTAACCGAATATTCGGTATTCGGTGCATCCCTAATTTTCACAAATGAATTTAATGAGTAGTAGAAGAAATATACATCTATAAATCAACTTATTTTTTAAAATATTGTCATTAATTAATGAATTAATTCATTAATTAATGAATGCTATGTTATGTAAGAGACAAGGCTGTTTGTTGCATACATAACCTACTATTTTAAGTAACAGTACTATAAGGAATTGGGAACTGAAATACACACTAATGTTAATTTAATGAATGTATTAACTCAATTGATTTATTCAAATTTACGTTTAATCACAGTAATAAAAACAATTAATGATTTCCTAAAAATTTCTAATTGATGTTATATAAATTAGGATTTTCCATATGTAGCTCCATTTGAAAAAAGGATAAACATTTAAAAATAAAATGTATGTTTCATACAAGTTACTGAACATCCATAATGTCTTCAGTTCTTCTCACTTTCTCCATTTGTAGAAAAAAAAGTGTCCTTGGCTGTTAATTGGACATCATATTTTTTAAAGCTTTGTCAATTTTTTTGTAAAGGATTTTTGCCCTTTACCAAAGTATGTGGGCAGGAAAACTTTTTTTTTCCATGATTGATACTCAGTTTGATTTTTTCAGTAACTCAGTACATGCGTTTGAGCTAGGCTCTTCATCTTGTGCAGGGCATGAAATTTTTGTATTACTTACTACTAGTTATTCATTAATGATGTTTTAATCATAATTAATAATATTTTAATATTTCAAGCAAGCTATAACTTCACACCAATGGTAGCTGTAATTAACCATGTAGTAACTTTTATATTTTTTTGTAGATAATAAAACTAATTGTGCAGAAAAGTAATAAACATAATCTAAAAAAATAAATTTCTTTGCTAAGTTTTAAATTGAAATTCTGCATATTTCTCATACATAACAAATTGTCCCCTATATAACACGTGTTTATCATGCCCCACTTCTAAACGAAAAGACATAGTATTTTAATGGAATAATTTAGTAAGCTAGTTTACTAGTTGAAAAGGGTGGAAAAAAGTGCAGTTGTCATCAATATTATTAGTTTAAAAATTAAAGATAAGCTAAAAATTGTTTCATACGGGACAAAAAGAAATTAATCATTAAAAGTTTGTGATAAAATGCTAAACATAGGAGCTTTGAAATAAAGTAAAATATATTTTTTTTTTTGAGTTACAGTAAAAAGTATGATTTCCTGTATGTAACAGATTTTTCTGTATGACTGCAAACAAAATGCTCTAATTTTTGTTTAGTTAAAATGTTTTTTGGTTGATAAGCATTAATACAAGAGATTTCAAGCTTTAAAATAATGTATTACTCGCCGTCTAGATGGTGTAGTGGCTAAAGAACCATTCTATCATGCCTTTGGTCCGGGTTGGAATCCTGGCTTGGGCATGGGTTTTAACTTGTCTGTCCCTCCATAGGGGGGTAACTTTGGCTGCCGATCGGGTGCTCCCATAATAAAATGGCCAGTGTTTCGGGCCTTAGTAGTGCCAAATGCTTGATGAGCAAATACCCACCCATTGAAAAAAAAAAAAAAAAATGTATTACTCTTAATTTTTTATAATTTTGTTTCCAAACTTTTGAAGCCAATACTGTGGAATGACCCTTATGTAAAATATGATGTGTTGTTAAGAATCTTATTTATGAAATAAAATTTTATAATTAGCAAATCAATTTAAAAATATTTTATTTATAGAATAGAGTAGACTTTAGTTAATGAAATAAGTTTTTTGTATGTTTTTATATTTTATTTATTTACTTTGCATGTGCAAATTTTTAAAAACCATTTCTTGTACAAAGAAAGCATAAAACTATTTTCACCATCAAAGAGTATTTATGAAAAAAATAGTTTAAAAAAAATACTTTAATACTTTTGAATTTCTTTCTGTAATCCAATTTATTTAATCAATTTTTAAGTTGAAGCAAGACAACTTTATATCTTTCCATGTTTAACCAAAGTTTTTTCTCCCTTCCAACTATATTGTGTCCAAAAAGTTTGAATATTTTTGATAAACAATGCTGCCATGGCTCGTATGTTTCCCAATTCATTTTGGGATGGAGTCAACCTTTTTTAGAAATTAGTGATATTTTCTGGCCTTGAAACTATACCTGGATTACAGCCTCAGTTAGTTTTGTTTTATTAGTTGGTTCACATTGATTCATACATTACTGCATGTCACCACTTATGGATCCAAGACAACCTTTTCAGCCCTGAGGCATCAGAGCTGGTGGCTTTTGTTATCCAGGCCTTCAGTTGTGTCTGAAGACAATTTCCCCCTTGAACTTGCAATATCCATGGACACAAGAACTACAGCAATATTTCTTTTCCTGTTACTGTTTATTTTGCAAAGAAAATTAAACTATTTTACAAGTTCTAACAAATTTATTCTTCTCTTTTTATTTGGTCTATTTTATTTACCCATTTTTCTAGAATTTCCCAACTGTTGGGAAAATGAAAATATTAGATGCCTCACCCAGGGATACGGCCATGTATTCTTGTGTAGCTGAAAATGAAGATGGATTTGATATCAGAAACTATAACTTAACTGTGTATGGTAAGCTGAAAATCTGTTTATTATTTTTGTTGTTTAGCTCTAGCCAATGTGTGCATTAGATTTAGCTTTTAAGTATTTGCACCAATTCACGCAGCAAACTTTTCCACATAGTGAATTTTGTCCACCATATAATTATAAATTTCTCTGCGAAAAGATTAATGTTTCTTCAGGTTAGTTCTAAGTCAAATACAATAACCATAAGTTGGAATAAGAGGGCTGACAGAAGAGTTTCCGACCTCAACATGTTGATGGCAGCACTTGTCAATAAATGTTGGGGAACATTTTTGAATATGTTTTGATAAGTACACAACAAAATTTAGCCATTTGTGTGTGCAGTTGTTTAACATTTGTTTGGGGGAGTTCATGTGATTGTGTTGTGGCTTGACCTATCCTACTCAAAGATTTACTATTTAAATTTTAACCAATTATCATCTTCATAATTCATACCTAGAAAAATAAATGCTTAATTTTAAAAGTGTTGTGACCGCAATATACCAACCAGGCTCTCGACGTTACGTGCAAATGCCATTAGGCCAAAAAAAAAAAAAAAAAAAAAAAAAAAAAAAAAAAAAAAATTAAAACCTGAAAGAGAACTGCTGAAATAAATTTACACGAAGTGAGATAAATGAAGAGGAGCCATTTTTACATAAACAAAATCACATTTATTTAATAAAACCTTTAAATCTTTTACATTTGAAAATTTAAACTAGATAAATCTCGTAAAGCATGAAAATACTAAATACGTTAAGATGCTACAATTTCCTGTACCCCGAGCTGACATTTTCTTAAATTTTACCTAACGCTTTGTGCACATAAAAAAAAAATTTCAATAGAAAAATTTTAGAGAAAAGAGAGAAAAAAAAAAAGAAAAACTTATCATTGCTGATGTGAGGGGCCCCTCCTCTCGAAGATTAATTATTTATCTCGTTGCTCGATGATCATCGTTGTCGTTGTCCTCGTGCACCATTTTTTTCTTTGTTAGTCAGGAATCAAGACTGTAGCCTTCCGTCGGTGATGCCAGCAACCAAGAGAGAGAGATCAACCCACGCTTCACTCGCCTTAAATCACCTTTTTACTTCCTTGGCTGGCGCTTTCCGCTCGTAAAGTAGTTCAGTCGAAGATATAATTATTATTGCTGAAAACTTGTAGACTTATTATTGATGAGCATTGAAACTTAAATTTTGACGAAGATAAAAAGGGTGAAAGTTGTTCTTATTGCTGTAACTATTGTAGAAATTCGATTTTTGATTTAAAATTTGAAAATGCTTGGATCACAATCTCAATATTCTTGCGCCGTTGTTATTTTCTTCTTTAATAAATCAAAGTATTAGTATCGATGCACGTAGTTATTGGATGTTATTAAAAATTAGAAAGAAGGTTAGAGAATTCCAGAAAAGATAATTATAGTGAAAGGAAAAAAAAACTTAACTGTAATTACAAACAACTTAATTTTTTCTAAGGAAAATTATCAGTTTCCCAACAAACATTATTATGAAAATTTTACTGTCAGCTCTAAAAATTAATTACCAGCCCTCTGAATGATGTCAGCTCTCACAAAACGTACTTTCATATATTTAAAATTTAAAAGAAAATTGTACAAATTATTTTAATTACTTGAACACATATATACCGTTACATTCTATTATGATGGCACCACAATCGCTAGTACCAAACAAAATGTTTGGTAATTTTAATTTTACTTGATTTAAAATTCACTAATTAAGGCTAGGATTTTTAATTAAGTAGGCTATTAATTAATTAAACTTTACTTTAAATTGAAATCATAACAAATATAATTAATTTAACTTTACTTCAAATTCATATCATAACAATTGTTTATATGAAAATTAAAAAAAATGTGTATCAAGCTATTATCAGGTATTTGTTTTTGAAAGGAAATACACCTACATAAATTAAAGAAGAGTTGAATTCTGTTTAGGAGAATCTGCACCATCATTTACTACAGTGAAATTTTGGGCAGCTAAATTCAAACGTGGCCGTACCAGCTTGGGTGATGTTAAACATTTGGGGATGGCTAAAATCTGCAACCACAGACCAAGTTCATCAAATGGTACAGGGCAATCCTTGAATAAAAGTCAGAGCGATAGTAGAAGCTATGAATATCTCCAAAGAACATGCTTGTTATAATTTGAATCAAGAATTAGGTATGAGAAAGCTGGCCACATGCTGGGTGCTGCATTTGCTTACTTTGGACCAAAAACAAGTTCGAATGAACATTACCAATGCTTCTTTGGTGCAGTTTAGATGCAATAAGTCAGAATTTTGACACCAATTTATTATTGTTGATGAGACATGGCTACATCATTATATGATAGAAACAAAAGTCCTGTCAAAGCACTGGACTTCAAAAGTGAAATCGGCTCCAAAAAGGCAGACTGTTCCTTCAGCCGAGAAAGTGATGGTGACTCTTTTCTGGGATAGCCATGGAGTTGTTTTAATGGATTATCTAGAAAAAGGGAAAAGCTATATTTCAGGGGAATACTATGCATCATTACTCAGCAAGCTGAAGGTAGAAATTACAGAAAAATGGTCATATTTGCAGAAAAAGAAAATTTTGTTTCACCAAGACATGCTCCAGCTCACACATCAGCAGATGTCCTTGCGAAAATCTATAAATTACGGTTTGAACTTCTAACCTTCCTCTGGCTATCAGCACCAGATCCAGTCCCCAGTGAGTTTTTGTTTCATAATCTAAAAGTTATGCTCAGAGACAGATTTTTTTCAAATGAGGAGGTCATCACCTTTGTCAATAACTACTTTACAGAGAAAGACTCCGATTACTATTTAGATGGATTAAAAGGATGGGAGCATTGTTGGGGAAATGTATAGACTTACAAGGAGGAAAATTAGGTTGGTGCATGTACCAACCTTCTTCAATGCAATTCGGTACGTAGAGTTGCTGGGTGATCACCTTCATTCGTTTATGCTGTTCTGTTATCCGCATGGTGATGGAGTTTTCCAGCAAGACATCTGTACCTCTCACACGTCTTGGTTGGCTACTGGCTGGTTGGATGAGCATTCTCTTACTTTTCTGTCATAAATTTGCCACCTAAAAGCCCAGACTTAAATCCTATTGAGCATCTTTGAGATGTTTTGGAACAAGTCATTGAAAGGCCATCATACAGCACCAACGAACCTTACTAAATTATGGACAGCTTTAGCTAATATTTGGCAAGCCATTCCTGTGGAACATTTCCTGTAACTTGTTGAATCTCTGCCTCATCGTGTGGTAGCTGTTATCAAGGCCAGAGGAGGCCCAACCCATTGCTAGGTAGGTATCCCTAATTCAGTGGCATTTCAGTGTATATAATACTGCCAAAAGTTGCCAAAACTTAATGAGATTGCCCACAATTTTTGGGGATACATACGATGACCGTCGTCAAATCAATAGCGAATACTATTATATTATGTTAATTAGTTTTTTTCACCTTATGGTAACTTTTGAATTTACCACAATTTTAAAAAAATGCAAGTTTTCTTTCGTTATCATGGCCACTGAAAAAATCATAATACTCAAAAATTGTTAAAGGTAGTTCCCACATTAAACTAAATACTTTGAATTTTTATAGTCTTTAAACCTAATTAGACTTCCGACTTATTTTTAAACTCTGATAATGATATCAAAATGGCTTCATTCTCAGTTGCAATATCTAACATGAATTAGTGAAAGAATAAAAACCAGTCATGTTATTTTACTTTTCTGCAGCATCTGATAATCTGAAAGTGTATTATTTCGCTTGTGGTGTAATTTTTTGCTAAAGCTTGTTGATTAGGATTTCTAATGCATTTTTTAACTCCTGACATCAAAATGACATTCATTTTGTGGAATTTTTACTTTACAGATGATTAAAATATAAATTATTATTCAAAACGATTTGTTAAACTCACGAAAAACTATTGCCTCTTACTCTAACTGTGTTTTGTCAGCTGGGTAATTTTTACGCCAAAGTCATTTTTAAACTCGTGATATCAAAATAATATCAATCTCACTTGCAGTAATTAACTTGAATTATTGAAAGCAAAAGAAGTAATCCCACATTATACACTGATCCACTTTTATCAGACATTGTGAAACTTTATTATTTCACTCATGGCAAAAATTTTATGTCTAAGCCTATTAACTTGAATGGCTTTCTATGTATTTTTAAATTATTTTATGTATTTTCTATGCATTTTTCAATTACATTATCGTCATTGTTGATTGACATCAGAATGACGTTAATCTCACATGAATTATTGAAAATAATGAATAAATAAATCTAACTTTGTTAATTATGCTCACTAATGTATTCCAATCAGACATCTGAGTAGCTTTCTACCCTGAAAGTTTAAAATAATCTTTAAAAATTAGGGACCAGGTGGATTTCCAGAATTTTAAAGCAGCTTGCGACCTCCCTTACTGTTTTACGTGTCTGTTCAAAATTTAAATATAAATTATGATCTGTTGTACACTGTGGGAAAAGTTCCTGAATAAACAAACTAACTTTTTCTCATTTATGTATTAGTTTTATGCTCATTTAGCTTCTGTTTTATTTATTTAATGAGTAATTATTTATATTATGCATAGTAATGATAATTTTAAATTAATTTTGCCATAATTCACGAACTCTTTTTATTTCAATGATGGTCATTTTAGTTCATTGTATGAAATTATGTGTAACATCCACCGCCTTTAAATGTATCATCATTTCTGCAGTTCCTCCGATCATCAATATATCCACTCATGGTTTTCATAAAGTCCTTCTCCAAAATCAGGAGATAAACTTAGACTGTATTGCTGATGGCATACCCAAACCTCGTGTCATATGGTATAAGGGCTCTCATATGCTTATTCCTGGTCCACGAATATCCTTCACCAATGATGGAGAGCATTTGAAAATATCTCATGCTACTGCAGCTGACGCTGGCAAATACACATGCCTGGCTGTAAACGAGGCTGGAGATACTGAAGCAGATCATTTAGTGAGAGTGCATGGTAAGTAAAATGAGTAATATAGGTACTGGTGTCAATGCCATTTACAAAATTTCATGTTGTAAAAAGTAGGGTTGCAGAGTATGTTCAAGGTACAATATTTCTCTTGAACACAATTTCTTTTGTCTAACACAGGGTTTCTACAGACCTGGAAAGCCAGGGAAATGAGTTTTGGTCAGGGATTTGGGGAAAAAGTCAGGTAAATTAGCAGAAATTGGAGAAAGGTCAGGAGAATGCAAGAAAAATTGGATTTTGCGTTTAAAAAAAAAAAAAAAAAAAAAAAAAAAAAAAAAACTATTTGCTTTTTGAACCTAAGTATAGAAATTGTTTTATTTTCATTTTCTCATTCAACCTTATAAATAATTTTAAAATAATGTGTTCTTTATGAGCATATCTTATGCAGTTGAAATATGCTTAGTTTTATCCTAAATTATTAACAAACATGGTTTTTGTTAGAATGCAGTGATGTCAAATAAGATTCTTGTATATATTAATTTTATTATTATTATTTGTAAAAAAAAAAGGGGGGGGGCAAAATATATAAAAAATTATTAATTAAAGGATGTAATGTTAAAACTAGAAACTCAAAATTCAGGAAAGCGTACTAGATAAAGTCAGGGAAGAGTGTGATAGATGTCAGGGAAGCAAAAGCTGTGAAATCTGTAGAAACCCTGTAACATTTTCCTAAAAGCTGTCGCTTTTCATTCTAGTTTGAGTGACTATTATTACTAGACTTAGATTATGCTATGAGAACTATTATTAAAAAAATCCTAATATTTATTAAAGGAAAAAATAAACTTACATGGATGGGTGACATTAGTTATTGTGCTAAGTTTCTCTGCAGTGAGAGGAATGCAGGATGAGCATAAGAGGAACTGCCATTTAACAGACTAGCTTCTTATGATGACAACTGCATTCATTCAAAATTATCATTTTGCCCCTCTCCTTTTTTTTTTCTTAAATATATTCTTCGAAAAAATTTCCACAGTGCTACAGAATTTCTCCCAAACCTCCTCCATGCATTTGAACATATTCTGCAGTCTTAATAAAAAGTCACAGAGAGAGAGAGAGAGATTTTTTAAATGAAGGCAAAATATAAATAACATTTTTACTCCCTCACTCTCAGATGTATTTAATTTAATTTTATTTTTTTTACTTGTGTGTCTTTCTGTTTTGACCTTGTTGCTTTGCTTATTCTTTATTTCCTATTAAATTATTATCTCTGTTTATCTTGCATTTCCTCTTTTTAAATGACTACAATAAATGCTTTTTTAAAAATAGCAACTCTATGCATGAATGACTAATTTTCCTTTTTTCTATAGGTTTATTTTATTTTATTGTATGAAATCTGTTCATTTACTTATTTTTCCTCCTATGAAAATAAATGAAAATTAAAACAATTAAAATCACTTAACTTTCACACAATGAAGGTAGAAGAGTATAAAAGAGTTAAAAGGTGAAAACGGAATCTATAGAATTAGAGAAAACTATTAATAATGTGGTATTATAATTGCTTGCACTCTTTCTCAGGGGAAAAAAAAAAATCTTAGTAAGTTATATGTTTGCCTTTGTAATATTATTCTTAGCTTACATGTGCTATTTGATTTTTCTTTCTTTCTTCATAATATTAATAGCATTGCTATATGTTAAACTTTATACAAATAAAATAAAAATTAAGCAATTTCCTTTCAATTGATTGAATAATTATTGAGTGCATTCTATTAAATATTTTATGTAAAGGAATTAGACTAAGTGGATGAGTAATAAGGTAATGGCTTTTCTTACAGTATCGTTACAATTTTGTAAATGCAATTATTATTTCAAGTTAATGAGCTGTTTACTAAGGAAATAAGAGTTTATTTTTTAAAAAATCATCCGATAAAATTATGCTTCTGTACTAGTAGATCTAAAAAATGGCCACTGATTGAAAATTTTGTAATAAATGTTTTCAAAAGTATGATTGAGTGCATAATTATTCTGTTGCCTTTTTTCAGTTCCTCCCTCTATAGATCAAGTCTATGTCCAGAGTTCATCCATTCCTATTGTCAATCAGTCTGTGAGAGTTCAGTGTGATGCTCAAGGCCTTCCTTTTCCCAAGATAACATGGTCCAAAGACGGCATTGCCGTTCCTTTGAATTCCAGTCGCTTCACGCATTCTGGTGGGGGTCGTTATCTGGATGTTCATAAAGTGCTCATTTCTGATTCAGGCTGGTATGAATGCACTGCTGAAAATATAGCTGGCTATGCAATGAAAGAGGTGAAACTTTCAGTAGCAGGTAATGTACCTAGTTAATTTGGATTGACTAATTGTTCTCTTTTTTGCTGAATGTAGAACTGAACATCATAATTTTAACATCAATGAATTGTATAAATGACTTTGTCCATATCATGTAAGTGGTAAAAGTATGAAGCATTTTATTATTTTAATGCCAAATTTTTTAACAAAGAACATAAGTATTTACTTCAAAAGATTACTTCAAAGTACTGGTGTTACAAAATAATAAAGTAATATTGTGTTAAACACACATAACCTTAATAAAATCTGCTTTGTAATATGAGTTTTTATTACTGTTTTAACAAAATAATTTATGTTATTGGAACAAGCTATTCATATTTTAGCAGGAGTCCCTCCCCTTCCCTCCAGAGTAGATTTTTTATTTTTAAGGTCAATCATTTTCATAGCTCTTTTTTTTTTCTGGGAACATTTATAATTACATGCAGATCTTTGTCAAAATTTTAAGCCTTTTTCATGTCCAGTGATATAATCATATATGAAATTTGTGTGTGTGGGTGGGGGGTGGGGGTCTGAAGTTCAAATGTTTGTGTTTAGACAGTCCTGAAATTGAAGGTTATTATGAGGTTTCTATAATTTAAACTCAAGTCAAACATTGGCGCAACAGCCCCTCTGCAGGGCCAAGGCCTGCGCTTCCCAACTGCGCCTTCGCGACCATGGGCTCTGGGATGCAGATGCATATGCCTCGGCCAGGTGGTCAGCCTGACGCAAAGCCCCCAGTGTTTGACCCCAAGCAAGCTTGGTCCTCATTTTATTAACCCACTCAAGGGATGAAAAGCTGAGTCGACCTTGCCCAGCCCGGAATTCGAACAACGGACCTGTGGGGCGGCAGTGCGGTGCGTTATCCATTACACCACTGGGCTTCATAATTTAAACTATTTCCATCAATTAAAAGTTTGAGTACTGTGTAACTAATTTTTTACACAGTACTCATTAGTTGTTAGGATGTTATCATTGTAGGATGTAGTCATTGGGATGTTAGACCTGTTAAAAACCCAATTCACTATTAGTTAAAAAACTGGTTTTTTCAAATAATAGCAATTATTGCATATCAAAACTGCCATAAATGGAATATTTTACTTAATTAGAAAATTTTTCTTATTGTGATGTCTTGGGATAGGAAATAAGATTTTAAGAAACAATAGTTTGGTCTGTCTAAAGTGGGAAGAGGTTTAATTTTTTCTTTCTTTTAAGTTACAGCTGACATACTGTTAAATAATTCATATCAAATCTGAGCATAGTGAAAGAAAAGACTCATTTGCTGCTATTATAAATTGAAATATCTGTAACTTTATCCAGAATTTTCTATTATGGAAGTAAAGTCTCTATTACCGAAGTACAAATTGTGCTCTCCTTTATGAGGAATGAGGTGAGGGTGGGAATGTATTATTAATATTCAATGAAAAAATAAATAATACATTACTTTAGAATTAAATATGAACTTTGTGAAATAAAAGATAGAGAGATAAAAAATCCCCCCCCCCCCCAAAAAAAAGAAAAGAAAAAGGAGAAGGATAGTAAGTTAAAATAAATCAGTAAGATAAAATAATAAAATGAAAAATTTTAAAGAAACAATATTAATAGTTAATAAGTAAAAACCCAGGAATAGAACAATAAAAAAATGACATAAAACCATTTTTTAATAACAAAGAAACAGAACAGCACTGTTTTTCAGATTATTACCACAGTAAAGCACACACACACATAAAAAAAGGGGGGGGGAGAAGAAGAAATTAAGTAAACAGATCTACAAAAACTTTCCAAGCACACAGAATGGATGTACTGTTATTTACAAGATGCTTAAAACCTTCCATGAAATCAAGATGGGACGAAGACTTGGTTGTGCAGAAGATCTTAACTTTAAATAAATGAAAACAACGGTTAGAATTCTAACAATGAGAAAAAATAGAAGATTCAGGAAGTTCCAGTTAGAAATATATCTTTCATGCTCTTTGAACCTACATTTTCGAGTGCATTTTGTCTAACCAATGTAGCCCAAATCACATCCACAATGAATGCAATTAGCATCTCAATAGTTCTCAGTAGAAATAAAATCCTGACTGACTGAAAATAGTTTTAAAGGAGCTCCTAATCAATGCTCGATTTATCTCCAGAGTATCTTAAGCAGTTGTTGATCAACTCTTAATAGATTGTTTGGCAATAAAGAAGTGTAGTAAACTACACAGTAGTTTAAGGGTATAACCCTATGAGTTTCAGTTCAAGTCAGAAGACATGGAAACATGCCATGGAGGGGGGGGGGGAAGGTAAGTTCTCAACCCAGTATCCCCTCACCATCAAGCAGTGAACTTCCTCTGGTTTGCTCGACCAAGAACAAGCCGAGAAAGATGTTTATGAAGACCCAATGTAGAGGGCTGCTCCTTGAGACCAGAAAATTAAGTAGTTTAAAAATGGTAAATGATTATTAATAAGGTAATGTATAATATGTATATTGGTCACAAAATGCTAAGCATTCCAGTGTTAGGTATGCACCATTCATGAATTAAATTTTATTTAGCATGACCCTAAAGCAATTTAAGAAAATATCATTCCTTTTAGTCCCACCTCATATCAGTGAAGATGGAAGACCTAAAGATTACACAGCTGTTCTTGGGAAGCCCTTGCTATTAGACTGTGAAGCATCTGGAACCCCACTGCCTACCATAACTTGGCTGAAAAATGGTTTACCCCTCATGGATAAGGAGAACATTCAGCTGAAAAATGATGGTTTCACTTTATTTATTCTGTACACTTTAGAAGAAGACGCAAGTGAATACACATGCATTGCATCGAATAATGCTGGTTCAGTGGAGCAAAAATTCAATGTTACAGTTTTAGGTAAGATGTTTGTATAAATTCTATTTTCTTGAGTTCTTATTTTTAAAAAAGGCTAAATTTAATTTTTAATTACTTAATAATTTCACTCAAAATGTATATTCTATCAATATCAGTTAAACTGCTTTTAATTGACATTGTGTTTAGCTATATTTAATTTAAGAAATTCCTTGACAGCAATTATATATTATTTTATACACCATTCAGTATTTGCTTTATAACCATAGAGCTCTATGTTCTGTGGGTGTTGACGTAGTGGTAATTCCAAACCTCTTCAGATGCTATTTAAAAAATTATAGGAGCAACAACCTGTTTAATTTTATATTTTAAAAAAATTGCTGTCTTCATCAACTAATAATACTAGAAATTTATATATTCTTAACAAATGTCTTCAGACCAAGTATGTATTTTTTGGGATAAAATAGCCTTTGCATCAATTATTTACACAATCATTAGTTTAAATATTCATTTATTTGTACAATGTCCTCTTGGCCCCTCAAAGAATGAAAATAAGGTAAATAAAAAGCCCGAACCTAGGCATTATCTTAAGTTCCAAATATCACATAAGCACCAAGGTGCATAGATGTATGTTTATGCTTTAAGGATTTCTATCTTTACATATAAATTTCAACTTTTTGTCAGATGGCTATACATTTTTTTTTAACTGAGCTTTAAATTTTCCCATACAAATTATTATTACTTTCTAAACATGCACAATCTAAGTATCAGGGTTACGTTTTTATGTCAAAAACTTGTTTTTGACACAATACAGGTAAAAAAATGTCTAAAACCTACTTTTCCCTTATTTTATGGTACAGCAAATGATAAATTTTTATGTAAAATTTTCTTTGCTATTAAAAACTACAATTAATTATAGTATTGTGTACATAATTATTTTATCATGCTATTAAGTAAAAATATAACTAAAAATATAAAATATTACAAGTTATTGAAAATTTTGTTATATAACTTTAAATCTTGATATGTAATGAAATTTAAAATAAAAAAATTTCAACTTGTAAAATACAATTTTTTAAAAATTTTTTATTTGGGAATACCTTATTCCCCCGTACATGATATATATTTCGGTTACACACATAACCATCTTCAGTCGTTTCTGGATCCCTCACTAATGGCGGCTTCTTTTTATATCTCTTCGCTCTTCTTCTTGAAAGTTCGATGAATGACGTCATCCCATGATTGGTCGATTGTATGAAGCGCATCGTTGATGCTGCCATCTGTCTTCATTATTTCTAAGCTCTCACGAATGTAGGCATATATACTATTTTTAAAGTTGGCTATTTTTTTAATATTTTTAAAATCAATGGTAATGGGCTCTTTCAAAGCAAGACGGGCTAGAGCGGTACTTTGTTTCTGGAGGTTAATGTCTTTAAAATGTTCGTTTTTTCGCTCTTTAATTTTCCTTTTTGTAACGCCGATGTAGCAATTTTCTTTATTAGTATCGTTTGACATAAAATTAATTTTATAGATCCCTGCGGTTTCGATGGGGTTGATTGGGTCTTTTTCCAATCTAATGCGCTGAAAGATTGTTTTATTAGGTTTAATTGGAATACAGAAGTTCTTTTTACTGGCGATATTAGAAAGTTTATTGGCTATCCCTCGGCTAAAGGGGATAGCGGTAGTAAAACGTGGTTTATCTTTTTGACGGTTGTCTATAACATTTCTCGGTTGTCTATAACATATTGTCTATAACATCCGCCGTATTAAATAATATTTTACAATTTTTTTATTTCTTTATATTTTTAAGATACATCTTTATGCCTGCATAATCTTAAAATATGTATCCAAAATTTATAATTATCAGAAATATAAACTAAATGAAGAACCACTACCACTTTATCTAATTAAAACTTTCATTTAATAAAAAATTTACCTTAATAATATCAACCAAAAAAATGTGCAAAATGACAATTTTTAGTAATCAGGATCATTGCTTCGAAGCATGTGATAGAAATTTTCTCAAATTTGTTTATTTTGTTCTATCATCCAGCAGAAATTTTACAAAAGAATTTTAAGGCTAGATAATTTGTACTGCCTACCCCTCTTCTTGATAAAAAATATCTAATCATATTTTTTAAGGTGTAATAAATAAGATGTTACATTATATTCAAAATTAATAATTGAATGTATCGTAAAATAAAACCTATAAGTATAAAAAAAAAATCATAAATATCATATTTATTGTACTTAAAATATATAAAATTCTTAAGTAATTATATTTGGAAAATGTAAATTTTCTAATTGTATTTTTTAACATTAATCCAGTTATTTTTTGTCAAATAGCTTTCATATTTTTTTTAACTTATTGTTTTAAGATAAAATCTTTATTTAAATTATAGTTAGCTGAAATAAAGCAGGAATGTAGTGTTACCAAAGATCTGGGTTTTTAAAAATTTTTTCAGCATTTTGAACAAAGAAGCTTTTGACCATGGTAAAATCTGGTAAAACATGTCATGTGTCAAAAATTTGCCAACCCTGCAAAAACTGTTGAAAAATGAAAAAATTCGACTTTGAGATTTTGATGCATTTACTTTCCTGAATTCAAATATTATGTAAAAAGTTTGAGTCATCATGTCATTAGTGAAGTTTCAAAAGCTGGCTTCTGCTTTTAATATGTAGAAGCCAATTGCTGTAACTGGGTGAGGGCTAAGTCTTCCCTCAAAAGATTTTAGTGGCTTCCCTCCCTTGAAATTTGCACCTCAAGAAGGTTTAATCTTCTCTTTGGATATAATATTTCACATAACTGAAATATTACATCCACATATTTCAAGGACACAGATGCCACAATCTCTATAGTGCATGATGTTCTTGTGGTTAAGGGGAGTTAGGTGGAGCTACAGTCATCCCCCCCCCCTCTACCAGTTAACTGCTATCCTATGTCTGTGGAAATATCCAGAAAACCATCTCACTTATGCCAATGTAGATGATCATCAAAATGATACCATTTGTCTGTATGTTAATTACAACTCCAACATTCTCTTTTTGAGTGGGTATGTTACATAATATGTTACTCAAATAAATTTATTTAGTTTTTTATATTACTGATTCTATTTTTTTTTTTTTTGTGTGTGCGTGTGTGTGTATATTCAACAGTACCACCCACATTGACCAATGGTGATGGTACTGATGATAGTACAGTTGCCATTTTGGGATCATCCAGCCATTTTGACTGCTCCATGTATGGATACCCTCCTCCTGATGTTTCTTGGATCAAAGATGGATCAGTTCTAGATGAAGATGATTCCACATCTATTAATGGCAGTTTCCTTCTGTTAACTAATGTTGGCTTAAGCCACAATGGAACTTACATTTGTGAAGTCAGCAATGTGGCTGGGAAGATTTCAAAGGCATTTCATTTAAATGTTTATAGTAAGTAATGGTGGATTTATTAATCACTTCTTACAATTTTTTTATAAATATGCATCTGCAAACTATTTAATTGTAAAAGATCTCTTTACTAAAAGCTAAGCCCCCTACTTCCTCCAAAAACTGAAATACAGACAACTCACGATTTAACTACCTTCAGAGGCCCTCAACAAATGGGACGTGAAATCGAAAGTTTATAAAAAGGTATAAAAAAGCTGTCAGGACTTCATCAGCGGATCATTGAATTGGGAAGAGTCGCAAAATCAGGAGTAGACTGTATTACATAAATTATTAAAAACATTAAAATATCCAGTCCAAAAACTTTATTTAAAACACATAAAAATTACTATTAAAACTGTTAAAAAGCTAATATTTCAGCCAAGTAACATGGCCACCTTCAGGCACCAAGGAACATCTTCATTTCATTGCCTGAAGACAGTCATGTTCCTTAGCCGAAATGTATGGCTTTTTAACAATTTTAAGGGTAATTTTTATGGGTTTTTAATATATTATAGGAATATTTTTATTCAAATTCAATGGATTTGAATTTTGTCTTTTCTTTCCATTCTGTCCATTTTAGTGTAATTTCATCATGTGTTTGACTTTTTACAAAAAAAAAAAAAAAAAAAAAAAAAAGAAGAAGAAGAAGAAGAAGAAAATACCAATCCTGATAAGTAGGCTAATCTTAATTTTCCTTATACTAATTCAAATATTACTTATAACTGTATTTTGCATAGTCTTTAAATTAGATTATTTTTGTACAGCTCAGTGTTATGTTTGCACAGTTCAGCGTTATGTTTACAAGTAATGTAACATAATTAAAATGATGTCTATTTAAATTTTCACCAGCTCCTCCGAAGATTGATGGCAGTGATGAAACCACATTCATCACAACTTCCACAAAGTCGCCCATAACATTTAAATGTCCATTTTCGGGGATCCCTGCTCCATCATTTACGTGGTTCAGAAATGAGATACCTCTGATTCCTGGATATTTGCAAAACATTTTGATCAGCAAAGATGGAAGTGAATTCACTATGCAGAGTCCTGAATTGAAAGATTCTGGGAAATATGTTTGCCTTGCAACCAACGTTGCAGGCAATGACTCTCGAAATTTCATACTCAATGTCCTAGGTAATTTGTTTGCTTTTCATTGTTAGAATACGTATTTTTAGTTAATGATCTTTAAGTCTTACTTATTTCCTAAATTGAAACATAATGTATCCTTTATAACAAAACACTGTTGGTTTTATCTGGAAGTGTGAATGAAGAATATTTTCCTGAGAATGTACTTTTTATTTAAATGTAATTAGAAACAATAAGAGTTATACCACAATTTAATGATAAAATCAGATACCTTAGATACCTATGAGTTTAAAATGTTGCATGGAAGCGCTTTTTAGTCGCTATCCATGATATAATAGTTATTGCTTGTACTGCCTTTCTGTCTTTCCTGTTCAAGTGCCATGTGGCACCATCTTTCATCAATTAAAGCATGTGCCACATCATCAACAGCTTCATGGGTTGAAAATATTTCTATTGCCTCAAGATAAAAACCATAACTTTTCTTTTGATAATTTGCTATTCTTTCATGTTATTTAGATCTATTGTTATCATTTTCCTGAGCAACATGAAATAGAGTGCTGTGCTTAATTTTCCAAATTTTAAATCTACTTCATGTTCTTTTTTCCTTTCTTTAATTTTTCTTTTGGTTACACGGATATAGCATCCATTTTTATTTGTATCATAAAATTTCAAAAATGCCTGCAGTTTCTTCTTAATTTATTAAGTCTCTCTTAATTTAAACTATTTCGTAGATCTAAACAACATACAATAAAATAGAAAATTTCAAAATAAAAATTATGGTTGTTATTGCTAGGCAAGAAATATTTTCAATCCATGAAGCTGTTAATGATGTGGCACGCTCTTTAATTGACAAAAGATGGCACCCATGGTACTTGAACGGGAATGAAATATCTGTAAAGACTGGAAAGCAGTATAAGCGATGACAGTAATACATGGATGGTGACCAGAAAGTTCTTCTATGCAATATTTTTAACTCATAGGTGTTAAAGGTAGTGGATTTTATTAAGTATTTTAGACATATATCCTTTTATTATATTTATATGATAAGAGGCCCACACAGTCTAAGCAGGTCACCCACGAGATTTCTCTTTTTATAAATGTTTCATTATTTTTAAGGTATTACAGCTTTGTTCTCAGAGAAATTTATAAATATTTCCCAAGTATGATCTAATTTTTTATGAATGCTTGATTATTTAAGAAGTATTATTATAGACTTATGTGTTTAAGTTAAAAATTATGAACCCTGGCTATGTTAGTGCTTATAGTGATTTTCATATACATTGTGTTTAACTGCTCTGAAAAAAATGCAAAATGTTCCCCAAATTGTTCTTCCAAGATTGGCTATTTTGTAAGTGGCATAGATGCAAAATCTATTTTTTCAATTAAAGGAAAATTATTCATTTTTCCGTGTATGCTTGAAATTGTTGTGTTTATGTGTATTCACTCAGTTAATGACAACATATTCTTATTTTCTTACAGAACCTCCAGCCATTGAAACTTCTGTATCCATTGTGAAAGCCCATCAGGGAAAAGATGCCATTCTAGAATGTGCTGCAAATGGTGTGCCAAAACCAGAAGTATCTTGGATTAAAGATGGGGCTTTGATACCACAAATGAGTTCCAAATTCCTGCAAAAATCATCTTTGTTCTTGAATAACTTGAAACTTGCAGATTCTGGAATATATACCTGCATAGCTTCTAATGAAGTTGGTTTTGACACAAAAGATATTGAGCTGCAAGTAGGTGGTATGTATGAAGTGAATTATTGAAGTTTGGCTTACTATGCAAGCAGGGCTGGTTTTAAGCAAAATGTTGGGGGGTGTAAAGTCAAAATTTGCCGACAATATATACCACTATTTCTTGAAAAATATATACCAATTTTACCTGTCATTTTTACTTTAACGAATACATATAAAATATGCTGTGGTATTCAATTTCATTATGAGCAAAGTGTAAACGTAAACAATCACTATTCTATCATCTCAAAATTCTTTAATCAATCCTGCTAACAAATTACTTACACCGCTACACCTATCTTTTATTGATGAAATTAGTATTTGGTTTCGATATTTTTATTCAGACAATACAAGTTACTTCAATCTTGGTTAGATGATGCTTTTTAGGCTTGATGCTTGCATCAGAAAATCAATTTTTCTGGAATGTGCATGAATCCAAGTGCATTCTAGAAAAAAGTTTCTAATCTAATAAAAAACTTATCTAATTCATCATACAAGTTCTCTTTCAAAAATTTCCAAATGAATAAGAATAATGATAATGATAGCTTAAGCATTTAACGAAACAAATAGAAATCGTTACTCAAGTAAGTTGTTTATTGTTAGACCTGGTTAATTCTTTTTTGCTGCTTTTCAGAAAAAAAATCCAGTTTTTTTTTTTAACATTGTCTCGAAGTATGTGATGAAAGTATGTGATGTGGTCCTTTTTCACTTTCACGGTATACACTCAAATATAATAATGTGAAATGAAAGGAGTCGCCTCTTCAAGTTGGTTCATTATCCATTTCCTTATTTTTTGTTCCTCATGATCTCCAATACTTCAAAACTTGATTATTTGGATTTGGACTGAAAGTGAACACGTCGTTTCTTCACACTGTACCATATTTTGACTAACTTTTTTGTATCCACATTGTCCACAATATATTCTCACGTGTTATCGGCAAAAGCGAGTCAAGTCTCTCTTCTCCCACAGTTGATCTTAGAGGATTCTTTATAAGATTAAGTTGGCTGAAAGATTTTTCACAGGAGCTGTGCCACAGAGTTGAACCACACAATTTGCTTTTGGAATAATGCTCTTTAATTTGTTAGATTTTAACATGATTTCTTAGAGACATTTTCTCAGCCAAAATTTCAAGCTCTGCTTCAACTGTTTCACCATCAGGCATTGATGCTGATTTTGGAATCGTATCCAAAAGTGGTTGAACATTAGCAGGCACGAAAAGCAAGGAAATCGTAACAAGACTATGTTCATGATATAGTATGACTTATAATAAACTGTTGGCAGAACTGGTAATTTATACACTGAACACTTAACAGATTGGTAATTAAAGCTTGAATTTGCCAACAGTCCTTTGGCAACTGACGATTTTGCAGACAAAAGTACTATCTCATAAAGCCCCACCCCCCATCTAACCGGCCCTGTATTCAAGTGATTTTAACTTTTTTGCTTCAATCAAAGCATAAAGGAAGCAGGTGCCGTAAGCCAGCAACATCACTCTGTGATGGTTAAAAAATAATTATAACTTTATAGGTGAATTTTTATTTAGATATAATTGTACACTTATAGAAATTGAGTATACTCTTAAGCTCATATGCATATCAATTAAATACAGTTGTATTACCTTATGAAATGATGCTGTCTAACAGCTAGAAAAGCAAAAGACATGTAACTGAATTTGATATTATTCACCCAGAGGAAAAAGGTAAAAAATAATTTAAGCACAGAATTTGGGATAAAAAAGCAGTTAATTGAAATCAAACTTATTGGAAAAGTAAATTATATTGGAGTTTTATTAAAGCTTTGACAAAAAGATTTTTAAAAAATTGCCAAAATATGCAATCAACATTTTGATGTTATGTTAATTATGTATCATATATCTTGATTTATCAGTGTAGATGTTTTAAGGTTTTAATTTTGCTTATCGAAATTAAGGCACTTGCATGTTATCCCGGTGGTAAACCAAGACAAGCATTTTTTTGCCAAAATTAATGCCGGACACATGAAATTATTGATGGTTCGGAATACGATTGGCAACAGTTTGCCAGCACATTTGATGAAAAAATAGTTTTGTGGGAATGACCGCTAGGATAATACGCAAGTACCAAAATCAGTATTGTTATACTAGCATTTTTACCTACTGTTGCTAAAATATGCAGGGACCATAGTGCTCCTGCTTTTCCTTCCCCCCCCCCCTATTTTTATGGATTGACTCCTATTTCTTCATTGTATTATGATTTCCCCTTCTATTTTTAGCTTTTCCAGCCTTTTATTCCTATTTTTCACTGCCAGTGATTGATTCTCTTGATTTTTTTTTCTTTCAGAATAATGGCGATGATGTTACAGGGTTGTCACTGGTGATTGTGACCAATTTTTTAAGCAAAAAATAGGCAAAAAGTGACCAATTGAAAAAATGCGCCTTTTGCAAGGTTTAGGCGACTATTTCCAAACTTCAACTACTTCAAAAATAGAGGCTGCCAGCATCTTTATTATTTGTGCCATTTGCATGTTTTCAAGCCCAATTTGTGCTGTTTTCTCAAAATTACCAATAACTTCATTGCACTGTCAATGGGCTGGCCTGACGGACATTCGCCACCAACTGAGATTTTTCTACCTGTTTGCAAAAATTTGCTGTTTTGTTGAGGGATTTCCCAAAGTAAAATGCATGTATGGTCAGGAAATTTATTCCGGAAGCTCCCAAAAGTCTGAAAAAGTCATGAAATTGACTTTCAGAAATTAGTAGACACTCTTTAAAAAAAAAAAAAATAAATAAATAAAAGATATATGTTATTAAGGATTACAAAATAATTATCTGTAGAGCATTTGTAGTTCTTCTACATGAGCACTCAAAAGTATTTCAATTCATTGCTGTCTATGGCAGTTTAGAGACATTCATCCATCTCAAGCACAACATAGTAGACATCTGTGACAGTTTACTCTTCATTTAAAAAATAGGAACTAGGTCCGCATGGCATATAGTGCATGCAATGCTGAGCTGAGTGAATTTCGTGCAGTTATGGCTACCTTAAGTTGAATTTTTTTTCAGTGATTATTCCTCAATGGTACGTCCAATTTCGGATTTTTTCTTTTAAACTCATCAGCATCGTGACCTTGACAAATGTCATAGGTTCAATGAGCGTGCAGAGCGAGTAATTGAGAAATAGAATAATTCTTCTAATATCTCCATTGAAAGTTAATGGCAGCAGGTTTTTCGATGATGATTCCTCCGTGATCAACTCGAGTGGTTTCATTTCAGATTTATAGCTTGCCACCATTGGTACCTATAACCATGCCAAATTTGTACTCAATTGGTCAAGCAGTTTAGGAGGAGAAGCATTATATTGAAATGCCTGAGTGTAGTACAAGAGCTGAACGAGCAAAGCTCAATAACATTTAATTAAATACAGCTCAATAACATAAAATTACCTTAATAGTGATATGCTGTCCCCCCCCCCTTTCCTTTTTGGAGGTTATCTTCAAAATTTTGCTAAATTTTGTGACAATACATTGCCAAACTTGGAACAAAAAGATTACTGTGCTTGGAAGTGTTTCATATCAGATGCATTTGACATGATTCATTTTTCTTGTTACTTTAAACTTTATGGTTGTAAAATAAATAAAATTTGATCTCAGACATTAGAATTTGATTTTGAAACAGTATGTAAAACTAAAATAACTGCTCAAAACATTATTTGCCTTATTTGACAGAATTCTTAATAAAATTTTAATTATTTAATTGTTGATTTACTTTTAAATTCGTTTTTATAGCTCCACCTGACATCAAAGATCCTGAGACATACCACAAAGTCCTTGCAGGTGATTCTGTGTCTTTGTTATGTGATGCTTCTGGCTATCCTGCACCTCATAAAATGTGGCTCAAAGATTCTATTTTAATTCAGAATACTTCTGGTAATTTTGCAAGCTTTATACTAGCTAACTTTGGAGACATAAAATGCTCTTTTGTCCCATTTACAAATTATGTCTTAATTTTCTTTTTCTCAGTAGCAAATTATTATAGGTAGTATACTAAAGCACATTGTTTTTTGTTAAAAGTTTATATAAAATTTTGTCTTATTGATGAAAAAGCAATATATTTAATATTATAAAAATTACTATGTTTTGTATATCTTAATATGTGTTGGTCTCAAAGGCAGGTTTGCTGTTATACCAAATTTGAAATTCTTATAACCGTTAACTGAAATAGAAAATGTCTTGTACCCTCCTGCTGAAGTGAAGTAAAATGAATTGCAAGTTCTCTGATCCAAAAGCCTTTATTTTTAATTAAAAAAAACAAACATTTAACTTAAATATTTAAAAGGGATCCAGAAGATACTAAAGGATCATTAGATCCAAAAAACAAGTACAAATCTCGTTCTATAGAGAACGTTAATTTCAAAAAATTGATTGAACAGCATCTTGTGCAACATTTAATGAAATTTTGATACTTCTCATATGGCAAGAGAAATTTAACTTAACATTTAAATTTAACATTACGTATGCAAACTTATAAAAGTTTTATAATTAAGAAAAATTTAGGATCAAATTTGACCACATCATTAATAATAAAAAAAAAAGAAACTATCCTCATACTTGAAGAAAAATATACTAAATCTTAAAATTTAGATAAAGTGCATCTTGCATTTGGAAGCTAATGTTCCTGCTCTCTCTGACATTGACATGCAAAATACAGGTTAAGGACGTGTGATTTTACTTCTACTTTTCATTACAGAAAACACCCAAATTGATTGGATGTGATGTATTAGTCTTTGGGGCTGGAACAAGAAGCTACTTTTTCAAGAGTGGAAATAGACAAGGGTGGAGGTAGAGGTTGTTGAATGTTGAGAAGACAGAACTGAGAATTAAATTTTTTCTAACTACTGCTGCATTCTGGATAGTTAAATACCAGATAATCAAGCTTTCACTGTAAATAAATAATTTACATTTTTCTTCCAAGGATTCTAAATAGACCATAATTTTACTATGAGATACTTAAGAAAAGCTGAAATTTATCAATTTTTCATTGTATAGTGATTTTATTAAAAACCAAAAGAAAAAAAATTAAAGTACCATTATATGCCTTCTGTTAAAAAGTAGTTTCTCTAGATTATACTTTTTTCTCCCTCCTCCAGAATCTGTGATTGCTCCTGATGGTACACTGTTCCTCTCTAATGTTACTGTGCTTCACAGTGGAGTGTATGAATGTTTGGCAGAGAATGAAGTTGGTTCACAAGAAGCAGTACGGCGATTAAATGTTTTAAGTATGATCTTCTTTTTTAAAGATTACTAATACAACAAATTGCATACAGAAATAACCACTTTCAACCACTATTGTATGTTGAAGTTTCATGGACTAATGGTTAGTTCTAGAGTTGCAAGGACATATTCAAATTTGCTGTCAAAAAAACTAAAATTTACTAAAGTAAACATATGTATGGATATATTTCTTTACCCTTAATTTATAAAAACTTTCAGTTATGGTAGCTGATAGAAAATAAAAAGACATTGTTACAGATTATAATATTTGAGTTACTTTTTCTTTCTTATCAGCTGAAATTTTTGTAAAACGAAGGTTAGGTAAATAATTTTATTGTATGTTTCAAGGGGAAATCTCAACAATATTTTTGTGTGTGTTTTAGTTTATTATATTTCACTGTGTTGAATTGATCTTTCTTGATTGAGTTTCATGAAAAGTCACATTTATTTTATTTTATTTATTCAGTAAAATTTACTCCCACAAAAGTGATGTTCATGTAAAAAGCTTTTCTTTAACCTTTTATTTCCCAAATTCAGATTCAAGCATATTTTAATCTAGTTTTTTGCGTATTTTGTCTTCTGATGTGTTGGTTAAAAAGGATATTAGTCATTTAAATAGAGGGGGGAAATTGTATACAATTTTCACTGTGTTGTTCCCAATTGGGAGCATGGGTCATTTCTGACTATACTTTTACATTGGTTTCAAAGCGGGATAGAGTGATGGGTCATTTAAATAATACGTGAAATATTGAGAATTAATGAAAGCATTATTTTTAAATTTAAATAAAGATATGAATTAAGTTTGAATGTGGAGAGGGAGTGTTATCAAGGTAGCTCTGTAGAAATTTATGAAAATGGCTATATTTATGATTTTTTGTCCAGTTTCCTGTTAATGATAGAGATGTAACTTCTATTTCAAAAAATCAAGTCATTTCTTAACTGTATCTGCTAATTTTTTCAAGTCAGTATTGATAAAATTTAATTTTTCAATAAATTTTTAATTTGATATTCCCAATTGGGAATATTGGCCAGTAAAAAGTTAATCTGGTGTGTTACATTTTGATTGTCACACAAAATGAATACATTTTAATTACATAATTTATTTGTTTTCAGCACCACCCATTATTGCTGGCAATTCTGCAAGCAAATATGAAACGACTCAGGCAAGCCCCGTTATTTTGCATTGTTCTGCTGAAGGTTTTCCACAACCCTCTATCCACTGGGAACATAATGATGTCCCTCTTGATTTGTACAATCCACGTTTCAAAGTGTTTCCATCAGGTGATCTGCATATATCTTTGGCACAGTCATCGGATATGGGCACTTATACATGCATAGCAAAAAATGAAGCTGGTTCAGACATCAAAACTATAGACCTATTTGTGTTTGGTAAGTGAACTACTACACATCTTACAGCTATTCAACATTTGTCTCATTTTGCGCTTGATGGGGAACAAAAATCAAATTATGGGAGAAGTGAGAACAACAATAAAACCTTTGCCAACAATTTTTCCCACCTAAAGCTACCGGACTATTGGACTAAAAGTCTGCTTTTCACAAACATGATATTTTACTGTATTATTCATAAACTTTTTTGGATTTTCTCATTAAATGCCGTGAAAAGTGGAATTACTGAAGAAAAAATCACTGTGACATCATTTAAAGTCACAATCAGCAGTCACTTAGTGACCAGACACATAGTATTCACTAGGTTATTTCACAGTGATGTCACCTGGTGACTGATCTTAAATAAAGGGTCTCAGTGACCACACATTTGATCACACTGAGTAAAGTGACAGTGGAGTCACATCACTAGTCACAATGTGACTAGTTTGTATCAGTCCTGTGACCCTCTGCGACATCACAGGGGCTCTTTTGTGACAATCTTTGCTACAGGGGACAGTTTGTTAACCCTTTGAGGCGCAACCCTTTCCCAATGCTGAAAAAAGGACAGCCGTTGCCATCACTCGACTTAACTACCAGCAAGTTGGCGGACGATCAAAATGTTCATCGCGTGCCACAGATCTAGAGACCCATTTTTGACGACAGCTGGCTGTGCCGGCACAGCCAGCTGTCGTCAAAAATGGGTCTCTAGATCTGTGGCACGCGATGAACATTTTGATCGTCCGCCAACTTGCTGGTAGTTAAGTCGAGTGATGGCAACGGCTGCCCTTTTTCAGCATTGGGCAATCTATCCAGCTGTTCTCGCATCTTCCATTTTTTGGCAGATGTCAGTGCTGTTAAAAATAATCATGACAATTTTTTTACTTGAAATGACGTGCTAAAAAGAAAGGATTCTCATGGAGCTCTGTCACCCGCAACTATTTTTATAGAAATCCAATCTATTCTTTGTGACTGGCAACATTAAAAATGCCAGAGTTTGGTGTTCCCAGAGCAGGAACACTGCGCATTAAAGGGCTAATAGAGGGATCTCCTGATTGAAGGAATTGCCATAATAACTTTGTTTTCCTCATTGCAACTGCAAAACAAAAATTTTCAGGTCATTTTTAGAAAAATAAAAAAACACATGTCAATTTGACATGCTGAATTTTTATTTCATATAATGAAATTACCAAATGATTAATCTAGCTCCATTGTAATAAAACTGATGGGACCCACACTCTACTTTCAGTGTTTATTGTGATTCTATCCTACACGCTAGTTTGATAACTGGGCTGTAACTCCTGCATGCATAGAATATATATGTTATGTAACATAGAATATTATTTTCTATTAACATAAATTTAATTCAATTTTTAACTGTATATAAGAAAAGAAAAATACATAAAATCTGTTTTATAATTTTTACACTAGGTAACAAGGAATCTTTTAACTCTTTGTAGCTGTAGAGCATCCTATTAGATGAATTATGTGTATTTTTGTAATTTATTTTAATAAATCAATAGTTTTCTTTTTCTTTCAGTTCCACCGACAATTAAAATTAACAGCCCTCGTGTCATGGTTGTTTCCAAAGGTAGACCTGTTAACATTACTTGCTCTGCTACTGGATTTCCTGTGCCTAAAATTGTGTGGCAGAAAAACGGTCATTTTATTTCCACAGATGTTCCTGGACAATTGAATTTTGAAAATGTGCAAGTAAGGTTAAAAATCAGTCTTTTAAATTTTGCTGGTTAACATAAAATAGCTTGAGAATATTTTTTTTTTTTTTTACTTATGCAAAAGACAAACATGTCAGTGGCTTAAAATCTGATGTGGACACCACGCGACTTTGTACATCTATTAAATTATATGCTTTTTTATGCACTTCATTTAAACTTATTTCATTTGAAATTGAGATGTGATTCTTCAATCAAACTTGATGATATTTCAATTTTGCATGCATAAACAGAGAAAAAAAATATTTTGAATTGTTTAAATGCTGACTATCAAATTTAATAAAAATGTCATGCACTTTTTCCTTTCTTTTTACTTCCTTGTACGTAGTATAAGGAAGTAATGTGATCCCGAAAAATTTTGGGGGCCAAATTTCGACAAAAAAACCGCTTTTGACTACCTCTAAATTTAATTTTAAAAATTTTTTCGATGCATCTCATCGTAGGCTAGCATGCACGATCATATTAACGCGTCTGCAACTCATTTTGACCAGCGGCGAGTCTACTGTGGCCAGTTTTTCCATGCCGTCTGTACGTACGTACGTATGTATGTAACTCGCATATCTCAAAAACTATTGGTCGTAAAATGTTGAGATTTGATATTTAGGATTGTTCTATGATCTAGTTGTGCACCTCCCCTTTTGGTGGCAATCGAATGGATAGTTTATGTACAGGACCGCCCAAAAGATTCGAAATACATTACGCTCTATGGGCCGAAATTCATTAAACTCGCCTAACTCAAAAGCTATTAGGCGTAGAATGTCGAAACTTCATATTTTGGATAGTTGTAACATCTAGTAGTGCACCTCCCCTTTTGGTTCCATTCGACTGGATAGTTTATCTACAGGACTGCCCAAAACATTCGAAATACATTACGCTCAATGGGCCGAAATTCATTAAACTCGCATATCTCAAAAACTGTTAGGCGTACAATGTTGAAACTTTATATTTAGGATTGTTGTAACATCTAGTTGTGCACCTCCCCTTTCGGTTCCATTCGACTGAATAGTTTATCTACAGGACCGCCCAAAAGATTCGAAATACATTACGCTCTAAGGGCCGAAATTCATCAAAGCGTTTTTTAGAGGTATTGGGCTATTTCAAACGACTCAGAAGTGATATATGCTGTAAAGAGTTAGAAAATGAATTTCTCCATTAAAAAAAGTGTCTTTATCATTTATAGTTCTGCTACAGGAACACTCAAAAGATTTCCAATACATTACGGTCAATGGCAATTTTAGGGGCATTCATCCATTTCAAGCACAATACCGTCCTACCACATAAGTTAGGTAATGGTCCGACCACGGTCACGTGCCTCCCTCAAGAACTATGCCAAAAGTCGCCAAGCTTGGCGACTTTTGGTGTACGTGTGTGCATATTTAACTCTCAAATCTCAAAAACTATTATGACATTTCATATATAAGAATGTTGTAACATCTAGTTGTGCATCTCGATTTTTGGTTCCAATCTACCCAATTTACAGGACCACCGGAAAGAATTTCAGTACTTTAATGTCTATGGACATCTTCAATATAATACTACTGTAGATAGTCATTGTTTGGTACATGCCCAAAATCTCGCCGTCTGTCCTCGACCTTGGCGAGTTTTGGCGAAATATCGCCAAATTTGGCGAAGTTCTTTGTCCATGCAAAAGCCATTGTACGTCGCGATTTTGGAAATTCGCCAATTTGGCGATAATCTGTCATTGTTTGGTTCATGCTTAAAATCTCGCCAAATGTCGTCGATATTGACGAGTTTCGCCGAAATATCGCCAAATTTGGCGCTAAAAATTATTTCGTATTTTGTATAACTCTAAAACTAACCCGTAGATTTTTTAACTTTTGTATTTAGAACTATTGTAATATCTAACTGTTTTCAATATCTTTTTTGACAGCAATCGACTGAGAATTTATTTACAGGGTGAGCCAAATGACTTTGAATACATTGAGGTGTATGGATGCATTCAATTCATTGAAAGTCTGTGGTCAATGACTACTTTGGCTATCCCCAAAATCTCGCAGACTACCTCAAGTTTGTCGGCTTTTGGTGAAATATCGCCAAATAAAGTGTCAGAAGGAAATCTTTCAAATTGAACTCAGCTTGGCGATATCGAACTATTTGGCTGGAAATCGCTAAACCTTACTATTATTGATATTTTATCTCTTTCAAACAAATAAATTTAGAAGAAGTGCGTTGAAAATATTTTTGATCTAATGGACGTGCAAGGAAGTCATGTGTTGGACACATCAGATTTTTTTTAAAAAAGAAAGAAAAAAGTAACTGTAGTCCAAACATTTAAATACAGTTTTATAAAAAAATATAGCTATTATTTTATTTGATTAGAAATTCATAACGTGTCTGATCATTTGGCACCAAGCTTGGTGATATTACGATTTTACATGTGTAAACAAACACAGCTAGAAAAAATTCTTTAGAATTGTTAAAATGCTTATTATCAAATTTAATGAAATATCATGCACTTTTTCTTTTCTTCTTCTTTTTTTTTTTTAGGTAAGGGGGGAAAAAAATGTAAATGTAATCCAAACATTTAAATACGGTTTTATAAAAAAATATAGCTATTATTTTATTTGATTAGAAATTTATAATTCATTTGATCATTTGGCTCCAAACTTAATGATATTTCAATTGTACATGCATAAACACAAAAAGAAAAAATATTTTGATAGTTTAAACATTTGCTAACTATCAAACTTAATAAAAATGTCATACACTTTTTTTCTCTTCCCCCCCCCTATTTTTAGAAAGGTACATGTAATCCAAACATTTTAATACAATTTTATCAAAAAATAAATTATTATTTTATTAAAGTGATTAGAAATTCATAAGATCAAATAATTGATTTGAAAATAATTAATAACTGTTACTGTATACACTATATTTTATCTTTTAACTACTAGTTAACTTACATTGTTAATACATCAAAGTCTCATTATGACGCACTTCACTTTTGCAAATATTTCACATTAACGAGTAAAATATATCTACCAAAAGATAATCGTATTGTACAAATTCAGCTATAATGAAATTTTACTAATAAATTTTTCAGTATTATATATTTGTTCATTGATGCCTTCAAGTTTGTTATGCTGAGATTTTTCTGTACACTTGTTTTAATGACTTTATCAAATTTTTCTAGCCTGAAGACCGTGGAAACTATGCTTGCGTCGCTTCCAATTCTGCTGGTCGAGACCAGCAGGCGATTATTTTGGAAGTTCATGTTCCCCCCCTCATTACTACACTTCCCAAGAGCCAAGATATTTTACTTGGAGATTCTTTCACTCTGGTGTGTGAAGCTGTAGGAAATCCAACACCGTCAATTTTTTGGTTATTGAACAACACTCAAATCATTGGTAATAGTTCTTTTCTATACCATTTGTATAATTAAAAATTGTTATTTATATTTAAAATAACTTTTAAAATTACTTCATTTGATTATTAAATGGCTTTCAGATATCAATTTTTATGTTATCTGAAATTCATTAAAAGACTCAAAACAAGCACATCTAATACATTTTATTTTACATTTGAAATCCTAACATTAATGTCTATACAGTACTGCCATTTAGAGGACATGGCATTGACAGAAGGATTTCAATATACAGTCGACTCCAGTTATAGTGAACCTCTGGGAACCGACAAATTTCGTTCACTATATCCGAAGTTTACTATAAGCGAAATGTCCTCATATGAGCAAGGAATGAATTATATACATAAGTAAAAAATATTGTTTTAGACCCGCACTGGATATTTGTGTAAATCAAACATAATGAATCATATTTATGTCTTATTACTCCTAAGTGGTACAATAATTTGGGAGATTCCATTCAATTGGCCGGAAAGTGCTATAGCCAATCAAGCAATATCGAGTTGTGGTAATCCTTAACTTGTGCTATTACATTGGGAATGGAAAATGCAATCGATCACGGACGAGAGATATGTCCGTTTTTGTTCACCATGAAATGTACCCTACTTTTTGTTAAGTGCTTAAAAGCCGAAAAATGCCATTGATTCTTACCGAATAAGAATTTAATCCCCTTTTTCAGACATCCCCGGATAGCAAGCGTGAATACAATTAGGAGGGCCACAGTTTGATGAATTGGATTGAAGCGCTTGTGGTCTTTTCTTTCTGGTCAAGAATGAGAATGAAAAAAGTGCCATGTTTCTTTTAAAAATTGTCATGGCTACCTTCTTCATGGTGGAAGTGTGGGTGTCACGGCTTTCATGCAGGATGGAAAAGATGAGCTTATCTTTTAAGCACTGGGGGTATTGGAGAAAAGGAGTACAGGGAGGAATACACCACAAGACTCTGACTATTTTGCAAGGGAATTGAAAAGCTAAAGCAGTAAGTAAGCATCGCTGCAATGAATAAATTCCTGGTTTCACAGCAGTGAAGAGTTCTAGTGCGCTATTGTTCCCCTCTCCCCCTTGCCATGTTAGCCCACAGACCTCGGCCTAGCCACTGACAATTCCCCTGTATTTCGGAACAGATACTTGCTAATCTCTTTGTGTATTTATAGAATGCAAGAGAGACAACCTTTGAGAATGTAGACATCAAAAAACTTCATCTTCGTCATTTCCAAAATTTTCGAAGTTCAGTTTTTAGGTTCACTATAACCGAAGTCATGTTCACTAAAACCGAAAAATGCTATGCACATTTCTAATGCAAGTGAATCGGGACTAACGATTTGCGTTCACTATAACCGGAATCGACTGCATATATATAGTGAAATAGCTAAACTTACAAATCAAGGAATCAATCACACTTCAGTTAAGATATTAAATACAATGAATGTATAAATCGTATCCTAAAAGGGCAGTAGCAGAAGATATCCATTAAAATAGCATGTAAGAAGTATGGAGAATGTAGCATATCAAAATGTATGTGATCAGTTGGAAAAATAGAACAATGAAGTTGGATTATAAGGAATAAACAAGGATAGTAAGCATCGGCTATACTCATCAGGTCCCACAAACCGAATACTTACTACCAAAATAAAAAACAGAATAACAGGATTTCAGAGTAGTTACTTAGCGCAAAGAAAGCTAAATATGTAACTGTGGGGGGGAGGGGGGGCTATCCTGTTATCAAAATCAAAAATGGAGGCACGATGGCCAAAAGCTTGAAGCATAAAGGCATGTCATAGACAGAGTGGAGAATATTCAGTCTGTTGCCAACAGAAGATGAATAATTACCAGTTGCCAGATTTCAAAAGTTAAATAATAGAGAAAAAGTAAATATTAAAAAAAATAATAAAATAACTATAATTGCATGATATATGAAGGATATAATAATTAAATAGATACAAATCTAACTCTGCCTATGCATCACTATTATTCTTATATTCTCACTTATTATTATTCTCACTATTAAAACATATAGAGTTTTGCCTGATATTACTAGAGATAAATGTAGTAGTTTAAAGAAAGTCAGTGATCATCCATTCATTTTTTTTAGTTGATAAATCAATAAACAAGTACTTAAAAGAACTCATAATTAATTAATTAATTTTTTAAAAACATTTTTGAATAATTTTTTATATAAGCCAGCTACTAAACCCCAACCTCTCCAACCAAGAATTCCCAGTAGGACACATGTTTAAAGTAATTCTAATGGCAACTAGGAAATAAAATAGATTTTAGATGTTTGCTAGGGTAATTATACCTTAATGCAGTATTATATAAAGAAACGATATTATTTGACTGGTACAAAGAGACATTACACCATATAGATGATCAGCTATAATAGTTCTAATTACAGATATATGTATACATGATGTAAAATCTGTGAAACTAATTACATTAAAAGTAATTGTATCTCTCTATTCTAAAAAAAAGTATCGGCCACTGCCAAAGCTTGTTGGGCTATCTCCTCCTAAACCATGGGGATTTGAGTTTCGACTAAGTTGTTCACAGATTCAAAAAATTCCGAGGAACCTGATAAGCTAACTTAAATTTCGAAAATCGAATTATTTCAGAAGATATTAATAAAAAAACTAAAAAATAAACAGAATGGTTGCCAGATTTGGCATAAAATCATTCATTCCTTTGCAACAAAGCAATTCCAAGTATGTAGAATCTCGTGAAAGTGACAAACATGAAGTAGAATGACACCCATTTTATGCCAAATTAAAAAGTATATGAAATAAATAACTCAAAGTGTGTTACACAACAAAGTTGACGATTTCAAATAGTAAGTTCGCTTAGACAACAGGAGTTTAATATTAGCGATTATTTGTTTTTCCAAAACAGAATAACTAATTGTATCTGATTTTAAAAGTGCCATCTTGGCATTAGGTACGATCTGGCAAAATGGTATCTTTCCAAGCAGGGTGGATCTAAATTTCAAGTTCCGAAATGTTAGAACCCAGTATCTTTAAAAATAATTAAAATGCAGATTATTTTAAAGCCGGTTCGGTCCTGCTGGAGTATTTTGCTACCAGTAGAAATATTGGGTGGTGTTCACTATACCATTATAGCAGTTATAGTACACTTTGGATATCTGCCAGCGTGGCGAGATGATATAATTCGTGGTGCTAAATACGCCAATATGCAAAGTATTATGTATATGAAAATATGGATAATGGTTTTCTGGGAACCTTACATGAGCAGTAATTATAGGTTGTGAGCATGTGTAAATCGTCAAATAATGAAAAGTCGCCTTGGGTGGCAAGCTATCCTAGCTGTTCCGTAGTTTTTATCAAAGAAAACATATGAAGTATTTTTTTCTTAGAGCTAATTATTAACTATACATATACACAAGTCGCCAAATTATGAAAAATCGCTATAATTGGCTAATACGCAAGGTGTTCCAGGGGTTTCACATAATTAAAAATAGTGCAAAGTTTAAATTTTTATGTTCCATGGAACATGCAAGAACCAAGCAATGTGTAGCTCGGTAACATTCTATCTGATCCAACCTTTGGGTTTTGCTTGTTGAATTCATACCTTTTTTTTACGAATAAGCCTCATTAGGAGCCAAATGCCTCCTACAAAAAGGGAGCTTAGTGAGTCTAGGGGCCTTGGCCCCTAGTATATTAAAATTAAGTTGTCTATCATTATTTATTAATATTTGTAAATCAAGAAAATTAATATAGTTATTAGGTAGAGGATTTTTAATTAATTCTAAATTATCAGGATAGTTAATGGGCAATATATTTACTAATAAAGGCAGTAGGAATATTGAATTTTAATGAAGTATTTTATATATATATATATATATATATATATATATATATATAATAGTCTATATCATAAGTAAATGTAAATTGTGCTAAAATATCCTTTATATTATTTATAGAATGTAGCCTATACTTACAAGGGGAGGCTCAGGCGTTGGGGTCACCGATATTAATGAAATGTTGGTGGGTTATATGGGACCCATAGTTAAGTAAAATGCTAAAATATTAGCCGCCAACGCTTGGTTATTTTCGAGAAAATTCCATTTAAACATTTGACACATTGTTAAATACTATTTATTTGGCGCCGTGGTTCCGTGTTGAGATGGAGATCCAAAGGTCCCCGGATCAAATCCAGCTCGTTGCTCTGGATATTTTTCTCACGAAAAGTTCAAAATTATTATATATATTGAGAATTATTTTGTAAAACTGCAGCTATAACATTGTTTTTTGTGTATATAGTTGATAATTTACCAATACTTTTAGGGCGCAAGGAATGATATGGATTTGCTTCTTTTTTCGTTTTGAAATGATGCAATTATTGTTTTAAGTTTTTCATTCAGCTTGAACGTATTACACACATTTAATTAAAATTAGAGGTCCAATATTCGATTTAAATGATAAGTGAAATTTTTTGTATGATTAAAAAATGTATGATTTGATGTAGAATTCACCTTGCCTCTAAAAGTAATCTATATATATAAAAGAGAAGAGTTTGTTTGTTTGTTCGCTATACACGTCCAGACATTTCGACGGATCTGGACCAGATTTGGCATGCTGACTAAATAGGACAAGAGAAAGCTAATGCCGTAAAAATGAAATTAATCGGATTAATAGTTTTTGAGTTATTTTATGTTATGTAAAGTTTTTGGCCATTTTTCTCGCATTTTACATTATCGCGAGCTAAATTTCTGTCCGAATACTCTATTTTTTATATCATCGGAAACTACAGAGTTTTCTTTTTCAAATACAATTTGTTACAAAATCGTACTTACATTTGCCGATTTTGGGGAATTTTTTAAAGGAAATCCTGTTTCGAAGAAAATGTACTGCTTTTAAAAATATGCTATTTTTAAACTGTCGCATCGAAAAACCTAACGGGCAAAAATTTTCCATCTTTTTACAGCTGATTAAACATTTATTTCTCCCTCTTTTAAATTTTGAACCGTGCAGAAATGTTAATTAGATTTTTTTATATGATTTTTTTTTCTGAAAACATCACAAGTTAAAATTCCTTTCCGTGATTGAAGAAACAGCAAATTTCTCCCCTTTCATCCTGTGTCCTGTGTGAGGTGTGGTGTGTAAGTGGGGATGAAGCTTTGCCAAGACAACTGACTTCTTTTTTTTTCTATGGTTTACGTTCTCAAGGTCGTTCTAGCATTTAAAAGGAGAATCCATGAGAAATAAATGTACGGGATTTATTTGAAATCGTTGCATTAGGAAGTATGACTCCTGAGGAATTTGAAGATAGTATTTTACACGAATTATCAATTCCTCAAGAAGATAGTTACTAAATAATTAGAGCCTCATAAAATATTTATAAATAAATTAAACCCACTGAGAACATTACATCTAAACAAACCTGGATTTTTAATAAAATAATTATCAAAACCTGGATTTTTAATTTATCTATCATTATTTAAGTTCTTATCTATTGTATATATGCCCAATGATTTGCCTCCAGTGATTCTTACTGGATTTGAAATAAAAAATAATTAGTTTATGGGGTGCGCAGGTATTAGTGATAAATGACTATTAGAACACAACAGGTAGAGAGAAACCTAGCCACGTCCAATTCTCGGGAACCTCTGTACGCTGGCAAGTCCACTGTTCATTTCTTTCTTTCTTTTTTTTTTTTTTTTTTTTTTTTTTTCGTTGCTGCGGGAAGTCCCGTGTACCTTTTTTTTATCATTGCAGCGGGAGGATTCACATTCCTTCCCTTTACAATCTCATACCGACGACTGGATTCTATTTGTTTTTAGTAGTTGCTTACGTATTAGCGATAAAAGACTGTTAGAACACAGACAGGTAGAAGTGTTGTATGTTCATTATTTCTTTTCATTTCATTTATTAAACTTTGTCCTGACTCAAGGCTTTACCTTTTAAATTTTAATCAATTAATATCCTCGTAGTTCATACAAAAAAAAATAAATGCTTAGCTTTAAAAGTGTTGTGACCGCAATATACCAACCAGGCTCTCGGCGTTACGTGCAAATGCCATTAGGCTAAAAAAATTTAAAACCTGAAAGAGAACTGCTGAAATAAATTTACACGAAGTGAGATAAATGAAGAGGAGCCATTTTTACTTAAACAATTACATTTATTCAATTACTTTAAATCTTTTACATCAGACAATTAAACTAGATAAAATCGAAAAAATATGATAATACTATAATTACAAATACATTCCATTTTTCCCTTTCCCCGAGCTGACCTTTTATTTAAAAAAAATTTACCTAACATTTGTGCACATATAAAAAAATTTAATAAAGAAAGAGAGAAAGATAGAAACTTATCAGATCATTGATTGAAGAAAGGGGGCCCCCATCCAGCTCATTCATCAGGTAGCCATTGTCTCACATTCCAGCAACCGAAATTCTTTTCTTGAGCGCGCCATTTTCGCTGTTCCGTACAGGGAGTTCTACAACCTTCCGGCGTCAGTAACAGGCAGTCAAGAGAGTCAGTTCAACCCACGCTTCCTCCGGCTTAAGTCACCTTTTTACTTCCTTGGCTGGCAGGCGCTTTCCGCTCGTAAAGTAGTTCGGTCGAAGATACAATTATTATTAATGAAAACTTGTAGATTAATTATCGATGGGCGTTGAAACTTAATTTTTTACTATGATGAAAAATGTGAAAGTTGTTCTTATCGTAGTAACTATTGTAGAAGTTCTATTTTTGATTTAAAAAATTTGAAAATGCTTGGGTGCCGATCTCCATATCCTTGCGCCGTTGTTGTTTTCTTCTTCGATATATTGAATCGTAGTATTGGTATCGATGCATGTGGTTATTGGATGTTATTAGAAAGAAGGTTAGAGAATTCCAGAAAAGATAATTATAGTGAAAGAAAAAAAAAAACTTAACTGTAATTACAACCACTTAATTTTTTCTAAGGAAAATTACCAATTTCAAAACAAACATTTTTATGAAACTCTTATTGTCAGCTCTAAAAATTTATTACCAACCCTCCGAATAATGTCAGCTCTCACAAAACGTATTTTCATAAATTTAAAATTTAAAAGAAAATTGTTGTACAAAATATTTTAATTACTTGAACAATATGTATAGTTACCTTACACAAAGATGGCAACACGATCGCCAGAATAACGATCTTTTAGATGTTTGGCGCCAAAATATAGAACAAGTAAACAAATAAATAAAAATGAGTCAGCCATGAGTCATCAATAGTAATTCAACATATACCTTAATAAATTTTAAACACTTCATTATTATTTTACTTCCTTTATGAATACTGGTATATGGTGACAAAACAAAACCACCTTAATAAACAAATTGTTTAAAAATTTTAATTTTACTTGATTTAAAATTCACTAATTAAGGTAAGGATTTTTAATTAAGTAGGCTATTAATTAATTACACTTTACTTAAAATTGAAATCATAACAGAAGGGGAGAAGCCTAGCCACGTCCAATTCCCGGTAATCTCTGTAAGCTATGAGGTGCCGTGTTCTTTTTTTGTTGTTGTTGTTGCAGCGGGAAGTCCCATGTCCTTTTTTTATCATTGTAGTGGTAGGATTCACATTCAAGCCTAGCCACGTCTAATTCTCAGTAACCTTTGTACGCTATCAGCTGCCTACTTCATTTTTTTTTCATTGCAGCGGGAAGTCCCATGTCCTTTTTTTTATCATTGAAGGGTGAGGATTCGCATTCCTTCCCTTTACAATCTATATATAAGGTCAATGGGCATTTCCCTTCCATTGCACGGGCAACGCCGGGCCATGCTGCTAGTTCCACCTAAATGTACATCGCTTTGTCAACCCTGTGATGTGTAATTTCACTGACCCCACCCTCAAAACAACATCAAAAAATTTAAAAGCTACACAATTCTCCATATTGATATGCTAAATGAATGGCAAATAGGAACCTGAGAAAGTGCAAAAAAAAAAAAAAATTCATTTAAGTCATGTATTTTCTGCTATCACCACCATCATTTTCTGACATCAACAAAATTTTCTAATGGAAGCTGAAATAATTTTTTTCCCCACAAGCAGAAATGAAAATACCATGTGAATACAAAAATATTTATTTCATATGTTGCAGCAAATGTCCAGACAATTTGTTTTGCATGTTTTCAGGACAAATATCACCCTTCCTCATGTACTCATCTGTAAAAGTAAGAAAATATTTTTCGAAATGGAATTCATAAATAACGTTTCTCATTTTCGTCACTTTCATTTGCGGCTATTCAATTCTATTTCATAGAAATAGTGTTATTTCAATAAATCACGTCAATTTTCTAATCATTTTAAACTGTATTATATGAATTTTTAAGGGAGAAAGAAAAAAAAATGGAAAATCCAGAGCACCGAGCTGGCTTTGATCCGGGGACCTTTAGATCTCCTTCTCCGTACGGAACCACGGCCCCACGGAGAACACGAATAAATTGTCAAATAATTAATATTTAACAATGTGTCAAATGTTTAACTGGAATTTTCTCGAAAATAAGCGAGCGTTGGCGGCTAATATTTTAGCATTTTACTTAACTATGGGTCCCCTATAACCCACCAACATTTCATTAAAATCGGCGACCCCAATGTCTGAGCATCCCCTTGTTAGTTCCTTTGTTCATAATTTGTCTTAATTTTAAATACTTTATTATATTAAGGTCACCTGTAATTATGTGTCCATAGTGGAAATTAATATATGAATGGTAATGATCACTGGTGCATAAACAAGTAAAAGAGTCATCCAGTAAAAAATTCTTACAAAATAAATTATAGTTGAACATTTTCCTACTCATGGGTATATAGGGTATTTAAAAGATTTTTTTATGTAGTATAGATCCTTTATCTTGAAAGATCTGTATGTTTAGAAAGAAGTTGATTAAAGTTTATATTACTAAAAGAAGGATGGGTATACTTTATAACAAAATTAGTATTCGAATGAGATTATTTGTTGAGAGTTGTTTTTAACTATATCATGTTGTCCAAGACCATTTGCTTGTACAATCATAAGATCATAAAACGAATGACTAAAGTGTTCAGACAGAGTTAAAGTATAAAATATTTTTAAATATTTTTCCAACAGCTTCTAATAGAGAAGGCAAAAGTCCTAACATGTATCCAATTGAAATGACTATTATAGGTAACATACACAGTAAAGTTCCTCTATTCTGAACTAATTGGGACTGAACACTGATCGGTTTAGTGGGAATTCAGAGTAGGTTGATTTTATGAATAGTATCAATATAGTGACTTATTAAGGCATAAATTAAATGCATGTATTTTATGGATGGAGCCAGCATGTACTAAGTAACCAACTTTCATTCCAATTTCGTTTCAGGTATAAATAAATGTATGTTTTTTCACGATCATCTTTTTAATTTCTCCTGTTTTTAAGTTTAAAAAAAAACGGTATTTTTTCTGAACTTTGTTTGGAATAAGTGGATTTTCGGAATAGCACAACTCTATTCCACTATTGATACTATTTTTGAGTTTCTCATATATGTCATTTTATTAAACAATCATTTTCATACCTTTTCACCAAATTTTAAGGTTTTATACTGGACCAAATTACCCATTAGACCTCAACTACTTAGGATCCCCTGATGCAGAAATCAAAAGAAAAATGTGTAATCAAAATGAAAGTTATTTTTGGTGTTCTTGTATGTATAGGTCTGAGAAAGTTAATCTGATTATCAGTGACTCTGTACATATGAAAAACTTGTTGATATTGTTTACCATTTCTTAATTGAAATTTGAATCAATATGTATGGTAAATTTTGAGGTTGGTTGTACAGCTAACATTGTATATTAGCATTTATGATGTCTATTTACGTGCATTTGATGGATTATAGTACATTTTGTAAAATTCAAGAAAATAATCAGCATGTTTAACACTACATCTAGTTGATGCCTTGTCTGTAGTGTCCATAAGAAGTCTTTTAGACAAAAATCTTTTTAATGTCCTATCATCAACTTTTAGCTTAATTAAGAAAAATATTGTGTGCAGAGGGGGAAGGGCAGGAAAGCTCTTAAATTTCGTAGCCTAGGGTGCTCACTTAATTTAATCTGGCTCATGTTTTATATAAATATTTTCTAAATGAACTGGTCTGTAACATAGTGTGTATAGGGAATGATCCTTACTAGGAAGTCCTCTTATCAAAGCACTTATAATAATCTGAATGTCTTTCAAATTTGATGCAATTTAAAAGTTGTTCAGATTTATATGTTTGTCATGTGTTATTTTATTTTAAGGTTCTGCACATTCTGCACTTGGACGGAGCAAACTAACTGTTGAAAATGTTGGAAAAGATCACCAAGGCACTTATATTTGTCTGGCTCAAAATGCTGCTGGGGAAAGAAAAGCTGCTGCTGCAGTAAGAGTTCGAGGTAACACATATCTGCCACTTGTGTAGGAAATAAATATTTGAACTCATTTCTCAGAAAAAGTTTATCATTAAAAGCTATTAAGTTTTAAAATGTAAATACACAGATCTGTTTGGGTTACAATGATTGTTTATGTCCTTACAGTGACACAATTTTTATTTAGTCATCACACTACGTCTGTATTGCTTGACCCAAACTATAAACATAATTTAGAATAAATACATATATATTTTTTCTTCTTCATTGTTTCATCATTTTTTTCCTTCAACTTTTTTTTTTTTTTCATTTGACCATTTCAGCTCTGATTAAGAGTCAAAAGACATCTTTCATCTATTTTTCTTATTACTGCTACCAGAGCCTCAATGCTCATTTCAAATGACTGATGATTCATGTGATTTGTCAGTGCTTGTGAATAATATAATTTTTGATTTTATTTAATTGCTTATAGTCCTTAAACACTTTTTGATTCTAATATTGGTATGTAATCCATGTGTAAATTGCTGGTGCCCTATAAACAACAGCAAACGACATTTTAATTAGTGTAGTCTCTGATTCCTGATATTGTTATTCCCTATCCTACTCAATATCTCTAAATGGCATAATATTTACTGATTATGAGTCCTGTGAAGTTTAAGGTAAACTTATGATTTGATAATTTTTAATTTAACAAAACTTGTAAAAGTCTGGGTACCCACAGCTAAAGAAATGTGTTGTGACAACATTCTGATTCAGAAGTGTGATTTTTTTTTAATACAGTTTTTTTTATTTTTTGCTGATTAAAAATAATTTCTTTCCCTAAAACTGTTTTGTTTTGTATATGTTTGATCTTACCATATTGCCTGATGATGCTATAAATCTTTAAATTGCCAAATTTAATTGTGGTGTCATTTGCATTTGTACTTGTCCCAATTTTGGTAGTTGCTCTATAATAGTGTGATGAACTAGTGCATTCCATGGATTTTTTGCTGCAAACACAAGTTATGCATTAAAAATTATTGCAATGTAAAAATCGCTTTTCTTACAGTTAAAAGCTACGAATTAAAAAGTAAAAGATTAAGTCATGTCTCAAAATTAATCCATTAGAGAATGCAATTTTCTTTAAATGCAGACTGTAGAAATTTCATTGCAATTTTCACTGTTTACATCCAGGATATTAATGTGGTTTGTTGAGAATTGCGATATATCGATCGATTATTGTATATAAATTGTTGTGAGCCTAATTAAATATATTCCAAGTCTATCCATAGAACAATTATTGTATTTTGTATAGCTCACAAATTTTGATTTTCTCATATTTGCTAAGCTGCTGAAGAAAACCAGTTTTTCCTTTTTTATAAAAGCCATCCCCTCCCCCCACTTTAGCTGAAATTGTCTAATTCTAAAACTGTCATGTAACCCTATAAATGTAAAATTGACAGTAACCTTTTTTTTTAGGGGGGGGGAGGAGGGGGAATAACTTAATATTTGTTTCTTAAATTTCTTCCTATAAATTGTAATTAATTTCTCTCAGCAAATTGTAGATTTTTTTTAAAAAACTAGTTACAGTCTAGCTCAAAATTATGAAATAATGTCAGTGTTTCTTCATATGACACTATCAATTTTCAGAATCTATTAGCTTTTTTTTTTTTCAGCTCCTCCTGTGATACTTGAATCATCAGATGTTGAAAGTGTGCAACTCAAAGAAACTGTCATTTTGAATTGTCTTGTAAGGGAAGATCCTCTGCCAAACATAATTTGGATTAAAAATGGACAGCAAGTTGAGTTCAACTCTCGGGTGCATCTTATGCAAAATGGGACTCTCTTTATCTATAACTCTTCAGTAAGTGGTTATATATATGTAAAAGAATAAATAAATACAGTATAAAATTTTAAAATTTTATTTCTTTAAAAAATTAGTAAACAAATTCTTAAAACTACTTGAACTTTTTATTTTTATAATTAAAAATCTTCTATTTGATCTTCGTTTTGCATTGACAAAAATCAACATATGATAGCCTTAGGATGGCTGGGGATGCCAGTCAAAAGTGTACTCTCAGCTTTTGTTATGATTTTAAACATATTTTAGAAGATGAATTTTTAGAAATTTTTAAACTATGGAGCGTACGTCCATTCTTCTTACTTTAATTTTGGAATTGTCTGAGGGAGAAAAAGGCTCATTTAAAAATTCTTTTGTTGTTTCAAAGATGTAACAGTATTTCAAAAAATGTACATTTTTTCTATGTACTGAATTACTAATTTTAGTTACTTTTATTGTTTGTTATTTATCCAGTATCAATCAATAAAGCCCCCAAACTGATTATGCTGTTGCTTATGTGGGTGTGTTGTGAATTAAACTAAAGAAATAGCAATAAACTTATACCAAAATTGAGTTTAAATAATAAGAAATCTGAATGGGTAATCACTGTAAGTGCTAGCTCATGGAAATTGCAAGATCTTTTAATGCATGCCGATTTTGATTGAAGTACAGTCTGACCTAGTTACTTAAAATGGATTTCTTTTGAATAAAAATTTCAAAATCACTATTTTGTTTCTGAATAAATAATATGTTAAATTCTTAATTGCAATATATTTGAGTAAGAAAGTTTGTTGAGATTCACTGAGTTTGCTTGCCAACATTAGGATTGTGCCAAGTTCACAGCTGTTCTTTAGGACTGTAAATTTATAGAGAAATGAAAACATTTTTATAATATTTTACCACCATCATGATGATATGTCACAGTTGCCTAGCAATTGAAATTCTATGGTTGTTATAATCCTCAAGTAAAGAAAATTTATAACACTAAATGATACTACAATTATGTAATAAATGATTTAACTTTAATATAAGTTGTAGGTTTTAATTATTATCTCTCTGTTTTATTTTAGGACCATGATTCTGGTGAATACAAATGCATAGCAAGCAATGACTTTGGCTCATCTGAAAGGGTCGCAGAACTTATTATAAGAAGCAAACCTCAATTTGTAATTGAACCTCATAACACCAAGTCTGAAGTGGGAGCTGACATCCAGCTGCACTGCAAAGTGAAAGGAGAACCTAAGCCATCAGTGTATTGGACTAAGGACTCCAAAAGCCTGCAAAACTCTGAAAGGATTATTATACTGCCCAATAACACCTTGAAGATAGTTGCTGTGCAACCTAGTGATGAAGATGTGTACACATGCAATGCTAATAATTCTCTGGGATTTGCTTTTGCCCAGGCGCAAATCATTGTTCAAGGTAAAGCACTTTCTGTTAGAATCAATCTATATGTCGATGCTTAACACATTGAGTGTGGTGTACTTTCTGTTTGACTAGTGTCGGTCCCTGGGAACGGCAATCAACTTTTTGTCTGCCACAGTCAGTCCTTGGGACTGTCTCAGAAAAGTTGAAACATTCTCTCCTCTTTTCATTTTTCCCATTGCAAATATCACTTGAGTGATTGCTGTTATGTGCTTTCTTGTGACTGGCTAAACGAAAAGGTCAGGAACATCAGTGCTATGCTCAACGTGTTAAAATATTCTGAACTGTTATTTTGAAGTTATCTCATATTTAAATAAGTTACCCTTTTAAATGTCTAATATGTTGTTTCATACACTTGTATCCTGATTTAGAATTCTTTCATAAGAACCTAACAATACTTGTACAAAATAAATATTTTGTATCATGATAAAGGATTCATTGCTGTAAGGTTCTGTGACATTCTTGGCTTTATAATCTTGTTTTTTACATCCTCTTTATAATATAAAGTGCATTTTAAAATTATACTTTGAAATGCTAAAACTGATTATTAATGAATGAGCATTTTAATTTTAATTCAAAGTTGCAGGTGACATTAAATATTCTTTTCACCTATTTAATCAAGCAAGATTCTTTTCCAATTTCATATGTAAACAAAAATAAGTTTTGAGAAAAGAGGAAAATGAAATGAATATAGAATAGTTTAAAAAAAAAAATAGTATCATTGCCATCTTAATAGTAATAAGCCATCACTAGCAACTTTTTATGCTAATAATTTAGCTTTATATGTATGTAATAATAAAATAAACTTTGCTAATTTAACCTAATTTAATTTAATGTTATTTGAAAAGCCTTCTTTAATCTCGGTTTCTCTCACTGTAAAGTTTGTTTCTCGGCCACACAAATATTACGCTCAGAGACCTTTTTTGAAGTTCCATAAGAAGTAAAATTGTTGATTCAGCAGTAGTTTCAGTTTTCTGTGGCTTTGCTACTACGTGCTTTTAGAACTCCTGTGTAAGCAGGTGTTTCTCATGTCTTGATTGACAAGCTAGTTAACTAATTACATTTGAGAGTAACGCCTTCGCGATCGTGCTACACCCTGCCAGCAGGTGTGGTAACTAAGGAGTATTTAAACAAGAGCGTGGAAATTTTGGGAGTTTTAGAGTTTTAGCTTAGCTTTTAGGAGTTTGGAACGTGAAGCTTTTCCAGGAGCTTCCAGCTTTTGCTGTTAGACTGCGATGTACGAAGATTGCCCCGGAGCTAAAAGGTCGCCGGCCTGACTCCTGCCCTCTGCCCGAACTTTGAAATAAACTATTTAACCTATTGGGTTGGCAACAAAGTAATTGCGTTTTTCCGTATGTCAATATTTCTCCTGGCCAAAACTACTGAAGTTAATTATGCGAAATTTGGCACGTACGTGAGTTCTTCAACATAGGTGCTAGATCAGAGAGCATTTTCCAAAATTCGTAATCTTAGGGGGGGTAAGGGGCCAAAAAGTTCCTTTCACATATCCCGCGTGATCTCAAATAAAAATAGAGATATCCGTGAAATTCTTACTGTAAAATACAGCAGTCACGAATACCTAAAAATTAATTTCAGGACATTTTTAATATTGTCCTCTAAGGCGGATAGAAGCGAAAAAAGGGGAGGGTGGCCATCTTTTATGGACGAAAAAAAATACTGCCAGTGAAATTCTTACTTTAAAATGTAACAAATATGAATCGTACGTTCAGGCACAGCTTACCTGTAATTAAAAACTTGTTGAAAACTTATTTGCTTGAATTTTATACAAGAAAACGCAATTACTTTGTTGTCAACCCAATAGAAGCCCAATGGATTTGCGTCAATCATTCCAACAAGGGATGGCATAAGGCCCATTCTTTACATGTATAAAAATGATACCCCCCCCCCCATCTTTTTCAGAGTTAAAAAAATTATTATGACCAAAATGATGAATGATCAAAAATGTCCAATCAATAGTTCAATATTATGCAAGCTGATATGTGCAAAAGAAACATGATTTATATAACAAAACATTTTATTAAAAAAAAAGAAAAAAGAAAGAAAAAGAAAAACATTTGTGGAGAATGTCATTGGAGTTATACACTTATGCAAAGTTTCAGCTCAATCGATGATAAAAAGTAGATCAAAATTTCCAATTTTGAACTGGAACGACTTGATAACAGTGCTGGTTAATAAAAAGCTTTTTTTAAAAAAATAACAGAACTAGGTACAAAAATTTTGAAAATGAATAAGCATGAAGTTTAATCAAATCTTTGAACAAATTATTGGAAAGAAAGTTTTTACTTTGAAAATGAAAATATTTAAATTTATTAGAAAGGAGAAATTAATACAACTGAGTGGCTGTAAAAATTAAAATAAGTTGTAGAAAGCAAGCATTGTTTAAGGTTTAAAAAGGTTACATGAAATAGCTGTAACAGATGTACAGCATATAGCAAGTTTGTGATATTACATTATTCATAAAGCAAAAAGGTTTATGAAGAACCTCAATTACAGCACATAATAAATAAATAAATAATATGGAATAGAGCAAAATGTGATATTTTTAAAAAAGGTGCCTGATTTCAATGAATTTACATGTTTAATCAGTAATCAAGTTTTCATTAAAATGCTTTAAAACAAAATTTCTTACACAGTTAGCATAAGAGGCATGATCATAATTTTAATCAGAATCCATATTATGATTAAGTGTGCTCTGAAGTTTAAATCTAACATTACTTATGTCACAGCAACTATATATTTCAATAGTTTTCATGACTCTGTGGCAATGGCTTTAGTTATATTATTTTGTTAATCTTCAAAACATTTTTATAATATTTGTGATTTTAAAAAATACTTTTTTTTTTTTTTTACTACTGAGACTTTACTTTTTAAATCCACTAACCAAAGTGCTCTTTTAAATTTTAGTGAATGGCAAATGGTCTCAGTGGCAGGAATGGGGTGCCTGTTCAGCCACCTGTGGAAATGGCGTGCAAATTCGTAAAAGGTTTTGCAATGACCCGCTTCCTAGGAATGGTGGCAAAACTTGTATTGGGCTTTCAAATGAAGCTAAATATTGCAGCCAAATGCCTTGCCCAAGTAAGTCGAACTCAAGCATTTTTCATATTTTTATGAGAAATCCTTCACTTAGCATAGCTTTTAGAATTTCTATTTCAAAATTTATTAATTTGAACTGTTTCTTTAATTGTTGGGTTGTAATTCATTTTAAATTTACTTTCAGTATCACAATACCAATATTTGATAATATTGGCCATAATCACTACTAAACCCACTCCATTTGAGACAATGCATGCTTTGTTTGCCTTTCAATCTTTAGCGAGATTGACTAGTATTGTCCGACATTCATTTATGTTTTTCTTTCGTGGGACTGTGAAATGTAAAATGCTTGCACATATGATTGCTTAATTCTATTTTTCGGGTAAAGTAAACAGAAACAAACTGAGAAATTTAATATAAGAACCTTTCACAACTTTAAATATTGGAATACCGACATTGGGCAGTATTGGTCAAAATTGAATAAAACGGCCATTTTATGGCAGACTTCAGCGATCTGTGGTGATTGTTGTCATTCCGTTCTTTGGCGAGATCGATCAGTATTGCCCGATGCTGATCGACATCTTTTATTTTTCCATGAGATGAATCAAAATTAAAATATTGTTATATCTGATTTATAGCCTCCACTAATAGGGAAATAAACATACTATCAATTTAAGCTAAAAAACACACTTTTTAAAACTTTCAATATCGCAACACTCACGTTGACAATATTGGCCAAAATCGAGACAAAATGACCAATTTACACCGACGGGTGACAAGGTTGGTCAATATCGAGGCGATACTACTGTGCTACCAGGGTATATAGTACAGTAAAAGAACCAAAATCAGCTGATTCGAAATCCGCACTGTCTGTTCAATGAAATCTGCTCTACCAACTGCAAGCTCAGAAAACTGCAGTATAACTACGAAGTAAAACTAATGAGTAATTCCCACTGGAAAAAAAAAAATTAGAATTTGTGAACTCTGATGGTAACATTGATAACCTTCAGATGAGTACCAGTGACATAATTGACACTGAATTACAGTCACAAGATACAGACTGGCACAGTAACAACTCTAAGGATAGAGGATAATCAAAAGATTGATAAAATAACATAATGAAGGTTTGATGCTGACAGAGAAATATCTTAGATTTATATTTGTAGAACAGCAAAGCTGTGTTACAGAAGAGGAAATAATGACGGTATGGAGAAAAAAAAAAATATATATATATATATGTATATTTAAAACATCCTAGTCTTCTGTTATTCAACAAAAGTTTTAAAAATTTGCATATAATCATAATTTTGTTTATAGTATTATTCCTCTGCATTTGTATATTATGATTCTAGTTATAAGTTACATAATTTGCTTCATTTTTTTAAAACTTGTTTTATTATTATCATCTGGTTGGGGATGGAGGGAAATAGATTAATTTTTCTATTATAACAAAAGATCTGCCAAGTCGCATATGTCAGCTTATAGCGGTTCGGAGTTTTCTATATTTTTCTCCTTAACTTAGCATAAAAACAGGTTATGACCTCTTCAAAAGACCCTCACAGAGGCCATTATACCTTGGCTTAGATCCGTGTGTAAGTAGTCCGCTGTAATTCTACAAACAAACTATAAAAGGTCTGGAACCAAGCTATGCATATTTGGGACCTCTATTGTATTTATTACTTTTGGCTGGCACCAATGAAAGTTTTGGTATTATTTTTATGGGTGTATTCAGCATTCTCACAAATTACATTTCGAATTAAAAACAAGTTGAAACGAACCATGGGGAAATGCTATTTTCCACTCAAATTAAATTTAAGCATCGAGAGACATTTATTTTCTGAACATGAATTTTAAATTATGTAGCAAATTATGTATGTTATGTTTTAATTATGTAGCAAAAATTTGCAATTTTTTTCATGTTTCTTTACTTGCATAAAGATTAAAATACAAATTTAAAAGATTTTAAAAAATCATTGATTCACTATAATGGAGATGAAGGAAAATACAGTCTTGTTACATAGTTTAAATAGTTTTCTTTAGTTTTGATGCTAATAGCATTGTAAAATGTGCTAAAACTCCTGGAATATTGAAATTGAAAATTTTTAGATATCTCAATTAAAGATTATGTGTTACATTTCCCATAATTCTTGCATCGAAGCTTATTCAATTTTTTTCTAATTTTCAGTTAATGGGGAATGGGGTAACTGGATGGAGTGGGAAGAATGTAGTCAGTCCTGTGGTGTAGGACAGCGTCGAAGATTTAGGAACTGTGACAACCCTTTGCCTCAGTTTGGTGGAGAAAATTGTTCTGGTACCCATGTAGAAACATCCTCTTGCATTCATACTAAGTGCTCAGGTATTTACAACTTTTTTTGTTTTGTTTTTTACTATGCAGTCTTGATTAAATTATAAAAAGTACAATTAACTACTTTTGAGCGGGGAATGATGACAATTTTTTACCTAAAAATAAAAGATACAACTTTAGTTATGATTTGTAACCCTTCAAAGAAGGTTACTCTTTTATAAACACTAAGTACGTTTACAATATTAGTTTATCTACACGTATGTATGTAATAACAGCTATTCAGGAAAACACAGTGTCAAAATTTGGTAAAAAATAAGAACTTGTTAAATACTATCATAGCCAAACTTCTTTTTTTTTTTTTTTTTTTTTTTTTTTTTTTTAACTAAGTATTTTCTGTTAGATACTTCAAATTTTATGTATTCCCCTCCCCCAACGTAATAGTGCTACTTAGTATTTTTTAAAAATAGATTATACTAGCAGCGTGGCCCGCCATTGCCCGTGCAATAGAAGAGAAATGCTTATTGATCTTGAATATAGATTGTAAAGGGAAGGAATCTGAATTCTCCCACTGCAATGATAAAAAAAGGGCATGGGACTTCCCGCTGCAAAGAAAAGAAAAATGAACACAGCACCTGAAAGTATACAGAGGTTACCAGGAATCGGACATGGCTAGGCTGGAATGTGAATCCTAAACGGACGTGGGACTTCATGCTGCAATGCATGGGATATGTGGATGTGGTTCAACGAAAATATATGAATATGGCACCTGATAGCGTACAGAGGTTATCGGGAATTGGACGTGGCTAGGCTTCTCCCCTTTTACCTGTCTGTGTTCTAACAGTCATTTATCGCTGTTAGAACACAGGCAAGTGTAGCACAACAGGTTTAGTAGTTGCGTAGTAATACCTACGCAACTACTAAAACCAAACAAAGTCCAGAAGTCGGTATGAGATTGTAAAGGGAAGGAATGTGAATTCTCCCGCTGCAGTGATTAAAAAAAGGACATGGGACTTCCTGCTGTAAACAGTGGCGTAGCCAGAAATTTTTCATGGGGGGGGGATAAGGGAGTGAAGAATATACATTTTTTATGGCAAAAAATACTTCATGGGGGTTGTGACCCCCCAAGAAGTATTTTTTGCCATAAAAAATTGGGTCGTAAAAAAATTTTGCTATGTCACTGGCTGGCTGTAAAAGAAAAAGAAATGAACAGGGGACTTGCCAGCGTACAGAAGTTACCGGGAATTGGACGTAGCTAGGTTTCTCTCATTCTACCTGTTGTGTTCTAATAGTCATTTATCACAAATACCTACACATGTCATAAACTAATTATTTTTTATTTCAATTGCAATAAGAACCACTGATCGCAAATCTTTGGGCATCTATACAATAGATAAAAACTTAAAATAATTATAGATTAATTAAAAATCCAGGTTTATTAATTTAAAATCATGCGGGTTTAATTTATTTGTAAATATTTTATGAGGTTCTAATTATTTTGTAACTATCTTCTCGAGGAACTGATAATTCGTGTAAAATACTATCATCAAATTCTTCGGAACTCATACTTCCTAATGCAGCGATTTCAAATAAATCTCCATGTTTGTTTATTTCTGATGGATTCCCGTTTGAAGTGCAGGAGCGACCTTGAGAATGAAAAACTATATGAAAAAATGAACACTGTCAATTGTCTTGGTAATGCTGCCACATCACACCATGCCCATTTCCCCCCTCTTGTTTCTTCAATTACGGAAAGCCTCGGAGAAGGAAAAAGTGGCTGAAAATCTCTCAAAATATAAAATAACTCAAAAACTATTAATCTGATTAATTTCATTTTTACGACACTAGCTTTCTCTTGTCCTATTAGTCAATGTGCTAAATTTGGTCCAGATCCGTCGAACGGTCTGGACGTGTATAGCGAACAAACAAACAGACAGACTTACTTTCCTCTTTCATATATATAGATAATGTTTTTATGTGTGTGTTTATTTATGGACACCCTTGCTATATTGTTTTTTTTCCAATGCAGCAGGCACTGAAGACATTATCCATTGCCAAAACATATAACAAAATACACAATACAATACAAGAATTAATTAGAAGCAGACATAAATTCTTTAGCTTCCCAATAGTGGGAGAAAACAGAGGAGCCATCAAGTGGCAGACGCTTAAGAAGGTGGTCAGTAACCATCAGTTTGGTGCTGCAGCAGGAATTAAAGGGCCTACTCTCAAGACATTGATTCTATCCTACTTACAATATTATAATTATCAGCATCTAAACAGGAGTTTATGATTCACTAATTTGTTTTTGAATTTTAGAAGGAATAAGTAGTTTGGGAACCACTTATTATAACAAAAATTGTGTTTACATGCATAAGTATACTAAAGAAAATTTTATTCTATTGTATTGCCAAACACAGCTTTAAATTCTCTGAATTGATTTAAAGCTATGAATGTTAGTCTTAGGTGGCCACCAAATTGTAGAGTTTCACTGTTCTCTACAATTTAAAGCATTATTGCAAAGAGGTTTATTTCGAAATTTGCATTTTTCTCCTACCATCTACCAACCTATCCAGCGAAAGAACGTATGACTCTACAGATTTAATGCACATGTATAGGGTGATCTTTGATAAGAAGTATTCGAACCCAAGTCTTTTGGTCCACCATTCAACACCCTGCCAACTAGGCTACCACGACTCTAAAGAAAAAATATTGTATGATGTTCAGATTTACATAGTTGACAGGTTTGAATATGCTGTAAAAGTGTTTAATACTCTGACAGCTAGGCAAGGGGGTGAAGGCTCTCTTTGTCTCCCTTTATAGGTGTCCATGGTAAAAACTGACTAATTCACTGTGAGTCCTGAAAGAACTTATTTTCCTCCTGAAAAACTCCAGCAATTTGATATGAGAAATTGAGTAGGATCCCTGTATGTGTATTCCTGTTAACCATCTCTTTGTAAGATGTTTTTAAGTAATTGAACATGGTTCATAAAAAAATTATTAGATCTTTAACAGGTAGTACTTGACTAAAATTAATAGGTTTGAAATTCTATTTCATACTATTGATCTCTGAGACAATTAAGAAATTAGATGAACCTTTCGAGACTTCTTTCATAGTGATTATTAGCTAGCATATTGGGGGGGTGGGGCGGGGTAAAGCCATTTGTGATCCCACATTGCTATAAGACTCTAATTTATCTTTGAGTAAACTCCCAGACATTAGAGGCCGACATTTGTGCTATGACCATAGAGTAAACCCTGTATAAATATAATGCACGTTACATACATTTTATAATTCTGATGTCTGTTGCTTTTGAGGCCAAGCCTTTACCCATCCAAATAATATTCACATAGTAAGAGGGTGCTTTAATTAATATTTTATTTGTCAAAATTTCACCTGTATATAATAAAAATGTAGGAGTAATTTAGATTACATTTTGTTTGAAATGTAGATTATAATACTTTTCTGTTCACCTTTTAATTCCGTGGATTATATTTCAGTAACCTTTTGTTTCTTTCAATTTATGAATTTTAGTGGATGGTCAGTGGAGTCGATGGTCTGACTGGCAACCTTGCAGTGTCTCCTGTGGCAACGGCATTCGGTACAGGACTCGAGAGTGCAATGATCCAGAACCTTTGCATGGGGGGTCCCAGTGTTTTGGAAAAAGCAAAGAGACCGAAGACTGTGAACTGGAAGAATGTCCCGGTAAATAGTTAACCATTATGCTTCTTAATAACCATTTATAGGGAGAGAGGAGGAGGTGGAAAGAAATAATGTTTTTGTAAACAGAATGGAGACAAAGTAGCATCTACATTTGGTATTGTGCTTAAATGTTTACATGAAATTTAAGATTCATAACTACTATTTTGTGTGGGGCTAAACATTTTTCACTGTAAAATGTGGAATGCTGGAAATGTAAATAAATTTACTCTTTGCAGTTCATGGAGAATGGGGAGAATGGAATGAATGGTCCCTTTGCTCATCTTCTTGTGGAGGTGGAATCCGGGAGAGAAGTCGAAAATGTGATTCCCCAGCCCCTGCCTTTGGGGGTCATTATTGCTCTGGTTCCCATGTCCAGGTAGATTACTGCAACAATGCTCAGTGCCCAGGTTAGTTATCACTTTTAAGATTTTTCCACTGTTATTGTGACGCTCAAAATACTCATATTTGAAGACTGAATTATTACTGAGCTTAACACTCACATTATATAGAAATTCCAGATTATAATCTGCAGTTAAAGGTTTTACCCCTGATGTTGACATTGGCTATATTTTGTCAATAAATTTTGAACATCAGAGAATATCCATATAATTTTTTTAACAGTGAAAGAAAAAATAATAATAAATAGAAAACAAACTAGCCTGAAGAAAAAATTTACATATGAAAGGATATTTAAAAAAGGAAAATTTTTTCAAATAATCTCTTCAGTTGAAACTACCATGAAATATATTAGCTGTATGTACAAGTTTGTTACCACTGTTTTACATAAATGGCTTCAGCAGTAAGTAATGATCAAGAGTAAGTATTGCAAGACGTTCATGATCCATATATTTATATGGATCATGAACGTCTTGCAATAAACTTGGGCATCTGTCAACATAACCCCATAAAAACATGAGTTGATTTATATCTGCATCATAAAGTTATTCTTGATTGAAAGTGTCATTTTACAAACCGTATCTTTGTCATTTGGGGGATTCTAATTTTCTGCTTCAGTATGCTCTCAAATACTTGTAGTGAGACCACTATTAGTGAAAAAAGGCATTGTTAGTGGTTTCAATGCTCCCAAAAAGGTGATTTTCAAGTAGAAAATGGGCATAGTGGTGGAAGAGAGAATTTTTGGAAAAGGCAAAATTTGAAGTAAGACTAGTTTCAAAGTCAATAAAAATCAGGATCATTAGAAATGACCCAACAAACCATTTCAGCTTCAAATAATAAATGTATTACCAAACTTTTACAATAAAACTTTAAATTTCAGAGGGCTTGGAGGTGAAAACATCAGAAGGAAAGTTGTGCTGTGCATTAAATATGAACACAGGATTTCTTATCGTTTAGTTAAGTTCAAGGAGCCCATTGAAAAATTATGAATATCTCAATCACTTTTGATTTAATACACGCAAAATATTAAGTAACACAGTATGTTTTGATTGAATCCATATTATCATTAAAAATCTTCATTTTTGAAATTTATAATGTAATACTGCCATTACATAACTAAAGTTAAAAGATCAAAGTTGTATATAAAATTAAATCTTAAATGTTCAATTTAAATATTTAAATCCTCCATGCTACAGATGGAAGAAATACTTTATTTAGATAAATCTTATGAAAATTTTCGAATTGTAATCACAGGGAGCTATTTAAAATTGCACGAATTGTGAATTTACTTTGATAGGACATAAAATTTGAGTCAAATTTTATCAATTCAGAAATTCCAGATTATAATCTGCAAGTTTTTACCCTCAACTCAGTTTTCAGTTTATGCTGTCATTTTTTTTACTGCCGTAAAAGAAATTCTTTAGTTTTCTAACAAAATATTAAAACTTCACTAATGTTGATTTTTTTTTTTCCATAGGACCCTTTAAGAGAAACATAATTTTACATTTAATATGAAGCGTTCACTATTGCAAACTAGTAGTATGGCAGACCATTAAAAATTTGGATCCACAAGTTTATAAAATAGACTCTCTGTTGCATTCACATACGGATACTATTTCATTGCAACAGGTGCACAATTTCAAAATCAAAAGTGTTATTCAGACACAATAAGAAAATTCACGTTTTAAATGGAATGGTATTGTATTTTATTCAAGTTGTATTTTCGTATTCTATACCTCAAATTATAAAAAATATGAGGAAGGTTGATATATGCAGCCTATTAAAATGCAATTTAAAAAATAAAATATTTCTTTAAAAAATGAAACTATAAATTTTGAAAATTAATTTTTTATATTTTTTATTCAAAAGATTGAGATTGGTATAATTATTCTGTATGAAAAATTCAATTGCTGAATAGAATTTTATAAAGATTGTATATGGGAATGGGAAGCAATAAGCAGCAAATGAATTTTTTTTCCAAGTTTAATTAGATTTTAAGTGAGTAAAAATATTTTTTAATGTACTATATTTAGTATTTACACTTATTTAAAAAATATTTGTAAGTTTTATTTTCTTTGATAAATAAAATATGACAAAAAAAAAAAAAATTCTTAACCTTCAAACATCTGCAAAAGATGGCTGTACTGTATTATCTGAAATCATATTGGTTTGTTTTTAAGGAAAAGAAAGAGAGGGGGGGTGGATAATGTTTTTGGTTTGAGTTTTATAAAGACTTATGTATTCTATGTGGTAATGCTTTTAAAATATTATTACAGTATTGTATGGCTTCAAAATCATTTCACTTCTACTGACAAAATTAAAATATAATTTTATCTGTTCTAATGATACTTCCAGTCAAATGCACTACTTACTACCTTGAAAATTAGTTCTTTTACAAGGAAGTAAAATTTCTAAGTTCTGAAATTTCTAATCTGAGGTTATATATATAGTAATATAATATTTTTGTATAATATTATAATATTTTTATAAGGTTTTGGCAAAATAGGTACTGTTTTTTACATTTTTTAAGGCTTTATAAAGGCTTTGTCTCCCCCCCCCTGCTTAATTCAGCATAAAATCTTGATGCATAGGCATTACTAATATAAATTTTCCTCTTAATTAATAAAAAATAATCATAGAATTATTTTGAAACTTTGTTAAATAGCACACACAAAAGGATACTTTTCTCTTTATACTTTAAAATATCTTTTTTATGTCTATTTTACAAAGTCTTTTATTAATTTAATCTTTTAAAACCTGTTTTTTGTTCAGTGATCTTGTTAAATAGTAATCGTAAACAAGAAGTTCATTTAAATGTATTGTTATCTGTTATTATTTTCAGTGAATGGTAACTGGGGAGAATGGTCTCCTTGGGGTGAGTGCTCTTCATCTTGTAACAAAGGTCAGAGGAAGAGATTTCGCGCTTGTGATAACCCTGCTCCCGTGGGTGGAGGCCGTGACTGTTCGGGATCCGCTCAACAGATTGAGTCTTGTAGCACTCATCTTTGCCCCAGTAAGTAATGTTTGATTTGAAAATCATGAGTTATTGATGGTGAGTTTATAAGGGAGAGGTTCAGGAATAATTATTTGCACTTTTCTCCTCCAATAGTTGATGGAAAATGGGGTGAATGGACAGCTTGGTCATCTTGTTCAGTCACTTGTGGCATTGGCATTCGATCGAGGATTCGAGTGTGTGATAGTCCAGAACCTAGTCTTGGAGGCAAGGATTGTTCTGGAGAGAATGAAGAGCTTGAAGAATGTGGAGATGAAGCGTGTGATGGTAAGATGTTACTTCAAACTTGTATTTTACTTATATGTTTGTTTGTTTTACTTATATGTTTGTTAGGAGTCTGTCAAAAATATTCGAGATATTGAAAATCACACATAATATCTAATTCAGGGGTATATTTGAGTCGTGTGTTGAAAATATACCATCCAATCAAACTATGAAGTAAAATATTTTTACTTTTCTGATGACAAATGGTAATTTGATTGTTAGGAATTGTGTTAGAAGAAGATACACAGAATCTAAACAATAATTGATGAATTTTATTCAGGATTGCATAACTAGATATTTTTTTATACTACTTGTATTAGTTGTGATTTCATGTCATCTTCAGCTTTAATTTTACACAAAGCATTAAAGAATCTTCCAGCACGTTAACACACAAATATCTAAGTGACAGTAAAAATCAAGATAAGCGGAGTGACGGATTTTTTTCTTCAAGATAGTGGGGGGGGGGGAATGCTATTGAATCACATTACGTCAATTTGGGACTTTAAAAAAGCTTCGAAATAAGCAGAAAATTGAGCTAGACAAAGTCGAGATATTGAGAGTCAACTGTAATTAAACAATAGGATATGAATTGATTTTTTTCTTATTGAAAATTCTGAAAAATGTAATTATTTATTTTAGTTCTTCCTGTACAAGCAGCTGGCCATCTAATTGGTGTCATCAATGGAATAGATTTTGGATTATCAAGACTAGTATCTAACATGTCACAGATTGGCATGGAAAATAAGGTGACAGCTAAAATTGACAATGTAACAGGAGATATTGGTAATTATTTTCCTTCATAATTATTATTTATTATCTTGTCTCTCTGCAATCGTAGTTCTATTACTGATATTTTAAATAAGGAGTTATGGTCATAATAGCTAACTACTTGTAAACAGAAATTTTAACCAAAATATTTCATCTGACAGCAGAATAGATTTATTTTCCTTGACAGTAGTTTAAAAAGCTCTTTGTCTTAATTCATCGTTCATGAGCCTCCTGAAAAGATTTTTTAAAATTATTTGTGAAATGGCATAAAGACTAACACATTCGAAAATTTACTAAAAATCTTTAATTTATTTCATAATAAAGTTGCTTTGTGATAAAATGACTTATGCCCAGGCAGCCCAACAAGTTCTCTGAACATCTGTTAATGTACATAGAACACAGTGTTGCATATATGAATAACTTGATATTTTTGATGTTTCTTTATTTGTAGATATAAAAATACCAAAGTTTGTAATAACTATAGATAAATATCAGTAATTCAAAACTGTACCATCATTTTAATTTACAGCTATTAAACATTAATTTAATTGAGATAAGATAAATAAATTGTGTAAAATCACACATAAGAAACATATCAAACTGCTGTGATTACTTCACCAGAAAAATTTTCAGCCTTCTTCAGCAGTCAGCATACAATGACCCAGAATTGTGGGGACTGAAAGATAAACATAAAAGTGAACAGCAAGTTGCCAATTGAAATAAAGAAAAAGCAAGAAACCGGGGAGAATAAGAGAAAGGGAAAAAAGAAGGGTAGATAAAAATAAGGTACGAAAAAATAAAAGAAGAAAAAAATTACACAAAATAAGAACATACAAAAAACAATAGAAAACAGAACCTTCGACTGTACCTGGTACGGTTCCCATTTTTTTGGAAAGGAGCGTCAAACCATAAGAGATAAATTCACCAGCTACAGTGACAGAGTGAGAGTGCTGAGATGAAAATTCGAGTGAGCCCCCCCCCCCCCCCCCATTTTCTTCAACATGGATAAGTCCTTTTATACACTTTTGCTTTCCTTTCTTCCCTTTTTTTTCTTTATTTTAGTCAGCATGTTTTTTTTAATTGAATTTTGATACTCATGTATAACTTTTTAATGTATTATTCTTGTAAGTTTTAAGTATGTGTAATTGTAACTTTAAGTGAATTAAGTCTATGTGTTAAGGAAGAACAACAGTTTTTTGTAAAAAGGATGGAGATTAGCAACAAATTAATAAATTCTGTTATTTTTTTTTTATTAGTAACATATCATTCATTTTCTTTCTTCCAGCTTGGTGTCTTTGCACCATTTTGTTTTTCTTTTGTATGATATCCGACAGAATCTGGGAAAATGATAATTATCTTGGAAATAATTAAACACTATACGATCAAAGGCCCTTTTTCATTTCTTTTAGTTTAGCTAGGGAATTTTAAAGCTTTTTACCTTTTACTTTTTTTTTTAACTTGGAGAAATTTAGAGTTAGGATGAAGTCATGGCACTTCTTTTATTTCCCCACAGAAATGTAAATTGAAAAGATTATTTTTTTTAAATGATAAGAAGCTCCTTTTTTAGTTCTTTAGCCAAAACCTACCATTCATTTTCATGCATAATATTACCCGATTGTACCCAACTGAAAGCTGTGCAGAAAACATGTTTTTAACTTATCAAAAGTTTGTCTTACATTTTTCTTAAAAGGATTTTAGCATTATTAAAGAAATTTGTGTCATGTTGTGAATTATGAGTTTTTTTTATGATTCTGCATCATTATTGTCTCTTGTCCTTGATTTATGTAGCTGACTGGTTGAAGTTCCTGGTTCCCCTTTTGAATCCAATATATTGGACAACAGCATACGAGATTGGTGGTGCTGCTAATGGATATACAACAACTAAAGGATTTTTTCGCAGGGAAACTCAAGTTAATTTTATCACAGGTTAGGATTTGAATTTTAAATGAAGGATGCAGAAGCAAAATTCACATTTTCTTCTTAGATAATTCTTAGAAAGTGAAGAAATCTGACTAACAGATATAAAAAATTGGCTCTTTTTTTTTTTTTTTGACAGATTTGTAGCCTTAGTAACTACTTGCACATACTTCTAAACCTATAATAAATCTGGGAAAGCTAGATTCAGAAAATGTGAGTTTTGCAAATGTGTAGAATATGTGTTTCATAGTTAATTTTTAAAAAATATTCGCCACATAATATAAAATTATCTAGAAACTTATAATAGCTTGTGATAACAGAATCATACTGCATATACACTCTATAACAAAAAAATCAGTGCCACAAGAAGGAGTCCCCTGATTGTAATGAAATTTCGTATGCAAAGACATTCGGACCGAACATGCCAATGATTAAAATCTGAAGTGCAGTGAATGAACGATGCATTAGCGAATGTGCTGATGCATCGGAACTGCACATTCAGCAGGTGTATATAAGGAGCGATTCTCAATCTGATAGTTAAAATTTCTGTTGCATTTTGACTGCAATATCTTACATCGCGTGTAACAATGCCTCACTGAAGGATTTCAGCGCATTACGAGCAGATGTCGGAGTTTGAAAGAGGTCGTGTGATCGGACTGAAAGAGGCTTAATGGATGAATCAAAGAATCGCTCGACATCTGCAATGAAGCGATGCGGCCTATTAGATGATGCTGGCAAGAGTGGTTCAACAATGGTAGAACACTCACCAAATATCAGCGTCAAAATGGTAGCAGTCGACTGAGGGCCATAACATAACGGGAGGATAGAGTGATTGTCAGAGCAGCTGTCATAGCACCAGATTCGTTGCTATCAACTATCCACTATGTGGCCCGCTCACACATATCCAACATGACATGCCAAAGACGATTTAGAGAGCGGAATTTATGCTAGTGCCGACCGTTACGTTGGTTGCCTCTCACACCTGTACACTGCCAAGTCTGATTATGTGGTGCTAGGCTTGATCAACGTAGAACTGCACTAACTGGGCACGTATAGTCTTTAGTGACAAGTCCCATTTCCAACTGTGTCCAGACAACAACTGCAGATGTGCCTGGAGACTTCCAGGACAGAGGGGAGGATCCTGCACTGACTGTCGCACATCACATAGGTCCACAACAAGGTGTTATGGTCTGGGGTGCCATCTCTTTTGATAGCTGGACCCCTTTGATAGTCATTTCTGGCACATTGACAGCACAGCGTTACATTCCGTGACCGGTTGTGTTACTGTTCCTTTTGCAACACCCTGGACTTACTTTTCAACACGATAATGCCAGTCCGCATACGGCACGTGTTGCTACGAATTGTCTTGGAGATTTCCCTGTACTTCCTTGGCCAGCTAGGTCACCTGATCTCTCTCCCATAGAGCACATTTGGGATGTTATGGGAAGTCGATTGCAACCATCCGAAAATGTTGACGATTTAGCCCAACAATTGGAGACAATTTGGCAAGAAATTCTGCAGGACACCATCCGTGAACTTTATCAGTCCATTCCATGCCGGGTGACAGCTTGCATCGAGACCAGAAGTGGACCAATGCCTTATTGACTTCCTCCTTTTGTAATGGTCAAAATACAGTAAATCATTCGATTGTTCGGAAAGTTTAATTGTTTGTTTTTTTATGCTTGTTCTTTACATCCACCACTGACTATGGTGAATTCTGCACCCTTCAAACATTCTTTATAAAAATTATCAGCTATTGATTTTAAGATACAATTATTTTTTCCTTTTTAGGTCAAATTTTGTATATGACACATATTGCACGAGGACTTGATAAACGCGGTGTTCTGTTGGTCGATACAGTGCTCAGTGGAGAACTGCCGCATGTATTTGTTTCATCCTCAGTTTCACTGCATCCATACACAGGTACTGTTTTGATACACATTTTTCATTTCATGTATTATTTAAGGAAGCAAAGTAAGTAAATGATGAAAATAATATCTAGTCTTATCATGAAGAATTTACATGATTATGTTAAATTCGAAATTAAATAGCGTTATGTTGTGTCTAAAAATCAGTATTGAGTCATGATAGAAATTATGTCAGTTTTATTAATTATTAAGAATCTATATGTTTATCAAAAATTTGCATTATTTGTAATTTTTGTAATATATTGTAATTTTTTTATTATGATCTATAATTGAGGAAGCATTACTACCACAAATTTTGTCATATTTTAAAATAAATTTATGTTCATCGAGTAATATTTGTGGTATTTTATTTTAATGGAGTATTTTAATTTCTCTTCACTATTTTATTGTTTTTATGGGTTTTATTATACACAATGGACATAATTGTTTAGAAGAAAGGATGCTTAAGGATGAAAAGAATTTAATGATTGAAAATTTTGATTTAGAGCTTAAGATTTTAAGTTGTTTCTGAGGTGAAACACAACAGTTGAGGCTCCAAGATGACAGGTCTGATACACTTAGATGCACAATGTAAAATCACATTCGTCATCCAATGCTTTAGAACTCTATTTATTAAAGAAACTGTTAAAGATAAACATTTAAATATTGCAGAGTCTGATGGTGCCCCAGCATCATAAAAAATATTGTTACAAATTTCCAGTTTGTTCTGCTTTCCAAAGGTTGAAATTAGTCTAAAATTCATACTCTATGTGTCAAATAATTAAATTTTGCATTTTGTTGCATCAAAATCGGTTAAGTAGAATGTGAGATATGGAGTTTTGTGTGTCCTCATTGGTTAACATAGATTTCCTCAGAATTCTCAAGAAATATTGGCTCTAGAGCTTAGCTGACTTCACTTTTGGGGACTTATTTTTGGTACCAAGTTTGGCAATATTTCACTAAAAAGTCACCAAACTTGGTGACATTTCAGACATTTAGTGCAATTTTACCAATGGGGCCTATAATGTTTGTTTCCTTGCATTGGTGTTATGCAATAGCCTAGTATTACTCATTTACATTTTTATGGCATAATGAAAATTCGAGATTTATCAAGAATCTTGTGGAAATGGGTCTTCTGGAAATTTCGCGTAACATCAGCAATACCTGTTTAAAGGAGACAGGACAAGCTGAGTAGTCAATTGTCATCAAATGCTCATTGAGTTAGTTCACTGCATTAGGCTGTGAATTGTGCTATTGTAAGTGATATTTTGCTTGTTTTTAGAAGCTTGCTTTTAAATACTGTTAATGAATACTTTAGGAATATATGTCAAGTTTCCAATGAATTTTAGCCTGTGGAAGTGTTCTATTTTGTGTGTAATATGGCATCTCAGAAAGCTTCTGTAATGAGCTGATTGCTATAAAGCAAGTTACTGGCTGTCAATGCCTGTGAATTTTGTACAGCAGATTGTTCAACGGAGTTCTCGAAGGAATAAAATTTGTGTTCCATCCTGAAAAGTGTACTGTTTACTAGAACTTTCCATATACGCTGAACTTTCAAAAAATGACCCAAGACTCAAGCAGTGTTTTCTGCAACAAAATAGTGAAAAGTGAAATGCAAATTTTGAAAGGCGATGTTAGTAAAAATGAGAACAGAGATATAAGTTAAAATGCTTGAATTTAAATAGGTTAACTTTAAGAAATAGAAAACATATGACAATTAATATTTACATCGCATGTCTGTCTACCAGAAGAACTCCCTCAAATGCCTCATTTTCTAAGGGAGTTCTTTCCATAGACAGACAGTAAAAGCAGCTTACACCTAAGTGTTTGCATTCTGTAATATAAAAAAATACTCTGATCATGAAAAATTTTAGTATTCAGATTTTCATGAAAAAATCGAATTTGACTAAAATTTAACAAGTTTTTGTGATGCCTCAGCATACGCATGTATGTATGTAAGCATGTTCAGTTCCTTTTGACTTAGTCTGTCAGTGACATGTGTACTTAATTGGTGTATCTCGAAAACTATCAACTGTAGAATTCTGAAATTTTATATTTAGTATTTAATATTTAGTTGTGCACCTCCCATTTTGATTCCAATCCACAGGCTGATTCATTTCAAGGCCACCCAAAAGAATTTCAGTATGTTAAAGTCTATTAACATCTTCAATATATTTAGCCTATAGACCATCATTGTTTGGTCAGTGTCCAAAATCTTACAACTGTCATCAAAATCGGTAAGTTTTGCTGAGATATTGTTAAACTTGGTGCCAAATACAAAAAGAACATATCTCACATAACTCAGAAACATTTAGCCGTAGGCTCCTAAAATTTTGTACATATAATTGTTAACATCTCTTTTGTTGTACATCTCTTTTGTGGATTGCAATTGACTGTGGCTTATTTACAAGGTCACCCAATTGACTTTCAATACATCAAAGTCTGATCTATAAATACCTTCAATACATTAAAAATCTGTGGTCAATTTCTATTTGAGCTATACCTATTATCTGGAAAACTATTGCCAAGCTTGGCAACTTTTGGTGAAATATTGCCAAATTTGGCTCCAAAAATAAGTCTATAAAGCAACTCAGCTTGCCAATATCCCTTGTATTTGTCTGGAAATCACTAAACTTTAATATTACTGAAGTATTGCATCTCAATTTCAAATGAAATAAATTTAGATGAAGTACATAAACAATATGTATAATTTAGCAGACGTATTAAGAAGTCATAAGGTGTCCATATCAGAATTTTTTTTTCAGCACACTCTTATAATGTATATAAATTAAAATAGTTAATTTCTTTTAACTTGTAGAAGACTATGTTCAGATTGGTCCTGGTACAATATATGCATTTTCAACTAGAACTTATGAAGTGGATGGCCATATTCTACCCTATTCTTGGAATCATTCAATATACTATGATGAAACTCTTGCTGGAATGCCATTTCCATCACAGAAGCTGTATGCAAATGGAATTGAGAGTTGTTATGATGAAGAATTGCAAGAAATGACTTATAACATTTCAGCCTCTATTGGAAAAGGTTTTTATTTCTTATTTTATTTATTTATTTTGTTATTGTTGTCAGCTTTGATTGTTTGTCATACAAAAACAAACTTCAAATGTTTTACAGATATGTTTTTAGAATGAGTAGCTATTTTAAATAAAATTATCTCTCCAAAACCTTAAAAATATTTTTGAAAAGCTAATAACTTTGAAGCTCCAAAAGATTTATAATTACTCAGTAATTTTTTTAAAGGAATAGCAATCTGTGAAGAACGTTTAAATTAAATACATCACAGCAAAGATATACGATAAGCATAAAATTTTACTATCAGAATGACAGCCATTGTTGTTTTCCATTTTGTTTTTGTTCTGCATTTGCATTGATTTGCTTTGAACTCTCTTCATAATGAGCAAAAACCCTTTTGTATTTCTCTATAAATAAAATACAGGTGTAGTTGAAGTGAAGTCGATAACATCAGAAAACTTGCAAATTATAGAAATAAGACCTATGCACTTTTTTTGTGAATCCTTTGAAATATTAAATAAAAATGGCATCATCAATGACATGAAGTGCACATCCATTGATGATATTTGGTGTGCCCACCTCGAGTGCAGCAATGGTGAAGAACCAGATGCCAACAGAACAACCTGATGATGGCCGTGTTGTTGGCCGAAATATAGCTTTTAAGTCTTTAAATTGTAATTTTTTATGTTTTAAACTAATGTCATAGAACTGTTTTATTTTTAGCGTTTTTAGATATAATTTGTTGGATTGAAAATCTTTCAAGGTTTCTACAGACCTGTAAAGTCAGGGAAATGAGTTTTGGTCAGGGAAAGTCAGGGATTTGGGAAAAAAGTCAGGGAAATTAGCAGAAATTGAAGAAAGGTCAGGGAAATGCAAGAAAAATTGAATTTTGTGGTAAAATCAAGAAAATATTGGCTGTTTGAACCTCATTTTCTCATTCAACCTTATAAATAATTTTAAAATGTGTTCTTTATGAGCACATCTTGTGCAGTTGATATAGGCTTAATTTTATCCTAAATTATTATCAAACATGGTTTTTGTTAGAATCCAGTGATGTCAAATAAGATTCTTGTATGTATATTAATTTTTTTATTATTATTATTTGTAAAAAAATTTATTAATGAAAAGATGTAATATTAAAAATAGGAGTGCAAAATTTGGGAAAGCACGCTACATAAAAAGTCAGGGAAGAGCGTGATAGATGTCAGGGAAAAGTCAGGGATGTAAAAGCTGTGAAATCTGTAGAAACCCTGATATAGTTTTTAAGTCTTTAAATTGTAATTTTTTATTTTTTAAACTAATGTCATAGAAATGTTTTATTTTTAGCATTTTTAGATATAATTTGTTGGATTGAAAATCTTTGTTACCATTTCATTGAACAAGCATTTTACTGCATAAGATAAAATTTTAAAATGTTAAGTATGTAATTAATGTATGTATGTAAATGTTAAGTAATGTATGAAATTATTTACTCTCAGGTTATTTAAATGAAGAATGTGCTACTGGTTTCTTCTTGAGTTCAGATGGCTTATATTGTCTTGGTAGGTTTTATTATTTCATAATAGTTCATATGCTTGTATAATGCAACTCAACATAAAACTACTATTTTATTTTATTCTGTGGTTTATCAGTTTTTTTAAGAATCTGTACAAATATGTTTAAGCTATTGAAAGATATGTTTTCTTTATTATTAAGAATCAGGCTTTATTAATTATTAAAACACTTTTTTATTAACAATAATTTTTAATAAGTAATTATATATGACTGTTATTAAACTGTTGATTATTTACAGGAATGTGCTATAAAATATTTAATCTTAGAAATTGTATTACTAATAAATTACATTTAGTTAAAGTGAACAATTGTATACAGTAAAGACAGCATTAATTAAAAATTTGAAGCAAATATACAAGGGTTAACCAATAATCCCTGGTCTCTACTATTCTGGATTTTTGTCTTTGTATGGTAAATATGTTTAATAAATTAGATAATGCAAATTTTGTAAACATAATATTTTCTACTAAGATACCTTTCCATAAAGTATATTGTGTGTAGGAAATGTATATTTATGTTTTCTTGTTATTTGTTACATTGTTCAGATATTGATGAATGTCATGATGAAAATGAATGTTCTCACATCTGCAATAATTTTCCTGGAGGATTTGCATGCCAATGTTTTGAAGGATTCTCATTAGATTTAGATGGCAAAAAGTGCAATGGTAAACTATTCATATCAATTAAGTTTCAAAGTAGTTAAATTTTTTGTCATTGTTCATTTATATATATATATATATATATATATATATATATCATTTTTTTAGTTGCTATTATTAAGTATTGTTTTGCTGTATATTTTATTATTAACCAGTTGTTCTACACAGTTTGAATCTTGTTGTCAATAACAGTTATTCCATTCATTCGGTTATTGTATGCCCCCTTTTTTCATTCTTTTGTCTTTTTAATAAATTTCATTTACTTTTTCTTTTTAGTTTTTATTAAGTTACATTAATTTTTTATTATTATATTTTTTTTTCTTTATTAATAACTCTCAAACTGTTTTTGCTTTGTGCATTCTTTTCTATTTATACAATTATCAACTACTTTTTAACTATCAGTACAATGCATTGTTTTCAGTTATTTTTATTGTTTCAACATTATTATTTACATTCCTGCAGTTCTTTTTCCGGGATAATGTAACGGGACAGTGTGATACCCTCTAGGCTCATGTGCTATGATTTATTCTAAATTGCCTTTGTCATTGCATTACATGTATTATAAAAAATATAATCAAATAGTATCAATAAATCTTTAAAATAAATACTTGAGACCTTTTACAGTTTTGTAGATTTAAATTAAATTTAAAAGTTAAAAATAATTAAAAATTGTTTTAAATAGCACTTTTGGAGGCTGCTTTAGCTCCATCCTCAATATCCCAGTCATGCACTGATTTTCTTTCATTTAAAATCGCTTTCCAACTGGGATTTATTTGAGCATGCATGGTATCATTGACTGCACCATCTGTAGTTAGCTATTTTTTTATTTCATTGAAGTTAATATTTATGGGTATATTTTGGGTTATTCTTGAAAGCGCAATACTCAATTTATTGTATTTGATATTGATTTATTATTGTGTTTGATAATTTATTTTATTTGATATGATCCTATGTTAATTGTGCAATAAAAATCTGCTCTAATGAAGCTTCTTTCAGAATTAAATGTCATTAAAAAGCAGTGTGAAAATGCAGGATACTCTAAATACCTTGTATATATAAAAATAGAATTTAAAAACTAGAACTTATGACGATGGACAGTAACCAAAACTGAAATACACTAATGCCATTCCATACTGCAGAGCAGAAGCTATAAATATCTCTAACGAAGCAGCTAAAAAGATATCAGAATGAGACAGGATGGAGGTGAAGCAGCCGCCAAAAGTGCTATTCAAAAGGAATTTTAGGTGTTTTCAACCTTATAATAAAATTTTATCTTTTTGCGTGTTTAATAAATAAAAAGAAGCATTTGTGTTATTCAAAATTATGATTGTTTAAGTGTAATTTAAATATAAAATTAATTATGGAATTTTCATTCTCCATAAGACTTTTAAGTTTGCTTATGTCTAATACAATGTTTTACTATTTTAGATGTGAATGAGTGTGAATTAAATTTATTCAAATGCTCTCAAAATGAAGAGTGTGTCAATACCATTGGATCTTACAAATGTTTAATAGTATGTAAAAATGGATATGTACGGAGTGAAGATGAATTGTATTGCAAAGGTAAATTATGCAATTACTCAAAAAAAGATATATATAATGTTATATTTTATTAAATTGCTTTAATGAACGTTTTTAAAAGGGGCATGTCATGGAACTTTAAAATAAACTTTAGCTAGATTTCCCTAATAATTTTGCATTACTTTTAATATGCATTGTCTTGTTAAATTATACACCTTATATACCCACGTATAAGTCAAGAAATTTTGGACAAAGAAAAGGCTTTAAAGGGGCCAACTTCTGCGAGGGTCCATATATTTTTGTTGTTGTTGTTGTTGTTTTTAATCAGAAATCAAAAATGCCCTTTTCAAAGACAATAGTTCTCTTTCCGCATTCCATAACACATTGACATCATTTACTGTCGATATCCATACCAGGAGAGAAAAAGAGGAAGGCATTGTTTTTCAGTGCTGGGGTGGGGATTTGAAGGCTGAGTGATGGGTTCGTTGTTCCGGGCAATGACTGTACGTCTACCTCTCCTCCAATACTAAATCTGATCTTGAATCAGTTTAACTTAGTACATTACTACTTTACCATATCATGTTATCAGTAGTGTCATTATTATTATTCACTATTATTAGTTTAATTTTGTTATAATACTTATGTACATTATTATCTTTATTATTGTATATTTAGTACTTTCTTTTTTTTTCAGATGATTTTGAATAAATGTTTTTTTTTTTTTTTTTAAGTTTCTTCAAATTCCTTGATTGCGAAACTGGGGAGTCCATTTATATGCGGGTTAATGCAGTATTTAATAATAGAATAGCCTTTGATGGTTTTAGACTACTTTTGAAATTTTTAATAAAACTTAAAACTGTTATATGTTAAAAACTTGCCACTTATTTTTGATTAAAATATTTCCTCAGTGTATCTTAGATGTTTTATAAATACTATTTTATCCTTCTTACAGATGTCAATGAATGTGAATTAAATATACACAACTGCAGTCAAATTTGTTCAAATAGTATTGGAAATTACAGTTGCAATTGCCATGAAGGTTTCCATTTAGTTGGTAAAACTGAATGCTTTGGTATGAAAGATTTCATTTTTTACTTGAAATATTTAACTTCTTCATTTTAAAATATTTAATTATGCTTATCAATTTTTAATCAATAATTTAATGAATAGATATAGATGAATGTCGCATGTTAGATGAACCATGCAGCCACTTCTGCACTAATACCATAGGCAGTTTTACATGTTCATGCCCACCAGGTTTTGAGTTGCAAGGAGACAGTATGTGCATTGGTATGCTTTAAATATTTTATCCTGTAACTTTTCAACTGTGTAAAATGAATCTGTTTTACTTTTTATGCATAAAAAAAGACATTTTTATTTTATTTATTTATTTTTATAAATCTTATTAGCAGTGTGCTGCATAGTGGCATCATTATTTAAGATTTTCCAAAAGTCATCCCCAAAATAGCTACACCAAAATACGTTCTAGAAAAGCTATTTACTGACAAATTAATTGTTTTGGTAATCAATATTTTTCCCCATCTCCCATTTTTTAATAGCAACAATCGTTTCCTTTTCAAGAACAAATGGTCAACCTATTATCATATTTTCAATTTTATATTTCTTGATTTAAATGAAAAATTGTCAGTTTTTTGTTAGGAGCACAAAATATTTGTAATGTAGCAAACACAGGCATTCATTTGAGTTATCTGCCATAATTCTAGTGCAAATAGAAGTCTTTGAGAACAATTATTTTATTTCATTTGGATTTCATCCCAATACCTGTAGAGTGATCCTAATCAAGAGATACATCTTTCCTGCCATAATACTTGCTAGATCATTCCAGAAAAAAAAAAATAGGACTGCAGATAACAAACTTGGCTAATGTATTGCCTGTGTTTGCTACATTACAAATATTATGTGCTCCTAACAAAAAACTGACAATATTTCATTTAAATCAAGAAATATTAAATTGAAAATATGATAATAGGTTGACCATTTGTTCTTGAAAAGGAAACGATTGTTGATATTAAAAAATGCGAGATGGGGAAAATTATTGATTACCAAACACATGCCCTTTAATTGTTCTAAGGAAAAGTACGATTATTCTGTACACCTGGTTGGCCAGTCAGTGATTTTAAGCCAACCTTGGCAAAACTTTTTTTTTTACGCCAAGAGTGGTAGTTTTTTGTTTAGGCAAAGTTTTTCCATTCCTGATCATCCACGTAACATTTTTAGGGCACTCCAGCCTTTATTGTCCATTCACGGACAGGCACATCTTCTTTTATTCACATCAGTATGGAAATATATCACATGTTTATATTTAACTACATCAATATCCAGGTTTGGATGGTTCAATTTTTTTTTAACCATTGGTTTAAACGATTTTTTAACCCCGACTTTTTTTTACTTGTTTTTTTGTTTTCTATAAAATACAATTTCCTTTTTTACAATACAAAACTCTCTAACTGCATAAGGGCTTATTAGGTTGATAATTTTTAATACTTTCTTTCGTTTGCAAAATAAAGTGATTAAAAACACATTCAGTATTGCAGCCAGTTACATAAATTTGTTCAAATATGTATCTGTATGTAAAATACAATTTTTAATAACTTGTATTTATTTATTTATTTATTGTATATTTGCATTCTTTTTAGGCAAAAATTTAGACAAGTTCATATTTTAACTTAATTTCTTATGGCTTTAAAATCATTTTTGAAGTTAGAAATCCAGTAAGATAACAAAGAGGTAAAAAAGCAGAGGGGAGGGGGGGGGGATTTAGCAAAAAGTTAAATTACTTCATAAAATATTCCATAGTTGAATTTCTTATCTTTTATTAAAATAGATCTTATGTAGCATAATTGAAATAGTTTATGAATTTTAAATGCTCAATCACATGTTCTATATGCTTCATTTATGTAGTGTTTGTATAAATAGTTACATTCAGAAACTAAACTTTTAATCATGGTGCCTCAATGTTGAAAGTAAGATCGCTAAGCTTCAATACCACTGAAAAAATACCTATTATATTAATAATTAATATGAAATTGTTTCAATTACGCAAGCAAAATGAACAAAAGAAAGATTAAAAGAACTTCAGTGACAGCTAAAGCAAACCAGCTAACAGCAGCACTGCAAATCAGCATGTTTGCGCTCTATGCCATGAACGCTCCATTCAATTTGCATCAAAAAAGTATTTAAGCTGCATACGCTGATTTTCAAATGTTCGGAGCGTGATTTCTTGAGAATGCCTGTGAGGTGTGTCCAAACCTTTCATTCAAATCGGTGATTCTTAAGGTCGCGACCTTTCCTTGTAAGTTACAAAAAATAGCATTACGTGTTTTTTGTATAGCTAAATTTAAAAAAGTATTATTTTATTATATATTTAATATTTATTTTGAATAATCATTTACTATTTTAATGTCTTTTTCAAATAGCATTGTTTTTTCCTAAAATTGCTTAAAAACCAAAACCACCTGGTTTAAATGAAGAAAACCCAGTGTTCCTTTCCTTTTTTTTTCTTTTTTTTTTGGGGGGGGGGTAAGGATTGCAACCCTGATAAATATTTGTTTTTTTTCTGCAAGATTATTATGTTTCAAAGACTACTGCATGAGTTTCATCAACACTACAAGTTCTTGGTGAGAATGTCTTTGATATTCTTTTCTTTACCTTGAAGAAAACTTTGTGAGATCTTTTAAGATCTTCCAGATAATAGTTTGTTGAACGGAATCAAGTAGAAATTGGGCTTCAAGTAGAATTGGGGATCAAGTAGAAATTGGCTGAGAAAACAACCCTCTTGCTCACTCTTTTTTTTGACACTGTGGTTTTTTTTTTTTTCTCTCTCTCTGTCTCTTCTCCTTCCCAATGTTTAATTCCAAACATTATGGATTTTGTATAGCTTGTTCACAACAACAAAACTATGAAATTAAAAAAAAAAATACTTTTAGCAGAAAAATGTGTGCTTGCTGAAGATTTGTCATGTTTTATGCATCTATTTAACTGCAGACAATCCTGCATATATTTACAACCTTTTGTCCAGTTCTGTTTTTAAATTTTGACACTTTTGTGGTATTTCAGATATCGATGAATGCTTTGATGATCTGCACACTTGCTTACCTACTGAAATTTGCAGAAACACTGTCGGAGATTATGAATGTCATCCTAAATGTGCAGATGGTCTTGTGAGTGCCTCTAATGGATCTTGTATTGGTGAGTTTGTACAACTATTATGAGTAATGTATAACTGATCAATGAAACATAAAAACATATTCATCTGCCGTAATTATTCTCATACTGTTGAAGGCAGATGACACTACCCAGTCAGCAAGACAGCTCGGTAAAAAGTCGGCTGACTATCTATTTTATCGGCTTGTAGTAGGCTGTTTTCGTCTAACTTCGGTAGAACGTCCGCTGGAACTCCCCTCCCAACGTCTGATTCATCCATCGCATTCAAACGTTGGGAGATGACCCATAAGAGCTCCCATAAGAAGTTCTCGGTCTGTCGTCCATTCCGCACGTCGTACCAAGGTCCATGGAAAACTACTGCAGGACTATTTGCAGATGGCGCTGACAGTTTCCTTGCCAGTTCTATTGTTTAGCTTTTCCCCAGGACTGCTTCGTCATTCTGTGACGTAGTCGAGTCCCCGTTCCCGTTCGTGTTTCTTCTTTTGTAGGCGCGTCAAGCTAGTCTAAATTAATCCTGGTAAGTAAATATTTTTAAATTTATGTTCCTTGTAGTATTAGTTTTCATATTATAGGTCACGGATTAAACTTGATCTTTATATAGTGTATTGAATATAATTTTAATCGGCTCGATAAAAGTTATCGAAAGTTACGTTATGTTCTTGTGCAGCTGCACTTGCTTCCATTACTGCGTTTCTTATTATGGATTACTATGTTTCTTAGTTATTACTTTCCTTCGAGGTATGCGAACAAATTGTCGGGAAATTGTCCGGAGATGCGGAGAATCGCTCGGGGAATTCTCGGGATATCGTCCGGGACCGCACAGAATCGCTCCGGAGGGAACAGTCCAGGGACCGTTTCCCAACCTGACATCCCCAACCTACAACGGAGGTCTCGCGCCGAGGTCGGGCGGGTGAAATAGGGGTCGCGTGAAGACAGTTGGCCAAGATGCGGCCGGGGATTTCTTGCTGCTTGGGTATGCTGAAATCAGACTCGGACACAAAATTAAAAAAATTTTGCGCTTCATCTTTTCAATCTTACAGTTATACCGGGTGACTCAAAATAGATGTTAAGGCGATTATTTTTAAAACCCTAAGTGATCAAAATGTACTTCCTATTAGAAAAGTTCGTCGAATTAAGAGTAGCTTTCATTTAGGGCATTTCTTTTACTGGGGGTTGTATACATATTAAAATATGAAATTTAATTTTTATACAGTCCCTCTTTTCCTGTTCTTTATATTTAGAAGATTGTTGCTCTTTGTCTAAGAAAATTAATAAAACAAATCCTCTGTCTCTAAGTGAAATAGTTAGCGAGAAAATTAACTTTGAAACTGATGACTTGCACCACTTTACCTACTATGTTGGCATCAGTTTTTAGGCAAAAAATCTTTACTTTAGGGGACCCATTAAGGGTTAATAAAAGATAAATAAAGATCCCGTTGTTGGGAAAAGCAATTAAATGTGTTCAAACATGTGGAATTAACGGGTACAGCTTTACCTAAAATGATCGGTGCTGCTTTATGAAATGAGTGATAATGTAGTCTTTTAGAGAGTCATCCACTCATTACATCACGCTTCTAGAGAAGGATTTTTAAAATGTAAAAGAAAATTACCAAATAATGGTGTAGGTTACTATGATGACTTTCACCAGAAACTGCCAAACATGCTTTACAAGAAAATTCTAGCCAAATAAGATTTCAAGGGTCAATTGTGTCTATCAAGTGACTATTAACATACATTAATGTCAGCTGAAAAGTAATTACATTTTTCTCACATTGGAGACATCCCCTTATTGCTTGGTGACAAATGCCAAAATTTTCTAATTGATATATCTCGTAAAGTATTCCACGTAGAGACACGGGATTTGTCTTATTCATTTTCTTAGGCAAAGAGCAACATTCTTCTCAATATAAAGTGTAGGAAAGGAGGGACCATATAAAAATTAAATTTTATATTTTAATATGTATACAACTCCCAGTAAAAAAAATTCCCTATTTGAAAGCTACTCTTTATTGGACGAACTTTTCTAATTAGAAGTATATTTCGATCACTTAACGGTTTAAAAAATAATCGCCTTAACATCTATTTTGAATCACCCGTTATACCAGCTTTGATTGCTGGCCTGCTTAGCCTAAATCTTTACTCAGGAAATAAATAAACTTATTTTTGCAAGAACTCGAAGCTTTTCAGGTCCCAAAATGTATTTTGTATGAAATCAAGCACAGGGATCTCAGTGCTCACTCTTTTTCAACCTGATCAGGGGTGGAAGGTGGGAGGGGAGAGGTATAATAAAAGCAAACAACAGCAGCCGAGTGAGTGAATGCTGACATCCCTTTCCTTGGTGTATCACTGAGTGCATTATGCCTTGATCATTAGAATGTTCAACATTCTTTTTACTTTCTCTTTTAAATCGGATAAGTTTTCTTCTTCTGTAACCTCTTATGACAAACTTTTTTTAAAAAATTAAGTTTTCAGTTAAATATGTGATTGAAATGGAAAACCTCTGCTCAGCTTTGAATCCAAAAAAATATTCTTGATTTTAATTTCGATAGAAAGTTTTCACCATTTTGTGGTTATTTTGAATTAAATGATTTCAAGTTCACAAGCATCTATTGTACAAGTGATTAATTCCTTTTTTTTAGATGTAGATGAATGTGAGTCTGTAAAATCAGCTTGTCATTTCAGTCAAGTGTGTATAAACACCTATGGAAGTTTTCACTGCTCTTGCTACAGAGGCTACTATTCAGATGGACCTGGTAAACCCTGTCATGGTGAGAATCAATGTACTGCTCTTACTTGAATCGAGGGACAGTTTTATTTTGTAGAAAAAGCTGATAACAACTAATAAAAATTGAGGCACTTACAAAAACATAAAAATACTAGTGTTCAATATCAAGAGATTAAAATGACATCAATAATTAAGTTAAGTACATGTCTTAATTTGTTTTATGCATTAATAGCATGTTTAAAATTGTTTGGCCTTTTTTGAATTTCCAAAAAAGTATTGAGCTTCTTGTTAAATCAAATTTTCAGAAATATTTATCATTAAAAAAAGTTGTTTATTTTCTATTTTGCTTTGATTTATAGTTATCTGGAACAGGATTGACAACTTTTCGATGCATCATTAAATTAAAATAACATCGAAACCAGCATATTATATTCATCGTTTCAAGAACCCTCTTAATATTTTTGCAATTACTTTTAACTTATAAGCAGTTTCACTTAAACTTACAATTTACTTTACTAAAAACAGGAAACTATCTTTACATATCCTTAGCATCCTTTCTTAGTAAATAAATTCTTAAAACTGTTTAAAGGTTTCTATTATTATGCATCTTCTTCATTCCAAATTTATGTAATTTAATATTGTACTGCTTTTTCTACTTTGTGAATAAGAAAAACTTTAAGACAAAATAAAATTTACTAAAAGAACCCTTTTTTTTTGGGGGGGGGGGGGGGGTAAGCTCATACATTTGCATAATAAGTAGCACTAAGCTCTCCTTAAAAAGATCTTAGCCCCCTAAAAACATTCAAAAAGTCTATTCCATTATGCCAATAAGCAAAATTGTTTTATAACTTTAAAACTAAAGTATAATGAAATACTTGCTTTTTATGTCATTGAGACAAACTTTGGGGTATTTTTAAGTTGTAATATTAAGCAAATTTAAATTTGTGTAAAAGATTAATTTATTTTATTTTCATAATTGAATTACTCATTAATTCATGAAATGGTCAGGCTTTAATCCATTTCATTACTTAAAATGGTGTTACATTTGTGAATAGAATTTCTTTAGAAATAAGTTTTCTATGCATATTTTAACTAGCTTTAGTGTTAATGATAATATATTTTAATTAAAACTTATTAATTAGTTAACTTTTACCTGTTATTTAAACAAAAAATTTGAAGCCCAGTTTTTTTTTATGAATGTAAGCAATTAAAAAAAAAAAAAATTTTAACCTTTGTTGCATCAAAAATCCAACTCTGATTTGGAAAGAATGATTTGGTTTAAATAAAAAACCCTTGAAATAGTTTTATTGCTTTTAAAATACATTATTACTTTAATACGAGGGTTATTTGGAAACTAAGGTCTGAATCACCATAGAAAATTGAATGTCGCCTGAACATCGAAATACGCAAAACTCCCAGCTGCCTTGCCCGTCGAATGATGCCATTTTCATTAAAATTGTTGCAACTTACTCTGTACAGTATCAATTGAAATTGTTTAAAAGAATTGATCAGCCCGCTGACTGTGAAATTCGATCTGTGATTCGATTTTTAACTGCAAGAAACCTTTTGCCAGCAGAAATTTATCAGCGAAGCTTTTAAAGATAAACTGGAAAATGTCCATGATGAACTGCGATCAGGCCGACCAACAGTGATCACAGAAGATTTGGTCAATGCCGTGGAGAAAAAGAGATTCGTGAAGACGGCCGATTCACAATTTCAACTTTAGAACTGGAATTTTCGATTGTGAGTATAACAACTTTGCACAAAATTGTGTCTGAAAAGTTGAATTTTCACAAAGTGTGTGCTCGTTGGGTTCTGAGGATGCTTACTAAGGAACGCCAAATGAAAAGATGGTTTGTGTGGCTTTTTTTTTTTTAGCACTCGGGTGCTATTTCTTTTAAGCACGGGATTTTGTCTACGCAGCGCACTGTGGTCACTTTTCCGTTTTATTGGTTATGTAGGTATTCAGTTCAGGTATCATAATATCCAATCTCTAAATGCTCACTATGATGATATGATAGCTGATCCATGTTTTCTGAGGGAGATTTGATATTGCTAATGGAAACATGGCTATACCTTCAGACGATTTTCAAATACCAGGATTCACTTGGGTCGAACGGATAGACAGTGGTTTCCAAAACAGAAAGCCATCTGGAGTTATGATTTTTAAAGAGGAAAACTTTATGAAAATCACTTTACCCGTGCCTACACGAGCCAGATCAAGGGTGTTCAAATGGTCAATGCATATATTCAAGATAAAGTCAGATTTGCAGTTACATACACTAATCCTCGAACTTCTTATGAATCTAAATTAGACGCTATATTCAAAAAGTTGCTAAAGGAGGGTGATTGTAAGACTGTTTTAGTAGGAGATTTTAACATAGAATTAAATTCCAATCAAGGATCCGATTTCGTAACTGAAATGGATACTTTAGATTTTTTCCAATACACACAAAACATTTCACCACTAGAGGCAAAACAACAACTGATGCAATTTTCAGCAACAAAATGATGCGAACAGGAGTCTATAGGAGCACTTACAGTTATCATTTTCCTCTATATGGCAGAATTGATTGAATAGATTTAAAAAAAAAAAAAAAAATGAAATTCTTCCAGCCGTGTGCATAGATAAAATCTGAAAGAAATTCAGATATTTTTTTTTTTTTTTTAAGTAAAACTTCTTTAGTGGCGACTAGGTAGTAACTCAGATATTTTTTTTTTTTTTTTTTTACCGGTACAGTAAGGAAGGTGATCAATTTTTAGAGAGGATTGTCACATGAGACGAGTCATGGGTTTCTCATGTGATACCAGAGTCTAAACATCAGTCAGTGGAATGGCATCACACGTTATCACCAAACATAGTCAAGGCCAAGCAGTCAATCTCAGTACAAAGCCATGACAACCATGTTTTGGGATAGACATGGAGTTTTGTTACTTGAGTTGCAGAAAGGGACAACAGTAAATGCAGCTGCTTACTGTGATACGTTGACTAAACTTAGATGTGCAATACAAAATAAGTGACGTGGCCTTCTGACATCTGGAGATTTGCTGCTGCATGACAATGCCAGGCCTCATTCTGCTCTTAAAACTCAAAATTTGATCAAATCTTTTGGTTAGGAATAGATTGACCACCCACCATACAGTCCAGATTTGGTGACGAGGGATTTTCACTTGTTCCGTTATTTAAAGGAATTTCTCAGCAACAAGCACTTTTCCATGGATGACGAAGTGAAAGAAGCTGTTCAAGACTGGTTATCATCACAGGCGGCAGATGTCTATGGCTTAGGTATACAAAAGTTTGCAGAACATTACGATAAATGCTTTAACAAATATGGTAACTATGTAGAAAAATTTTAAAAACATGTAACATTTAAATAAAAGAAGATTTTTGAAAAAATTCCTGATGGTATGTGTTTTATTAGGAATTGGACCTTACTTTCTGAATATCCCGTGTAATAAATTAAAAATAATTTGTTTGAGTTATATATCCCTTAAAAAAATTTATCTCAGAAAATGCATCAAAAATAGACAATTTTTTTCTGTTTAATTGTTTGTTGTTTATATCAGTGGAAAAGGATTTTTTAAAATGTTATATTGTTGAAAAAAAAAAAGAGTGGGAGAGAAAGAAATTTTAAATTTGATAGCTTCATCAGAAATGTCGGAATCAGGCATGAGAAAGGTTTTATATGCAATTTTGTGTCCTTGGGTGCTATGCCTGGGGACAGATGGCGCTCCTTACTCCCCACTAGCTATGCCACTGATTACTAATAATAATAGCCAATACTAATAATGTCTATCAATTACAAAATAATGATTTATATATCAAAAGCCTATCTGAAAAAGAAAAAAAGCTCAGTTTAGGTCTCGCAAAAGAAAAATTAATTTTACTTTTGGCAAGAGTAAAATCTTATTACAGCTAACTTCACACTTTTATCAGTATTTCGGACTAACAACTAATTTTTTTCGATTGAAAGAAAATCATAGACTATAAATTCAGTCATATTTTCAGTAAAATTGTACTCTTACTAATTTTGCAGCATCATGAGTTTGATCTTTCATCCCTTGAAATTTATTATGCTACCAAGAATTTACAGCAATATGCTGTAATTTAGATTTTACTGTACTATTTTCATTTTTTTAATTCTAATTCTTTAGCTTTATTTGTCAAAATTTATTATAAAGCATCATTCATATAATTCTTATGTATTTCAAACATATTTATTTTTGAAAATATATCTTCTAATCTATGCTCAATTTACAGCATAGACAGATAGAAAGAACAACATACAAAAGTGTTTTAAAAAAGTTAGATTAAGTATTTCTTTAATTCTTGTACTCCTAATGTAAATTTTGTCCTATTTTAATAGTTGTACTATAATTCTAAAGTGTTTTATGACAGATTTTTTTCTTTTTTCAAGCTAAAATAATATCATTTATTTTTCCCTTTTCTTGAAATGAATTATTGAAATTTCTTGTCTTGTCATATTTCATTAAAACTTTTGTCTTGCGGTAGATATAAATGAATGTTTACAAAGACCTCCGCCCTGCAGTTATGTTTGCCACAACTTACCAGGAGATTACGAATGTCTTTGTGCACCTGGACAGAAACAGTTGCCTGACAAAAAAGCATGTGCTGGTTAGACATTACATTCCTCTACTAATATAAAAACAATTTTAGATTCTTCTCTTTAAATACTTTTTCTAAAGTACCCTGTTGTTTCAGGCATTGAATATTTGGAAAATCCTCTTCGACATGATTATTATGGCACTCTAAGAAATGGGTCATCTGATACTTTTACAATTTCAGATATTTCATCCCAACCTTACACCCCTCTTAATTGTTCTGTGGGTTATCATTTAAAACATGGAATTTGTCAAGGTACTTGAATCCTATTTTGAATCATCCAAATTTGTATTTTATTTCACATTCAAATATTTAATTAAAAGTATGATGTTTTTTATTCATAATAAGATGTAGTGTTCTGATAATTTTATTACTCCTTTTACGATTCTGAGAACTGGAGGTCTCATCCTTTGTGAATTCATATTTTGGATCATCAGATATTTTTTGCAGTTCAGTGATCTAAAAAATTCTAAAAATGTTCAAAAAACCAAACATTTAGGACTTTTTGTTATTCTAAAAATATGAGCAACCATGATAGCCTAAGCTATTTCATTACTAAAATTCCTTACTGGAAATGAGTGAAAATGATCAAGAATGATGTATACTTTTACTGAAACCCCATGTATGGCTTTAACATCTCTGTTTATGTTTTGCAAAGTTTTAAGCATTAGCAGTTGGGCTAGTCACACATTATTTGGAAACATGTTTTGGCCCCACAAAATAGCATAGTAAAGCTATGTTTATCTGTCTTATGCATATCTGTCTCATCTTTTTCTTTCAGATATCAATGAATGTGATGACAAAGGTAGATGCCAGCACCTTTGTGAAAACACTCAGGGTAGTTATCAATGCCTGTGTCCAGCTGGTTATCACCTAGAGTTATTCGGAAGCAAATGTATAGGTATAAATCACAAACATATCTTGCTTTTAAAAGTGTCTTATATTCAGTGTGCTATTGGAATGTTTATCATTTTTGTGTTATTATTTTATGGATGTGAATGTAAAAGAAATATAGACAGGGTGTCCAAAAACATTGATTTGGATTTGTATTCCTTAAATATTGATCATAGACATAAACAATAAACTACAAAGTAAAAAGGTGAGAAATTCTATGTTTTTATTAAATTTTTAGGAGATAATTAAAATTATTATAGGGTCCCTGTGCATAAAATTGCCTGTTAGTAAAATGTGCCTCATACATTAATTAGGTTATGTACAAATTTTCAGCTTTTCATCATCAAAAGCCTCTGCATTATGAAAATAAATATTTGTTCGTTTAAACCACTTTTCAGTGGCTCTCCAAGCGGGGGAAAAATCACATTGGAAGATTGCATTTCAGGGGCTGTACACAAATTACAAAAGAAAACAATGATTGCATAAATATATAATACTTTTGGTTTTATATACCCCCTTACCAACTTTCTTTAAACACATCTCTGAGTCTTTTCAAGACATAAGCTGATATTTTATACATCACCTAATTAATGTATGAGGCACATTTTACTAACTGGGAATTTTTCGCACAAGGGCCTTATAAAAATTAAAATTTATTTATATTTAATCTGTTGAGTATTTTAATAAATCCTATAAAATTATGTACTTTTTTATGTAACTTTGCAGTTTATTATATATGTCTATTATCAATATTTAAGGAATAAAAGCCTTAGTCAGTGTTTTGGGGAGATCCTGTGCATATTTGTGTACATTTCGAATGGATATTTTTTCTGTACTCTTAATACACAAACTAAAAATACATGCATGATTCCATTCATATCTGTTCAAAGGAATGCTTAATTTTCTTAGATATAAATGAATGCCACGAGTCAAATATTGATTGTGGGCCCGATAAATTGTGCTTCAACACAAGAGGCTCCTATGAGTGTATTGAAACTCCATGTCCCCCCAAATATGATAGAGATCCCATTACTGGGTAAGTATAACAATGAAATTTGTATAATTTTCTTGCAAATGGTTTGCACTTAGACAATTTATAAATATACTTCAAGAAAAGGGGAACTTAAAAGTTTTGATATTTTAAAGCAATTGTAGACCCTAAAAGGGTCTTATTGCTAATTATTGTTTATAACACCAATACAAAACTTGTATTTCCTTTAAAGGACCCTTAAAAAATTAACAAATTTCTTTTTTATAAATTTTAAATACAGTTTGAATTTTTATTATTAAGTTTTTCACAGTTACTCTAAATCCATTAATTTTATCCATTTCAAGGTGTTGGTAAAACTGGTAAATATCGCCCAAAAAATTTTTATCTGGGAAAAACTAATGGAAAATCGGGAAAATTACATAAAGTGTTTAATACTCACCGATTCATTTTATACTGATGATTTTGTTTCAGTTTTGTATCTATTTTGTCACTTAAGATTGTAAAGTAAGTACTTCCCCCATTGGGGAAAATGTGTGCCTGTTTTTATCTTAAATTAAAAAAAGAAATACATTATTGTGATTATTTTAACATTTGGCAAAATTTTCACTTTGTAAGATTATCAAGTTTTTAAAACAATCATGTTAATTAGTTTATCATTCATGTTAACCCTATCAAAAATCACCCTAAATTCCAATCTTCTATTAACATTTTAAAAACTGCAAACTCAACAACAACAACAAAAATTAAGTACAATGCTCAAAGTTCATTGTGCATTGTACTTAATTTTTGAAAAGCACTCTTTGGACTTTCAGATTGTAAAACTAATTTTATGAGAACTTGAAATACATGAAAAATAGTTGAAGAAAGAAAAAAAAAAGGGGGGGGACTTCTTTTTTTCTTTCCTTTTCAAGGCTTCAAAAATTGAGCAACACTTTTTTTAGTAAATTCTGTCATCCCTTGTCACACTTTGTCTTAAACTCGAGATACCCCACCCTCATCTTCATAGCATAACAACCTTAATTATCATTTTTATAAAAGCCCTAATGAATTTTAACTCACAAAATTATTTCTAATGGAAGTCTTCCTTCCTTAAATTACTATGTGCAGGCCAAGTGTAGCTTTGGCAATGTTGAAGAACAGCCGCCCAGGTTGTGTAGTTTGTCCGTCCAGTTTGTTAATTTGCCTGTCTGTTCATAAGGGGTAACGCTGGCGACCCACTGGGTGCTCCCATAATAAAATGGCCAGTAATCCAGGCCTTAGTAGTGGAAAATTGCTTGATGAACAAATGCCCGCCCATTGGGCAAAAAAAAATGTTGAAGAACGTCGACATTCTGTCTTTGTTAATTTGCTTTATTAGGATGCCGCTTCAACCAGAATTATTCTGGAGTTTGAGATTTGAGTATTTTGTGATGTTTTTGTATATAAATCTGCTGTAGCAGTGGAAGTGTTTGAAGCAATGCATAAGATATAGCAAGTGATACAGGAAGCGAACTGAAGTGTGACAAAACAGCACTGTTGACTGCTACCTTGTCACAAAATATCACATTGGGTAACACACCTCCCCTTTGAGCATTATGTAATTTATGGAAAAATGCCAAGACTTAAAATAACTAAAGAAGAAAGGAAAACCAGATTAATTTTTTTTTTCAGCAATAACTATCTCTTATCGTATACAGTCAGTATGCTGAAATTAGATACAAATTTGTTGAAAAGTCTAACCGCTTTTAGCAAACAAGAAACTCTTGTGTATTAGATCATCAAATTAAATAATTAGTTAAAGTTAGTAGCACACATTTTAACAGGAAAAATAAATTATTTCAAATTTAAAAAAATTTTACTCATGCATTTAAAATTTTAAATTAAATATACATAAAACAAAACTACACATTTTGAGAAACACTAGATGCCCCTTCCTCAACAACCAAATATTAACTAACCCTCACATTAAGGTAGGAAAAGTAACTTAAACAATTCTTTGTGTATTCTTTTGGAATGGAATTCTTTTGGCATGGAAGCGTAAAAAAACCTTAGGGTTTTTTTTTTTTTAAGTTTTTTTTTTTTTTTTTTTTTTTTTTTATAGGAAATTTTCTTGAAAGCATCAAGGCCGCTTCTGGAAGATGCATTCAATAAAAATTTTATTTATGCTTGATTTTACTAAGTTTATTTATATTAAGGTTTGGTCATTTTTCGAAGTTACAGTGCACTTTTTTGAGTTGGGGCACTCTTTATTATCCTTGTGTTGTGTTCAACTTCCACAAGAGTAATGACAGTTCTGTAGTATTGTAGTTGCTTTTCAAACATTGATTAATCGCATGATTATGTTCTACAACTCGTAATGTTTTTCGTCTAAGAAGTGTAAAACTGATTAGTACTTTTTTCATAGAACCTGAAATTGAAAAAATAAGTAAATGTATAGAAATTGTGTATAAAAAAAAAAATTGGGCGAGTTGATAACCTCATTGTTTTTTAAGTTTGTTAAAAAAACCCGTAACCAATTAAACCCGTGTCGTCACTTTCAGCATACACCCACATGAAAGAGGCATTTAAAAAAACTAATACTGGCGTGCCATCCAGTGCATCAGTAGAAAGGCTGTTTTCTGTTGCATCGGACATATTTTTCCCTCGGCGATCCTGTTTGGGTGATAGCAATTTTGAAATTCAACTCATATTAAAAATGAATAAACATGTTTTTGAATAAATTTATGTGGTCTTTATTTTAAACTAGAGGCATGACAGTCTTATATGAATAGGTTGAAATATGCTTTTTTTCATCAAAATTTTAAAGTGTCTAATATATTTAAATTATTAGGTTTTTGTGTAATAATTTTCAGAATGTAATATGAAAATACGAGAATTTCTATTAATAATGAATAGTTTGTAAAATACTTAGAGACTTATCACGCTCTTACCCTTAAAATAACAACACAATTCTATAAAATTCTTTTAAGCCTAAAACAAAGAAGAAAAAGGTGTGCTGGTGATGATAACTTTTAAAATTTCTTTAACATATATAGAGTTTTTTTTTTAATATAATGTTTTAATAGATATATCATGAATTTGATCAGTAATTGTTTTCATTATTTTATAATATGCATATCATATATGTTTTCAATTAAAATATACTATGTCACACGGGTCATTCGTCATAAATCACTAATTTGGTAAGTCATGAAAAAAAGGCCTTTATACTCATTAACTTTGATTTGTTCTCAAGAAACTAGAATGTTTGTACAATTTGAAAGGGTTCTCAAAACGGGCCTTTTTTTCCGTTCACACATCAAAGATTCTTTTTTTTTAATCTTTTTTTGGTTCTCATGCTTTCAGAGCTCACTTTCCCAATTTATTTTTATCATAGAGGTATTAAAACTTAATTAGTTTCAGCAATACTTCAATAATTAGCAATAGTTGTCAGTAGCATATATATGTTTCCATTTGGGGGGGGGGCGATTTAGTATTTTAAATTTTATTGTTCTAAAGTTAAAAGAAATGTTTCAAAATAACTCCTTTTTAATAATTGCTTTACAGTTTGAGAGGGCCCGTTGCCCCCCCCCCCCCCCCGGAAATACTCCCCTGGTAGTTGTTTATTAGAGCAATAGTTTTCTCTAATTAGGATATCAATATCCTTAAATATGAATGTAATGCAAACTGAGTCTTTTAGCAAAATTTGTCTCCAAAAAGTAGCGAAGTAGTGACTACATTTCAAAAGTAGTGTGGCTAACTACATTTGTCAAAAGTTGTTGTAGTTAACTACATTTTTCGAAAAGTAGTTGTAGTTCGCTACAAAAAAAAAAAAAAAAAAAAAAAAGTAGTTTTTCCCACCACTAATTTTACCTCTGAAAAAAGGGTGTGCCTTGAGTCTCAAGAGATATATAGTTTGTTTTAATTTTACTTCTGTTAACAATGTTAACTAATTAAGTTTGACTAAAACATGAGTAATTTTATATAGTGTCTTTTAGTATTTTCAAATTTTATTTGACTATAACATTCCATTTTCAACAGCTACTGCATTCTGGAATGTGAAAAGGCCAATTCTGAATGCCCCCCCAACATGAAATACTCAGAAATACTAGCATTCAAGATGGTTGCATTACCCAGTGGAATCCAAGCTTACCAAGATCTTGTACGATTAGTCGCTTACGACCAAAATGGCAAACAACTTCCAAATACAGTATTTTCCATAATAGAAAATAACACAGGTATTCCTTTCCGATTACGGTTAGAAAATGGCAAAGGAGTCTTGTATACACAAAAAAGTATGGATTCTAACAGAGAATACAAGATTAAAGTTCAAGCAATATCTTATGATGAAGATTATCATGCCATTCAATATAAAACAAAGTTTTTAGTATTTGTATCAGTTTCACAGTATCCCTATTAAAAACTGTTTTAGATACATTTGACTTGTCAAATTATGCAATATTGTTATTTAACACAGATAGAGAATCATTTTCAAATTGATTTTACACTGCTGTATATTCATCTTTTAATTGTTGTAAATTTTTTCAGAAAGAATCTACTTATTGTATTGTTTGTTAAGACTTCATTAAATCTTGATAATTTATATACAGAATGTTCATGGGACAAACTTTTAGGGACAAGTAGATTTACTGAAAGATGACTCAAAATTGCATAGCAATGCGAGGTCATAAATGTTATCTTCATGTATCTGTTAATAACACCCTATATACTCATATATAAGCTAACCCCTTATTTTGAATGATGAAATATTGCTAAAAATTTTAACTCGTGTACAAGAACACCCTAAAAAATTTGTAATTTACAATGGCCTGCAGATTATACAAAAAAAAGGAAAAAAAAATTCAGATACACAATTTTGAATTGTCTAATTGAATATTGCGAAATAACATTTTTAATGAAGTATTAAAAATACAAGCAAAAAATAGTATATTGAAAAAACATTGAATCCTTCAAAATCACTACTATTTGAATTTCCATAAAGATCAATGAAGTTATGTTCCACGGATCCTTCATCACAAAAATCAGATGAATTTTCACCTATGAAATTCTCCTCAGTGCCATCCATGGCTTTGCTAATGCAGCACTTTTTAAATAATTTCACTATCATTTCACTTGGAATTGACTTCCATACCTCTTTAACCCAAGAGGAAATGACATCGATGACTACTTTTTTCAAATTGCTATCCTTTGTTTTATGCTGGAAACATTCACTCAATTCAGAATTTTCTTAACCCTTTGAGGCGCAACCCTTTCCCAATGCTGAAAAAAGGATAGCCGTTGCCATCGCTCGACTTAACAACCAGCAAGAGGGCGGACAATCGAAATGTTCATTGCGTGCCACAGATCGAGAGACCCTTTTTTGACGACAGATGGCTGTGCGAGCACAGCCATCAGCGTCAAAAAAAGAATCTCTCAATCTGTGGCACACGATGAACGTTTCGATCGTCCGCCATCTTGCTGGGCGTTAAGTCGAGCGATGGCAACGGCTGCCCTTTTTTCAGCATTGGGCAATCTCTCCGGCTGTTCTCGCATTCTTCCATTTTTCAGCAGATGTCAAAGCTGTTAAAAATAATCGTGACCATTTTTTTACGGGAAATGACGTACTAAAAAGTAAAGGATTCTGGTGGATAATGTCCCCCGGAACTGTTTTTATAGAAATCAAATCTATACTTCATGACTGGTAACAGTCAAAACGTCAGAGTTTGGTGTTCCCAGAGCGGGAACACGGTGCGTTAAATTGTTTATTGATGCAAACATCAAGTGGCTACAAAATTCAAGTCTATGGTGCCAGCTTTAAAGTCACAATAAGGCTTAATTCTTAAAATCTGACCTACGTATAAGCCGATTCCGCTTCTCAAAAGACAATTTTTCAGCTTCTACACTAGTACGTATGGTAACTTTGAAAGTTGTATTGAAATGTTTTTATAGTTTCTGAACTGAGTTTTATAAACAATAGTCTCACGCTTCTGAGAATTTCAGCAACAAAATGGAATAGAATTTCTAAGCTATCTATTTCAGTCTAGTGCTTTCTATGAAAAATTCTTTAATTTTGGACAAAATAAGCTCAAAAAGTTCAATATTACTCCTACACTTCTTACAAAATGACCGACAGGTTAATTGACAGGTTTGTGGCTCCACCTTGTTGTGGGGTTCAGGTCTTTCAGTAACTTACTATCAACACGTTTGTCCCATGATCTTAGAAGTATCCTGTATATATTTTCTTTAAATTAAAATAGTGGGGAAATGTTGAGATAAGTCCGAAAAAGAATGAAATGGAATACAATCTAGTTGTGCTATAGTTGAATTTTCATTGTATTTTACATCACACACAAAACATGTAATAAATTGTATTATGTTTTAGTTTTCAGGTTACTACATGTAATATGTATGTATGTTGTATTTATATCGTCAAATTGTAAATAGACTTCAATGTTTTTAACATTTTTTGTGTATGTTTCTTATTGGAGGATTTTGATGTAAATCAAATATATCATTTATGAATAAACATCTTTATTTTTTCAACTTTAAAGCCAACTGATGTGAGTGGTATATTTAAGAAATTGTGCATTTTTTTCCCCATTTTTTAACTAAAAGTTACACATTGCATAGTAGGCCTGTGACAAGTCCTTTAATTACAGGGAATGGAGTTTCACCAGAATGGTTTCTTCAAGCTGATATTGCTGCTTTTTCTAACCAGAATATGTCAAAGATGCATTGTCGACCAGGCATCTTGAAAATTTGAATTAACTTTCAAGTGGTCTACAGCATTATTGGAAGTAGAATATTTAATGAAAAGCAGAACATAAAATGGGTGTTTCATATTTAGAAAACTAAATTTCCAGTTTGGCCATGCTTAACTTACTAGTCTACGACTTAAAAGTAATGTAACACTTGTTTGTGAACGTTATTCATGTTTAAACGATAGTGTTGCTCTATCAATTCTCCAAATATTTCCATTTGAAAGACATCTGTGATTGCTCAATGGTGCAAAAAAGTGTCTTATGTGAAGCACAAGAATGCTTTGGTTTGAAAACGGTAAAGATTCAATGCTCAGTGATTTTGCGGTCGCTTACTGAGTAAATTAAGCACTTGTTGATGTTGGAAAACTTTCAAGACACAGGTAAAAGATTAAGCACTTTTTAAGGTAAAAAAAGTAAGAACTTTTTCAAGTTTTTAAGCACTATCTAAACCCTTTTCATATTTTTAATAAATGAATTAAAACCTACAGATATAAATTATATTTGTATTATACATAAATTTTACACAAATTTAAATATTTTGTTTGCAAAACAAGAATTAAAAAAAAATATTTTTTTTTTTTTTTCTGAATGCTGCCAATGTGAAAACTTTGAATTCCTTGGGCTTTATTTCTTTTTCTTCTCCGAGGAAAAAAAAAATTATATTACATGAAGGCAGCATTCTTTAACTTAAACAAATTGCATTGTAATGGCTATACCATTTTTAAAAATATGGACATACAATTCTATATAGCGGTTTTGCTACATGCATTAATAAAGTAAAAAATGTCGATATCGATTATTTTATATCCAGTAGATGGCATCAGCAACTAGATAAAATTATTTTGTAATCTGCAGAAATTTAAATCACAACTTCTGCCTAATATCTCTTAAAACTGAGATTTTCTTTTACCTTCAAATTCTCAAATCACTGACTTCCCCCCCCCCCCCCAATATTTAAACACCTCACAAAGAATCATACTGCATTGTCTCAATCATTTTTGTATTAGAAAATGCTACTGCAGAAGGAAAATGCAGAATGCCCCGAAACCAGGGATGTATGATGTAAAAAACAGCTCAAGATTCCTATTGGCTATTTTACTCTGCCATTTTAAGCATGTGCACTTATTAAGTATGCAGCAGAGCAAATTTTATCGTTTACACTAGTGGGGTACCCCCGCTATCAAGCGGGGACATGCAACCAGTGTTATCATATATACCAGTCTCAAATAATATTCAGTTTCAAATCTAAGCCTAAGTTAAATACGAAGAAAAAGTAAATACAAAATTGAACCTGTTATGAGACTGACATTAAACTAAAACCTCACGGTAAACGACTTAATCATAATCCAAGTAACAGACGATAAAATGGAGATAAAAAATTATTTTAGCATCGTTTAATGGTGATAGAGCATCAGTCACGTGATGCGGTGGGTTTCTTTTAAATTTATATTAAATTAAAAATATGCTCTCGTTAAATTGCACCAAGTGCTAGAATCCTCTCAAAATCGCATATCAACCATATCATTTTTCTCCAAATAAAAAAAGTTGCACATTTTAGTCTGAGAATCGGCTTGGAAAATTTCCAAATCCTATTTTTCTTTTGACTGTAAAACATTTCATTCCTGCTCTGATTTCACATACACAGGTTATTTTAATTTAAAAATAACCTTACAAATAATCTAAACAAATAAAAAATATCCTTATTCTTTTATTTTTACTTCAAGATTCTGAATCATTTAATAAACTTGCCAAATATGGCAACATAGATATGCTTAATCCTCACTTTTTCCACTGCGGAAATACAATTGCGAAAAGGCGGGGAGCAAAAATTAGCCTTTTGCGACATGTTTTTTATCGATATCTTCTAAAGTAATTCGAATTTCAAAAAAATCAGTATGTTGGGATTTGAGGTATTCGGGTAATTGAGGTATGTCGGGACCCATCCTGGAAAATTTCCACACAAAATTTGGTAGGTCTACGATCAACTGTCTGGGAGCTATAAGAGACACAGACATACAAACTAACATACATTTTGCAGTTCGTTTTATTTATATAGATTTCAGTCATTCAGGGCACTGGAAGCTATTTCAATAAAAAAATACATGTAAACTAGCTGTCACGTTGACACAACGTGCATCACACAAATTATCTTCAGTACACTAGCATAGTATACACACAACTTTTCCACCCTACTTGGGTGCTAGGGAATGCAATCCTGCACTGTTTTTCATTTTGCAGGATTGCATCTATTGTTACATCCACTACTATTTCCCCCTAAATAAAATATTATTCAAGTATACACTGTCTACCAATAAGTATTTGGACACCTGTGATAGAAAAGAAAAACTAACTTTATTCAAAATCAATAGTTGGTAGAGCCTCCACGAGAGGCAATTACAGCGTGAACCCTCCGGGGCATACTTTCCACAAGTCTTTGTATTACAGCTAGTGGTATTGTCTTCCACTCGGCTTGGAGTAGACATAGAAGTTCCTTCACCGATTTTGGACGGGTAGTGCACCCCTTAATTCGGCGATCCAACTCGTCCCAGAGGTTCTCGATAGGGTTCAGGTCTGGGCTCTGGGCAGGCCAGTCCATTCGATGAACTCCATTGGCACCCTACCAAGCCTTGGTTAACCTCGAAACATGACAACTGGCATTGTCGTCCTGAAAGTAACAGGGGTCCAACCCGTAAAACTGCCACAACGTAGGAAGCACATTGTCATCCAAAATAGTGCAGTAGGCATCGGCGTTGAGCTTACCATGAATGGGGACCAAGGGTCCCAGTCCATACCAGGAGAAACAACCCCAGACCATAATTCCACCTCCGCCGAACTTGACTGTTGGCACAATGCATTCTGGCAGGAGACGTTCTCCAGGCAGACGCCAGACCAGACCCTGCCATCCGAACGGTAAAGGGTGAACCTTGATTCGTCGCTCCAAAGAACCCGTTTCCACTGATCTACGGTCCAATTTCGATGTGCTTTGCACCACATTAACCGAGCAGCGCGGTTGGACTTTGTGATCAAAGGCTTATGGGCAGCAGCACGACCATGAAAACCAAGCAGATGTGCTTCCTTACGGATGGTATTCATTGAAACAATACTCCCGGATGCCTGTTGAAACTCCTCGCGGATGAGGGCCATCGGTTGGGTGCGGTTCTTCCGAATTTCTCTGGACAGCACTCGTCGGTCTCTATCTCCCAGTTTCGTTGGTCTGCCGACTCGGGGCACATTCCGACAATCACCGCTCACCTTCCACTTCTTAATCACATAGGCCACTGTCGATTTTGGGTACTTCAGATCGCTAGATATGTCCCTTAAGGATCGGCCACATTTGTGATACCCGATCATTATACCTTTCTCGAAATCAGAGAGCTCCGAACTGCGCGGCATCTTGCATGCGACTCATGCCGATGCTGTTTCCTACACGATATATACCGGCGGAGGCCGTGACGTACCGCAGATATCGTCATTTGCATAGGTGTCCAAATACTTATTAGTAGACAGTGTAGAATTAGATGTAGATGTATGTCTTCCAATACCTAAGGAATGCAATACCGCACTGTTTTTCATTTCGTGGGATTTCGGGATTGAGATTTATTGACCCCGCAATCCCATGGGATTGACATTCCATTCAAATAAAAATTAATTTTATTCGAATGAAATGTCATGAGGAGAGAAAGCAGGGGAAAGTACAATTTTAAGCACTATCAAGTTTAACAGCGTGTCCACCTATTTCAGGAGGCAAAAATAGTTATCAGTAGCCTCACCGACATAAAAAAGTGGCCATTTTCTTAATTTTAGTTGCCAAGATAGCGACATTTTTGCATGATTTTGTAGTTAAGAAATAAGCATACGCCTTTCAGCTTCATTTAAGAAGGGGTGAATAAGATGGTAAATTAAAAACTACTTGCATTGCATAACAGAGCATATAGTATATTTAAAAAGAAATCAGTTTAAAATATATATTTATTTTTAAAAAATAATTAGTTTCAAAATATATTAACATTAATTTAAATTCAATGAGTATGAATTGGCAGATTTTAGGATAACTTGAATGTGGATTCAACTCTGCGCTGCTGATGAGTGCTAAGTACTGTCTGATAAAGTTCAAATAAGCAAAATAGAATTCAGTTTTCATGTCGCAGTGATCTTTTGGATAGAGCACGGGAAATGAAAAGCAACAAGCACAGGTGCTTATAGAAATACTTTTAGGGGGGGGGAGGGGAAGGCAAACTTCAAAACATTTTCTACAAAGTGGCAAATTTCACATTTGAAACATTTGAGTTCTCATTTTGCTTGGTGATGTAATTTTGTCTATATCATTGATATAAACAAAAAATACTATTTTTAGCATTCGGGCGCTATTTCTTTCAAGCACGGGATTTTTGTCTACGCTGCACGCCATGGTCACTTTTCCGTTTGATTCATGTTTTCTGTAGTGTGATTGGATATTGCTAACGGAAACGTGGACTATCCCTTCACTCAGATGATTTTCAAACACCAGGTTTCATTTTTTTTTGACCGGATACACAGTGGTTTCCAAAACCGAAAGCCATCTGGAGTTATGATTTTTATACAGGAAAACTTTATAAAAATCACTTTATAAAAAGAGTATGAAACACTTTACCTGAGTCTACACAAGCCAGATCAATGGTGTTCAAATGGTCATTGCGTCTATTCAAGATAAAGTGAGATTGGCAGTTCCATGCGCTAGTCCTCGAATTTCTTATGAAGATAAATGAGACGCTCTATTCGAAACGTTACTAAAGGAGGATGATGGTAAGACAGTTTTAGTAGGAGTTTTTAACATAGAATTCAATTCCGATCCAGGATCCGATTTCATAACTGAAATGGATACTTTAGATTTTCCAATACGCACTCATCCAAAACATTTCACCCCTAGGGGTGAAACAACAATTGATACAATTTTCAGCAACAAGATTATGCGAACAGGAGTCTATAGGAGCACTTACAGTTATCATTTTCCTCTGTATGGCAGAATGGATTGAATAGATTTTTTTTTTTTAAACTGAAATTCTTCCAGCCGAGTGCGTCAATAAAATCTGGAAGAATTTCAGATTTTTTAAATTTTTTTTTCGTTGCCACCCTTGCACAAGGGAACAACTCATTACTCCTGATTATCCCCAGGAGTAGGGGTACGAATGTCAATAGCCGACGCCTACAGAGGCACGTGACAACATACCGGGCACCACCCGACAAGTCATATGGTAGTCCTGCCAGCAGGCCCAGGACCCAAGGGCCACCCTTGTGGAGATAACCTTGATATCAGACGACCGCAGGAGCCAGTATTCGAGAAGCTCTTTCACATCCTTTCTGCTCCAAACACCTCGCCAGTTAAGAGACACTGGCAGGATTGCTACGTATGACACATCATAGGTCTTCTTAAAGTCGTTCGTTAAATCAACGCCCGAAAATTTGGCACGTTTTATGACAGAGGCGGTGGACAGGTCGACCCCATCCCCGACCACCTGGGCATCCAGCACGAGGGTGAGATCATCCTTTACTGCTACAGGGTCCGGCATCAAACACGAGCCGCCAAGATGGAAAGACGGCTCCTCTGATGCCCGATAACCTTTTTGTTCCAGTGACGTTTTCAAGTAATTACAGACGGCATTATGCCGCTGCCCCCTAAAACCGTGAATACGAAAGCAAATCTGCAAACAATGGTTAGCGGTCTCGCTAGCATTACAACCAGCCCTACACCTACAATCTTTTTGAGCGCAACCAAGAAGTTCTAGCCTGACAAGGGAGGGCATTAATCCTCAACTGGACGAGATTCACATAGTCCCTTCCCAAGAGAAGGGCAGTGCCATCACTAATCCAGGAGTGCTGCGATTTAACCTTAGAACCAGATTCTCTCAGACCATAACCATCAACAGACCTGTGCAGTTTATCACGGAAATAATCGGCCACCAAATTTTGGGTATCAAGAGGAGATTATTAATCTTAAGCGCCAACCTGATTCGCTGTAATTCAACGTCTAACAAAGGACACTCTACATCCGAGTGAACACAAGTTGGCCCACTGAAGGCCAGCTTCTGGAAGCGCGGCAACCTATTATAACTTAGCAGGGGGCCCTGAAAACTGTGACAAGGAACGCCAAGACCATCATCTACCACGTCGGCGTGAAAATACACAGCGACCACATCATGGGGAAGACAGAACCATTTATGCAAGGCATTCCTCACCGTCACATCAATAGCTTTAAGAATAACCAAGATGGGCCCTATCCAAGCTAAGAAGGTGATAAACCTTAGGGAGAAGGAAACTTTTGAGCACGAAAAGCTGTTGTTATGGCTTTAGGGGAGCAGAAGTCAACAAGGAGAGACCCTCCTCAACCAAAACTCTAATTGCACTCACCTTCTCTACCCCACGAGCCGAAAAGTTCACACCTAAATAGGTAAAACTATCATCAAGACTAAGCGTGCGAAGCATACCAGAGCGGACCCTAAAAATGTAAGGGAGTAACTTCATTTTCCATTGGCCATCTTCCTAATTTTAGTTGCCAAGATAGCAACATTTTTGCATGATTTTGTAGTTAAGAAATAAGCATACGCCTTTCAGCTTCATTTAAGAAGGGGTGAATAAGATGGTAAATTAAAAACTACTTGCATTGCATAACAGAGCATATAGTATATTTAAAAAGAAATCAGTTTAAAATATATACATTATTTTTAAAAAATGATTAGTTTCAAAATATATTAACATTATTTTAAATTCAATGAGTATGAATTTGCAGATTTTAGGATAACTTAAATGTGGATTCAACTCTGCACTGCTGATGAGCGCTAAGTACTGTCTCATAAAGTTCAAATAAGCAAAATAGAAATCAGTTATTAGGCAAGTTGGAGTGTATAGGCTGATTAATTTTATTTTTCACCCACTATGCGAAAAATTCCAGAGCTGGGAATCGAACCCAGGACTGCCGCATAACGTGCGGGTGCTCTACCACTGAGCTACTCTGGGACGATTCCCAGATGAGCACCTGCACGTTATGCGGCAGTCCTGGGTTCGAATCCCAGCTCTGGAATTTTTCGCATAGTGGGTGAAAAATAAAATTAATCAGTCTATACACTCCAACTTGCCTAATAACTTGAAAGGTTGATGGAATCACTTTCTAAAAACGTAGAATTCAGTTTTTGCATCACAGTGATCTTTTGGATAGAGCCCGGGAAATGAAAAGCAACAAGCATAGGTGCTTATAGAAATACTTTTAGGGGTGGGGCAAACTTCAAAACATTTTCTACAGAGTGGCAAATTTCACATTTGGAACATTTAAGTTCTCATTTTGCTTGGTGATGTACTTTTGTTTATATCATAGATATAAACAAAAAGTACTAAATCAAGGAAGTGTGGGGGAGTGCCCTACCTTGCCCCTTCTTATGGGTGCCCATGACAAAAGAGTGTCAGCAGAGATTTTGGGTAGAGAGAACGTGACCTTGAATATTCTACGCATCCAAAGGAACGGATTAGAATTTTTGATGTTTAACTAAGCGCAACTTTCAAAAGAGTCTGTTTGTTTTGAATTTTGGAAAATCTACACGAGGGGCATCTGCCTATAGGGTGGGGGGTGGGCGGCCTTGGTCGGAGGACTTTTTAAGGGGTTCTTACTCTAAAGCATATTCACGTGAACTTTGAAGGGAAAGGGGAGTTGACAAAACCAAAATCTGATTTTCAAATTAGTCACCTCGAGTACGGTACAAGTAGCCCAAAACTTGAAAATAGAATGGAAATTATGTTTTTTGTTCAAAAAAGTTGCTCAAGTCTCGTTATCTTTAAATTAGTAGCAAAAGTCGGCTTTTTAGTCGCCGGTAGACACCCTGAATTTTATACTTTATCTTATTTAATAATTAATACAATACTTTAGACAAATATGAAAATTCCAGTCGTAATACAGTCTTCCTGCAGGAACGGGATTGCATTCCCTACCTATGCCAAAATTAATTTCGGGGAAAAAAAAAAAAAAAAACTATATTTTTCGATCTACCCTAGTGACAGAACTGTGACTGTCACATGGGGGTCACCATACTATTAGAAAGAAAAAGTTGTGGAGGAAGGAGATATGTTAAGTGAAGGTGCATTTAGTACATGCACCTCCACTTACATTTAAATAAAACAAAAATTTTACTTTGGATTCTTTCAGGTTAAAATAAAGGATGTCTCAAAATGACCTGAAATGTTAATTTATTAAAAGATATTATTTATTTACAAACATGGAGGCTATGTGGTGTGGAATGCAAAATATCTGATAAATGACATTAACCCTCTCATCACCCGTACCTCATATGAGGCTCCTACTTCAAATAGCAATATTTAGAGAGAAAACACTTGAATTGAGTATTTTTTTTCTTTCAGTGATATCAATATCATTCATTCATGTAGAAAGTATATGAGTCTCTTAACTTAATGCATAAATCGTGCCTAGATTGCAGAACTAGTCCATTGAGATCATTTTTTACAGTTTTCGCTTCATTGCTTTAGGAGAAAAATTAAGAAAATATTCACGCTGCTTTTTTACTTTTTTTTTTCTTTTTAAGGTAAGTATAGTTTTTTTGTTATTCCTCAACCTTTACCTAATATGTGCATTCTATTAAATTAATTTTAGCATAACACAATGCTTCGAAAATGCAGAAATTATTATTACAAAAATCTAATATGAATCGACATTAGAAAAAAATAGTTTTGCATGATTTATAATAGTATTTCAGATGCATTCAATGCTAGACAGATTTTTTTTCTCTGATTTTTCATAATTCGGTGACGAGAGGGTTAAAGTGAAATATGGAGATATCCATTGTTATAAAGTGAAAAGTACCTTTTCTTTGAAATAGATTTTGGCATGCCTACCGCGCCATCATGAGTTGTCAAAAGTGAATGATTTTGCCCTCTTTCTGAACCTATGTTGAGTTAGGTGCCTGGTGACATCATTCTAAAAAATGAGATCTGAAATGACGTCACCACACACCAAACTTAAAGTGTTAGAAGAAAGAGGGTGAAGTCATTTGCTTTCGACAGCTGATGATGGCCCCCGCAAAAGGCATGCCGAAATATATTTCGAAAAAAACTTTTATAACTATTTGATAAATGCATATTTTATGAAGTGAGAAACCTCACTTAATCAACCTTTCAAGTAAATTGAGAAGATCTTGGGTTCAGCTCTGGAATTTTTGGCATAGTTCAGGAGTCAATTTAGGAATTTTTTCCAGGGTCTCATTTTTGTGAATTTTCATACCAATTTTTAATAATAGCAACTGTTTTCTTAAAATAATGGATAAAGTCGATTGAAATGTACGGTAAAATGCCAATGAAGGGCCATTTTAATCAATTGTATTGTACTTTTGTAAAGGCACTGTTTTAATCGATTGTAATTTGTGAAAGAGCCATTTTAATCAATTGTAATTTGTAAATGGGCCGGTTTAATCGATTGTATTTTTGTGAAGAGGCCATTTTAATCGCCATTTTAACGCCCCTGAAAATTTCAGATTAATTTGGAGGTGGTCTTTATATAATAGAGGCAGATTTCTAATAGCAAATTTCTGACTAGGCAGTGCTTTGATTTAGTCTGTAGATGGCAGATTTGTAAATCTGCCTCTGATTATAAATACGAACACTTCATTTAATAAATATACATTATATCAAGTATGATCATATGGTTAAATATTAATATGGAGACTCTTTGACCTTTCAATTAAAATTTTAAATTGGTGATAAGAAGAAGCTTTCAAGTGATTCAAATTTTTTAAACTAGATTTATTCCAATAATTTGCTGTTTATGTACAGAACTAATTTCAATGTTTTTCATTTTAATTCTTTTAAATATTGTTTTAGATTAATGAACTAAAATTTTGTACAAAACAGTAAAATGACGCTATAAAATTAAATACAGTTCATTTTTTATCAAAATAACTGTTAATGTATAGGTGTATTTTCCACCTATAATTATAAAAACTTTTTTCATTGATACATTCACATAGAATAAAATTTTACATTACAAAATTGCCTTACATTAACATATTAAAATTTCTTTTTCTCATGATGGAAATAAATAGAAGGTAATTTGTAAACATTGTCATTTTAAATAAAACAATATGACATGGAGAACAGCTATGTATCATTTAATAGCTGCAAGTCTATCATCATTACACATACCTTTAAAGGTACGGCAAAGCACATACTGCTGGTTGAAAAGGGCTGAATTATTAAACTGAATTTATAAACTTTTACTATTTACCATATTATAACACTTTTTTTTTTCCTCTTTAGTTATTGAAATTGATTGTTTAGATTTTTATACATAAACACAAATTCAACTTTTTATTGGAGTATTTTATTTCTTGCAGTTCTGCTTACTTTTATCACCAATGGTTTTCTTTTTATCAACTTTGATTTGGACAGTTTAATGAATTCAGATTTTTGAATCCATAATGCTTTGAACTTTCACATAAATTATTCAGACCTAAATAAACTTAAGAAACCAAGCAATTCTTCGGTTTTAGTATAATTCAATTTTATGCAAGATTATTTTTAAAGAATTAATAATTTCATAATGTAATACTATTTGATTTTTAAGAAGTTATTTTCTTCATGCATGCATGAACTCGCCCTTTACAAGTCTCTTAAATGGTTTAATTTTGTCTAAATTAAGAAATAGGTAAGGAACAATGAGTTAAAAACCTTGTAAACATAAGGTATTTTTTTTCAAAGATGATACTACAGCTGAACTTAATACATATCAAAATTGTCTAATATTAATAGGCATCCTTTTTTTTTTCTGATTATTAAACAAACTAGCAAGATAATTTTGTTTTTAAAAATCTTCGTCCACTATTACATGAGACCATTTAAAATGAGAAAATTTACTTATATCTTGTTCAGGTAAATTTAATATTCAGAAAATTTACTTAAATTCTTCAATGAGTCTAATTGTACATGGGAAAATATTTAAATTGAATTGCTTGCTTTATACGTAGAGGAAAAAAATAATTATTTATAATGCCAAACTGCTAATTCTGATTTTTAATAGAGCATTTTGACATGACATTTCGATGACGTCATCTGAGTGACAGTCTGAGCACACCCTTTCTATGCAGATTCTCCTATTGTTTTCCTATTATATTTAACCCAGAAAAAGCGTATTAGAAAAACACATCTCTTTTAATTATCCTTAATCTCTTCCAAACACAAAAATGGAATTTCAAAGTCTGGGGTCTGCTTAACCAATTCAATCCATTACAATCATCCAAAAACTTGAATTTAATACTTTTTTTAATGTCAAAAATACAGTTTTTCCCAATGAAATACACTACGAGAACCCAAAGTTGTTACATAGAGTAGGGACTTGTCGCAGAAAGGATAGGCTTGTCGAAATGCTCCATCGTTAAAATTATGAAAAATGCAAATTTTTAGACTTTTCAAAAAAAAAAAAAAAATTCTATGTTTTTGAACAGAATAGAAAAAACTGCATGCATTTAAATTTACAGAAAACCTAACTGTTTAAATTTTTGAATTTGACTTTAATGTTAGATTTTTTTTCTTATATTAATAGAATGAATTTCTGAAAACCTAAGTATCTGAATCTACAAATATGTCAGTTTGACATGAGTTGTAGAAGTGCATTATATAAAAGCGGGTGTGAAATTTGTCTCTTAAAAATATCCATGGCATTGCACCAACTTGTAAATGTCTTGGCAAAATACTTAATTAGATCACATAACAATAAATTATGGGTTTTGAAAGTTAGCAGCAATTCTTCTACGAGGGGGATTTTTTGTTAATACAGTCAGTGAAGAGGATTGAGTACTAGGTGGGTGAGCTTTCTCAGAGGGCGAAACCTCCAACACCTTAACAGCATCAGCAATAGTTGTAGTCCTTTCTGGTTTAGAGTTTTTAACTACTTTAGTTGTTGTGATTGGCTTAGAATTACTTTTGGATGGAAGATCAGGCCAGTCCATATTCGAAGATCCAGAAGAATCAAATGGTGCTTTGACAACTTGCTTCATCACTTGATTTGGAACAAATAAATTAGAAGCATCTGCAGGAACTAATATCCCAGACTGGTTTTTCACCCTAGCTGTACCACCTCCAGGAAGGTAATATAAATCTGGATCTGTGTTTGGAGGTGGATGCCTTAAATTTGGCGTAGGCAACAGAGGCTGAGATTGGTTACTGAGTAACATTTGGTTCGATGCAACAAAAGAATCTGGAATTCTGTTGGACTTCATAGGTGAAGGATGCCTTAACAATGGCCTATCATAAATTGGCTCAAAAGTTGGAGGGTACATCTGCTGTGCAAAAGGGGGATTTTTAATCAATATCTGCCCTTGAAAGTTACTTGGGAAGATAGGAGGAGGCTGCTTGATTATTCTATTACCCATGTATACCTCTGTATTGTATACCCCTGTCTCTCTTGGATCACTTCTGTTGATTCCCATATTGAGGGTTGCTATGGCCTTTTCAGCAGCTGATGCAGCTGCATTAAATTTGATATCACAAGGATTGCCTGTTACTTTCATTCCATTTGGAAGTACAATTGATGCAATGAACAGACGGGTATTTCCATAGTTGTGGTAAGTATACATAGGAGGACCATTAAAATACTTTACACATAACTGAAAAAGTACTTCATTAATAGGTGTAGGATTACTGGCTGGCTTATTGGGTAATCGTTGGTTACTAGCAGAGCTACCCTCCACACTTTGAAAAAGTTCCTTAACAGACACTTTCTGCCCATAAGCAGGTGTTTGTTCAGATGACACTCTTGACTGTTCTGGAGTGTTCTTTTTCAAATCTGTCCAGAAATCATGAAGACTGGACTGTGCTGAGCTTGGCATGGATTTTTTTGCAATCACTTTGCTGGTAATGTTGCTTGGTACATAGCCGGCTTTTGGTGTCACAAACTGTTTATTAGAGGCTTCATTTAGATTGGGTGAAAACATTCTACTCTGGGGAGATGCATCTTGAGATTGCGTGTGGAACATCTCATTCACAGTATAGAATGGTTTGTTAGATGGAGAAGTCTGTGGATACTTCTGGAGGTTCTGGGCAGCAGAAATCATATTATCCGACTGCAAATGTTTTAAGATAGCTTCAGAAGCAGCCGTCTTGTTGAAGTGTTTATTGGACCTTGCCGTTTTTACAGGTGATTGAAAGATTTGCCTCTGTGTACTTTTCAAGCCATGGGTTATATTTATTAAGTGATGAGCAGGTAACCTATAACCTCTACCAGGAGTACAGGATAAAGTCAGACCACCAAAAAATTCCTTGTCAAAAACAATTTCGTACATTGTATCAGCTTCTTTTTCTTCAGAACTCATGCCAATGATTGTGCCTCTAAGCCCAAGTGGTACACAAGTCGAAGAACTCACACTAATGACTCTATCAAAGAGGTTGAAATTTGCAGCAGCATCCGGTTTGGTTATACCTTTACACATAAAAGGGCTGAAGAGCTGCTGAGGTGAATAAGTCTTTTTGATATGGTATACACTTTTCTTATTTTGTGACTGGATTTTTTCAATTTCACGTATTACAGCAGGATCTAATCTCTTCATGCCACATTTTTGCCGCTCTGCAGTTGAGCAGTCTTGTGCCTTGATCCATTTCAAGATATCATCCATAATTTCATGGCCTTCATTGTTAGGATACAAATCTTCCAAATATATTACATCATTCCTAACAAATTTGAATAGTGCCTCAATAAAGTCAGGAAACTGACTAAGGTAATCATTTAATAATCTGACTGTCTTGAGAGAATACAGCCAGGTGTTATCGACTCTTTTGGTATACCCTACAACTTCTTCATTTTTACGGTTAGATTTTAAGTTTAATCCGACATTCACACGGTTAGGAGCACTGCTTCCTTTTGGACTTGTTTGGATGAGTATGGTTCCAGTTAAATGGGACACAAGAAAGGATTCTATGCCCAACTGTTGTGCAGCAACATAACTTGGCATGTACTGCTCTGAAATCAAACTGTCTTCATTCTGGATGATGGATGTCAGATCAGGTTCTACTTCAATTTCAAGATCTACTAAAACACCACCCTCATTCTTATCTAATTCAGAACTAATGACTGTGCCCATATTGCCATAGTGGGGAGAAGTGAGAATAAATACTACTGAGCCTTTTGAAAAAATGTCCATACAATTATTTTCAGGAGAACCTGGACGAAAAGCATCAATAGTAGAAACAGTTGTCTGTAAAGCAAAATTGCAAAGTGTTCCATCCCACTGCTTTTCTTCAACTAGTAAGTTGCTTTCGTTTGACCACACCATTCTCAAGCCACTAAGACACTTAACATGAACCAGAATACATATATTCCCAACAAATATGCCCCATCTTTGATAATTATGTTCATTGACACTTTCAGTTTGCTTTTTCCAAATGTCCCTTTCATCTGCTGTCATCTCTTTCTGCACGAAGACAATCTTTGAAGGTGTGCTTTTATTTTGGTCGTATAGGATTTGACTTTCCCCATCCGAAACAGCAACTACAAATGCTTCTCTGAGATGCGGCCATCCGACATATATTACTTTACCAACAATTTCTTCACCCACTCTTTCCAGACTGTTTTCCTTATTTTCTGTTATCGTAAGCATCATGTTTTCTTTCATGCTCATCATTTGAAAAACTTTCACTTTTTCATTTTTCAATTCTGCAGTGTGTTCTATGATCATTAAGGTAGGAAAGCCCAGCATGATCTTGTCCAGAACGGCACCTTTCGGCACGCCCTTGACAATGAGATTAGCTGGCAACCTGAAAAAATCAGGATGAATCGATTCAACTTTGAAATGAGCCTCGGCCAGAGATGGGTAATAGTCAGGCAAGAAAGATTTGCGGTTTCCTTTCGGATCAGGATCGTACATGTACAAGAGATGTGGCCCGTGAGAATTGCGCCTCTTTTCCTCTTCACTTAATTCACTGTCTGCAACGGCAGCAAACTTCAACAACAGCTTTTCATTTATGAATGGAATAAGAACAATAGCTTCCCACTCCTGCTGTTTCCCATTTAAATCTGTCTCAAAGTCATCTGGATAAAAATCAATCAGAGGTGAATCAGGATTGCACATTAGCTTCTGGTATGACACTGGGAGAAGGTCCTTACTAAGCTTTGGCAAAACAGCAAGCAGCTGCTGAAATGGGAGGAATGGCTTGCCGAGTTCAAACTTCATCTCCATATTTTTGAAATCTTTAACATCTGATATGTATGGTGAATAATGGTGGGGATAATACCAACTCCATGACACAACACCATTATAGTAATAATGCAGATTCCACTGTATAGCTCGCACATAGCCTTCAGCCTGATCTTTCAGAACTTCTTCTGTAACTTCACTGAACTCAAGTTTATTGATGTAATAATCAGCTTTGTGCATGGTGAATAATTCAAGCTCTAAGGAATCATCAGAATCTGATTTATTATCATCGTCTTCACCATCAGATGATGAATCAAACTCTGCCATACTGTTTATGGCCATCGAACTGAACCCCAAGCCAGATAATATATCCGATGTGTTTCTGTTATCATCATTAGCACAATTATTGTTTCTGGCATTCTCTCTGTCTTTAGATTTTTCATTCAAGTACGAAAAATCATCATTCAGCTCTCCAAACTTCTTAAAGTCATATTCTGAAAGCTTTTTTAAGAATGTTTCAAAGCGACCTAAGTTTAAAATTCCCTGTTCATTGATGTAACCATCCAATGAAGGAAGAACATCCATGTAAGTCCTAAACAAAACTGGCAGAGCATCATGATGTATGTGCAACTGAGGCAGATGAGGAATGAAATCATTTCCAACAAGAAAGCTCATCAATACAAAGTCATCCACAATATTTTCAACATTAAATTTGAATGGTATTTTATCTTTCACAGGAGAAAATTCATGATATAAATAGTCCCTGAGCAAAGAAATATGGAGCAAATGAAATGTTGTTTCTTCGGGACTCATTATACGCTTTTGAGTCTTTTTCCCGCCAAATTTAACTTCTTCACGAAGCAAGGAAAAGTATGGTTCATGTGAACACAAACCCAGCATTATTAAATCAGCATCAAGTCCATACAAACAGTGTCGTGTATTAGGGTTGTACCCAGGTTGAGATTTTTCATAACGTATAAAATCCATAATTTTGTGCTCGCCTTCACCAGGTGTTTCATGGCCAGATAAGTAAACTCGAACCTTCCGCCACAATTTATCAGTAGATATTTTATGAATGACAAACTCTTTAAGTACTTCATGCAGACGTGCCATAAACTCTGTACCCGGAGTAATGCAGTTTGAATCAAACCTTGCTTCTGTTGGCAAGCTTTCACCAAGAGCCTTGGCTCGCTCCTCTAAGATAATGGCAGTTTTTGCTGTTCGAAAGCGACGCCCTCTTTGCTGGTTCATTTTGGCGCGCGGAGCTACCCCATCTACAGCCATGAAAAATACCTTCTTAGGCTTAATCATTTTGAACAAAAAGTCTAGATAATGGCAAATTCCAGCAAAAATTTTTTCTTCTGTAATTCTAAAATGAGGATCATCATCATTTGGATGGGAACATACATGGATGATGCCATTCATGTCCAGATATAAATTGTCAAAGTCTGGAATTTGATATTCACGTATGACTTCACTGAGGCATGGATAGCGCTCGCTGATCCACCGGTAAAACTTGGGTACACCCATGATAATCTATTTTTAAAAAAACAAAAAAACATTAGTAACGTACAAAAATGGAAGATATTCAAAGATTACATTTTCTAAAATTTGTAGATCAAATAGACTTGTAAAAAACCCGGTGACCATCAAACTATCCTTTTAAAATTCTTTGGTATTTCTCATCAATCTAGACAGATTACAGAGAATCCATCAGACTAATTTTTGTGAATTCCTTAATAGCAATACTATTTTCAGTTAAACTTTCACATAAACTAAAAATAAGCATAACTGGAAAAAACCTAATTTTTGAATTTTCATATCTGACAAAGGATTGCTCATGGTCTTGTTTGAATTTTTGGGAATGCAAATACAGTAATCCCCCCCTATAACACGGTAGATTCTATCCGCGTTATAGGAAAACGCGTTGTAGGAGTATTCTCGTATAACGCTCTCTATGACCCCATATAACGTGTTATGTACAAATGATTCAAATAAATCGAATATTAAGGAAAAACTAAATATGTGCAAAACATGTGCATCTTATTAAAATCAAACTAAGAACATTTTAAATAAAACACTTACACATATGTAACTAAAAAACAGTTAATTTTAAAAAAATCTCATAATTCCAAAAATAGTTATGTTACATGTTTATTCGCTGTTGGAGCCCCCGTAGCAGAAACACCGCGACACGGCGACAATGTCGTGGACACAGAAATCTGCTTGCGGACAGTTTTTGTCGACATATTAAAAAAATTATTTTTTATTGTCTGCCAAAAAAAAAGTTCTTTAATTGTCTGCAAATTTCGGGCACATCATGCCGCAGCTTGTTACGCTGCCTCCCGTCTCCGCTCCCATGGCTATTCCGCTCCGCGATGACATCACTAAACGTAGCACAGCGGAGTCCGGCCACAAAGTTCTCGCGTAGCGAAATCGAACGGCCGAGTCCAGCTTTAAACATTTTTGCGCGCTCCTGATTTCACATTTGTATTATTATTTGTCAAGAATCACCATTTTTTATTTCTCATACACCATTTTGAGTTCCTTTTCCGGTGCATCTTGAAATTACATTTATTAAAGCGGCCCTTTCACAGACATACGATTCATTACAATAACCCCATCATAAAAATAGGATAGATTGCAAACGACCCTTCTAAGAAATCGGACCTTTCTCGCTGATATTTCTAATTAAATTCAAATGTTCTATTTTTTAGGGGATCGAAATATTGTAATTGCACTTTTAATTGTCTTTGTTTTCATTTGCACAAACTGAGTAATCTAAAAAGTGCCCTCCAGCATATTTTGCTTTTAGTTAACTCAGCCATGACTCAACTGAGAAAGACCCTCGATCCGATCGGCAGAACTACCTGCGCATTTCATTTAGGAGTTGAGGGAAGAAAATATGGGTTGGGAGATTCATAATGGATTAGGAAATTCATAATTTTTTAGTCATCTAAATATTTAATTTCCTTAAATATCGATAATTACGTTTGATAAATACGTAGTTGCGAATTATTATTCTAGAATTCGTCACTAGTTGTATAGTTATTGCTCTTCTCTGTGTTTTCAATTGTTTTGCTCACTTGCAAGTTTTTTCTTTTCTGCCTTTCTTTTTCTATCCTGAACAAAATCAATTTAATCGGCTTTTTTATGTGTGAAATAACGCATAAAAAAGCCGATAACATAAATATTACAATATTTATGTTATCGGTATAAACATAATTATTACACATATTTACTAACCATAATTACGGATGATATAGAAAGTATCTTAGCAAAACGACGTTTTGCGATTATGAAATTATGTGGGATTTCCGATAATTGATCTGAAAATCGAGCGATTCGCGACATTTTGTGAATGCAGCACTTGAAATATATTATGTTTTTGTCAAAATTAAGCATAATAGTGACGTTTTGCTTTAGCTTTGTAGCTGGGGTTTTTTGCGCCCAATGCAGTCCTTTTGTTTTCTTCCAAGTGTCAGCATTCTGTCGGCCGCCTATCTGTTTTTATCTTGCTCTTATGACACCCCCTCCTTTGCTTATAAAAATTGTAGCTTAAGAATTTTTTAATTCAGACTATTGACAAGATTTGGTATTCAAAATAACCAAATCCTACTTCTAAAATTTTGAAAATTTTCAGCATTTTACTAAACGAAGAAAACAAAATGCAAAAGCAAAAGTAAGCTAATTATGTAAAAGTATGTCATTAGAAAACAAATTGTCAATAAGATAACACTTCGGTAATCTAAGAATAAACTATTGTCAATTTAAACGTATTTTGTTTTCAAAAACTTTTTTTAAAAATTAGAAATTTCTGGAAGTTTTTTTTTTTTAATTTTTTGGATACTTTCTGCAATAGGATGCCATTTATTTTAATCAGCCGATTAAAATACTTGTTGGTTAAAATAAAGTATGCAGTGGTGTAGCCAAGGGGTGGGTTAGGGGGTCATAACCCCCCCCCCCCCATGAAGAATTTTTGCCATACAAAATGTATATTCTTTACTCCCTTATCAGACACACCTATACATAAGTTGAAGCAGTCATAACACCCCCCCCAAATGAAAAATTTCTGGCTATGCCACTGAAAGTATGTAACTTATACAATTTTAATATACTTTTTTTCTTTTTACTTTAATGTTTAAGAAAGAAAATTTAGTGCTTTTAAAGAGCCTTTTTTAGTATGCCACAAAATAAAAAAAACAAAGCTTTTTTAAAAAGTAAATTATTAAAAATATTTTAAACATTTCCTACCTTTTGAGAATACTGCTAGTCTAATTATTTTTATTATTGTCTAGTTATATTTATATCAGCTAAAACTTATTTTTATTAATTATTATTATTATTATTTATTTATTTTAAGGATGAAAGAATAGGGATTTTTAAAAAAACTTAAATTCACTTACATGAATGAGCAAAAATTAAATTTTAAGTGTGTGTGTGAAAGAGAAAGAACAAATACATTTCAGTAACTTGATTTTAAATAGTGTTGTACATCCAACAGTTGGATACAATACAAAATTTATATGACTCTGTCATTTATTCTAGTAGTATTCTGTGCTCTGAGTTCAATTTTTCTAATTTCTATAATTATCAATTAATGGATGAGTTTAATTGCTTGTTACACTTCTAAATTAGGTCTAATAAGGGTTTATCAAAGTTGCTAAACATAAATCTTTGCTTGGTACTCATTCATTATTTTTTTCAAACAAAAGAATTTAAATTCTGATTTTTTTTTATTAATTTTGATAAATTTTATACATCTAGCATTACAGGAATTTTAATTTTTATTATATGCTAAACACATCTACCTTAATCCACATGAAATGAAAGTCCTTTGTTGTTTTAAAGTTTGTACCAAAATAAAAGTGCAATATCGAATATGAATGTGATCCAGTGTGAAAACTTGTGGCCCAGTCATAGTGTGATAAAATTGAGGAACAAGAAGTAACAGTCCCAAAAGAAATTACACCAAATTTTCTCCAAAAGAGCAAAGAAACTAAAGTATGCTTAAAAAAAAAAAAAAAAAAAAAAAAAGGCGAACAGTTGGAAGTCAGAACACACATTACAACCCTACATGTTAAAGCTTTGCCGATAAGCCCTAGTTGCTTCGAGATTGCTTCAAACCAGTTTCTATATTATGTTATCTACTGTACTTTCTCGTAGAACTCAAAAGTGCCCTTTTTAAAAAAAATTTCCCCTTATTTAATTCTGGCTTAACCCTTTTTTTTTCTGGAGTCAACACTATTGAAGAACAACCATGATTAAAAATTGTTGATCTTAATTATGAATTATCCACTAAAATTACACGCGAAATTTTGCAGACCGATTATGAAATTCTAAAAGCTTGTCGCAGACAGCTTCAAAACTTTCTGCCATTGGGGTTGGAGCTATCTGAAATAACGTTCCACCAACATCTTCTTTTAATAAAATGTTCAAATATTTCCTAATTTGAAGCTTTGTTATGATCTTTACTTAAGAGCATATCTTCTTGTTCGTCTATATTAATTGAAATTTCACTATCCAATGATTCTTCTTTTTCTATTTTATGTTTTTTCTGCATTTTTACATAGGGTGCAAAACAGTATTGAAGATTTATTTTAAATTCACTCGATCGTTCCGCTGAAGAATCACAATTCGTAAGAAGTACTATAACGTGGGAAATCCTCGCGTTATATGGGGGAAAACACATGTTATACGAGAGACATGAAATCGCGTAATATGAAAATGCATTATAAGAGTACCGTGTTATAGGGGGGATTACTGTATTTGGAAATTTTTCATTTATCACACCTGTAATCATTTGAATTTAAGAAACTGGAAACATTGAAAATTTGTATGTTCAGATTTTTAAATAGGTAACTTTTTCCTTATTTGAATAATTTTTACCAATTAAAGTTCAAAAGTCTACAGATATTAGATTTTTGCAGCTGCAAATGCTGATTTTCAGGCTATAAATGTTGTGGCAAGTTGCTACTCCCTCGGAAACACACATGGAATTGTGAAAAGGACTCCTTCAGTTTCCCTAGAACTTCAGAGGTGTGAACTTGACGGGTGCTACTCAGGACAGAGCAATGCCGGTTTCCTTTGATAATGCCAATGAAGCACGTAAATGCAGCAAGGGTGACTTTGAATAAAATTTCAGAGGTTTGGACAGTCGAAGAAGCAGGTTACGAGATAAATTCTCTCGGAGGGAAAGTAGCTTCCCAGATTCCCAACATGGGAATATTATTAAGGATGCAATGGATATTGATTTTACTGGATACCAGATATCTGAAGCTCCTTTGGTTATCAGAACGGATATCTGGCACTAAACATGTTTGAGTGTTTAGGCTGATTAATTTTATTTTTTACCAACTATGCGAAGAATTCCAGAGCTGGGGATCGAAACCAGGACTGCCACTTAACGTGCAGGTGCTCTACCACTGAGCTACTCTGGGACGATTCCCAGATGAAATTTCTAGTTAGAGAGTTGTCGCTGGAGCTTAGAGTCGCTGTTAGAGTTAGTCGCTGGAGCTTGGCAAGCTCCAGCGACTGTCGCCATGTTTACATGGGGTGCGCACCGGCTTGTATGATTTTACCAAAACTTCATAAGAATCTAGTTGAAGTGGTGTATAAAACATTAAAAATGTTTGCAAACTTTCTCATTGATATTAAAAAATGTACAAGTAAATCAAAATTTCTCGCATAAGAACCCCACGTTCTTATGCGAATTGTGCATTATGCATTGTGAATTCTGCAGTATTCATGTGTTACGTATGAGACATTTCACAATTTTGATGTACACTACAGGCCATCGAAACTGCTACACCAAGAAGGTGACATGACAGCATGAAAAAGATGCTGTGATAGGCAAATGATTAGCTTTTCATCACATTCAGACAAAGCAGGCACCAGTAGTAACACCTAGAATGTGTTTAAATGAAGAAATTGTGCAGCCAGTTTCTCATACACAAATTGAATTTGAACATTGTTGCCTGGCTGTGTTGTGATGTCTTGTGTAAGAAGGAGAAATGCGTACCAGCACATTTCTGACTTTGATAAAGGTCGAATTGTAACTTATTGGGATTGTGGTTTATCTCATCGTAGTACTGCCGCTCACATCAGTCGAGATTCAATGACTGTTAGTAGAATATGGAATCGATGGGTTCAGGACGGTAATACAGAATGCCACGTGGGATCTTAACGCTCCACTATCACTTATTACTATCAGCCAAGAAGACAGGCATATTACCTGCATGGCCTTAATGGATTGTCCAGCCACGCCACAAGCCTAGAGTTAAGAAATGGGGTCGTTCGTAAGACAAGTGTCTGCATGAACAGTTCGACGGCATTTGCAGAAGCATGCTCTCTCAGCTTGGAGACCATGACTGTGGCTACCCTTGATGCTGCATCACAAACAGGAGCGCCTTCAATGGTGGGATCAACGAGAAACCTGGGCCCACGAATGGCAAGATTTTATTTTTTAAGATGAATCCAGGTTCTGTTCACAGCTTCATGATGGTCACATCCGTGTTTTGCAACATCGTGGTGAACGCACATCGGCAACGCGCATTTGCCATCGTCATACTGGCCCATCATCTGGCGTGATACTATGGGGTGCTATCGGATACACGTCTCTCACCTCTTGTTCACATGGACGGCACTCTGACCAATGGACGTTACATTTCTGATGTGTTAAGACCCCTGGCTCTACCCTTTATTTGAGCCCTGCGACACGACACCCCATATTTCAGCAGGATAATGTGTGACTGCACATTGCCAATATCATACAGACCTTCCTTGATACAGAAAATGTTCAGCTGCTGCCCTGGCCTGGCCTGCACGTTCTCCAGATCTCTCGCCAATAGAAAACGTCTGGTCAATGGTTGTCGAGCAACTTGCTCATCACCCTACGACAGTCACTACAGTTGATGAACTGTGGCATCGTGTTGAAGCTGCATGGGCATCTGTACCTGTACATGCCATCCAATCTCTGTTTGACTCAATGCCCAGGCGTAGAAGTGCTGTTATTACTGCCAGAGACGGTTGTTCTGGGTATTGATTTCTCAGGATATCTATGGACCCAAATTTCTTGAAAATTTAATCACTTGTTATTTCCAGTTTTCCAATAAATATCATTCTGTTATCTACATTTCTTTCTGGTGTAGCAATTTTAAGGGTCAGTAATGTATTTGTACATTTTTCAATGTCAAACTATAAATAAGAAAATTTGCAACCATCTTTGATGTTTTATACACTACTTCAACTAGATTCCTATGAAGTATTTTTTTTTTTTTTTGTAGATTGAATAATTTTTTTTAAATTAATGAATAAAGTTTCGTTACGTATGGGACATCACAGAAAGTTGCTTTTAAAGTATCTTCAGCAATTTGGATTTCTCTAAATTTAAGTATTTTGTTCACAAATAGATTTAATGATAAAGAAATATAGGTTTATTAATTAACTTTAAAATTATTTATTAAAATTGTATCAATAGTTGAAAAATGCTTATTACTTATGCTATGTACGAGACAAGATTGTTTTGTATGAACAGGATCTATGATTTTAAGGTAACAGTACTATAAGGAATTGTGAACTGAAATTAACACAGATGTTAATTTAATGAATTTATTAACTCTTGTGTTTCATCATTACTATTTTTAAGTTTTGTTGGCACTTATGTATTATCCCGGTGGTCAGCCACGAGCAATTTTTTGCCAAGATAAATGCCAGACGCATGAAATTATTAATGGTTTCGAATACGATTGGAGACAGCTTGCCAGCACATTTGATGAAAAAATAGTTTGCTGGAAATGACCGCCGGGTTACTACATAAATACCAATTTGTCTCTTGAAAATTGCTTTCATATCTTCTGTATTGAATATTTCAACCTTTAATTAATAATAACAATAATGGTATGTTGTCATAATGTAGCTAATTTTGTATGCGTCTTACTAATTGTCCAACTGTACCCCAGTCCCTGTCCCAGTGTGCCCCATAAAGGGGGACACTGAGACAACTTGAGTATTTTTTGAAAATTAAGTTTTTTTTCCAAAGAGTAAAATAAGGATAAATTCTGAAAAAAATTACAATGAAAGCTAACGCTTGTTAAAATATTGTTCTGTATTTAATTTTTAGTTTTAATATAAAGGAAGGAAACTATTAGCCAGACAGCACATAAGCTTAAATCAAGCTTGACATTTCCTTGAATTTGATGTATTAATGCAAGCTTGACAGTTCAACTCATTTTAAGCTGGCAGCAAGCTTGCAGGAGTCAAGTTGAATTGTCAAGCTTAAATACAGCTTGATTTAAGCTTGACAAGTGATACTAGCTCGATTTCAGCTTTCAAAGTGCGCAGTGATGGCGCCATCTGTGAAAGAGAATGGACATTAATTGTCTAGCGTCCTCAAATTTGCTGAAAGTTCGTAAAAGATGAGTTTTATTTTATTACCAGTGCCATATTACTGGCAGGGAAAACGGGGCAACTGCCCAGGGCCTCCAGATTTTAGGGCCCAAAAATCTTACACTTTTGTAGTTTTAAAATAAAATTACAAAGGATTAAAAAAAAAAAAAAAATCCGAAGTTAAATAATTTTTTTAATTATAAAGTATGAACAATGAAAATAATTCAAACTTACATTTGTATAAATTAATTTAAACTTATTTTTAATTCTTCGAAATGCTCTATATCGATATAGCATACCAATATGTAGGAAAATAACTAACCACATTTGTAAAGAGAATTTTTAGCCTTAAAAAATAGCAAAATGTTCAATTATTTGTTATTTTAAGAAATATTTACAAAAATGACTAAAGTAAAAACATATAAAACATTATTTAATACGGCGGATTAATTAGTTAAAATTTTTTATTTGGGAATACCTTATTCCCCCGTACATCCAGAAACGACTGATGATGGTTATGTGTGTAACCGAAATATATATCATGTACGGGGGAATAAGGTATTCCCAAATAAAAAATTTTAACTAATGACTAAAGTGTTTGTATTCCATACATGTTAGCAACTGTGATATAGCATTTCGAAGTAATGTTTAACTATCTGTTTCTTTGATTTCAGATTACTTAACACAAAATTTGTGTTAAGTAAGTAAACCCAGTCTATATTTCCAAATATGGAAATTCTTCAAAATAAAATATAATTATACTACAAAATTGATTTCAAAATCAGTCGTTTGTCTTGATTTTGGCCAGCAGTATTACGGTACTGAAAGTTTTAAAACGTGTGCTGCTCTTAAGTTTATATTATGTTTATTTCCCTATTAGTAGAGTCTCTAAATCACACATAACATTATTTTAATTTTGATGCATCCCATGGAAAAATAAAAGAAACAAATAACACATTGCCCACTTATCAATCTGGCGAGAAAACAGCGTGATAAGTCACTTCAAACTTTAGTCATATCTGCACAAGGCTTAGTGGCTGAATCGATAGTGTGCTCGACTGCTAACCCAAAGGTGACGGCGGAAAAAACACTCAAAATACTGGTGTTAAACAATAAAGTAAATAAAAAACTTCGTAAAAAACACACATAAGATGTTATAGGTAAGAGGATACGCACGTTTCAACCAAAAATTGTTTTGGCCTTCGTCAGTCCAAGCCCTTCGTTGCAAGCAACACAGGTAACTCAGGACTGACGAAGGCCAAAACAATTTTTGGTTGAAACGTGCGTATCCTCTTACCTATAACATCTTATGTGTGTTTTTTACAAAGTTTTTTATTTACTCCAAAGGTGACGGGTTCTATTCCAGCCACGAACACTCGATGGAAACAGATTAAATTAATTTGAAATTTCAGCGTAGAGGGGGAAAATGCATGGCAAAGTAAAATATGCGGGGCGAGTTCGGCGCCCTGCGTATTTAGGAAATTTTTTTTTAGGAAAATTTTTTAAGCTTGAAATGTCAATCTTGATCCAAGCTTGAAATGTCAAGCTTAATGCAAGCTGGGCAAGTGTAAACTATAACACTTGATTCAAGCTTTCATTAAGCTTACAAGCTTGAAATTTTCAAGCTTATTGACTTGATAAATCAAGTTTGCTGGTCAGCTGTCTGGGTATACAAGAAGTGAAAATTGTCCCGCTGTCCCCTAATCCATGGCTTTAAATACAAATACACAAAGCTTCATTACTTGAAAAATGTACTCAAATATTTTAATACATCAGTGTATTAGATTATGACAAGTTCAAAACTAAAGCTTGGTGGTTTAAAGCAAAATAGATCATAAGCGTCACTAAAGGAAGTAACTGTAACTTTCACACGAATCCAATTTTTTAATGTAGTTAAACATCATCATTATTGAGTTGGCTCTAAAAATAGAATCCCCGTTAATAAAATGGATGGTCACAAGCTGTTATGCACATCATTTATATAAAACTCAAGTAAAACTAGAACACAAGACAAATTACTTTAAAACAGGATAATGAAATAAATTATTGAATTTTTAAAAGCACTACGTAAAATTTAAATGCCAAAAATACCTACAAATAATACAGTCTATGTGGCTCACAAATGTACAATACAGATATTTATATAATTTAAAATATTGTAAATAAAAAGACTGACATCATACGATCTGATTGTGAATTTAGGTATTTTTAGTTTCCTCAACAGAAACAGATGGCGCAACTACACAAAGATTCAAGTCTACTCTCTACATCACGTATGACGAATATGACGTCTTACAGTCTGAATTGAGGCATACAAAAATTGATATATACATAAATTATAAAACATATATTTAATTCAGATATATTTTATTTTACCTAGAATTTAACCCATTCGTGCCTGGATATTTTTGCGACTTTCTTCGATTTTTGCTAACACCAGCAGTAATTGATAAATTTCTGATGTTAACTTTTTGAACAAGGGATGATTTCATTTAAAATCATTATGTATAAAAATTGAAATGTCAACATCCTACTTGGCCATATTAAAATATTTTGTGGAATTGAGGTTCAATACTCGCGAATAAAGGCTAGGAAAAATAAATAACGTTTTCGACTGATAGGGAAAATGCCGTCCCAAAAAAGGGACGCTAGGCATAAATGGGTTAAAAAAGGTAAACATGTTAAAGGGGGGGGGTGGCTGGCAGACTATTCACAACTCAACTTCTAGATTCCCGGCGTGTGTTGCTATTTTTTGTTGTTGAAATTTTGTTTACATGTAATTTGTTTGTATAATTATTGTCGAATGCTGTTTAATACATTTTACAAAGATGAAGCAAGTGCTAATGGTCGCCGAAAAACCGTCCTTAGCTCAATCTTTAGCACAAATTTTATCAAATGGACATATGAAGCAACGTAAAGGGCTCAGTTCAGCATGCAATGTTTTTGAGTACGAGGGACTCTTTAATTCCCAAATGGTTAGATTTAAAATGACTTCGGTCTGTGGACATGTGATGAGTACAGACTTTATTCCAAAATATAATAACTGGGACCGAGTAGATCCTGTATGTTTTATTTTTGAAATTTTTGTTGTTTCTAGTTTTGCATGCTCCAGTTCCAAATTTTGGTACTTTCATGGCTTGTTTATTCATAAAACAATCCTGTCATGATTGATTCCTACTTTAACTCCCTCCAACTTTCGCCAACCTAAAAAAAATTCGCTTCACGTTTCCGTGCTTCCCAGTCATGGCATGGGTCTTAAGTAGTTAGTTATACAGCTCTATTACGAACTCCGGTATGACGCATACGTACATGTATCAACGCTCCCAAAGGAACTAGATGAAAGCGAATGTAAAAAATTAGCCATAAATGCACCTGTTAAGGAATTTGAAGATACTTAATTATTAAAAATACATTAATTGCAGGGCCGTAACCAGGATGAAATGTTAGGTAGGGCTTTGAATCTAGTTTGGGGGGCTGAACAAATATTAGTAGATGGAGGAGGGAAGAGTTCAATTTGTATATTTTTTTTTAGAGTATTTGCTTTACAAAACGACGTATTTAATAAAATATTTATATTCATTATGTTAATATCAGGTTGTAACGAAAGTTTTCCGCCATATCTTCCTGAAAAACTAACTTCTAACTCCTTAGATAACTGATTTTGAACTTTCGGTACCAAACCTGCACAGTCTCACATGATACAACAATAGTACTTAAAGCTGTACTCATAATTTGTTGATATTATGTAGCTGACTTTTTGCAACACAAATGGAAGTAAATGATGGTTCTAATCCTCTAGAGTGATAGTTCCATTTGGGACACCTTATACTTAATGATAACTATATTTTTTACAGATTTCACAACACAGTGTTATAAAGTAAGCCTCTTTCTTTCAAATGCCAAAAATCGTTTGACAAAATATGAGCAAATATGCCAACGCGAACTGTGTGCTGATTCATTGAGATTGGGGCAATTCCACGGTGTTGGACGTGAAAATTGCATAAAATTTTGTCATAAAAACTAAAATTTCTAAGCATTAAAATACTTAAAACAAATCAAAATATTTTTTTTTAATACTTAACTATGTTTGTAAACTTATGAAGTATAAAAATAATTTTGCAAAAATTTGTAACTTAAAAAAAAAAAATATTAATAAATCATGGTGTCGGATGTAAGAGGCTAAAACTAAAAAATGAGACTTGCAAAACTAAAATCTAAAATTCAGGTCAATGGTTTGATCTGCAAAATTCTAACTACTTTTATGCTAAAATACATTGATGAAAGATAAATAACTTATGGTTTGTTTTTGTTTATTTAAATTGAATTAAGGTGCAAATTGATTTTAAAATTGGTGTCGGGCATAAAAGCTGGGCGTCGGATGTAAAACATGCAAAGAATTAGGAACAGCTTTAGTATAGGTCCTTTTTGGCGATTTTTTGATTTGGCGACAAAATCTTGTCGCCAACCCAAGTTTGCCTTGCCGATGCCAATTGTAAACAATATGGCGAATCGGATGGTGCTGGTTCCGAGATAATTGATCGTCGCCGTTAATTTTGCTATGATTTATTTTAATGGCTTTTAAATATTTTTATTTAAAAAAAATTTTAAACAGATAACAAGTTTACATGTACATATAGAATCGGTTTAATAAAATTAAATTACCTTTCTTTTTATGTGAGTTGGGGCTGTGCCCCCCCTCAACCCCCATTTCTTTTTTTAGTAGATGAAATTAAACAATGCAAACAAATAATATTCTAAAGACAATACCTCACAAAAATAACAAAAGTGCCAAAAAATTAAAATATATTTTAGCATTCTGACAAAAGATTACGTAAGCAAAAGTAAAGAACTAGTTTAAATCATAACAAACAATGCTTATCTCATACCTTAATTAAAATCGCTAAATTGTTTCAATATTGAAATAATAAAATCAAATATTATATTAATAATGAAATTATTTGTTGCTCCTACCCTTAACAAATAAACAAAGGTAAACATAACAAATAAAAACAAACAATGCTTATCACATACCTTGATTAAAATTGCTAAATTATTGCAATATGGAAATAATAAAATCAAAATATCTAAAATTATTTCACTGTATAAAATATTAATAACGTAATTATTTGTTGTTCTACCCTTAACAAATAAACAATCGAGAATGCAAATATTAATCTGAAATGTACTATCAAAAGAATGCTTATTCATACAAAACTGTATATAAACAGTCAGTATGAACCTGAATAGCCGTTTTAAATTTCAAAAATAATTAAATAATAATAAAATTTAATGTAAAATAAAGCCATTAAAATAAAACCATAAAGCACATGGCAGATCAACCATTCAAACGAACCTCCCGTGCTAAGAAATACACGGGGCTCCAAAAGTTCATGAAAGGAACAAACGGTCGCGATTCTCCGGAAGAAAACGAGCGCATCCGTGACGTCACGAAAGAATCCACTTTTTCGCCCGAGGTTAGGGTTACTGCTCCGGAGCAACTGTCAGCGGGGTTACCATATTGACATCCTTTATCGCGCCAAAAAAAGTCGCCAAAAATAAAGCGCGCCAAAGGACCAATACTAAAGCTGTACCAAAATTAATTGTTTAAAATTAATTTGGATTGCACATTTTTAATAGTAAATGAAGTCCTGATTTGCAGGGAAAATATTTTATAAAATAACCCAACCAATTTTATACAGGTACAACTTTAAAGCAATTTAGTGTCGGACATAAATTTATCAAAGTGCCTGAGATAAAAAAGCTCCTCAGGACAAAAATATATCATAAAAGTTTGATTTTGTTAAAGTATGCTCTTCTAAAGTGTTATAGCAACCATTTGAATTCATCTAACCATGAAATATATTGTAATTATATATCAAAATACCAATTTCCAGAGCCTGATTATGACCAACGGGGGCCCCGGGCATTAATGAACTTGGGGGCCCCATTTCTATGAAATTTATTTTATTTTTCATATAAAATTTTGATATAAAAAATATATTTAAGAAGAGTATTGCAAATTGGGGGCCCTTTCGAGCCAGGGGCCCTGGGCAAAGTCCCGATTTGCCCATGCGATAATCAGGCTCTGCCAATTTCAAAATGATATTTAAAAAAATGAGTCAGCTGCATCACTATAATGTCTTTATTTAAACGCCTATAATTCCTCCAGACTTAAATTTTAGTGACAATTTTTATTATTTTCTTATACTTTAATTCATAACCTTTAAAATAGTACCTCATTTGCGGAAAAAAAAAAAAAATTGATTTTAAAAATTTAGTCACCAGTTCCTTATTTATGTGGAATTGCCCATTGTATGATGAAGTAAAATGGGAATAATACCGTAAGCGGGTGTCGGTTGAGTTGGCGACTTTTTTTTGTCGCCAACGTCTAACCTTGGCGACTTGTTTTTCGCGCCAGACAAAACATAAACATAAGTAGACACATACGGAAAAATATGAACCCAAAACTACAATATACTTATCTAAACACATTAAAACATTAGTAGAATATTTCAAATGCATTTATAAACAAAATGTACATAAACAAAGCACTAGCTCTGGGCACGTTAAAAAATAAATAAACCATAACCTTCAAATTATGCAAAATGCTAAAATATGTTTCTGCACATAATTAATTATACAGCGAAATTTCCCTTAAAACGTTAAAATAACAGTTTTAAATTAATAGAAAAACACTCAAATAAACCAACTACCTCCCCACCACACAAACAACTCAAAAATACTTATTTACTGTATCATATTTAACCTGAATAGTGCACGTGATTTCAAGAAAAATACACTGCAAATATTTTTATAAAATGTTAAAAACACTCTTTATAAATAACAGAAAACAACTATAATAAACCGACTACTTCCTCCTCCACGTGATTTTTGCAATTTAATATACCTTCAAAACACACAACATTTACACTATTAATCAGAATAGAATCAAATCTGATCACAAACTCAAAAATCCTTACATATGTATTCATATTTAACCTAAAAATTGTACGGGAATTCTGTAAATCGGAAGCAAACCCAGATAACAAAAAAAAAATTAACCATCCCTCTTAAAACCTTAAAAAATTTTATTTTTTCATCCCAATTCACAAAAAATAACATACCGTACTAAAAACCTTACATAATTATAAAAACATAAGACCATAAATATTCTCATCTCAACTATACACCGGTGTACCGTAAAGCAAGGAATAAACATTTAAATAAATAAAAGCACCACTTGATTTCACTTGATAAAAAATTAGAAACAACTCAACGTATAAAGGAACAACTTTCATCATAGCTCTACACAAATTATCTACATTTAATATAAAAACAAGCAAAAATTCCACTTTTCAAAAATAACCATTATAAAATACAAAACTGCAGCAGACGACACAACTTCCATTCCCTGCTAATTCAAGTTCAGTTATTTTTCCAGTTAAACTCCTTAAAATTCCTTCAACCAATCATATAATTCCTTCAAACACACTAGTTTCTCATGACATCATAAAACAACACAGCTCCGCCGGAAGGGTTGCCGATTAGCTAATCTCAATTGGCAACGCTGTCAGGACTGTTTACAACATATAGTAAGCTTTGGCGACGCATCTTCCTTGGCGATGGACACCCGCTTACGGTATTATTCCCAGTAAAATATACAAATTAACCTAATATTTAATAAAAATTATCAAAAATGGATCGACCAGAATAAATATGCACACACACACAAATATATATGGTATTTGTATTATTCCTTTCATTCAATGCACATATTATTGTAATTTGTAATTAGTTTACCTTTTTTACACTGAGTTTCATGACAGACCTCTCCAGTGCATCCAACTCATCCTCATATGAGCATGAAGAGCATTCGAAAGATCTCGGCCAAAGCTCAGTGTCATGGCTGCTATGTCAGTGTAAATCATAGAGGAAAGTGGAGAGCGCTTCTTCTAAGCTTCCAATACAATGTATTCGTAACAAAATTGTATTCCTCCGCGAGAGGAAGATGGAACCATTGGAGACCAAAAAAAGCAGACGAACCCTGTGTAGATACATTGATTATGGCGATTGAATGACTATATTGAACTTTCTTCTTTACGAAAAACGATTGAGAAACGACAACGAAAGTAGAATTAAAATTAACGGAACTCAAAAGAACGTACAGCATGCAACCGAACAATTTTCTTTTAAAGATAATATGTTTTTCACGTATATTTAATATCGCAGGTGTTAGTTTCGTTTCGTATTTTCAATTCGGAGACGGATTAATGATATTTTGTGGGCGTTGGCGGTTAGTTGAAATTTATATCATATTACAAATAATATTTCTTAACATTTGAATTACATTAGCTTTCAAATATAAACAAATAAAATATGCAATCGTTGCAAGACAATCGGTTGTTATATTGTATAATAATACAAATAAAAAAATAATTTAGGATACACATAGTTCTAAGTTAGCAATTAAACCATAAACGGTACAGATAAATGTTCGTTTTCTTCATTACTTCGCAATTAACCAAAATTATTAATCAAAATACATGGAGCAAAGCAATACAAACAGAAACTGAAAACACAATTAAACAAACCATACTTTATAAATTTAAAAGGCCGATTTTCATTTTTCAACGTTTATAATGCATTATGTAAGAATATCAAAGAATTTTACAACCATTTATACAATCGAAATAATTTTTTTTTGACATTCCAGATACATGAACATTACATGTTCCATACAGGTTCAACTGTAGTATGTGAAAAAAAAATAAATGCTAGTCCTGATGAAAGTATATTAAAAATAATTATTTAACCTGTGAAAAGTGACACTAGGCTTCTTTACATCTGACGTATTAGTACAATCAGTAACACAACAGGCTGCCATCTCTATTTTAAAACAAAGTTTTAGTAAAACACAGCTCTATCACCATACAATAACAAGGGCTTCCCGCTAATCTTCTGGGCTCCAATCAAAAGAAAATAGTTCCTGGGCGGAAAGTTTCTGGAAACGCTATGTGCGTCGGTTGCTCCCTCCACTTTCCTCTGTGGTGTAAATAGACAAACTGTTACAAGTTACCATAATACAGGGATGTGCCAGCTGCTCCAAATTGTGCCAAATCAATCCTGATGTGCCAATCTGCTACATTTTTAATTTTTCCATATATGTTTAAACGTTTGTAAATCTGCCGAATTTTTACAAAAGTCATCACACATTCTGAGCATTCTAATTTCAATCTTTCTCTATGAATCTTAAAAAGAAATATTTTTTCTTTGACATCCCTTTGTTTAAACCTCCGGTGCCTTAAAAGTAAAAATTGACCTCTGTTTTAAATTTAATTTTATATAAATTTGTTATTTTTTGTTACCAATTTTTTTATTAGCTACTGATGCTAGTTAACCCATTTGTGCCCAGATATTTTTGAGACTTTCTTTGGTTTTTGCTAATACCAGCAATAATAGATAAATTTCTGATGTCAACGTTTTGAACAAGGGATGATATCTTTTAAAATCATTATGTATAAAAATTGAAATGTCAGCATCCTACTGGTTCATGTTAAAATATTATGTGGAGTTGATGTTCTATACTCGTGAATAAAGGCTAGGAAAAATAAATAACACTTTCGACTGATAGCGAAAATGTCTTCCCAAAAAAGGGATGCTGTGCATAAATGGGTTAATATAGTTTAGTAAATATTGTATTCTTGATTTAAAATAGATATTTTGTATAGCAATGTATAAAATAGCTGAATTTTTTATTTATTTCATAAGCTTCTGACTCCCCCCCCCCCAAAAAAAAAGGGTTTTGTTATAAGCTAAGAGTTTTTAAGAACCTCCTTAATTTTCATTTTCTTTGATTGGCATTCTTTAATGACTTTTCTCTTTCTCTCCAAAAATAAATTTTGGATTTCAAAATTGACATTCCAAATGCTCCAAAATTTAATTTCAGCCGGCACATCCCTGATAATATATATATAGTATATATACAAACAGGCACACAATCAAACAAATGACTTTAAACTTGCATTTGCTGTTCAGTATAGCATTATTATTTCAAGGATAATGTAAGATGAAAATTTGAAAACAATATCTCAGTGAATTTCACAGCTTCGTAATCTCTAAATTTCATGCAATTTTTAATCTCTAGTATAACAACAAAAATCATTTTAATTTAAGAATAGAAGAAATATTACAAAGTTATGACTGCCGCTGAATGCAAATAATACAAGTATTAATAATGTTGTATAAAAATTATGAAAAAAATTGGACATAAGAATAAAAGAAAGTGAAACAGTTTTTAAGTAAACTTACCTGTGCATTGACTATGAAAATATAATAGTTGCAGTTTATTACAATTATATTTTAGGTCAAAAATATGTTTGCAAAATTTATTGCTAAAAGAAAATATCACAACCACATTGTAAAAATATAAGTTTGATGAATAATTTTCATGCTCTGAGGATGTTAATGAGAATTGTTAGCATGATGAAGTAATTTACCATTATTAATGCATAAAAATAGGAAGAGTTTTCATTGTTAGTAAGATGAAAAGATTTTGGAAATGGAGTACATTAGAATAAAATAAAATGAAGTAAATCAATATTCAAGTAAAATTATGGGTGCATTGAATCTTTAGTTACAATCTAGTCAAAAATATGTTTCCGCCCTTAGAACAGAAGAAAAAAAAGGGTACTTATGTATTATCCTGGCAGTCATTCCCGCCAAACTATTTTTTCGTCAAATAGGTTGCTAAACTGTTGCCAATTGTATTCAAAACTATTATTAATTTCATGTGCCAGGCCAGGCATTTATCTTGGTAAAAGATCACTCGTCTTGGCAGACCACCGGGATAATACCCGAAAACCTGCTGGGCAGGGCTCAACCCCCGTTGCCCGCCTCTGGTCATGGCCCAAATTAATTGGCAACCAAAAAAAAGTAATATTGTACTTACATGTTATTCTAAACCGTCATTTTAACTTTAAATTAAAGCATTCTTCTGTTACGGCTGCCACATAAGTACAGAAAAGCGTCATGGTAACTACACGTGAATATTTATTGCAATCTTGGAGAGAGAAGGGGGGGGGGGGAGGATTAAAGTAGCATTCAACCGTCAAGAAGTTTCCATAATCCATTCTTGAGCTTCCTAACCTTCATTCATCATTTTGACGTTTGTTGAATATTTGTTACTATGCCAAAATGAAATGCAGTAGAGAGCCAGAAATCTGCACAGCTTGGGACCATGGCTTGTGCAGATTTAAGGATTTTGCGGATTTCGGGCCGTAAAAGATAAATCATTACATTTCTGATTTTAAAAAAGTAGAATACAATGAAATAAAAACAGTCAAAAGTATTTCACTTATATTTTCACATTAAATACAAAAGCATGAGAGAAAAAAAGAAAAAATTACATGAAGACTAGCAAAGCAAATGGTTCCAAAATTTCCCTTTTCTAATTTTGAAAGCATGTTCTACGGCGATTTGTTTTAAAATATTATTTTTTTCTACTTTGTTTCTCTTTTTTTTTTTTTTTTTTTCCTTTCTTTTCTTTATTTTTGCAAAATGTATATTATCATTAATTCTTGTTTTGTTACAGAACTTTGCTGTTCTAAAAATTTAAGGTATTCTTCTCCTAACTTTAATCAAATGGATTTTATTATTATTATTAGCCAAGTTTTCATCATCAGAATCATATTTATCTGGATTCAAGACACTTTTCAACAATTTCATCACTGGCAGATGACTTCAAATTTTATTATTTACACCAGAGAAGGTGTGCAGATTTCGGACGTTTGCAGATTTTAGGTCGGCGGATTTTTGGCTCTCAACTGTATCAGCTAATTCCAATCTTGTGATCAGTCCACGTCAGTTCATCCAAACCATGACACCTATGATCACAGATTTTGATAAAATTTGGTATGAATGTTCCTTAAGTGGTAGTAAGAAACCCCCATGAATTTTTTTTGCCTCTGGTGCTTATGGTTTTTGTTTTATGGCTCTCGTCTAATTTTTGAAGACATCAAATTTTGGATCATTTTTAGCAAGATTTTAAGGCAATGCTTCCAAACAAAAAACCTGATCATTTGTTCACTAATTTATTTTATATTTTTTGAAATTTTGCATCCTTGTTGATTAAAGTATAAGGATTTTAGAAATAAATGTCTTAACTTGATAAATCTTTTTTAGTACTTTTTTAAAAATGTTACAAATTAATTTTTGAGAAATTTTTAGTAAGTTCACTTTAAAGTGAAAAGTCACTAAAAGGGAAAGCTATAATCAAAAAGCATTTTGTTCAGAAAGAAGCTTATATATATGCATTATGTTAGGCTGAAATAAAATTAATGGTTTTTTCATTCCTTCAGATTAAAAAATTAGCATTTTTGAAATTTTTGCTATGAAATTCTATGTACATTACATGCAAAATATAAAAAAAAGAATAAAACAAAAGATACCCGTAGTTGGCAATAGTGTTCTTGGATTTTCATGAAATTTGCTATGAATGTTCCTTCTATAGTAGTCACAAGCCCTACAATTTCATAATTGCATTTGAAATATGTGTACAAATGCTTTAATAAGATGCTTAGATAAGTGTATTGTAGTTTTGGTTCATTTTTTCTTATAAAACTACGTATGTTTGGCAAGCAAAAAGAAGTCGCCAAGGTTAGACATTGGTGACAAAAAAAGTTGACAACTAAACTTGCCCACACTGACAGAATTATTCCCTGTAAAGCTCCTTCCTCGTGCCGCTGTTGGAACATGTTCATACTTGCAAACTGCACCAGAATCGTAGATTTGCAATTCAGATTCGTGCAAAGCCCAATTTTACATCTTTTGTGTAGAATTTACAGTAAAATCATACAAGACAGTGCGCACCCCATGTAAACACAGCAACAGTTGCTGGAGCTTGGCAGTTGCCAAGCCCCAGCGACTGTCGCCAACCATTTTGTACGATCAGCAAAGCGAAGTCAAAGAATTTTAACAATTAAAATTGCACATAATTCCTTTAGCAAAAATATTAAAACAAAATATACCATCCATATTTAACCTAAAAAGTCTGCAAATTCAGTAACAGGTAATTTAAAATGAGCAAACAGTGGACTATTTTTTTTCACTCAAAAAAGCTGCAGTGGATTAAGCAACCTATTTGTACAGCTAAACTAAACTGGGCAAACACTGGCCGTTTTCAATTAAAAAAAACATCGACAGATTCAACAACCTAGTTGTTCACCTCATATAAAGTCAGTATGATTAGAATAGCACATAAATAGCGCTAACAAGAACATTAAATATCAATTTAAAATTCACATTAAAAACCTTAAACATTGCAAAGATTCATTTTAAAAAAGCTCTTACCTTTAGTTTTTTTAATTAACCGCTCAGAGATGTACCTAACACCCACCAGCTTATAACGTTAAACCAGCATACTTTCTTTTATTTAGTTTTATATTCACACCCTATTTCTAACAAACACACACACACTTTCTTTTCATACAATAGCATATTTCATTCCTTTCCAACCATAACATGAACCAATTTCAAATTCCCACACATTTTTTTATGGTTGCCAGTCAAAACTACCAATGGCGGGGTACTTCACTCGAACTGTGCATTGCCCACGATGGTGCCAGAATGATCACCAAACAAAAGACGTAAATAAACATCGATATGTAAACAGCACTCGATACAAAATATAGTCCCAATTTACTTATTTTAGATGCATCGATTTCACCAGTTGCATCAGTGATTTAATATACAGTCTTTCTCCATCCTTTTTGTAAATGATCATATTTTTGTTGATTGCAAGCCATTGTGCTAACTTTTGTATCAACAGTTAAAATAACTACATATTTTCAAATAATAATTATTTCACCAAAATATGTTGTAATTTTTTGTATGACTTTTTACTTTTCAACCAAGATTACCCTGCAGACTATTTTTGTATTCTTAAATCTCCATTGTGGACTGATACAGAAAAATCTGCTACTGGGGTTCTGTAACTTTTTGAATCATCTAACAAGCTACCCAACTTATTTTGAATCAATAGTATTTTTAACTTTTAGATTAATATGGTAAAAGTTACATAACAGATTAAGCTGTGAAAAAATTCAAAAAGTTAGTAAAAATACTCTTATCTCAATTAAAAGAAAAAAAAAAGGAGAATTTTTAGAATGAATATATATAAATACAATTCTGATCTGTATATTTTATTTGTTACAGCTTTTAATTAACAGCTGTAGCTATACTGTGAATAAAATATACTGGTTGAAAGTGTAGTTAGTTTACTTTTTATTTAATTTTTTCAGGCTGAACTGTTTTCTGCTCCTACTGAGAAACGAGAAGCTAATCCGAAGCTCAATATTCCTAAATTTTTGCAATCTGAAGTAAGAATAATCATGTTTAACTTTATATAAAATATACAATATTATTAGTTGATCAAAATATCACTTAAAGCCTATGTCTCCTTTGGAATACAATAAGAAAGTAAAGTGGCTTAAAACTAAACTTTTCTTTTACAGAAGTGAATTAAATTCATTTTGAATAATTTTAGTTTGAAATTTCTTGATACACTGATTTTTTTTTTAATTTAATTATTATTTTGTATTTTTACCTCTGATTTTTCTTTAACCTTTCGGTTTTGGTGAATGTTAATGAAAAGAGTTGTATCTGTAAATTAAAGGTGTGTGTGTGTGTGCATATGTAAGGGAGAGGGGGAACATTAGCAAAAAATAAAGATATATGAAATATAAATTTCCTCTTTCTTATTATTATAAAGTTCTTCTAATGTGATTATCTGTTTTTAAAAGTAATTACACAACTGGCCAAAAGTATTGCAAGTTTGAGAAATCGAACTATCGTTTCAAGAATAAGCCCCAAAAAAAAATTGGACAGGAAATGTGCCAGATTTAAATATTTTTGAGAATTTATGTAGTATAATTGGAAAGAATACATCTGAAAATCCCCAAAAAGCAAAATGAGAGTTCAGGAACCCATAATTTAAGTTGGCACCCTGAAACACCAAAGGAAGTGTTGTAAAACATTCTGTATTCCATACCTAAAAGAGTGGCTGTTGTGATTAAAGTCAAGGTTGCTCAGCAACATAATAAATGATCTTTAGTTCAATTGCATTTATTTATTATCCTCTTTTTGCAGAACTTGAATTCTTTATTTAATTTTATTCCGGCGAGCCAAAATGGATTATGATTTCTATAATAACCTATTTATTTTTCATGCTATTTTTTCAATAAATTAAATAATTACTTTTGTTCTTTAACTTAATGCTATCTTGTCTTTGAAGGAATTAATTTAACATGCTGAAATTAAAAAATATCAATTATATTGATTTTTAATATTGCCGAGGGAGAGGGGGCTTCATCTTGAAAGGGATAGATTTCTGAAACTTGCAATACTTTGGGCCAGTAGTGTATATTTCAGAATCAAATATTTTTGCTCTTTCATTATGACTTATATATCTTGAGTGTTTTAAGCTGTTTGATTAGTGTGGCACTTTTTAAACTAACTTTAGCACTATACTTCTAATTAAAAAAAATTTCTGTTGGCTTGTGGTTGCTTTTTATGACATAAATTTTATGAGCAACCATATCAGAGTTTCCCTGGCCCATGAAAAGCTCTTAAGAGGAAGTTTTAGTAGGAATCATTCCCTATATTCACTGTATTACAACCTTCTGAACCTAGTTCATTTAGGAACTACATACAAAACCTTGAAATTTAATTAAATATTCACAAAAATGACATAAATTAAAAACTTGAAAATAGCATTTTATTTTACACCGAAATCTTTCTGCCAATCCCAATGCAGTGGCACTATCTAGAGAGCAAAGCATTAACAAGAGGATTTCACGTGTAAAATTAAATATATAAGGCCTTATTTTTGAGTTTTTAATTTATGTCATTTTATTAATTGATAACTTTCATATCTATTCACTAAATTTCAAGGTTCCGTGCAAGGTAGTTTCAAAATGAAATGGTCCAGAAGATTATAACAGTGCAAGTATAGAGAATGTTCCTTACGAGGACTTCCTCTTAAGAAAACCTTAATTTTTATTTTTAAGGGTATCTAAAAGGCATGGATTTAATCATGCTAGCTTTAAAAAGTCCTGAATTTTCATTATTCTTAATTTATTAACTGTCTTTATTGATCAAAAACAGAAATTGCAAGAGTGCTTTTTCTACTAAATAGCACGACAAAAGTTTCATTGATATAGGAACAAATAAAAGAAAATACCACACTGAAATTTTAAATATTGATAGTTGTGGCCATATATTGCTTATTTAAAAATTCTCCTGTGCTTGAGAAAGGTGAAGATTTTTCAGAAGCTACCAAAAGCATTTATGCTTGATACTTTTTAAAATCATTTTCAGATTTGAAAAATAGTTAAGACATGAAATCGAAAACGGAATTGAATATGAAGAAAATACAACATATTTCTAATAATAAATAAAATAGTACTATTTAAACTATCAGTTCTCATTTCTTATCATCAATTTAGTAAGAAAAGTCATCTTGCATACATTAATGTAAAAAATATAAGGTGTTAAAATGTATTACTGAAGCTTGTGCAGCATTTTTTACCAATTTAATTTAATTTTTGCCCAAATACTTTTGACGCACTGTTCATCTACATATGTTTCTAAAAAAAATACTTACTTCAAATTTCCTTGTCTTTCTTTTCTTTTACTATACTAGTATTTTTTCTTTCAGGCTCGAAATTGTGACTATTTAGTTTTATGGCTAGATTGTGATAAAGAAGGAGAAAATATCTGTTTTGAAGTTATTAATGCTGTTAAAGGAGTTATGAAATGCCCTGCTAATAGATATGAAGAGGTAGGTAAAATTTATTATGAAAACAATATAATTACAAAATAATCCATTTATTAAACTAGTATTAAATTGCGCATTTTCAGCTTTGGTTTGAAAATATATATTTAGAAATTTTATAAGTAGACTGATTTGAAGGAAAAGAAATATTCTGTATATTGTTCTCCACTGCTTTGAATAATCCAAACTAATTGTTCAACTTAATCATTATAAGTGTTTTGCATTAATACTAGACAATGGAAAACTGAGACATAAAATGAGTAATTTACTAAATTCCAGTTTTCACTGCAATACACCTACTTTTATTGCTGAGCATAGCTGTAAGCAAAGCTTTGCGATTGAATATTCTGATTTTTGTTCACTTCCTCCTCCAAGATTGCTTGTGCAATCTTGACCAAATTTGTCAGTGATAGTGGCTTTAAATTAGATGGTACTGAAATGAAATGGTAGTGATTGGTTGTAGTGATCAGTATCATGATGCAAGACTTATCGAATCACATAATCAAATACAGTAAAAGCTCGATTTTCCGGCATCCAAGTAACCGGAAAATTTTTAGCTTCCCTCTTTTTCTTTTTTGTGTCTTCTCAAAAGATTGATTAGTACGGTGACCCCCCCCCCTCTCCAGCTGTCCAAACAGTACGGTGGCAACAGGTGCAAATTTCCAATTACCAGAGAATACTAATATTTCCATAAATTACAATGGTGTGTTTAAAAATACGTAAGAAAAACAGCCTAAATTATTACAAAATACAAAAACACAACATTTCACTGTCACGTCTGCAAGCACAGAAGGGAGGACAAGGAGATAAAACCGGGATCATACTGTTTACTACTATAGCAATATGTTTACATTATTCTCAAAAAGTTCTTTTATTTTTTTAATGATTAACACAGAACTATGATATGTTTCATCTTTTGCCCTAAAATAATCATATAGCAGAAATGCTGATTGCAGATTATTTAAATGTAGTGATTCGTGACCTACTTTCCGGCTTAGGCATTCCAATGATTTGACTATGTTATCTCTGAACAGAAACTGAAGAGGAAGGGGGGGACGGGAAATAACACTCGATTTATTATTATTATTATTTTATCACTCTCTTAGTGTACAGCTTTTAAGCTTTGAAAATCGGCAGGTGTTATTACTTTAATTTATTATTAATCTTCCCAAGGATGCAAAGACATTATAATAAAAGTCTTGTAATGTCTTTCAACTCTGCAATATAAACATGCATTAGCATAAATTCAATTAAAAGTTACAAAACTGCATAAATAAAAATTGAGCAGTATGCACACGCATAATGCCCCCCTCCCCTCCCCCTCTGGTTTTGCCGGCGAATGTTTCTATCTTTTTTTTTTTTACAAGCTCAACTATCCAGAATTTTCACGTATCCAGCATTCGACGTTTCCCGTGCTTTCTGGATAGTCAAGCTTTTACTGTAGATTACACTGTTCAATATTTGCAGTTTCATATTACTCACAGGAGCTCTTGTTCTATAGGATCAATAACAGTTGCTTCTTCTATTCTCTGCAAGTATGTGGGAACTGGTAAACCAAGGTTTTCACATGACAAATTACAAACATTCAAAATACCTTCAATTTCTAACAGAGCTGTATAAAAGATGCCTCTTTGTTGTAAATTCTCAAAAAATCTTTTGAGAATTTACAGAAGTGGATTAAAATGGATTCTGGACGTGAACAGAAGTGGTTATCAAATGGATTTAAAGCAAAGATATACTTTAAATCCATTTGATAATGCAAGTGCATTGGCTCAAAATATGAAAACTCATTTTAGTTCTTAACCCACTTTGCTTCAATGGTTGGGATGATCAATCAGTTTAGGTTTATAAAAGTATCAACAAACAGTGGAATGCTAATAATCAAACTAAATCGGTAATTCCCAAGCTATCAATAATATCCTGCCTGGAGTGAGGACTCGCATATAATTTTAATGGTAGCAAGCAAGCCTACGTAGATAGGTGTATGAAGAGTAAATAAAGCAAGCATTGTCACATGGATGTTGGTTTCCAGCATGCATGTGGTTATATTGGCACTGTGCAATGCACTGGTAATTTCATTTTTTGCAAATTTTGTTCAACCTGTGTTATTTCAAAATCAATGCAGCTCTAGAATTATCGCCTGACTTTGCACAAAATTTTGCATGCCAAATTACTACACTAATTTTTTACAGTGGATGAGTATACATTATGCATAAATTTTATCTTTCTGCACTCCTTCCCCATATGAACTTTAAATATGTCAAATCTTATACTCCTTCATATGCATAATGTGCTTAAAAAGGGGTACAAAGATTTTTCTTCGTGTATTAATATATAGATGAAAGAAAATTGAGAAAATTTAATAAACACTGGCTGTATGTCTGATGACTGTTTTATAAGCAATTAATGAGTCTTTTTCAAAAGAGTACAGCACAAACAAAATCTTCAATTTTTAATCTTAATTGAACTTTAAATGATACATTTTTGGTAAATCCTTTAAACATAAAACCAGCATCTGAATATTCACCAATGCTCATATTTGTTTTCGTTGGCTCAATGTGATTATAAAGTGATCAGAAAACTATCTGCTTAAACAATTTTAAATAATAGTACTTGCAGTCATGATGTAAGCTTATTAAATGATGTGTTTGGTAGAAATTTTTCAAAAAATTGGTTACAACAGTAACCAATACTATAGAAGACTACTGACTATAGAAGTCTACTGACAATACTTAGAAGTACTTACAGTACTTCTAAGTATTGTCAGTAGATAAAGGGTTAATAGTCCTTGATTCTACTTTCTCTTGAAATGTTTATAAACCATCTTTAACTGTTAATCTGCAGCATTTTACATCTAGGTCATATTCCGAGCTCATTTTAGTGCAATCACTGAAAAAGACATCAAGGCAGCCATGAAACAACTTGGGAAACCAAATGAAAATGAAGCACTCTCCGTAGATGCCAGGCAAGAATTGGACCTTCGAATAGGATGTGCATTCACTAGATTCCAGACTAAATTTTTTCAAGTAATTGTTCTTTCATAAGGAATTTTCTTTTCTTGTTATTACTTTAAGTATTCAACCTGAAACTTAGGTATAATCCTGTACTGTGAGTGGAAATGCCATGCATCACATCGAACTTTTGTGTGTCTATTAAAGTTAAAGTTTTTAAACTTTTTTTATATGCATGTGTACATCAGATTACCTTTAAAATAGTTAAAAGTTAGCATTTCAAAAAAAGAAAATGTTCATTATACATATACAGGGTGGGCTAAAAAGGCAGTAACATGCTTTAATTCTTCATTGATTAGAGGAAAGTGGACAAAGTAAATTGAAAAAGCATTCAGAATAATAAGAAGAAGAACTACGTTAAGAAAACTTTCGTAAATTTTCAAAAAAAAAAGTCACACTTTTTTTATTTGTATACAACCTCGGTACAAGTAAATTCTCAATTAATAAAATGTGCCTCATGCACTAATGAGGTGATCTACAAAATTTGAAAGTGGTATCCTAAAAACTGTCAGAGACATGAAGATAAATATATGCTTACTTAAATTACTTTTCAGTGACTCTCGAAAGGAATAGATCATGTCGGATGATCGCGTTTCAGTAGTTGTACAGAAATTACAAAAGAGAATATCTTTTTGCTCTCTACTAATTAACATTTTCATTTAAATTCAAGTATAGCCCCTGACTATCTTTATAAGATAGATGTAGCTGAAATGTTTTATGATAAGCTGAAAATTTGTACACAACCTCATTAGTGTATGGGGCACATTTTACTAATCGGTAATGCTTTTGTACGGAGTTCCTATACAGATTTCAAAAATGTAACTTTTTGAAAATTAACATTAGGAAAAATTTTCTCAATGTAGCCTTTTCCATACCATATTTTGAACATTTTTTTCAATTTACATCACCCACTTATCTCTAATAGGTAAAGAATTCAAGTGTGTTACTACCTTTTAAAGACACCAGTGATCAATCTGGGATTTTTTCTGATGTGAAAAGATATTTCTTAACCTTTTTAGAAGAAGTATTTTCCTTTCTAAAGGAGTAATTAAAACAACAAACAATTATGCAACATTTTCAAATGCATAATTAAATTGCATTTAACACTTAAATAATAACTGATTTGCAATCTAGATACATTGTTAGTGTTACCTGTAAATTTCACCGTTTACATTCAAAGTTGTCGTGAATTTCAAGAGAGTCTACTGTAAATAAAAATAAAAAATCATTTTCAAGGGAAAATCTCGCCATAATCACCAATCATAAAACAAAATTTCATATGGAAAAGCAATGCGTAAAAACATGCATTCCGAAATTCTTAAGGCGTATTCTGAATTTCTAAGTGTGAAATACGCATCTAGAGGTGTTATCGCGATCACTGAAGGGCATCCTGTATGAAACAGATTTCTTGTCTGTCTGCATGTTCACTATAGATATAGATGCGTAGACCATTTCTCAGTTCTCAATCAGATTTGGCCTACTGACTAAATAATACAAGAGAAAGCTATTGTTGGCCTGAATGACCAAAAACAAAGTTTAAGGATCTTAATCCAAAAAAATTTTGCTTATCCTAAATAACTGATTTAAAATTCCAGTTTAATCAATAGCTGCTGTAGGAGAAAAATTGATGAGATAAAATCCAAATTTATTAAAGTCCATGCAAAAATATGTTACTCTTTTATCAGAAAAGTCCCATGCATTAGCAGGGAAAAAGTCACAAAAGTTTTACATTTAAAACCAGGTCTAGAAGACCTGAAAAATAGTTAAATTTCAATTAATCTAAACTAGCAGTCCCAATAAAAAGGATGGATGGCTGAGTTAGATTAATTTAGCCCTAACACTGAAGTTTATATTTTTAAATATTCAGGTTAATTTTTAGAAATTTTCCTATTAGAAAGGCATGGTCAAAGAAAAATTAATTTACATTCAATATTAGACAGGGTAACTGTACCCAAAGAAAAATACCTCAACTGAGGTTTAAAATAACCAAATTAAATAAAATTCGCCATCTTCTACACTTTCCAACAGAGACGAGAAGTGGCGAAGAATTCCTTAGAATTCTAGCTTAAATACCATTCTCAAATGCAATTTGCATTTGGAAAGTTTTAGATATTAAACGTCAATCAATCTGATTGGATCGAGAGCACTTATAAAAAATGATGTCACAAGAAACCATGCCTACGCATTTGAATATTACGATTCAAAGAAAACTTTTCTGTAGCGCTTTGGCTATACAGCCTTTTACTTGCAAAGCAAGCTAACGCAACTGCGTAGCAGAATTTAATTACTGGCGGTTGAACATGCCGAGGAAGAGGTTTACTGAACTCCATCCTTTTAGATTGCTTACATTTTCGCCGAGCAAGCGGCATTTAGAAAAACGTTTGTAAGTTGGATAGTAGGGAATGAAAGGATTTTATTTAAAAGTTATTACGTTTTTAAAGATAAGTATTTTTACAGTTAAGCTTTTATTTTAAGACTTCTTATTTAATATTTAAGTTACAGGAAAGATTTTTTAAATAAAATAACAACTATGGTTTACAAAAAAAAAAAGAAAGAAAAAAAATGAATTTTAGTTTTTTAGTTATTTTATGTTTGGCAATTTTTTTATGCAGTGTGCACTATTGCAAACTAAATTTTTCAGCGTTAATAGCATGATCATTATCATACCCACATTTCCATGAAAATATGCAATAGTTTTTTTCGTGCACAATTTAACTGTCAACTTTTTTTTTGCCCGAACTGTGCACTATAACTCAATGTTTGCAAAAGTTTATTCAGTGAAACTTCTATGATCGACCACCTCTATTAAGCAACCCCCTCCTCCCACGACCAATTTCTTAAGGCCCCAATTTTTTAATCTATCTACATAATGTTAAAAAGTCCTCTAGAAGAGACCGCACAACCCTCATAAGCGACCTGTCTCAGTTCCCTATCCAGAAATTTTCTTGTTTTCCCAAAAGTAAAACAGGTTCATATAAGATAGATTAATAACACAGTAAAAGAATGGGATAGATCTGAAATTTTAAAATGTTTATAAAAAATTTTAGTTACAATATTTTTGTGTAATTTTTATGCATTAGTAGCAATTTCATAAATAACAGCACAAACTATTTTTTAGCACTTTTTAGGCTATCAAATGTTTATATTTTTCTGATCAGCCACCTCTCTTTGTGAATTAGAGGTTGGTCACTCCCGTAGAAGTTTCGCTGTAATTGTATTTTGGGGTATTTCATGAATATACTTGTTTTTCTATTGTAGGATTTGTATTGCTTTAAATTTATGCATTCAACAGGTGAATACACAAAAAGTAGTTTATATGCCAATCCTGTACACCTATTAAATATTCATTATTCGCATTTTCTTTTCTTTTCCATGCAGAATAAATATGGTAATTTAGATAGTACATTAATTTCCTTTGGACCTTGCCAAACTCCAACCTTAGGATTTTGTGTTGAACGACATAACAAAATAGCTTCTTTCAAACCAGAGCCTTATTATGTACTTGCTGTTAAAGTAAGCTTACTTATCTATTATTATTTTTAATGTTTATTTTTTTGTATTCGAATTATGAATGCATTTTATGTTTTATAATTCATAGCTTCAAATTTGCTATTCAGAAATAAGAGCATAGCTGCCAACTATTATAATTGTTCTGTACAGTGTACCAATTATACAGGGTGTATCCAAAAGGTAGTAACAGGCTTTAATTCTTTATTTATTTGAGATAAGTGGGCAGTGTAAATTGAAAAAATGTTCAAAATGTGGTCAGAAATAATACTTTGTTAAGAAAACATTTCTCTCATTAATTTTCAAAAAGTGACACTTTTTGCATTTTTATGCAACTCCCGTACAAAAATGTTCGCAATTAGTAAAATGTGCCCCATACACTCATGAAGTGATGTACCAAATGTGAGCCTTTCATCATACAAAGTCGCAGAAATATCTTTAAAGAAAAATGATTGGGGACTATACATGATTTTGTATGTAAATGTTTATTTGTAGAGTAGAAAAAAAGATTTTCTTTCGTAATTTCTGTACAGAATGTGATCATTCGTCTTGATTTTTGACCTTCGAGAGCCATGGAAAAGTGATTTAAGTCAGTGTTATATTTATCTTCATATCTCTGACACTTTTTAAGGTACAGTTCTCAAATTTTGTATGTCATCTCATGAGTGTATGGGGCACATTTTACTAACTGGGAATTGTTTCATACGAGGGTCATATAAAAATTAAAAAAGTGTAACTTTTTGTAAATTAACGAGAGGAATTTTTTCTTAAGGAAGTCTTATTTCCAACCTTATTTTGAACATTTTTTCAACTGACACTGCTCACTTATCTCTAATTCATAAAGAATTAAAGCCTGTTACCAGCTTTTTGGAACACCCTGTATATTGGTTGTACAATAGGACATATGATTAATAAAATTGTATAATTTTTTAATGAAACTTCTTTATGCATTTCTGTTAACAACACACAGCTGTGAAGTGTACTTTTTCCACATAGCCCATCTCATGGGTTCTTTCTTTAGGGACAGTGCAGGCATGTGGGTTTTCTACCTTTTTTTTTTTTTTTTTTAAATACGGATCCAGGGGGGGGGGCAGAGGGGGCAACCCCCCCCCCAAGAAAAAAGAAATTAATGTAAAAGATCCTATTTTACTTCTATAAAATGAATGTATATGTCAATCTTCTAAGTAACCGCCCCCACCGACAAGCTAACCCCCCCCCCCTAATCTTCCGCCCCCTTGTAACTTCCAATAATCCGCTACTGTATGGATCAGCATATTTCTGCATTTTTTTCTACTTCAGATCAGGAAGTTCCATGATTTGTTATTTAACTTTTTTGTTGGAAAACACTCTAACAAGTATATTAGGCTTCAGCATCCTTTTTCAATCCTCTTAAGAATAAATATTTTCCCTTTAGCACTCCTTTATTAAAATCTCGAGTTCTATAAAAATAAATATTGGCCCTCATTTTAAATATACAGTTGGTGGTCAAATTATTAGGGACAATCACAAAAAGTAGTGTTATTTTAGTATTTTAGTTTTATTTATTGTTCATTTCTGGTATTTTAATCAGGTATTTTTTATTATATTCCACATGTGGGAAAAGAGATACACAGTTAAGTATGATTTTTACATGGAACCGTTATCTTACTTGTAACATCCGATATCATTTTTAACGGTGCAATTAAAGCATTATTATACTTACACTAGCCGCCTTCGCTGACCAGTTTGGGCCGTTGATGAATCTATCAAACTGTGCAACCTAGAGCACACTGGCTGCTTCGCGACTTGCTTGTGCAACGTGCGGCACACAGTCCTCTTCACAACCGGAATTTGCAACCTGCCGGATGTCCGCAGGCTAGTAATTATAGATTTACGACAAAAACAAAATAAACGACGCCAAATTAACCTAAATAAAAGCTATGAAATGCAACAACATTGAAATCCAAATCCGTCCAGTTAAACGAATTCAAAATTAAACAAACGCTTATGACAAAAACATATGTCATGAAAAACAATCTAAAACACTCAAACACTTTTAAAAAAGGATTTCACAAATGTTATGCCATTAACGTTTAAAAACACTCAACTGAGATCAATGAAAAAAAAAAAAAACATCCACAAACAACAAATACTTTTTTCTCATCTCAAAGAGCGTTGCCAATTTCTAAAAAAAAAATTCCTACAAATAGGTGTTTAAGTGTTGTGCAAACAAAATTTTATACATTCACATCAATTTGCCCAAAATCTATCAATTTTTCAGTTAAATTAAGGTGACCATATTTTTGAACGTAAAATTGAGGACATGTCCACAAATTTGAAACATAATTGGGGGCATTTTCTAATTAATAAAATAATTAACAGTAATCTAATTAAAAAAACAATGTCATAATTAAAAATTGTCCCCAATTGCTTATCACAAAAAAACACAGAAATTGGGGACTGTCCTCAAAGAACTTAAATATTAAATAAAACTGTGATTTCATTGCTTGTCAAGCAAAAGGAGTATTTTCACCAGTATATGACTTCATCTAATCGATCTATGCCAAGGATTATGTTCCATTCATTTTATTCAAAGAATCGAGGAATGATTCCACACGCGCTGCTTCGCGACAGAGTTAACAATATAATTCATAGATGTCACCACCTCTCGTCTGAACGTAACTCTCATAAATCTTTGCTTTGCTTGTGTTTACTTTTTCAAGGTGTGATATCTTGCTAGATATTTAGAGTTGAAATAACCTGCAACTTTTAAAAAGGTTAATTTTTTAGAACTCTACAAAAAGTTTTTCCTTTTAATTAGAGATAAAAATGTCATTTTTATCAAAATTTCAACATTGCCGCCAGATGCACTTTGAGGGATGAGTTGATCCCGACAGCATTACGAACTGGACTTTTATTTATTTATACTTACATTAAGTATCTTCAATTTATGTGTGTATATTTACAAGACTCTCTCTTTTTTTTAATTAATTTTAATTTAATTTATTTTTTATATAATTATTATTCAGTACAGATATTTATGCTGCATAAACAAAGCATTTTCTTTATTGCTTTATTTTATTAGACTTGTTTTATTCATGCATATAATGAGGATCAAGCTTACTCACGGACTAAGCACTACAGGCCCTGGGTGAAACTGACCATCTGGCCAAGGCATGTTTCCAAACCCTAGAGCCTATGGTCACATAGTTGTGGACGAGTAACACAAGCCATGTCTCCATGTGGGCTGTTGTGCCATATAGTTTGAGTAATGCATATTTTTTAAAATTTAATTTTATGAAAAATTCAAAAATAAATACTGTATTGCTGATCAAACTGCTTTACAAAGTCTTACCAATAAAAACCATATCTGCACCAGCAAACTCAAACTAAAATAATGTATTAACTTATTTTTGAATACTTGTGCATACATACTTCATTCCACTCACCATTTTAAATACTGTATAAAATATAAGTACTATAAAACTTCTGTCAAAAGTCTAATATATTAAACAAATAAAAAGCAAAAATAATAGGAGATTTTTGGATGTAAAAAAATCTTGAAATTTTGAAACATGACTTAAAAATATGGCCAGTTGGTTGTATATTAGCAGGTTATTTCAATAGACTTTTATGTTTAATTGAGTAAGGCTTATATCAAGATGTGTAGAAAAGCAAATCTATTAGAATTAGTTATTTATTAGATCCTATTTTAGGATTGTGTTTTTATGCTGCATTCCCAGCAACAAATTTTGATCAAACAAAATGAAAATTGCTTCTTGTGATGGGGCCATTATATGCACCAAATCTTATCAAAATTAGTTTTTCCATTCCCATTTTGATCAATGGCCAAGTGGATAAGACAATAGAAACTGGATGATGGCTGAAGCATGCCGTTCTCTGCCAAAATCATCTCTTAGGTAGAAAACCCTCATGTATCTTTAGCTTAACAACAACTACTACCAAAAAAAATAAAAAATCTCATTTTCATACTTATTCAATTTAAACTAAACAATAGATGTACAATACTTCTAAAAATATCAGACCTTCCTTTTGATCATATGCTCAGTTTACATTCTGAATATTACAAAATATCCTACGTACAGTGATACACTATATTAGTTTGTATAGATTATGTATGCTTGTGTATGGCAATAATATGTAATTCAAACATAAGCAGGATGCCCCAAAAAGGTGGTAATGGGCTTTAATTCTTTATCTATTAGAGATAAGTGGACAGGGTAAATTGAAAAATATGTTCAAAATAAAGTTGAGAAGAAGACTTCGTTAAGAAACTACTCTCGTTCATTTACAAAAAGTGGCACTTTTTAAATTTGTATACAACCCCCAGTAAAAAACAAAAATTCCAAATTAGCAGTATCAGCCCCTTACACTAATGAGGTGATATATGAAATTTGAGAATTATACCCTAATTAGTTTGATACATGAAGATAAATATATGCTGACTTAAACCACTTTTTGATGACTCTCTGAAGAAAAACAAAATCATGCTGAGTGGTCACGTTTCAGGGGTCATACATAAATTAAGAGAGAAAATTTTTGTTTTTTCACTCTAGCAATAAATTATTACATTCAAATTCATGTACAGTCTGTCACCATCTGTGTTTTTAAAAAAAATTCTGAGATACTTTTTTTATGAAAGGCTAAAATTTTGTTCATCACTTCATGAGTGTATGGGGCACATTTTACTAACTGGTATTTTTTTTGTACAGCAGTCATGTATGAATTTAAAAAGTGTAACTTTTTGAAAATTAACAAGAAGACTTAGTCCTTACAGCAGTTTTTTTTTTTTTTTTCCCCTACCTTATTTTGAACATTTTTTTCAATTTGCGTTGTTCACTTATCTCTGATAGATAAAGAAGTAAAATGTGTGTTACAAACTGTTTGGGACAGCCTGTATAATGAATTAATTCTGACAAAATTGCTTTTTTTTTTTTTTTTCAATCTACATTAGGTTACTACACCTAATCAGAAAGTTTTATCTTTAGACTGGGATAGGATTAGAATATTTGATCATGAAGTAGCAAGTGTCTTCTTTAATCTTATCAAGCAGAAAACTGAAGCAGTGTAAGTATAGCATGGGTGAATAAACCTATTTATAGATAAATAAATATTTGTATATTATAATTCTATTGACCTAATTCCAGAGGCTATCAGATTTTTTCCAGCTGTGGGAGGGAGGGTGCCGGGGGGGTGACGACTACATGTTGGCAAAAACATGATATACTCAGTGTATTTATGTCTCCTTAAATGTGCTTTGAAAAAAAAGAAAACATTTCTTAAGGGGGAGTGTTATTGCCCCTTAAGTCATTATTAAAAGTGCTCATTTTTTCAGTGAAATACTTATTTGCTAAATTAAAGGGATTTGTGTGTGTGTGTTTGGTTCCCCTTTCCCTATTCTTGAAATTGTAAACTTTCAACAGTGAAATAAATCTGTAATTCAATTAACAGGGTTCGTACGCCCTCAGGGAAACCTGGAAAACAGGGAAAACTCGGGGAATTGAAAATTAGCTCTTAAAACCTAGGGAAATCTCATGGCAAAATGTAATTTTGCTTTAAAAACCTGGAAAATCCAGCTTCAACCCTGGAATTTTAAGAAAATTTACCCCCCTCTCTTTATTTTTATGGCTTTCACCCTATTCAAGGGTCAACTACTTTGCTAATGAAGCACGCATGCAATTGGAAATGGATTATACAAGAATAATCAAATATCACTTAAGGCTGCTTAGGATGAATAGCACACTTGCTTCTCATTTTGTCTCTGCAGTTCTGAGCATTTGTGATTGCTCCTTTTTCTCATTTGAGTTGGAGGGGCTATTCTTTGTGTTGTGTACTGTGGACAAAGTTAGATTGTGTAGTATTATCACGTATATACAAACTCTGCTGATATTTGCTAGAATACAATGTGGGATGTGTGTTCCTATAATGTTAAATATTTCATTGTTTATGCATAGGATTGGTGGATTTTATTTAGTTCTAAGGAATATGGCAATTTTTACCAATAGCCTTGTGTACTGGCAATAGTATAAAAAACATATCTTGAAACTATCAATCAGGGAAGTGGTCCCAAAAATTCTTTTTTACTTCTGTAAAGCTGTTGCGTAATTTCTGATATTTTATAGGTAAAATTGAATTTAAAACCATGTTTTGATTACCATAGTGCTATCATAATTTCATTACCTTAGAATGGGGCATATAAATAAAAATCTTATGTTTATTTTTTTGCGATAACCTGGAAATTCTTGAAAAATCACCTGGAAAACTCAGGGAATTTCATTTTTAAAAATGAGTATAAACCCTGATTAAACCATCTCTTTATTTTATTTTTCTTTATAATGAAAGGAAGGGGAGAGAAACTGTAAGTCCCACCCTCTCTTATCAGACAAAAGGACAGATGCCCAGATGATTTTGTTTCTAATTAGGATTGCCTCCTGCTGTCATTCACAAATAATTCATACCATTCCTTTTGTTGGGTAAAAGTTAAATGACATGTAAGCAAAGGAATGTTTTGGCGCATTCTGTTTTTCTCCTTCTTCTCTATAGTAGGCATTAGCATAGAAAACTATGTCATTATCTCTACTGATTTCTTGGTTTTATGCATATAGAACTTTGTTCCTTTCACAGTGTTTCTTAGAGAAATTGATTACACTTATATTTTTGTTGCTTTTTTTTGAATAGTATTTAAATATTTCTACTTGGGGCATTCAAAAAGTATATTGCACTTGTACAATATAAGTTAAAAAAAACTGTGAAGTGCAATGTAATACAACACACATATAGTACACTATTTCTCCAAATAATCAACCTGTCACAGCAGACATTGGTCAGAATGTTGTCTTATTGCTCAATGCACTTGCGATAACAGATCCAGTTATAGACAAACATACCCATGCCAATCACAGAAATTTTCAAACTTTGCAGACAGCTGTGATTCTTTTTTTTTTTTTTTTTTTTTCAAATTTCTTTATTGTTAAATTTGAAAAAAAAAATCATGCGAGTAAAATAATGAAAATAAAATAATATGACAATAAATTAAAAATAATGTGAATAAATCATGTTTGTTATTGATTTTACAAACTAATCAATCCATATAAACTTTAGTTTCAAAATGGCATGTTACTTTAAAATGTGTTTTGCTGTTGTCAGCAATATTAGACTCACGAGGCACGCTCTTTTTTTTTTTTTTTTTTTTTTTTTTTTTGTAGAAATTATTTGAGTTTGCAGACAGTTTTGCATTTTATCTAGGTCTGTATGATTAAAAAAAAATTGCTCCTAGGTCTTGAATTCTCTTTAGAACAGCTGTCTTTAGAACCCTGAGCTTGCTAAACACATGAAAATCACAAGGAGCCAGATTGGGTCATACTGTGAAGGCTGCCTGGCCTCCCATTTAAAACTGCTGAGCAAACCCTGTGTTGCAAGTTTTTGTGAATTCTTGTATTGCCGTGCAAGAGAACAACAATGTCTTTGGTTACATTTCTGTCTCTTGTTTTTCACAGCTTTGCACATACCTCTTACTGTTTTACAGTATGGCTCAGCACTAATGGTTGTGCCCTTCAGCAAAAACTCAGTATAGAGAACAACTGCTTCGCAACTTGAAAAAACAGTAGCCATGACTTTACTTGCTATTGGAGGAGCTTCATATTTTGTTCTCACAAGTGATGATGTGTCGATGATTGCTTCATTTCTGGGGTGCAGTGATGCAACCTTGTCTCATCACCCATTATGACATGGCTGAAGAATTCCAGGGATCGCGCTGACATTTGATAAAAGTGGGTCACAAAGGTCCATTATCTTGAGAGATATGGGTTTTTGCATATTCAAAACCCATTATGTGCATACTTTTTTGCATCACAGTCAAGAAAATTTGGGTAAATGACTCAGAAATCTGAGTAAACGCGAACCCTGAATTCATTGCCTTCTACAAAATAATGTTAAAGGAATTCCAGGGAAGCCACAAAACATACTCCTTTATGTTTGCAACTCTGTGAATAACCATCATTCATTAGTTATCATTGGTTTATGATAGGAACATATCATAAACCAGTTTATAATTGTTGATGACTGGCAATGGAATGAGCAGTTCCATTGGATATCCCCAACTCATGCTGTGTGTGCAACAATTACTCAGCAATTGCTAAAAATAATGTTGTCCACCCACTCACCATTCCAGTGTACCACATTAGCATAGGCTTTTTTTTTTTTTTTTTTGCATGGTACATTCTTGATTTTTTTTTGTTTTTCTGCATAACAATTTTTCTAATTACTTTACTCCTTTCCATGAGATATCAATTAGGTCATCTTTAAAATTATAAACCAAACATTAATGCCATGGTAACCCGGTGGTTAAAGCATTGTACTCTAACCGAAAGGGTGCGATTTTGAATCCATTGTACCACTAAGACCAACATGTACTAGAGATGAGACGGGCTCAGCCCGAGCCCGGGCCCGACTCGGGCTCTGTAATTCACTATTGCGTTCGGGCTTGGGCGGGCTCGGGCTCATGAAAAATTTCTCCTTTGTTGAACATACTCCTTGAAACAGATTTTAAAAAGTGATTCATGGGATAAATAGACGTACTTATTTCAAAAAATAGCGGCACGGGGGACTAGAAGGTGTGTGAAGCTCCAAAAATTATTGTATCCTATTAATGAAGTAGTTAATTTTATTTGTCTTTAGCTGAAATTTCGGGCTCGGGCTCCAACTTTAATAATATTGCTCGGGCTCGGGCTTCAAAAAATGAGCCCGAACTCATCTCTAACATGTACATATGATCTACATGCATATTAAATCAGTGATTCAAAAAGTTCTCTTGCTGATCGTTAGCAGGCCCCAATATTCAGAAGTCCTCTTTCTGATGAGGATCTAAATTGTAGCAGGAAACTCCAGGAAGGATGCGTGTAGTTCTAAATGACACATTCGGTGGTGTTAGTTGTCCTCTGCTGGCAAACAAACTAAACAATAAGGGTCGTGGTACCCAGTGGTTAAAGCTTTAGACTGGCAACCAGAAGGTTGCATGTTCTATTCTGACTTACCACTGAAGATCACCTTGTATGTGCTTGTTAAATCTGTGATCTCCAAGTTCCTCTCAGCTGACGCTAATAGTTTCCAAGGAGTGCCGAAACTGAAGTTTCCCCTCCTGATAAGGATCCAAATTGTGGTTTGGAACTCCAGAAAGGACGCATGTAGTTTTGAAGGCCACATTCATTGTCCTTTCTGGGGAAACAAACAAACATAGTAACATTAAATAAATTTATCTCAAAATCGTATTAAGATAAAGCATTTTTTTTTTTTTTCTTTGTTGATTCTTTTACTCTTTTGCTGGTATTAATGTGTCTATTTTTACCTTTATAAACTCTCCTTTGCACTGCTAACAACGTTACTTTAAAATAAAATAACTAGGTGCTGTTACCAGATTTTCATTTATCTCAGGTGATCTAGGAACATAACTCCCATGATAAAAAAAAAAAAAAAAAGAAATATTCTATGTTCTAAATCTGTAAGACTTACATTTAACATAACTAAACAACATAATTATATAGATTGTGAACTAGTAAAGCATAAATAACTGCATTTAGATAGAATTATTCTAATTTATATGAAATTTTTATAAACTTAAAACTAAGCAGTTAAACAGAATTTTAAAAAATCAATCTCCATGATAATTATAATTCCATTTTTTGCTATTTCAGTGCATCATAATAGTAAAATTGATGTCAAAACTGTATATTTTCTATTATACATTTGCGTTAGTTATTAGTGAATAAACAGCTTAATAACTCTTGAAAAGGATAATTGCGAATCCTATACTATGCTTACTATCGTAGCCAACAACAATATTTTTTTTTTCTTTCTGTGACAGAATCGACATTAAATGTACATATAGTTTAGAACAGGGCTTGTAATAAGATTTTGAAGCTGGCAGCAAAAAAAAAAATGCTGTAAGCTTTTATAAGCTGGCAACAAATGTTATTCATCTCACAGCAAAATCTTAAATTTCAGTTGCTGAATTGCAATTGCACTTTTCCCCTTAACTTAGAAAAAGTGAATCAATAATGCAATGGAAAGAACAACAAACAAATTATATATCCTTCACTTTTCTTCTAAGCATTCTGCAATTTCCTATGTAACCTTAAAATATATCTGAGAAAGAAACACTCAAGTAATAAAGGTTTAAGTACTTGCATCTAAACATGCCGCAAGAACTGTTAATCATCACAGCATTTATTGTGATTTCTGTGACATATTTCAAGTCTTCGCAAATGCCAGTGTCCACTTACCAGATGTCAATTTAAAAAATCTTTGCTTTTTCTGCTGCTGTACTACAGCCTGTTACAAGCCAGGTTTGCTTTGCCAAGCATTCTACATCTGACTTGATCTGATGTTATACATCTTCACCAGTTACTTCCCATAAGCTTTAAGTCCTTCTCAACATAAGCTATTCATTTTGGATAGGATTAGTATGGAGTGTAAATAAATGCCTACATATGCAGCATGGGTCTTTTTATGAACTTTACTTACCAAATATAATCAACACTTTGATGCTTAATCATTTCTATGAAGAAAAATTAAACTATTTTTTACTTATTTTGTGAACTTATCCAGCCCAGTAGTTTATTTACATTTTCTCAAAAATTGCTATAATTTCTTTCATTTTAACTGTTTCTTATGATTTTACTTTCTACCTTTCAGAGTAACTAGCATTTCACAGAAAGAAAAACTCAAATCCCGTCCTTTGGCGTTAAATACTGTTGAGTTAATGAGAGTTGCCAGCGCTGGATTGAATATTGGACCTCATCATGCCATGATGCTTGCAGAAAAATTATATACCCAAGGATACATCAGCTATCCCAGAACAGAAACTACTAATTATCCTGAAAATTTTGATTTAAGGTATATACACATTGATTGATATTTTTTTCAGTTGATATTTAGGTTAAAAGTTATGTGAATCCATTTGAAGTATTTCTGTTTTCAATCAGATTCTGGTAAAACCTAGACATATGTATGTGCTATATATACTGAAAATTGACTATATTAGACTACTTTCATCTAGAGAAGAATATTTAATTAATTGATAAATAAGAAAAGGATCTTCAAAATTAACTATTACTTTTCCTTATTATATTTCTATTTGGTATTTTGGTGCCTATCGTACCTTTATTTTTTAAATATTTACCATTTTAAAATATTTCAAACATATTTTAAAATTTTAATCAAATATTTAGAAATTTCGGATTGTTTTTCTTTTTTCTATCTCTACTTTATTTCGTTTGCATCTGACAAAAGAGCATTTATCCTGATATTCTTCAAGCATTCTGAATTTGCCATAGTAAAATATTTTTTTTTTTTTTGTGTTTTTTCACAGCCAAAAGGAAAAATTTTCCTAATTCCCTTTTTTGTGTGACTCAATCACATCAATTCTCTCCTCTGATACTAAAATCACTCGTTTTTTAAACATATCTCTTCTCCAAACTAAAGATTTGTGCATTATGTGCACGTGTACTTGCACCTGCTGTCGATTTAATTGGTTTAAGATGTGGTTTTTGTTTACTTTACTTTCGGAAAAATGCTTAAAATTTTTCGGACAAGGAACCTGATCCGGTCTCTTCTAGAGGATCTTTTAACATTAAGTAGATAGAATAAAAAATCGGTGCCCTAAAAAGTTGGCTTTGGAAGGAGGGGGTCGCTTTCTAGAGGTGGTTGCTCATTGAAGTTTCACTATAGTGTCATTTGTCCTCTCAATAAATAGCTCCGAGAAACATTCTCTTTCTTAAGTCACTGGTAGGTATGAACTTTGAGAAAGGTATGCTTTTTCCATAGGCAGTGATATGTTAGCTTATCTCAAATGGATCTCCCAAAAACCAGCATATTTTGCTACCAGAAAACAATAAAACATTGAGCATAGTATCATAGCTGCCAAGTGTTCTGTTTTATACGGATTTGTTCCATTTTTTTTTTTTTTTTAGTTTTGTTCCGTAAATACGTTTTTAGGCCAAAATGTTCCGTTTTTCAGCTTCTGTGGAAGGATTTTTAAAAATTAAAAGAAAAAAGGAAAATCGTGTACATTTTTAGCTTTTGGTAAAGCATTTGTCCTTGTAAATAAGTCAATAAATTTAATTGAATGACATTTATCTTATTATTCTTTCATTTCATTAAAATCTTAAGTCTATTGTAGTAATTGAGCCAAGTTAAGTATATTTTATTTTTATAAATTAATGATTATATATGCACATCATCTCTCTACACATAATTTAATTTTGTTAATGTAAAATTTTTAATTGTATATTTAATCATACATTTCATGACCACGCACTGTGTTCCTTATTTCTGATTTTATGACCAAGTGCTGTGTTCCTTATTTTGTGGTTGGAAGGTTGGCAGCTATGTAGTATGCAGAGAAGCCTTGATGTGATGTGACAATAATCTTCTTGACCAAATTCGTCATTAACACTTAGATTTAAAAATCTACCTTATCATACTTCTAGTTAACTGTGCTCAGCTGTTACAAATTTTTTTTTTCATTGTTTTATGATAAAACTAATAAAAAATTATGTATGCATATAGTTTTGACTTTTCAGTTATTCATATTGCCTAACCAACACAATATCCTGAAATATTAATTTTTTCCCAGATTAATTTGTAAACAGATAGACAAATCTAAGTACACTTAACTTTGCTACGTCAATCTGTGCAAAGCTGAGCAGACCATCTAGTATTTAATAAAATTTTATACAATAAAAACTAATAAAATAGAAATAAAAAAATAAAATCCTTTTATAAGTACTTAAGGCATTTATTATTTTATTTTTCAGAGGCACTCTACAGATTCAAAGCAGAGCTTCTGACTGGGGAAAAGATGTTACGGAACTGCTTGAAGGAGCCATGATACGCCCAAAGTATTATAATTAGTTTATTATATGTTGTACCTATATTTAATTAAGATTTCCATTAAAAGGAAAGTTAGTGAACTGTAACCGATACTTCTTTCCTGGTGTGAAGGCATCTTGCATCATCGAATGTATAAACATGTTATTGAGAGCCTGTTGCATCCTTTGCCTTAGGCAGATGGGTAACAACATTTTTCTTTCGAGCATATTTTCAATTTTTGCCAGAGAGCTATGAAGTTATTCAGGACTTGCCTGTAAACTATTTCTCATTTTTTCGTGATCAGCAAAATAACCTAAATCGTGCCCAGAGATACCTGACCATGGTTTACCTAGGAAGCAATAATAACTTCATGAAAGAATTGTTGTTGTTTTTTTAATCTTGTAAAGTTGATCAAATGTCTTAAAAAAATTATCATGAAACATGTTTTAAAATTTTATCTCTATCTTAAAATAAACATATTTTAATTTACCTAAAAGTTGAGAAAACACTAATTCTGTGTTACATTTTTACTGCATTTTTAACTTTTGTTATTCACGTTCTATCAGAAAGCCCAGAGAATAGATTATCTGAGTGTTTAAGTAAGTATAACTAGTTTGCTGTTTACAAGCTAATAAAAAAATTTGCTTAACCCTTGTTATGATTTAACTATTTAAAAAGAACATATAATGCAGGCTTTAAAAAAGTGAGTGAACAATTCATTGAATATGCTAAAACATTGGATTTTGCAATATACAGTGAAAATTGTTTAACATGAAACTGAGGGGACTGAAATATTTTTTCATGTTAAAAGATTTGTAATTAAATTGCATAGTTATTGTCCAGATTCATCATTTTGTGTTAATCGATTCTTCATGTTAAACTGTATACTGTAGCTTTTCTGGGAATCTAATGCATAGTTTCAATGCTCATTAATTACAAAACAGAACCCAGTCCTCAACAATTTTTATCTGTGCATATGTATGTGTCGAGGGAGGAATGGGCTGAACGACAAAAACATTTAGCTTTAATTTCATTTTTGAAATATGTATACTTTGAGCTTTTGATTGGTTTTTGATTTTAGGTTCATCAAAAACATAAAAGTTCATACAAAAGCACATTTATTCAGTTTATTTATTTAACAATAAAAATGTAAGATTTAATTATTTGACACTTGAGTAGATTAAAATTTTGAAATATACACTAAGCATTTACATGTCATTAAAGTATAAATGACTTTGTTCATGATATCAGAATTACTCACTGAGGGTTCATAGAATGTTAAGATTTTCTTTACTTCTAAAATGTTTGTGTGTTTGAAACAGGCTTCAAGATAAAACTATTTAAAAAGTAAATTGTTGTATAAAACCTTTATTTTATTTTTTTCCCATTTCAAATAAAATTTAGATCATTGATGATGGCAAAGTCGGCTTCAGAAAATACTTCTTGTTAAAAGATTCTACTTGAGATAAATTTAATTGTACATTTTCAGCACATTTTGAATAAACTTATGCTTTCAATAATCCTGATCAATGTATAATTTTTCTGAAAATATTTGCAGCAAATGATATCTCTTGGAGAAGTTTACTGCTTCAGGTCCTCAAGATTTTTCATTTTACCACTTTCTAAAATTTCCCTTACTTATTTTCTTTTTCTGGCTGTGGCACTGTTGTTTAGTCATGTTACTCTTTGTTGCATGCATGTTTTTGTCCTGAGAATTTAATGTAGTATATGAAACTAGTGTTTATCATCTTTTTCCTCCAGAAAAGGTCATGATGCTGGTGATCATCCTCCTATAACTCCAATGAAAGCTGCGACACGAAATGATATGGATTCTGATTCTTGGAAAATTTATGATTACATAGTTCGCCATTTTATCGCTACTGTAAGTTAATAGCACCTTTTAAAGCTGTACATGAAAAGATTCTTTTATATAAATTAAATGTTTCTTATAGTTTAGCATATTAGCATGAAATGCAGCTTATAGGATTTATAGCGGTTAGTGTTTAAATGCTTCCAGAACTTCACAGATTGGCTCTTAACATTTTTCAAACTTTGTGACTAAATTATTTTGTATTGAATTATGTTTAAGAAAGCTATGATTTCCTTTCATATGCTGAAAATTGTTCATAAGGTCCATGGAAATGTTAAAAAAAAAAAAAAATTCTTTTTGTATTCATATCTTCATGCTTTTCTTGGTAGTTATGTCCTGACATGAAATACCTTCACACTGTTGCTCATTTTCAAATTGGAGAAGAGACTTTCACGTGTTCAGGCAAAGCTCTGTTGGATCCAGGCTACACAAAAGTAATGACTTGGCAAGCATTGGGAGCTGATGAAACCCTACCTGAAATGAAACAGGGCGATGTTTTTAAAATATCTGAAGTAAGTTTTTGTTTTTCCAAGAAAGGTCTTTATTGTGTATTTTTGCTGGCAGGTAGAAGAGGGTGCTTTTGAGAATACTGAACTAAATACTAAGTTCACGTAGATCAAGTATGGGCAAGCTGTGACCTGCTTAAAAATTCCATCAGCCTGCTACAACTGAAAAAATATATATATTCACATACAGGATGCCCCCCCAAAATTGAAATATGCTTTAATATTCGGTGTCCTCGCCTTAAGGACAAAAAACTCTGACATTTTAACTGTTGTCAGTCACAAAGAATAAATTTATTACTATAAAAATACTTGAAAGTGGCATACGAGACTCCTTTACTTTTTATCATGTCATTTCCCGTAAAAATTGTCCGTTATTTGTAAAATTGTCAGGATTATTTTTAGTAGCACCGGCATCTGTTGAGAACTGGAAGAATATGATGGAAATACATTGATGTAAAAGAGAAGAACAGCTGGATAGACAGCCCAATGCTGAAAAAAGGACAACCAATGTCATCGCTCAATTTAACTACCAGCAAGATGGTGGTCGATCGAATCATTCATCACGAGCCACAGATCTAGAATTTTTTTCAGCATTGGTAAATGATTGCGCTTCAAAGGGTTAATTCCTTATCTTTTAAAAATAAGTTTTAAATGTAAATTTTGAAAGTGCTTAAAGCAGTGATTGCGATAATGCCTCTAGATGCATATTTCACACTTTAGAAATTCGGAATACGCCTTAAAAATTTCGGAATGCGTATTTTTAGGCATTGCTTTTCCATATCAAATTAGGTATATTTTGATAAATAATTATGATTTGCTGATTTTAAATTTAAAAAATCCAATTATCGTACTAGTTTATGTTGAACTTACATTTATGTACCTAGACGTATAATCAGTTATTATTTATGTGTCAAGTGCAATTTAATTATGTATTTGAATATTTAACATAATTGTTCGTTGCTTTAATTACTCCTTTAGAAAAGAAAATACTCTTTCTAAAAAGGTTAAAGAGTATTTTTACTCTTCTGAAAAAATCCTAGATCGATCACTGGCTTAAAGTAAGGTAGGGAATAAGATCACATTCATGTAACCATGAAACATTCCTCCCATTCATTTTCAAATAGTTATTACATTTCTATCTGACTCCCCTACACATATTTGATCAGGCAAGACATTTTTATTTTTAATTCAGAAAGATCATTTTAATAAAAACTTAACAGCTATACCATTAAAATTTGAGTGAGTTGTATTTAATTGAAAAATGAACATTGTGAATGAAAGCTATTTATCAAATTAGAATTGTAAAAATTTTTGTAAAAGCAGTAGGGAATCATTCCATCATGTTAAATGAATGTTAAAAAATGTAGTTACTTTGCAGCACTTCAAAGGGCATTTTTTCATCCTCGTCTTCAGTATTCCTTGTTTCATCGCTTACTGGTGTCACCAATAAGAGATGGGATAAGTTTTTTGTACACTCATAAAGCAATCACAGATTCTTAAATTTTTTATTTATTTATTTAGTGTGTGTGTGTTTAGACATGCCATTTTTTACATTAAATAAATATGCAAATAAATGCATGTATGTATTTGATTTTAAAATTTTCAAAATTGTGACCACTTTTAGTAAAACATGTTTAGTAATGCTGTAAAATCTCCCATCATGGCCAAAAACATAGTTGTAAATGACATTTTTCCCGCAAATGCATTTGATCATGTATGATCTGGACCACTATTACTCTCTATGGGGAAATTGCAAGGGGAAGCGACCGAGAACAATTAAACGTGAACTGCATAGTCTTTCATCACATTATTTTAAAGAAATTTCTTAATTAATATTATAATAGTGAAATCTCACTATAATTGTCTTAAAAAACTTAGAAAATACAGTCTGAAGGGCCACACACAGCTGCATAAGTACACCAAAGTACTATCTGAAAACTGGAGATGAAGTCTTCCAAAAATCCAGATGCAAAGACTACAAGCATCTCTCCAATTGGTAATATTTACAAGCCTTAAAAAACCAAACCACATGCAAGTTATAATTCCCATCCGCATATTTAATAGAAAATTCAAAGATCAAGTTCCAAAATATCAAACATTCACATGCCAACAGACCACTGTCTCAAAGCTTTAATACAGCATAGTGTAGGAAAATGCCACATTCCTTTTAAGAACAACTACATTTTTCCAAATATTCACTGTAAACATTGTTGCTAAGAAATAGTTTGTGATGTTGTAGGTGAAATTGCTCATTTTTTGCGTTTGTACCTCAATGCATCACTTTTAACATTACATGTCTGTACAAAAAATATGTTTTTGTGTTTCTACTTAAGCTGTACCATTCCTCAAAGTTAGTCCCATGACCATAAAATCATCCTGTGTAGTGTAAAGCACAAAATGTGAATATATTAATGAGATGTTGGCTTCATAAAGAGCTTTTAAAATCTTAAATTTCTTCTACTGACTGCTGAAGAGCAATTAAACTAATTAAATGTAATAATATAGATGTTAAAATGAAGCTTGCTTTCTGAACATCCTGAAATATTATTAATTTATGAAAATATTTTATTAATTTTTTTAAGTTATATGAATCTTTTTTTCTTCTTTTCAGTTAACTGTGATTTAGTGACTTTAATCTTTCATTTATATATAAAATTGTCTACATTTTATATACAACACGATTGGTATATTATACAACATATAATATTTATGCAAAGCTTTGGAGTCATTTTCTGTATGAATCTATAAAAGTAACGTTATTGGATGTGTTTAATTCAAACAAAATCCAAGAAAAATTGTAATTTTTTTATGCTTACTTGAAGGTCAAGTTGAATGAGAGGCAAACAACACCTCCTGATTATCTGACTGAAGCAGAGCTGATCACTCTCATGGAAAAACATGGCATTGGTACAGATGCTTCCATTCCTGTTCACATAAATAACATTTGCCAGAGAAATTATGTTACTGTTGGAAGTGGACGCAAGTTAGTGCCAACATCTCTAGGAATAGTCTTGGTACATGGATATCAAAAAGTAATTATTAATGTTGTTGTTTGTTTTTAAATATAGACCGAATGATTATTAAATGGAGATTTATAATACCATTCAAAAATACTAATAAGGATCTACAGACTTGTGTTTGAAATGTCCATATATCAATAAAATAATTCATATTTGCATAATGTGGGGAGGGGTGATTTTTGATAATGGTCTTTTTCTTTCTTTTTTTTTTTAATAAAATTATTTTGATCATTGATGTGTGTTAATTAGACATTACACCATTAAAACTGCTTCTAAACGTCAGCTATTAGGTTTTTATGTTGTGATTATATACATTCTTTTCTGAATAAAAGTGCCTTATGTGCACTTTATTGTATGAGACATAAAAAGAACAAAGTACAAACAATCTAGCTACAGGATGGCCACCAACCTGCAATTATCAGGGAATCTGGGTTTTTGTTTGTTTAAAGAAAAAAAAAAATTGGAACTTAATGAATGTTTAAAACTGTAATTTGTTAAAAAAAAATAATAATAATAACTTTTGTACTCTTGGTACATGTGTATAAAATTTTTTTAGATATCTTTCTGGTCGTAAACTGTATAAATTATTTTTAAAAAATAAAATAAAATAATAAACCTGGTGGGGTTTTTTTTTTAGTAGTAGTTCTACCTAACTTGTTACTGAAATGGTGGTGCAACTGTGGTAAAATCCTTTCCTTTGAGAGTAATTTCAAAGCCTTAAAATCAGTAGGCTACTCTCAAAGGTAATATTGTAATATTGCTTCAAAAACTGCATAGAACTCCATGCACTGCAAACAAAACTATTTTACAGTACTTATTAGCCTGTTAATCTTTTTTTTTCCCAAAGTGTACTTTTGTGCCTTTAATGTAAAACTTATGCAAATCCCAGTTTCTTATTTTCATAGCTCTTCAAAATGCCCTATTATCATACATTAAAATTTTATCTTTTAGAGCTAAAACTTAATGCTAATGCACCATATGAATGTCTTATTATGACTGAAACTATAATCTACAGTGAAGTTCAAACTGTGGTGTAAGACTCCTGTAATCTCATTTGCAATTTAAATGTGAATTGTATCTTCTAAACAAACCAAGATGCTCATCTATTAATTCTTATATATGTGGCTTTTGCCCTCCCCACTCAATAAATATATATATGTATGTATGTGTATTTGTTTATTTTGCTTGAAAAAGAAGACCAATCTTAGTAATCTCAAAGAACTATTGTAATCAAATTGAAACTTCAAAAATTATTAAATTACTAGCTGGGTACCCGTTCTCCGCACGGTGGGAAACGCATATTTTCCTTACACATATATAATTCGAATTAAGCCCAGTAATGAGGAATCTCAAAACGTGAAAAAATACTTGAATCGTGACTAAAAGTTGACGTCATGAGTGCAAATTTTAGACGATTGCAACATGACACAAAAACTACGTCAATGTGACTGACGATCAAAAAAGAAAGAACTTTATGGTATGCAGACAAAACTTTTCTCTTTCGAAAAATGCCCGATTTCTACATCAAATAATTCGTTTTGTGAGGTTTAGTATATACCACATTGAGGTTTAGTATATATAGTATATACCACATAAATAACATTACATGATGTTGACAACAATTTTATCTTGCATTTCTCAAAGCGTGGACAATGCATTAGAGCAGTTATGTTACACACGACTTTATTAAATTTTACTTAAATTTAAAAAACCTACATGAAACAATGGATGCATCATTTACGTTTAAAAGCCGAAAATGTACCCTGCTCCGGTGAAAATCATGTCGCTTTTGTAATGAAAACGTTCGTGATGTAACTTCTGAGAGAAAGCTTACCCTTATTGAACTCTTAATGCAGTATCACACTTGTTACATAAAAGTGACGTTTATCTCACTGTCAATTCGCTCTAAATAAATAACTAATTTCATTTTTCATTTTTTACAGATTACAGTTGACCCCTTTATAACATGGGTCTACAACACGAATTCTTAGAACACGACGAAAACATTACGATCGTTTTCGTGTAACACGTTAAGAGACTCGTACAGCACGATGAAATGAGACATATGTTCTGATATTATGACGCCTTAGCTCCTGTAATTAACATTCCTTTTGAATGGACATGCACCAACCATCATTGCATTTTTACGGAGCGCAAATAAGTTTTGCCGCGATTATACCGCGCAGTCCACACTCCAGGTGGAGTATAGCGCAGGACCCGTACAACACGGATTCCTATAACACGGAACGTATCTACCATATATAGGGAATCTACTGTAGTTGCATAGTGTCAAATTCAATAGTTAAGAAAATTCTGGGTTGCCGTATTTAGTAACATTTCATCTTACCTTGGTTGCCGAAATGTATTAAAACCAAATATTAGAATTGTATCAAAAGTAAAATTTACTAAAAGCAAAATTTTTGTATACCCCTCAGAACAACTTCGGAGTTTGCCATCTACGACGGTTTTTCATGACATGACAACTGATGCTTGCGTACAGTGGCGTAGCCAAGGAGGAGATAGGGGGTCACAACCCCCCATGTAGAGTTTTTTGCCATAGAAAATGTATATTCTTCACTCCCGTAACATTCGCATGAAAAATTTTTGGCTACTCCTGCTTGCATATAATTGATCTTTTTTTTCATTTATCAGTGATCAATATACTTCAGGATCGGAATCTCCGCGGTAAAAAATGGTCTAAAAAATCTGACACCAGAAATATCTGATTAACACAGTGGGGTTACACAAATAAGCGCCGGACATACGCTCTTGCTTATGTCAGGAGGAGCAAATACATTAGAGGTTATGCGCTGCTCCGGATAATCTGCCAGCAAAACAGCAAAAATGACGTAAAAAATGACATCCACACGCGAAGGAAATAAAATTAAAGATATCTAGAATTGCATGAAAACTTCGATTATTTTTAAAGTGCAAGTCTGTTACAGTTAGTTCTATGTATTTCACGTTTGATGCGCTTTCATTTTTTCGAGTCTTAAAAGCTGTAGAAATGAGTGGTTTCACTTAATTGTTAAATTTAACAACTTAAGTGGCAACAATGGATTCCGTTGCTACGGAAATTATAGCAATGTTAAAAATAGAACATGAAATGGGTTATTCATGTTTACTTTGCTAGAACTGCCATACTGGCGAAATTAACGCCGCCAGTCGATGGCCAATAGCTCAAACCACAAATTAAACTTGACACTAAAATCAATACACAATACTTTGTTTGGCGGAATTAAAAAAAAATATCTATGCATACGCTAGTGACATCGGCTCATCTCAATTGTGGAATGGAATTATAAATAAGTACAGAGCTGCACTACATTTGAATATTTTTCGCCAACTTTGCTAAGAAATGTACTAAAGTAGGAATCAACATACATTTCAATTCGTAAAACAAAAAAATACATTAGACAGTATTAATTACGCCTTTCTAACAGCTTTTAGTAAAAGAAACTTCAGTAGCGCTGCTTTAACAAATAAGAATCAATTATTTATTACACAGTACTTCGATCGCCAAATGCCAACATACACCATTTTGCAAGATTTTTTTGTTTTCAGGGAATCATTCGAAGCATTGATTTAACAGCAATCAAAATGGGAAATAGTTATCTATCATTTATACGGTTCCATCGCCAAAATTTAATTCAGGAATATTATTGATAAGTAGCAGTTATTTAAATTATTATTAACTATAACGGGTTTTAATCACCGTTAACTACCATGTACAAAATGCGAGAATTTCAATTTTCTGAAATTTGGCGGAATTCCTCTAACTTAAATCAGTTTACTTAATTTTTGGTGAAAATTCTATAGATCGTTAAAATCTCCTTAATAACTGCATTATTTCTATATGAAAAATCGAAGTATATCGCCGTAAAACTTATACTTGTTTCGTTACGCTCTCAGTAATTTGCGCCAAGCCCAAAACTGTACAAATCGACAGAACGTACTACTTTCTCAAAATCGCCAAATGAGCCATTTTTTTTTCGGCCAAACTAAAAAATATTCATATTAGTCTCGGAAATCTCTCAATCCCTTATTCTTTTACACATAAAAAACATTGAATTCCAGCTCTGATTTAATATGAACGCAATAATTTAATTAAAAAATAACTTTGTAAATAATCTAAACAGAAAAAAAAATCATTATTCTTTTATTTTTACTGCAGGAGTCTAAATAATTTAATAAAATAGCCAAGCATGGCAACCTCGATGCTTATTTCTCACTTTTTTGACTACAGGGGTTTCAATAACGGAATTGCGGAGAGCAAAAATTAGCGTTTTTGATGGGGGTTTTTATCAATATCTCCTAAACTAATTCGAATTTCGAAATTTAAATTAGCGGAGGTTCTTTCTCGAAATTTTCCGAATTCGTGGATACCTCGTTCGAAACTCAGCTCCCAGCCGTTTAGGAGGAGATGATGCTACACACACACACACAGACAGACGCGCACAGATTTTAATAGTATAGATTTTGCTGGCGACGTAATTTTTGCAGCAAGATTATTAATTTAACTTTCATTGTAGTATTAAACTCATAAAAAAGAAATTATGTACTTTATTTTATCATACGCTGTAAAATCTTTATTAAGTCAAAAAAAAAATTTTTTTTAATCAGGGAGTGGGTGAATTTTCAGAATTTTAAAGTTACCATTTATCCTTATACCATTTTACATATCTGTGCAAAATTTCAAACCAATTAATTAAACGGTGTGGGTAAATAAATAAACAAACTTTTACACTATGACTATAAAATCAAATACTGTAAAATCCATTTTAAAAGTTGTGATGACTTTTAAACCAGCAAATTATTTTAATAATTTAGTAACAAACTTAAGACAAATGACACCATCAATACTCTGCTCATGCACTGATTGACAGCGAATTGAGAGTAATCCTGCTGCCAGGAGGAAAGACAAAGAGAGAACAATGTGCTTGAAAACAACCAGGGACTGGTCAAAAAGACTTTGCAACTTTTAAAATCGAATTTATCAGTATTTGATTTTATTGTTATACTACGAATGAACTTCCGTACTTTTTATCTTTAATAACCAACTTTCACAGTTATATATTAGATGATATTGTAAAAATATATATATATATTTGTTTTACCCATTGGAAGGGTTTTTATTCCTGACATAAATGAATGGGGGAAAACATGTACTTAAATATAATTTATATTTTTGTCATACTTATATACAGTGTGGACAAAGTAAAAGTGGCACAGAAAATATTTTCATGAAAGTGACCTGGAATGAAAACAAAATGACTGGTCACGTCAATGCAAGAACCAGTGTCTGTTACTGTAACATGATCCCAACTCTTGCTCATTGCCCGCATGCTCTGTCCCAGTTGCAGCTGTCGATATTATTGTCCTGTTGTCACAAGCTGACTTGATTTCATGTACTGTATTTATTTCTTGTGCAAATAAATTGTTCGAGTTCGCTAAAGTGCCCTGTGTTTAGACTTCTTAATTTCCCATCTCATTGCTTAATAATGTACACATGTCATGTCTTAACATAGATAAACCTTTTCCAGACCACTTCCATGATAATATTGTCTAGACCACTTTTATTTTGCCCACCTAGTATGTATGTATATATATATATATATATATTTTTAATCTTTGCAGATAGATCCTGATCTTGTACTACCAACAATGCGAGCTGCTGTTGAAAAACAGCTAAATTTAATAGCCCTTGGGAAGGAAAACTACAACTCTGTTTTACAACATACACTAACTGTATTTCGACTCAAATTTCAGTATTTTGTGACAAACATAGCAGCTATGGATGAATTATTTGAAGCATCTTTCAGCCCTATATCCGAAAGTGGAAAACCCCAATCAAGGTAACTAAAATTTGAGTGTATCAATTTTTCTTTTTGGTAAATGAGACATAAAATTATGTGTACAAGTTTATCCTTTTGACTAATTTGTTTGTTCTGGCTTCTCCCTGTAATCATAATAAAGCTAAAAAATTAATTATCTTGCAGCTACTTGTTGTCAAAATACCAATCTAAAAGAAATAAATAATTAGATAATTTATTTTTTTTTCTCTTTTTGTCTACACTCTATTAGCACATATTTCATAATAATAATATGACACTTCAATCAGTTATAGGACATGAACTAATGTGCATGTTATTTTAAGAATTTTAGATGAAGACAACAAATAAATTTATAATGGTTGAATAATAATAAATATAAAAGTGCAGAATTTATTTTCAACTACTAATCCATTCCTAATTGTCTGTCTTTTTTTTTTTTTTTTTCCCCCCAATATTCTTAGGTGTGGTAAATGCCGGCGATACATGAAGCTAATTGCTACAAAGCCTTGCAGATTGCACTGCCCTACATGTGACGAAACATTATCTGTTCCCCAAGCCAATGGCAATATTAGAATTTTCAGAGAATTAAAGTGCCCATTAGATGACTTTGAACTTTTACAATACACCGGAGGTGCCAAAGGAAAAGTGAGTTCAGCACTGACTCTTGTTAAATATAATTAAAAGTTGAAAATGGACTTTTTTTAAAAGGTGGTTTTTAGGATTAAATTTGAATCAGTGTAATAAAATTAAAACATAAAAACCTCCAATTTCATCTGTGTTTCTTATCAGTAGATTTGTGTATTTTTTCGCCTACTGTGGCAACATACAATTTCTTTTTTGTCTCATACTTTTTTTTCATATTTAGTGGGATTTATACTATTTAAAGTAAATTATATCAATGTAATCTATGCACTCTACTTAAAATTATAACCCGATAGTAACCCCGGATTTGTATGACAATGATCTTTGCAATTAATATTAAGTACTAGTAAACAAAATGTAAATATTAAAACATAATCAGAATAAACCAAGAAATGCATATTAATCTGAGAATACTTCATGACATTCTTTCCATTTAAAAATTTGATGAAAATAGTTATTTCATTGTCAGTGTAACATTAAAAGATATACTAGAAACTTAATGCAAATATTTTTACTGTTACTTTGATACTGTGTTACTGGTTTTAAGTTTATATAAAAAATGAAATTGAAAGAAAAAGTTGAAGTATTTATTTATTTTAATTTATAAAAGTGAATAATTATTTAAATAAGTTCTGTAAATACTTGCTTCATGTGTACAGTAAAAAGAAAACCCTCTGTAGAAAATGCAGGTTTTAGTATGGAAACTTAGAATTATTTATTCCCCCCCCCCCCCCCCCAAGGTTTGAGAGAGGGGAGTGCAATGAAAAGTTTCTTTTTCAGTTCTAGGATTACTCTCTTAGAAAGTTAATCACTATTCTTTCCAATTTCATGGCATGTCAAACATTTTTTATATGCAAACTAAAAATATAGTGTATATTTTTTATTTACAGAGTTTTGTGTTTTGTCCATACTGTTACAACAACCCACCTTTCCGTGATATGCGAAAATTATCAGGCTGCAATTCTTGCACTCATCCTACCTGCCCATATTCCCTCCAAAACAATGGTGTGTCAAACTGCACAATGTGTGAAGGGGGGATATTAGTTTTAGATCCTGGATCTGGACCTAAGTGGAAACTTTCTTGTAATAGGTAATCACAAGTGATATTTATGTATGCATGTCTTGTAATTTCTAATATTTCAGTGGGATTTAACATGATTTTTCATATTTGGTGAAATAATGCATTATTATTTAATTTTTTTTTCATTAAATTCAATATTATAGCTCTCTATTTTAAAATCTTTTCATTGAGATGTCTTCTGTGAATTCTCCAAAATTACTTCAAAAATTTTAATTTTTTGTCATACTTGAGTGCTTTCAGTTGAATTATTTGATAATTGTGGTACAAAAAGTTACATAATTTTTTTTCAAAGGAAAAGTAACTAATAAACTTTTATTTTATTTTTTATGCATAATAAATAACAAAATGTTTAAAACTATGTTATGGTTAAAATTATTTACTTCATATAGTCTATTTTGGTTATGCACAATATGCCAAGTATACCTGTTTAATTCTTTTTTTAATTATACAAACTAAAATTAAAAATGCATTATTACTGGTTAAATTGCCTTTGAATATTTACTAGACTTTTAATGATTCTTTATTCCATTCTATTCATATTATTCTTTCGTTTTATTAATGCAGTAGAACCCATCTATCTGTCACCTTTGGGACTGCTGGTAGGGACAAAATGCAAAAAAAAAGGGCAAATTATCAGAAAATATAGATTTACAGTGAAATCAGTGAAAACACTGCTTTAGTTTAAACATATCTCTGAGACTTTTTATGATGAAAGGCTTAAACTTAGTATGTAATCTGGTTAATGCATGGGGAACATTTTATTAATAGGGATTTTTTTTTTTTTTTTTTGGAAAAGGGGGGGATATAAAAATTAAAATTTTGTATTTATTTAATCTCTTGAAATTTTTAATTAATACCATAAAATAATGAACCTTTTTTATGTAACTTTATAATTTATTGTATATGTCTAGGATCAATATTTCTCAAATAAAAGCCTAAGTCAGTGTTTTAGGGACACTAGTATATCCAAGTATAGTTTGACTTTGGTTCGCGTAGACTATTGGTGAATCCAAATGAACTGGTCGAGGGATGGGGGGAAGCTAGCTGTGTGAATGCATTTCCTCTAGCTCACCTCTATGGAATTGTATTGTGGTGACGTCAATGCACAAGAATATATGATAATCTGCAATATATTGAAATATAGGGCTTGAGACTTTTATTATTATTGTTATTATTGAGGATACCAGCACAGAGACTGTCTGGCATGGAATGGCCAGTATGAATGCAGCTTTGCTTCTTCAAAACTGCATCTGAATAATTTAGCAGCAAGCGTACATCTGACTGCCATCCCCATCAACTAATGGACTTGCCTGTTTCATTTTCTAAATCTGATGTTTACGTTTCTACATAATTGGTAGTCAAACAGCAGTTCTTTTTTTTTACTTCCTTGTGCGTAGTATAAGGAAGTAATGTGATCCCGAAAAATTTTGGGGGCCAAATTTCGACAAAAAAAAAAAACAATTTTGATTACCTCTAAATTTAATTTTAAAAAATTTTTCGATGCATCCCATCGTAGGCTAGCATGCACGATCCTATTAACGCGTCTGCAAATCTTTTTGGCTAGCGGCGAGTCTATTGTGGCCAGTTTTTCCATGCCGTCTGTACGTACGTACGTATGTATGTAACTCGCATATCTCAAAAACTATTGGTCGTAGAATGTTGAGATTTGATATTTAGGATTGTTCTACGATCTAGTTGTGCACCTCCCCTTTTGGTGGCAATCGAATGGATAGTTTATGTACAGGACCGCCCAAATGATTCAAAATACATTATGCTCTATGGGCCGAAATTCATTAAACTCGCCTAACTCAAAAGCTATTAGGCGTAGAATGTCGAAACTTCATATTTTGGATAGTTGTAACATCTAGTTGTGCACCTCCCCTTTCGGTTCCATTCGACTGGATAGTTTATCTACAGAACCGCCCAAAAGATTCGAAATACATTACTCTCTATGGGCCAAAATTCATCAAAGCATTTTTCAGAGGTATTGGGCTATTTCAAATGACTCAGAAGGGATATATGCTGTAAAGAGTTAGAAAATGAATTTCTCCATTTAAAAAAGTGTCTTTATCATTTATCGTTCTGCTACAGGAACACTCAAAAGATTTCCAATACATTACGGTCAATGGCAATTTTAGGGGCATTCACCCATTTCAAGCACAATACCGTCCGACCCCGGTCACGTGCCTCCCTCAAGAACTATGCCAAAAGTCACCAAGCTTGGCGACTTTTGGTATACGTGTGTGCATATTTAACTCAAATCTCAAAAACTATTATGAAATTTCATATGTAAGATTGTTGTAACATCTAGTTGTGCATCTCAATTTTTGGTTCCAATCTACTGGAGAGTTTATTTACAGGACCACCGAAAAGAATTTCAGTACTTTAATGTCTATGGACATCTTCAATATAATACAACTGTAGACAGTCATTGTTTGGTACATGCCCAAAATCTCACCGTCTGTCCTCGACCTTGGCGAGTTTTGGCGAAATATTGCCAAATTTGGCGATAGTCAGTCATTTGGTCCATGCCCAAAATATCGCCATTTGTCATCATTCTTGGCGAGTTTTGGCGAAATATCGCCAAATTTAGCAATAATCTATCATTGTTTGGTTCATGCTTAAAATCTCGCCAAATGTCGTCGACATTGACGAGTTTCGCCGAAATATCGCCAAATTTGGCATCAAAAATTATTTCGTATTTTGTATAACTCTAAAACTTTAACCCGTAGAATTTTGAACTTTTGTATTTAGAACTATTGTAATATCTAACTGTTTTCAATATCTTTTTTGACAGCAATCGACTGAGAATTTATTTACAGGGTGAGCCAAATGACTTTAAATACATAGAGGTGTATGGATTTATTCAATTCATTGAAAGCCTGTGGTCAATGACTACTTTGGCTATCCCCAAAATCTCGCAGACTATCTCAAGTTTGTCGGCTTTTGGTGAAATATCGCCAAATAAAGTGTCAGAAGGAAATCTTTCAAATTGAACTCAGCTTGGCGATATCGAAATATTTGGCTAGAAATCGCTAAACCTTACTATTATTGATATTTTATCTCTTTCAAACAAATAAGTTTAGAGGAAGTGCGTCGAAAATATTTTTGATCTAATAGACGTGCAAGGAAGTCATGTGTTGGACACATCAGATTTTTTTTTATGCCATCAAGTATTATAAAGGTAGAAAACCATCTTAGACAAAATATGTGCTTGGTCCTGCCGGAGCACCAATGGTTAATTTGCATGTTTAACATGAAAAGATTTTGGACCTAAAAATATAAAATATATGATTCATTTTTCGTGAAATTTTCCATTTTCAGACTTTCACACAGAAAAAATTGATTTACCTACCAGAATTGAATGTTCATCTTTTTAAATGGAGGGAAATGTCATTTGTTCTATTCAGATAACATGATCAAGTTCCTAATTAATTCTACATTGATATTGCAGATGTGATACAATCATACGACTCTTTGAAGATGCTGTTAAAGTTAGCATTGATGAAGACACATGCAAGGATTGCGGTAGTCAGTTAGTGACAGCAGAGTACAAAAAGGTAAATAAATTAAAATATTTAAAAGAAACAGACAGTAGTTTTGACAGTTTAAAAAATAATCCAAATCAGAATGAACTGCATGGCCTTTCAAAAAATGTTTGTTGCTGTATGTATTATTTTTTTTAAAAATTCAGCTTCATAAAAACAAAATTTTTCTTGAAATATTTCACATTTCTGTGCATTTGTATATTTCAGGGATAAGATTCTTCAGCTTTTTGTGAATAAAGAGAAAATAACTTTTTTTGTCTTTTTTCTCTGAAAATTCTGTTTTTTCTGTGAATTCCTGATTGGAGTTATTAGTTAACTGTGTGATATTTTTATCTTCTAGCATGTTCCAATGTTTTTCTTCTCTTAAAACTTCTTTCACATTAATTAGATATAAATATCACATGTACAAATTTTTGCTCTCGTATGATTTCAGCTTTTTTGCTCTTTTGCCAATCTCATCCCTGATATTTTACAGCTATGATTTAAATTTTACTTAGAATCTCTAAAGGTTTGTGCTTTAAATTGGCTAGTGGCCTGTTATCAGGTCACTAGCCAATTTAAAGCACAGCCAATCTGTTGATCAAAAAACAGTTTTTTGATCAACAGATGGCCATTATAATAATTACTTCACCCTTCTGGATCAATAACAAATGGATTAAGGCGATCTTTATTGCTTCAAGCAGGACACAATTCTGGGACAAAGCAAACATATTTACATTATGCAAAACATTACTACACTTTACTTATGCATATCAATCCTTTCACTTTGCAGTGCTCACAAATCTAAATTCTAGTTATATAGTTAACTACACTCATGTCCATAAATTAAGGATAATTCAGAATCACACAGAAATTGATCTCTAAAATAAAAATTTCACCTGTGGAATGATCACACACATCTTGAAGAAGAATATGCAAATTACAGGAAACCACCAGATGGCGTGGATGGTACGTCACAATGACGAGAGTGTAAGAGAGGGGTATATAAGGAATGGTGGCAAAGAAGTAAAATTGTTCACAAGCGCTGTGAAAGCCTTTCAGTGCAAAAACCGCATAGTTATGGCACAAAGGAGGCATTTGGATGATGTTTTACGTGGCAGAATTATCGGACGACTGGAATGTGGACGTACCCAGCTGGAAGTATCCGAGGAACTTGGAATCGCCCAGAGTGTCATCTCCAGGCTTTGGCAACGATTCCAAGATGATGGTAATGTGAGTAGACGTTACAGCACAGGTCGCCCCCGAGTTACAACGCCGAATGAGGACCGCTATTTGGCAGTTACTGCCAAAAGAAACAGACGGAGTACAGCATCAGACCTGTCTCGTCAGCTCTTTTCAGCTACCGGTACGACAGTTTCAAGGCAGACCGTGTACAGACGCTTAGGGCACATTGGTCTATATGCTCGTAGGCCTGTCAGATGTGTTCCACTTACCGCAACTCACTGTCGCCTGCGATTAACCTGGAGTAGAGAGCATGCATTGCGGACACCGCAACAGTGGTCTTGTGTGATGTTTTCCGACGAGTCCAGGTTTAGTTTGGAGTCTGATTCTTGCCGGACATTTCACCAAGAGAACACCATTGAAAGACACCGTTACGGTGGTGAAGGATGGCTCGTTTGGGGAGGAATTATTCTTGTTTCCAGAACTGACCTGCATGTTCAGAGTGTAACGATGACAGGCCACATCTATCGGGATGTCATTCTGGAACAACATGTACGTTTGTTTCGGGACGCCATGGGTGCTGAATTTGTGTTTATGGATGACAACGCCCGTCCTCACCGTGCAAACATTGTAGACGAATGCCTTCAATCAGAGGATATCACCCGTATGCATTGGCCAGCATACTCACCGGACTTGAATCCAATAGAGCATGTGCGGGATATGCTTGGCCGACGAATTGCAGCACGTCAACCCCCTCCCACCTGTCTACCGGAACTTCGGAGTGCATTGCTTGATGAATGGTGTAATATTCCCCAAGATCAGATTGATCATTTGATACTGAACATACCTAGGCGTTGTCAGGCCTGTATTGCATCGTCCGGGAGACATACTCCGTATTAACCATCCTACTAACCATGTTATACTGTTTTTTGTAAATAGGTTCTTTTTTGAAATTTGGTCAAGGGAGTAAAACTTGCAATTTTTATTAATTATGTCAAACATATAGCATCTTTTTTGCTCTTTACTTTTTGTATAATAAATAGACTTTACAAATAAGTCAAATTTGTTTTGCTTCTTTCTTTGCCTGAACTTCATTATCCTTAATTTATGGACATGAGTGTAAAAGCGACCACTATCGGTAAGCCGAAACTGGAACAGATATTTCGCATAATCCTCCACCCTCAAAAGGGAGGGAACATCACTAACATCACTATACCAAGATTATCTCTAAGAGAAAAAAAAAGACATATTAAAAATTGCATAAACAAATATAACATAATAAAGTCAGTTTAGACCTAAGTATAGCAGTTGTATTGGACATTTTCAAATAAGTTCCATCAGCAAACTATATTTGACAACATCTTATTTCACTGTCTCGACCACGATAAACTTCATCAGTTCTGCTGAATTTCCATAATAATCACTGTAGTTTCTTCTCTTCTATGAGCACAATGTTGCCAACCTTTGGCTCTTCTGAGGAGCTCTTATAGGAGACGTGATGATTTGTTCCGAGATCCAACAAATATAACCTTTTCCATCTAATCCAAAAGGAATTTAAGAGTGTTTGCTGATATTGAAAACATTTGCGCAGTGATTCATGATCAGATTTCACAATCGTTTTTTGAGTTTTGTCAGGGAGAGAAATTAAACGTTTGCTTACTAAAAAGTCTGAGAGAGTTAATGAAACAGGCTCTTGTAACTCATTGTAAATGAATGTCAATGGTCTAGAATTAATAATTGCTTCAATTTCAGTTAAGACAGTTTCTATTTCCACATATCCGAATTAAACCCTTCCCAAAATTTTCCTAATCATCCTTTCACAGTGACAACATTTGTTCCCAAAAGCCTCCTAACCAGGGAGGAAGAGAAGTTATGAATTTCCACTCAATTTTATGGTTTCCGAAATAATTCTTCAGTTTCTAAATATTTTGGTCTTCGAATAGTTCCTCCAATTTACTTTGTGCTCTTTTGAATGTGCTTGCATTATCTGAGAATGTGGTTTTAGGTACAGCACGACAGCTTATGGAACATATGAAAGTTAAAATGAAGTTTTCTGCTGTTAAATCTGTAGTCAATTCTAAATGTATTGTTCTTGTTGTAGCGCAAGTGATTATGCATATGTAAGATTTTTTGAATTCCCTTTCATCCTTGTAAAACAGAGGTCTGGCAAAGTCAATATCAGTAGCTTCAAAGGGATCTGCGATATCCACTCTTTTTGGCGAAAGTGGAGTTGTTACTTCGTTGCACGGTTTGGAACGAAAAAACTTACAAGGCAAACAATTTCTTATGACAGTTTTGGCTAACTCTCAAGCCTGTAAAATCCAGTATCCTTCTCTCACATCTGTGATGGTTGATGATAAGCCTAAATGTGCAACACGTTCATGAGAGTTCCTTATAATTAATTTCGAAAAGTAATGCTCATAAGGAAGTAGAATCGGGTGTTTTTCACTGTAAGTTAAGTTAGCACATTTTAAGCTTCCCTCAACTCTCAGGATTCCATTTGAGTCAATGTAAGGGCTTTAAATCCTTACGTTTCGAATTATCCTTTATTAGTTTCCCTTTCTGAGGTCTTGAATTTCTCTTTTGAATGATGTAGCTTATGTTGCCTTTATCCAGTAAGTTTCATCAGCTTGTAGTTCAGCTGTGATCAAATCACCAAATTCTGATTTCAATACGGGTTCAGCATTCCTTATGAATCTTAACAGCCAAGCTGTGATTTTGATTAATTTATACAATTTCGAATGATTCTAGATATCAAGCAATGTTGCTTCGTTGAAAGTCACAGTCAAAGTTATCATTTTATTCGATCTCTCGCCTTCTTCGAAAGAAGATTCATTCAATTCATTCATAAGATTCTTCGAAATAAGGAGGTTTGGGTCAGTATTCTTCATTCAGTTTCAACCATGATGGACCTCGCCATCATCATGGTTGAATAGGTTGTTGAAGGATATATTTGCCTTTCGTCAATATATATCTCAAATCGTAAAGTGACCTTCCTCTAGTTATCATGTGTGCTGGATTTTTGTGACCTGGACAAAATTTCCAATCTTCAATATTTGTTAATTTTTTAATTTCTTGAATTCTTCCTCCCACAAATTGTTTCCACTGAGATGAATTGCTTTAAATCCAGCTGAGGACTAATGTCGAATCAACTCAGTAAAACATCTTTAATTGATATCTTTGAAATGTTGACAGGATGTGGTTCATGAATCTTGAGAGCTCTCATGAACTCGTTTGTGAACTTATATCATAAAATGCATCAGTTCTACAACATTTTATTGGGGAAATTGTACTTTTCATATTTATTTATATAGCAGTTTCTGTAAATATCATTTTTTGAGAAAGAAAAAGCCATAGAATATATTTTATACCTAAAAACACTAATTATTTTATTGATATGATATTAATTTCCCCAATAGCCTTTCGTCAATATATACGAATAGTGAAATGTTAATTTATATTTAATTTATGTTTAGTTTACATTAACAACATAATGAAACATTGCTACATGCGCAGGAGTATTTAATCCTAAGTCGAATTTACTCCCCTCCCAGGTAACAGAAGAAATAGCATTCCTTCACCCAGTTCTTGGCTAGTTTCACTAGTCCTTGACTTTGAAAGGTAGACACACACACACAGGACAGAATTATTCTCAAAAAATGTCTCCTTTTTTACAAAGAAAAAATGCTCCTGGGGTGAGATTTACCCCAGCTTGAGTGCTTACAGCTTCACCATTTGACCAAATTGTGTTTATCAAAATGACAGGTGCACTCAATCCCTAAGGATATGTTTACATTATTTAGAATTTACATAGTAAGTCTAGAAGCCTATTTAAGTGGTCTAAAAAGCTCCTTTTGGTAACTTTTCCAACACAAATTAGAAAATAAAATTTTTAATACATTAAAAAGAACTGGAGTGTTCCCTTGAAATTAAAAAGTGGGAATGCACATAAGCTTAAATAAAAAAGTAAGAGGATGTCATCTCCCTGTGTCCCTTCTCAACTATACCACTTGTGGTCTTCTGTGCACTAGTGATGAGAAAGCATGGCAGACAAGTATATGTTCTTCCTTGTACTTTTAATAAAAAGTAAAAGATGAAGGGCTAGAAAAGTGCCTGTACATCCCATGCAGTCATTAAGAGGATGTAGAGGGTTGTACTATACTCTTTTCGATGAACTGTGTTCAAACAAGTTTTTTAATTATTTAAGAACTAGCTGAAGTACCCGTTCTTCGCACGGGAATGAATGGCCTTTTCCATATTACGATTTGTTGTCATTACTATTTATTGTAATAAAGAGATATATCAAAATGGATATCGCATTATATTGTATTCATTAATCATCAATACCGAATTTCAAGGCAATGGTTTGTACGGTGCAGAAGGCGATGCGGAGTAGCGCAATCTAGTGACGAGTTTTAGTAAAATGGATACGGCAGAAATATTCTTAGCATTCAGATATCAATGAATATGAATTTTCATGATGATCAGCTGGACAGTCCTGAAGTTCATGTGTGGACGCAACATCGAGTGGCAAATTATAGGAAAATGGATATCGCCAAACTCTTCCCCGTGTTCAAATATCTATGTATACCTATTTTCATAACGATCAGTTACCATCTAATGGTCAGTTAACCATCTAGTGATTAATTAAAGTAATCATTTGCTACAGCTCCGTCAAGTGGCGAGTTGTAGCAAAATGGATAAAGCCAAAATATTCTCATTGTTCAAATAGCTATGTATACTGATTTTCATAGCGACCGTTTGAATGGTCAAGAATTTGGCCTGCAGCAGGGTCATCTAGTGGCGAGTTAAAACAATAATGCATTGCAGTGCCATCTAATGGTGAGTAACATCAAAAGGAACACAGTTAGAATTTATTCTTCGTGCTCAAATGTGTAAGTATAAAAATTTTATGCCGATCGGTCGAACGGTATAGAGGTTGATGCGTTGCAGTGCCATTTAGCGGCAAGTTACAGCAAAATGGATAGTGAAAAATATTCCCCGTTTTCTAATATCCACGTGTACCAAATTTCATCGAAATCAGTTGGGACGATATTCGCATAGCAAACGGCTAAACGGAATAGAATTCGACGTTCTGCTGCGCCATCTAGTGGCAAGTTAGAGGAAAACGGATAGCATAAAAACCTTCTCCATGATAAAAGACTTAGGTCAACCAAATTTCATGGTGGTCGGTCAAACGGTGCTGGAGTTTTTCAACCTCATACACACATACCAACATTCATTTTTATCTATAACCAGTGTTATTATATAAACCAGTCTCAAATCTAAGTATCGCCAAAGGGCCAACATACGCCATTTTGCAAATTTTTTTCAGGGAATCATTCGAATCATTGACTTAGCAGCAATCAAAATGGGAAATGGTTTGACCGCCAATAAGTAAAGCAGGCATTTAATTCAAAAGTGGAATTCCTTAATAGCCGCATTTTTTAAATTATCAACGTATAACGTGTTTTATTCACCGTCACTCTGATGTACTAAATGCGAAGATTTCAATTTTCTGAAATTTGGTGGAATTCCCCTAACTTAAATCAATATACTCAATTGGCAAGAATTCTGAAGATAGATTGCACGAAATCCCTTAATAACTACATTATTTCTGCACGGATTATCAGAATTTAATGCTGTATTCTAATAAAATCTATGCACTTGTTTTCAAAAATCTATTTCCTTAAGCTCTCAGTAAATTGCCCCAAGCCGAAAACTGTGCAAACCGCTAGAACTCACTTTCTCAAAATCGGCATATTAGCCATTTTATTTTTCGCCAAACTAAAAAATTTTACATATTAGCCTCGGAAATCTTCATTTCTTATTGTTTTGCTTATAAAACATTACATTCCTGCTCTGATTTCCAATGCACACGATATTATAATTTAAAAAAAAATAACCTTACAAATATAAACTTTAAAGAAAAATCATTATTATTCTTTTATTACTTCCTTGTACGTAGTATAAGGAAGTAATGTGATCCCGAAAAATTTTGGGGGCCAAATTTCGACATAAAAACCGATTTTGACTACCTCTAAATTGAATTTTAAAAATTTTTTCGATGCATCTCATCGTAGGCTAGCATGCACGATCATATTAACGCGTCTGCAGCTCATTTTGACCAGTGGCGAGTCTACTGTGGCCAGTTTTTCCATGCCGTCTGTACGTACGTACGTATGTACGTACGTAAGTATGTACGTACGTACGTACGTACGTATGTATGTAACTCGCATATCTCAAAAACTATTCGTCGTAGAATGTTGAGATTTGATATTTAGGATTGTTCTATGATCTAGTTGTGCACCTCCCCTTTTGGTGGCAATCGAATGGATAGTTTATGTACAGGACCGCCCAAAAGATTCGAAATACATTACGCTCTATGAGCCGAAATTCATTAAACTCGCCTAACTCAAAAGCTATTAGGCGTAGAATGTCGAAACTTCATATTTTGGATAGTTGTAACATCTAGTTGTGCACCTCCCCTTTTGGTTCCATTCGACTGGATAGTTTATCTACAGGACTGCCCAAAACATTCGAAATACATTACACTCAATGGGCCGAAATTCATTAAACTCGCATATCTCAAAAACTGTTAGGCGTTGAATGTTGAAACTTTATATTTAGGATTGTTGTAACATCTAGTTGTGCACCTCCCCTTTCGGTTCCATTCGACTGAATAGTTTATCTACAGGACCGCCCAAAAGATTCGAAATACATTACGCTCTATGGGCCGAAATTCATCAAAGCGTTTTTTAGAGGTATTGGGCTATTTCAAACGACTCAGAAGTGATATATGCTGTAAAGAGTTAGAAAATGAATTTCTCTATTAAAAAAAGTGTCTTTATCATTTATAGTTCTGCTACAGGAACACTCAAAAGATTTCCAATACATTACGGTCAATAGCAATTTTAGGGGCATTCATCCATTTCAAGCACAATACCGTCCTACCACATAAGTTAGGTAATGGTCCGACCACGGTCACGTGCCTCCCTCAAGAACTATGCCAAAAGTCGCCAAGCTTGGCGACTTTTGGTGTACGTGTGTGCATATTTAACTCTCAAATCTCAAAAACTATTATGAAATTTCATATATAAGAATGTTGTAACATCTAGTTGTGCATCTCGATTTTTGGTTCCAATCTACTGGAGAGTTTATTTACAGGACCACCGAAAAGAATTTCAGTACCTTAATGTCTATGGACATCTTCATTATAATACAACTGTAGACAGTCATTGTTTGGTACATGCCCAAAATCTCGCCGTCTGTCCTCGACCTTGGCGAGTTTTGGCGAAATATCGCCAAATTTGGCGATAGTCAGTCATTTCGTCCATGCCCAAAGTATCGCCATTTCTCATCGTTCTCGGCGAGTTTTGGCGAAATATCGCCAAATTTGGCGATAATCTGTCATTGTTTGGTTTATGCTTAAAATCTCGCCAAATGTCGTCGACATTGACGAGTTTCGCCGAAATATCGCCAAATTTGGCACCAAAAATTATTTCCTATTTTGTGTAACTCTAAAACTTTAACCCGTAGATTTTTTAACTTTGTATTTAGAACTATTGTAATATCTAACTGTTTTCAATATCTTTTTTGACAGCAATCGACTGAGAATTTATTTACATGGTGAGCCAAATGACTTTGAATACATTGAGGTGTATAGATGCATTCAATTCATTGAAGGTCTGTGCTCACTGACTACTTTGGCTATCCCCTAAATCTCGCTGACTATCTCAAGTTTGTCGGCTTTTGGTGAAATATCGCCAAATAAAGTGTCAGAAGGAAATCTTTCAAATTGAACTCAGCTTGGCGATATCGAAATATTTGGCTAGAAATTGCTAAACCTTACTATTATTGATATTTTATCTCTTTGAAACAATTAAATTTAGAGGAAGTGCGTCGAAAATATTTTTGATCTAATGGACGTGCAAGGAAGTCATGTGTTGGACACATCAGATTTTTTTTACTTTAAGAATTTAAAACATTTTATTCGGCAAAATCGCCACACATGGCAATAATGATGCTTATTTCATACTTTTTTCACTACAGGGGTTACAATTACGGAAAGCTTTCTGCGTGGAGAACATAAAAAAATCTCTTAAATGGGGAACGGGTGGACTTTCAATGTTTTAAAGTGGACTATAATTTATTCTATATTATTTTACATATCTGTGCAAAATTTCAGGCTGATAGGTCCATTTTTGTGGATTTGTATACTAATTAAATCCACAAACAGAATTTCATTTTTATTTATAAGATGAAATAAATAAATAAACTTATAAATCTGGAAAAAGCTGTTAAGTATGACGTCAAAATGAAGTCATTGTCATTTGCAAAAGCTAATTTTGTTACGCAAATGATTAACTTTTTTGACTCTCGGAAATGAAATGTTGCCGAAAATAGCAAAAAATCGCTTTAAAATGAGGGAACGGGTGGATTTTCAGATTTTTAAAGTGGCACAGATTGTTTTCTATATTTTTATACATAATTATGAAATTTTTCAAGCGGATCGTACAAATGGTGTAGAAATTATTAGGCTTTTTGTCCTTGACATTGCAATGTTTTGCAGTAATGGCAGAAAAAGTTTTATCTTGAAGTCAGGGATCAGCGCAACTATATAATAATTAAAAAAATTATAGTAAAATTTCTTTTATTTAAAAAAGAAAAAACATCTTTTTAACATTGGCAATCGATTCGACTGTGAATACATTGAGCTGACGTCACTATGCCTCTTAAGACTACTAAAAGTCGAGCTTATTCTAGCATTGGTTCTTCCATGTTATCAGAATTATCGTCTGCAGGAGGCCTTGAGTTTACAATTAATATGTGGCATTTTAGTCCGTTGCTTAGGTTTATGAATTTAATTACCTTAACTCACTCAGCTGAAAATGTTCTTCATTTTGAATGTTGCAAAATTACTTTTGAAACATGATTTTTTTTTTTAATTAACGAAAACGCTGGAATGTTCTTTCAGTGGCAATCAAATCTAGTTCAATCATAGCACAAGGCATAAAATGGCGGCTTTCACAAGAGTTGCCATATATTCACAGAACGTTGCCAAGGATATGACGGGTTTAAAAAAAAAAAAAGCGTCATCTTTAATATTGAACTCCTGGTATCCAAACGATCTTGCTATTTGAAAATAGTTAACTTTATGTTAACACACGTATTTATTTCTCGTGAATCTTAACTTGGCGTAATTCCAACTTCATGTTTTTTCGAATCCAACATACTTTTAAGAGCTTTCCTGCTTTGTTGCGAAAGCATAAATCGTTTTTTGCTGGAGCTAGGTCGCCAAATATGGTAAGCTAGATGCTCATTTCTTCTGTTTTTAATTAATATCTTCTAAATAATTCGAATTTCAAAATTTTTTTTTACAGCACTGGCTTTTTTTTTTTACCTATTTAGCCTTGTGCCAAATTTGACCCGGATCCGACAAGCTCTCTGGCTACCTATAGCGAACACACACACATACATCTCATTAGCATACTATGCTATTATTAAAGAGGATGTGTTGTTCAGGGATGTTAACTCCAACACTCGATTTGGGAGCACCCCGGGAGCAGAAAAAATTTCATTTGGGAGCACCTCGGGAGCAGAAAAATTCCATTTGGGAGCACCTCGGGAGCACAAAAAAATAGTTTCCGAGAAGAAAACTAAAATTCGAGATCAGAATTAACATGATTTTGGAGCATAAAATTGAAGATTTAGGAACACAATAAATGCATACAAGAAAAGCAAAGTTTGCAAGCAAACACCATTTGCTAAAAGCAAAACACTATTTGAAAGCACTTTAGGAAAGCTCTGGAAAAAAAGGGTGTATACAGGCTATGCTATCAGCAACTTGGTAAAAACAATACATGGATTTACATGGACGGAAGGAATTTTTTTTGTGTGTCACCGTAATATACTGTTTTCTTTACGGACCGGTCTGGTTTAGATCAGGGGCGGCCCTGCAGTACATGACACCCACTCCACCCTACAAACGTAGAAAAAGACGTCCCTTTTACTTTTTTCAAAATTGCTTTTATGATTTTAAGTTGGAAATCGTGCCCCTTCATAAACAAAAAACGGTGCCCATTGCGATGATTACTTGTTTGCCTATCTGGCCAGCCCTGATTGAGGTGACTAACAAAGCCCGACTGGTCCGTTCCGGGGCGGGTAGAATGGCTTCGGAATGCAACTTTCGTACGCAGTTTGAATCTTGCTTTACTGCTAACTAGCTTTCCATACACGCTTTAAAAGATAAATGAGCTTGGCAAAAATTTAAAAAAGAGTCAAAATGACGTATTCGGCGCAAAAATCGGCTACAAGCGCAGTTCGGCGGAATATTTCTGTTTCGGCGCACCCTGAAAGAGTCAAAATGACGTATTCGGCGCAGACCGGCGCAAAAATCGGCTAAAAGCGCAGTTCGGCGCAAGAATTTGTGTTTCGGCGCAGCTCGGTGCAGAATTAACATCCCTGGTTGTTTCACGGAACGAAAAATCACTAGACATGTTCATCTACAGCATACCTGTACTAAATTTATGAAATAAAGCAGAGCCAAAGTAGGCTAACTAAAATGCATTTATTCATTATTTGATAAAAATAAGTACATTTAAAATTGTTTAAATTTAGCCTTTAAGTTCTTTAATTAAGTAAATTTAAAAAGGGTTTTTTAATTTGCATTTTGAAAATAATTAGGTAAAGAAATATTTGAAAATAGCTTAACTCAGCAATGCTAACCATACAGGCTAATATAACAGCCAAAATTCAATTCAGATTACATTTTCTTAAAGCAGCTGCACAAATCACAGTTCAAAATAAAATAAAAGAATTTAGATATGGTGAAAGCTTTACGCCGTGCGGCCAAAATCACCCTCAAAAGATAGAGAAATTTTTCTGTTGCGGTAGAAACTGCTGGCTGACGTAGCGTCGAATCAGTGATTGCTATATTAAAGAGCTGAAAATTTGAATACAGCGAATCATGGAAATTTCGCATATAACAATTGTTAACTAAGAACAATTTGTGTGCTGAATTAGCATTAGAAAGAAAACAAAATTCGGCGAGAAGCATAAGGATTTCTCAACTTTAACAACAAGAGTTATAATTAAAACCTCATAATTACTGTTTACAAAAAAATATTACTGCTACAACAGAACAGCATACAACCATATCCGTGACGATGGGAGAATGGATTTGCTTTAAAACTTCAAACAGAATTTATTTTTTTACATTAAACTATTGAAACATTAGAACAAAAATGTTGAGTTATTGAAATGCAGAAAGTTTTATAGAAAGAAGTGAAAGTATTTATATTAAAAATTAAGTTTTAAATGATGAGTCCCTACAGAATGTCTAAATTGTCTTTTTAATTATTACCATTACTAAAGGTTGATGTTACTGGGAAAGATACAAAAATAAGAAACAGTACTTTCACGTATACTCCTTTTCACTGTAATCACAATCTATATAGAGTATGTCTAGTAACAATCTGGAGTTCACTAGACATACTGAAGTTTACAATTCCTATAAATAGAACAGTGCTAGAAAAACAGAAAACAGCTGCTCAGCTTTCAAAAGTTACCGAGGAACAGGTAATTGGCTGTGCCACTGGTTGCCCTTCAAGCTTCTCCAACAGAGTCACTAGTGGTATGACTACTTTAGCTGCCTAGTGTACTAAGGACTTCACAGGGGAAAGAATTTTTCTGTTCCACTTCTCTGCCCTATGAGCTCACCAGATAAGTTGAGAGATTTTATGCCATCTCAGAGACAAGTAAACTAAGTATTAATAAGCTTCAAAAAATAAATAAATAATACTTAAAATTTAATGCTTTAGTTAATTGATCCATAGTAAACTATTGACCTGCTCCCACTATACTATACTTCTTAAAACAAGCTTTTCTTAGTTAAAAAAATAAAAATTACCAATTAAAATTACAGATTTTAGTTGGTAATTTTTATCTTTAAGAATCTAAATCTACACTGTGTTATTTTATAAACAAGTTTTTCTTCTTTTGCATGCAGTAAAAAAAGAAAACATTCCTTTGTAATTATGGTTGCCATATTTTGCTTTGAAAAAAAAACGAAAGATTTACTGTGAAAAACAAGGACATAAGCGGGGGGGGGGGGGGGTGATCATGGGGGGTTTATCCTCCCCTTCCCCGAAATCTGAGTTAGTGCATCAGTGGTTTTTTATTTTCGTTGATTCTGGAAATGAATCATAGACGAAAAAGGTTTAGCACTGCATATCCTCACACAAAGCACTGCATTCCCCCCCCCCCTTCTCCCATAAATGTTTTTCTAGCCGCAGCTTTCATGAAATAGTACATATGGTGTAAAACTTCAAAAATTAAAATGCTGCAAAATTTAGTATCCAAGTGTGTTTCCTTTATATTGTATTATTAATAACTTTTTTAAATATTAGTGAAATGCTGTTAATTTTTTTACCTGCATATTTTACTAAAAAGATTAGCAGTTAATTGACTTTACATGTTTATGAACACTTAATGTTATGTATCATAAGATTTAAGAAAAAATCACACAAAAGATTTAAGGTAACAAAATTCAAATTTAACATCTGAGTGTTTTCTCTTACATTAAAACTAGTTCCATTGTGATATTAGTTTTTTGTGTGATTGTGGAACGCTATGTTAGGGCTGTCTGCCAAGGATGGCCTTGATAGGAAGACTTTCTAAGGGTTTCTAACGCTTATTCACATGTGATATTAGTAAGTAACAACTTGAATCAATTTAGTACTGAAAAGGAAACTACTTAACTGATTATATTGTATTATAAATTAAGCTATTCAACAAACAAATTAAAAGTCTTTGGCTGAAATTGAATAGTCACTGGATTTTATCTGTAAAATAAGTTTTTGTAGATTCTAGGCAGAGTTGAAACCCATTTAAGTTGAGTTGCACAGTAGAAATCTTTGGTTTTGAATATGCGTTTAAATAAGAAAGACAAATTGGGTACCTTTTTTCTGTAGTTTATTGAAACAAGATGATTATGGTAGGTTTACACAGTGCACATGGTGAAGACACAATACTTAAGCAACATCCGATTAGTGGCACAAATAAAAATAAGATTTCTCGAAGATAAGTCGCCAGCGGCGATCTTATTCTGATTCACAAAACACATCACATCATATTGAATCATCTGGGTACCGCAGCACGGATCCCTGATCCGGCTCTACTTGAATCACGTCGGTTGATTACACACACACAACATAGCAGACCGAGAACTCTCACTGTCTGACCGAAAGGTTAACTTGTGATGCCCTTTTTATACCTGCCAGTTAGTGCGGGACTACGATGGATATTTGCATAGGGAAAAAAAGAGTTCTTATTTTATGCAAATTAGGAACAGCGCCATCTATCGGCGAGAAATGTAAACTTTTTATTACGGCGTTAAAGACATGACGATGTTTACACCGCCATTTTCAAATGCTAACGAACTTACGTTTTCACTTAGAAAACATTTAAAGGATTTTACAAAAGTTTCGTTTTTTCACTTTAGCAAATTTAGAGATAAATGTCATGGAAATAAAAGGTAAGTAAAGAAATAGCGTTTTTTTTTTTTTAACAAGGGCCCGCCTTCCATGACATTTAAGGAAACTGGCAGATTCAAAGTAAACGAAAATTAGAGGTAACCTTTCCTCTTTAACGAAAAATTAAGTTAAACATGATGCATGAAAAATACTTCAAAATTCACTAAGGGTTAGTAGAAACACTATATACAGTTGTTGCTGGCCAGCATGGTTAGTACACATTTCAAAAATTACTTCATTTCAAAAAATTTTCAACTTACTAGAAATTACTATATAAATGCATTCATGTATAAACACTTATGCTAGAACATTAATAAACACATATGCTAAGACATTAATAAACACATTTCTAATCATAAAAATATTCATACTTCAAAATTACTCTTGATATACGTTCAGTGCACTTTAGAAAATACTCACATTTTGCAAAGTTCATTCAATATAATACAGTACAGTACATTGCAATGAAAAAAAATACGAATTAAATTTGAAAAAAGCTCGAATTGAAAACCAACTGAGATCGAGCTGGGATGCATCCCGAAAAAAAATTAAAAAAAAAAGTTTGCGTTATAGGTTAACACATTATATGCCTGACACAACACCTTACAGACTAGGGTGGACATATAGGAGCTTCCACTAGCAAAAATGGGACTTACTGAAATAAAACTTTAACATCTCCTGTGATTGGGACGAAAATACTCTACTCTTAGAACTAACCAATCACCTCAGGATCCTCTGGCAAATTACAGTTTCACCTCGCGAGACGCTTTTGAGGCTGCTCGAAAACTTCAGAGAAAGACCAGAGCTAAGAATATCGCACTCCGTGGGGAACTTTACTCCCTCGACTGTAAAGATGTCAGACAGACATAACAGGACAAACACGATTACATAGAGTTCATTTTTTTTCTTTTTTTTTTTTTTTCATCAAAAATTTCAAAAAATTTCCCCCCTTTCCCCTCAAAAAAGGTCTCAAGCCGAAGGGCTTATAGGAGACAAAAAAATTGCCTAGGTTCCCACAAACGGGAGTAGGTCTTTCACACTTAACTAAAAATTTTGTCATTGAAAGTGGACAGGCTGATTTTGGGTAAGGGTTTTGTGAAAATGTCTGCGGGGTTTTGTTTAGTGTTAATATATTCCAATTTAAACAATTTTTCTAAAACGAGGCTTCTTAAGAAATGGTATTTTACATGTATGTGTTTGGTGCGATTGTTCTCTATAGGAGAATTTGAAAAGTCGATAGCTGCACGATTGTCACAAAATAAGGTAACCTTTAAATTTTCTGGAAGAATGTCTAAACCTTTTAGTTCATCTAGGATTCTATACATCCATAACAGCTCTTTTGATGCCTCTGTCAGGGCAATAAACTCAGATTCCATAGATGACAAGGCTACACATTTCTGCTTAAAAGTTCGCCACGAGATTGGGGTTTTGTCTAACATTAAGATGTGACCTCCCATCGACACACGATCATCTCTATTTGAGGCGAAATCGGCATCAGAATAACAGTTTATTGAAATTTCATTAATGTTGGAAAGTTTTAACTTTAACTTCGATGTTGACTTTACATATCCCAGTAGTTTTACTAATTGGTACCAATGATGTTGGCCGGGGTTAGATTGAAATTGAGAAAGGTTATTTACAGCGTAAGATATATCAGGTCTGGTTCTACTAGCCAAGAACGATAAACATCCCAAAATATTACGGTAGGGCAGTTTTTCCATTTCCTTAGTTTCAGCATCGTTACTAGGACTTTGCGTCTTTGACATTACAATTCCAGTTGCGATTGGCAATGAAACTAATGGTATTTGATACTTCTTAAACCGCTCATAAATTTTATTGATGTAATCTTCCTGGTGGATAAATAGTCCTTCCCTATTTTCAACAAATTGTACCCCGAGTAGTTTCTTCTTCCTACCCAACTTCTTTAGATCTACTTTATCTTCTAAAAGTTTAATTACCTTCTCTATTTTTTCTTTGGTTTTAGATATAAACACCATGTCGTCAACATACAGTAGTAAAACTAAACTATTTTCATAAATGTAGACACAATTAGCCCACTCTAGCTTATTAAAATTTAACTCACTTAGAATTCCGTGTATTTCATTGAACCATTCACGTCCACTCTGCTTTAAGCCGTAAATAGCTCTGTTGAGCTTACAGACGTAGTTTTCTAGACGTAGTATGCAGAGTTTATGTCTACTTGCATATGAAACCAATGAAAATGTCCAACTAAGAAAGAGAAAAATAATCGTATTACAGAGAAATTGACCACTGGACTAAAAACTTGGTCGTAGTTTTCACCTTTTCTTTGACCGAATCCTTGAGCGACCAGTCTAGCTTTGTATAGTGCAATTTTACCGTTTGAGTCGTGTTTTACTGTGAATACCCATCTATTGCCTATTACTTTTACATTTTGAGGTACGGGTACAAGTTTCCACACTTCTCTTTCATACATAACATTCATTTCTGCAGTCATAGCTTTCTTCCACTCTTCTGAATCTTGAGAATCTATTGCTTGAAAATATGAGTTTGGAATTACTATATCCTCTAGTCAGGAACTGGTTAAATTCGTTTCGTCTTTCACAATGCCGGTGCAGGTATCTTTACCTTTAAAACTAAATTTTTCAGGGTCATACTTAAGTCCATGTTTCTTGCAATATGCCTCGACCTCTCTACAGGATCGTAATCTTATATTGCTTCCTGATATACCGTAGTATATATCATTTCTGGATCCGTCTGACCTAGGGACGGCTTTTCTCATCCAAACTACATCTTTAGGTGGTGCTACTCGGTCTTTAGACTTAGAAAAACGAATTGTTTCTTCTCCCTCCTCCTCATCGGATTCACCGCTACTTATTTCAAACTTTTCTTCGGATGTGCTAGGTTTCTCGTAATCTTCTGTTTCTGGTTCCCTTTCCTCATCGGAACTTTCTTCCGCTGTAATGGGTTCCAGCACGACTCCGCTGCTCTCACGAGTGGGTAAATTTTCATCAAACGTTACGTTACTTGTTTCAACGACTTTTCTGTCACTCGGTAGCCATACTCTATAGCCACAGGTAAACATTGCGTACCCAACTAGTATGCCTTGTTTTGCCCTCATTTCGAGCTTACTTCGTAATTGACGTGGTACACCTACGAACGCTTTTGATCCAAAAGTCCGTATATGCTTTACTGAAGGTTTGCGACCACAAAATAGCTCAAATGGTGTTTTAGATTGGTTTGCGTGGCATACCCTGTTCCAGGTGTATGTGAAACATAACAATGCTTCCGACCAAAAACCATTTCCCAGTTTACTGGAGTGTAACATAGCTTTTACAGCGTCCAAGGCCGTGTAATTAAATCTCTCACTTACACCGTTCTGTTCCGGCGTATAATCATTGGTTCTTTCAGCTTTAATGCCCTCCTCCTCCAAAAACTTCTTAAATTCATTATGGCAGAATTCCATGCCATTGTCAGTTCTGATATTGATAATTTTTCTGTTTAAAAACCGTTCTGCACGTTTTTGGTACCTCTTAAAATTTTCGAAGACTTCAGATTTCTGCTTCATAGGATAAACAGTGACTTTTCTTGAGTAGTCATCTGTTATCGTTAAAAAGAATCTATGTCCCAATATGGATGGGTTAGGTAAAGGTCCACAAACATCCATGTGCAAAAGTTGGAGGGGTTTGTTCGATCGAATCTTGGGAATACTTTTAAAGCTCTTTCTTCTAGTTTTTGCTATTTTACAAACATGACAGGGTTTATACGGCTTAGATTTAAAAACGGGTAGGCCAAATACCTTTCCCTTACTAGTTTCAATTATAGCGTTACAATTAATATGACAAAAACGGCTATGCCAAAGTTCTAAGTTCTGATTGTCACCTTTTGAAGAAAAATTAGCTTCTGCTTTCTTTTTATTAGTTATTGTAGGGTAAACATGGTACAAACCACGTTTCTTGTGTGCTGTAAATAGTTTTTGTCGGTCACGTGAAAATACCTCTACTTTGTTATTTCCCCCTCTAAATGTAATGCCCTCAGTGTCCAATGCAGGACCTGACAGGAGATTTCTCCTTAATTTAGAGGAATAGAGGACGTTTTTTAATGTTTTTAAAACTTTACCACCTTGAAATTTTAACTCGACTGTTCCCCTTCCCTCTATGGAACAATCAATGCCGTTTATGGCGACCGACATCGACCGGCCTTTAATTGGTTCAAAGTTTTTAAAAAGTCTTTTATCCCGACAAAAATGAGCACTAGCCCCTGTATCAAAAATCCATGTAGAATCATTTAAATCCTCACTTGTGTGGGCTTCTATCATACGATTCTTGGGTTGTCGTTTGTTATTTTTACGATTACTAGGGGGAGGGATCCTACAGCTAGCAATTAAATGTCCGATTCTACCACACCTATAGCACTTTCTAGTGTCTTTCTTTACACTATTCTTAGGTGGAACACGTTTCACTTGACTAGACATTGCGACGGTAGCTTGATCCCCTACACTTTGCTTTAGTCTGGCCTCTTCAGCCAAAAGTTCGGCTAAAACTAAATCGAACTTAAATGTTTCGTCAGGCCAGCGGTAAATTGTTTGAACAATTCCCTGATACTCCGAGGGTAAGTACCTTAGCAATTGAAATGACTGATACCAGTCAGCTGGGGGAGCGTTAGCGTCTTTTAATTGCTTAACTATCATCCTCAACCTGGCTGCAAATAAGCCTATTTCCTCCCCTTCGTTCAATCTACATGAAAAAAAGTCATCTGTGAGTCTCATAGCACGTGCTCTAGATTCAGGTTTAAAGTGTTTATTTAATTTTTCCCAAACTTCCTTGGGGTCATAAGTGCCAGAAATAAGAGGCTTGTATTCATTTGAAATGTTCAAAAATATCGTGCTATAAGCACGCCCGTATCTAATCTTGTAATCCCTTAATTCCTTAGCGTCAGTTTCAGGGGGTCTTTTTTCTACACCACTGACTATTTCCCAACAATTCCTATCCATCAACAATACCCTTACGTCTTCCTGCCAAGACTCATAATTGTCGGCAGACAATTTTTCTATTTGGGTAATTGAAGCTTCCATTTTGGAAAGTTAGGATACAACACAATTTACAAGAAAAGATTAAAAACACTATAGGCCCGCCCTCTTATAATTTTAAGGCACTTAAAATCTGTTTGTATACGTTAAAAACACTTTAAAAACAAAACACATTATAAATACACTCGACATATTCAAGACACATTTAAACTTGGGCTTGACGGCCCATAACCGTGAAAAGGAAACTACTTAACTGATTATATTGTATTATAAATTAAGCTATTCAACAAACAAATTAAAAGTCTTTGGCTGAAATTGAATTGTCACTGGATTTTATCTGTAAAATAAGTTTTTGTAGATTCTAGGCAGAGTTGAAACCCATTTAAGTTGAGTTGCACAGTAGAAATCTTTGGTTTTGAATATGCGTTTAAATAAGAAAGACAAATTGGGTACCTTTTTTCTGTAGTTTATTGAAACAAGATGATTATGGTAGGTTTACACAGTGCACATGGTGAAGACACAATACTTAAGCAACATCCGATTAGTGGCACAAATAAAAATAAGATTTCTCGAAGATAAGTCGCCAGCGGCGATCTTATTCTGATTCACAAAACACATCACATCATATTGAATCATCTGGGTACCGCTGCACGGATCCCTGATCCGGCTCTACTTGAATCACGTCGGTTGATTACACACGCACAACATAGCAGACCGAGAACTCTCACTGTCTGACCGAAAGGTTAACTTGTGATGCCCTTTTTATACCTGCCAGTTAGTGCGGGACTACGATGGATATTTGCATAGGGAAAAAAAGAGTTCTTATTTTATGCAAATTAGGAACAGCGCCATCTATCGGCGAGAAATGTAAACTTTTTATTACGGCGTTAAAGACATGACGATGTTTACACCGCCATTTTCAAATGCTAACGAACTTACGTTTTCACTTAGAAAACATTTAAAGGATTTTACAAAAGTTTCGTTTTTTCACTTTAGCAAATTTAGAGATAAATGTCATGGAAATAAAAGGTAAGTAAAGAAATAGCGTTTTTTTTTTCTAACAAGTACTATGGTACTATACTGTATCTTTCAATCATGATATAAAAAATATGTATTTTTTTACCGATTGGTAAATACTTCAATTTGTTTACTATTCGGTTGCCGACTATTTAAGTATTTGGCCGAACCGAATATTCGGTTTGTCTGCCAAATAGGCAGTATACTGAATACCAACCAAATATTCTGTGCATCCCTACCAAGGATATCAACCACGTGTGCCATTCTTATGTTTATATGTTTTTTCTTAGGAATAAATATGAAAATATTTTAGTTTCGCCACAACTGGGGCCAATATTTTAATTTCCTATAACTAAGTCTTGTTTGCTGAAAAGTACCACTAAATGTACTGCATTTAAGTAAAAAATCGAATGAAGTTCACTGTAAAAGTATATTTTACTGATGATTATTGTAGTTCCTGAAAAAAAACGGAAGAAATGGTCATACGGAGAAGGAAAAAACGTAAAAGGTAGAAATCACAGAAAAAAACGTATAAAATACTGCAAAAACGTAAGACCTGGCAACCCTATTAGCAAACAGAATAGGTACACGATCCAAAGTTTTTGCTTTCTAACTTTACCTGTCATGCTTTCAAGGACTTTGTGTTCCTATTTTCAATGTTATTTCCTTCTGCTTATAACTTTATATAGATAGTCAACTTTTCATTGCAACTATTATATTTCTAATGAGTTCATATTTGTGTTGTTTTCATTAAGCGGTAGTCATGACTTTGTTACATTCCTTCTATTCTTAAATAAAAATAGTTTTTTTAATTTAGGATTGAAAACTTTTGAAATTTAGAAATTCTAAGGTTTATTAAATTAATTACACAGAAATAGGGATGTCTTTATTAGCCAGGTATCATTTGTTTGTTAAGGTTAAAAGTGTTAAATAAAAATGAAATCTTTAAAAGCACTTTCAAGGGCTCTTTATTCCACCCCCATCTTCAATTCTGTTGACTCTTTTCAATGCGAATTTGCTGTGACAATCCTGTGACTGCATTCATTCAAAAGTTATTACAATGTATCGAGGTTCTAATTTGTATCATTTGCTAAAGTCCAGGGTTGGAAAAAAACCAAAAAACCGGGTTTTTTTGGTTTAAACCAGGTTTTTTAAAAAATCCTTTTATAATTACCTGTTACATACTTATAAATAAAATTAATTATAAAATATTCAAATAACAATTAGCATTCCTTCTGAAAGTAATTAAAAAAGAAAAACAATTGTTGCTATACTTATGTGGACATTGAAATCATTCAATTTTAATATTTTATTTAGAGATGCTATTTTTTATATTTAGTATATAATATAATACAATAATAATTGTTTACTACATTTTACGTGGAATCTTGCACTTAGATTCATCAGTGATAATGGTGATAAGCTGTTCAAAATGATATTTTTAACGTTTAAAAATAAGTTGTTAAATCACAAAACCTCTATTTTAGAAACAAATTAAAAATGCAGCCTATAATTCAAGTTTCATTAATAATTTTTAAACAATAAGGTATCTATTAGATTGATATAAAAACTTATTGTTGATACTTATAAGGATAATTTTAAAAGATATCGGAAAATATTCTATCTGTAGTATTCGGAATTTTAAATTATTCTTTTAAAAAAAAACCAATTGGTTTTTTTGAGCAAAAACCCATTTGGTTTAAACCATGCCAACCCTGCTAAAGTCAAATAGTTTTCTTTCATTTAATATACATTTAACTTTTATTTCATGTACACAAAAGTGGTTATTGTTTCTATTTCAATCCTCACAGGAGAAGACAAAATTTGGAGGAAACTGCACAGAGTCTACTGGCTGCATTTTCTGTGACCCAAGGTTCACTTCTCTAGTTGATCAGCTGCAGGCTATGAAACAGAATAACCCCATGAGAGGAGGACGCGTAAGGGGTCGAGGCAGAGGTCGGGGAAGAGGTGCAAAGCCAAGAGGTCGGGGGAAGAGCAAACCCAAGGACAAAATGGCACAACTCGCTGCATACTTTGTATAAAATGTTTTTATAGATTGTTATCAATGCCTTTTTCTAACTCTTGTTTGTTTTTTGTTAATAAAAAAGGTTTTTATCATACAGGATTAGTGATTAATGGAGAATTCATTGAAAAATGGTTTGCATTCGAGCCATTGTGTAAATTGTAAGTGCTGTTAAAAAAAATTTTAACTTCATTTGCTTATTGGGTTTTTTGCTGAACTACACAGTTAAACTGAAAGTAAGTTTTTTAAACCTGAAACTAATCTTACTTCAAAAATAATTTAAGAATCTTTATACTAAGATGGAGAAGTTATACCCCCCCCCCCCATAGAAAGCAGTTTATGCAAAAAATACTAATATTCTATCCACTACAGATACTTCAGGATGCAAATAATAAAGAAGCCACAAAATTATTGTAAATAAAATTGCTACTCTCTTTCAGCATTGAATATACTTTCCAGATTTGGCTTTAGTTTAGTTAATGAAGTATTCCAGATTACTTTGGCAACTAATAATATATATATTTAATTTTATGCATAGCCTGTAAATTTTAAGGGCTCATTTGAAGTTTTAGCATCTTTCCATGCAGTAACAGAAGAAAAGCATTTAATTGTATATTGCATATTTTTTACTTCATAAATATTGAAGTAAAAATGTAAGGTGCAGTGGTATTTGAATGTTAAAACCCTTAAATGAGAAAAATAATAACATGGGTTCATTTTAAAGTTTGTCTAGATTATGTGTAGAATTATTAATTAAAATTCATTTTCTTTAATCTGTTCACAATTAATGCAACATATTACTCCTTATAAAATTGAACTGAGAAAGATAAGGAGTCCTCACTAACATCCATTTACATAATTTTACTAGTACATTAGACCTGGGTTATATGCATAAACAATACTGGATTTGATCCATAGTAAACTATGACTTGCTCCCACTACACTATACTTCTTAAAATAAGTTTTTCTTAGTGAAAAAAAATTGAAATAATTAAAATCTGTGATTTTAATAGGTAAAGTTTTTGCTTTCCTAACTTTATCTGGCATGCTTTCATGGACTTTGTGTTCCTATTTTCAATGTTATTTCCTTCTGCTTATAACTTTATATAGATATAATATTCCACCCTACAACCTAATGATAAATATATTATTTAAACAAAATTTTATTTGACACCCTGCATTCTAACAAAAACTATATTTTAAATTAATTTAAAGGTTAAGACATGTTCACATATGGCACACTTTAAACTTATCCTACAATATAGTTACGCTGATCCCTGACTCACTCTGTAACCATTCCAAGGCAACCACTTCAATAAAAAATATTTTACCGCCATTACTCCTAGAAGTTTAAAAAGCGTAATAACATCTACACCATTTGTACGATCCGCTTGAAATTTTTCATAATTATGTGTAAAAATATAAAAAACAATCTGTGCTATTTTCAGCTCCCTTTTATTTCAATTTCTGAGAGTAAAAAAAAGTGAATCATTTGAGTGACAAAATGAGCTGTTGCAATCAATAGGACGTCCAATTCATCATGGTCATCAAGCTTTGAAAGGAAAGTGATTCCTTTAAAATAGTTATTTTCTAGATAACATAGTTTTTTTTTCAGTAATAAATCATCTGCATGGATATAAGAATGGCTGTATATGCAAAAGTAATCTTTTGAATGTCAAATATACACAAAAGAAATCTTTGAATGTCAAGCGCTTTTCCAAAAGAGCATGAAATTCGATTTGGGTATATAATAAAAATTGAATATGAATTTATTTTAGGTGGACGAAGATGAACTATATTGAATATAGATATATTTTTGTCAAATGTTTTTTCTTGCACTGATTGTAATTGCCTCCACAACGGGCTTTGACTTCTAGTACATAAGGTTAAACATGAAAATTCAAATAAAACAATTTCTACACTTACACTAGAATAATATTTATGTTGAGATCATATGGCAAAGTACACAAAGAGGTAGGCTGGAAGGAGAAAAAAAAAACTTACCTTGTTTATACATCAGAATTCCTGTACACTGCAGAAATCCTACAATGTTGATCTCTGAAAAACATTTCTAATAACATTTAGAAGTAATACAGATCACAAATATATTAGTAACTATTTCTTTGGTAGTGATTTCTTGGTAGTTGCTTGATTTTCAGATAAGTGTTTTTCAAATCCATATCGCCTCACCATGGCACAGTGGTTATGCCACTGAAAATGGTAGAAGCCGAAGTGTGAAGGTTCGGGTCCCATCGCCCGGCTGTTGATCTAACAGTCTGGAGTTTTGTTATGTTTTCTCCAGATGTAACCACTCCAGAAAGTCCTCCTACCAAGGAACTCCAATCCTTGTGTGTTGCCATAATCACACAAACAAAAATCAAACATTTTCAAAGCCATAGCCAAGGAGATGTTAGAGGCTGGAACTACACATTCTCCCTTTTCAAAACCAAAATTTTGTGTCATTGCATTTATTATGTAGAACACACTTAAACATGACCAGAGTTAAGTGTGGTGCTGCCATCTCTTTATAAAATTGAAAAGTAAATTACTTTAAACTAAAACTTTATCAATAACCATAATTTAATATTTAAAAGAATAAAATTTGACAAAGTAAATAAAAAATAATTTAATTTTTCATTAGACATCTTATGAAGGCATAATTTTATACATCACACGAGAGTGTGAAACCATTTAATGACAGATCACATAAAATAGCAGTATAACAAATACTGTACATACATATAAATTCTAAATACATATATTTACACATGCACGCATTTAGGGAGTTAAATTATCATCCATTATTTTTATTTAGAGTACAAGGCACAATATTCTTTTGCCCACTGTATTTATTTGAAATTTCAAATAATCACTTTAGGTTTTGATACAAGGAGCTAGATACTATTAAAAATAATAAAACATAAGCAAGAAAAAATTTAAAAACCATTAATATCAATATTTTATAATAACAATCTTCATAAGCTATACTTCTGTACATGAAAATATACTTTGTTACCATGAATGTCTTAAGTACCATATATCCTGGCTAATAGACTGGCATATAACACACACAGTAAATTTAGGATATGTCTTATTGGCAATATGTCAAGCAATTACTGCTGTATAGCACACATGTTTTCGCTACCAGAATCAATGGTTACAGCATGTGAAATAAAACCAGAAATAATTGTTAATTCATTCAAAAAATGTAGAATATCAAATGCACACTATACAGAATAGAGGATGACTTTTTTATGGGTAGAAGAAAGGGACAATGAAGATGATGATGACATTCCCAAAAACATAAATGGGAATTAATAAAATAAACTTTTTATGTCATCTGACAAAGAAGTTTGTTTAAAAAAAAGGTATTTTAAGTTTTTTATTTTGTTGTTGTTGTTGTTCATGATGTAATGCATATTTGTATAATGTGTGTTTATTTATAACTATTCAGTGCATAACACACACACCAAAAATTGAAATAATTTTTTTGAAGCTGAAAGTGTGTGTTATACGCCAAGACATACGGTATGTAAGACTTTAAGCTTCTTAAGGCAACACCTTAAAAATATCATCCCCCCCCCCCTCACCTTAAAAAAAGTGTTCTTTTTTCTAAAAGCAGGGAGGCTTTTATGCCAATTCTGAATATACTACATTTGTTGAATAATTATAACAAATATTTGTAATTATTGGCTTTATACTAGAATTCAACTGCTAATCAAACTTGCGTCGCATTTGAAAATATTGAAGATACTTACAATTTATATACTCCTATAATCTTGTTGAACTGTATAGAAAACTCAAAATCATTTATAAATATAGCCTCCGATTAATTTTCTACATCAAATTTCAGGACTTTCTGAACCAAAACTCAATTTTCCCCAAATTTAAGACTTTCTGTACAAAAATCGAATTCTCTGATACTTTTAGATTTTTTACTCATTAGTCCTTGACCAGTACAACCCTGATTTATGCAATTTCAAATTTTTAACACTATTATTTTCAAAAATATTTTAGATTTACCTTGACTTTTCAAAATGTTTAGTTATTTCTCTCATTTTCTTATTTTGAAAATCCTGAAACAGACATGGTACCACAGCTACCTACCCTCATAAGTATGCATTATATGGAAAAGGGGACAGGGAGAAATACTATGAACACAAAATTTGTACATCTGTAACCATAAAGTTAGCTTATGGTTACAGATGTACAAATTTAGAATCAAGAACACTTCAAAAAAATTTAAAGGCACAAATGAAATTAAAATTGAGATGAGTTGGCACCTTATATATATATATATATACACAGGGTGTCCCAAAAAGGTGGTAACAGGCTTCAATTCTTTATCTCAGAGATAAATGGGAAGTGAAATTGAAGAAATGTACAAAATAAGGTCAGAAATAATACTCCGTTAAGAAAAAATTCCTCTCGTTAGTTTTCAAAAATTTGTCTTTTTTAAATTTTTGCACGATCCCCCATACGAAACGATTCCCAATTAGTAAACTGTGCCCCATACATTAAAGAGATGACATGAAATTTAAGAACAATACCTTAAAAAGTGTCAGAGATATGAAGATAAATACAACACTTAACCACTTTTCAATGGCTCTTGAAGGTAAAAATTCACACTGAATGATCGCATTTCAGGAGTTGTAGAGCAATTACAAAAGAAAATGTTTTTTTCCACTCTACGAATAAACGTTTACATACAAAATCATGTAGAGTCTCTGTTCATCTTTTTTTACAGATATCACTGCAACTTTGAAGAAAGGCTTAAATTTGATACGTCACCTCATTAGTGTATATGGCACATTTTACTAATTGGGAATGTTTATGTACGGAGGATCGTTTAAAAATTGTAACTTTTTGAAAATGAACGAGAGGAATTTTTTCTTAACGGAATCTTATTTCTTACCTTATTTTGAACATTTTTTCAATTCACACTGCCCACTTACCTCTATTAGATAAAGAATTAAAGCATTTTTGGGACACCCTATATAATAAAACATCTATAAAATTGTATTTCCAGAAACATTATTAGGAATATGTTTTTCACCCAAAATTTAGCCACAGTTGGTAATGCAATGCAAATTTATAAAGTGGATCCGCGGTCGTTTTAAAACCCTGCTCATGAAAAATTTTCTTATATGAATAGAACAGCTTTGGTTTGAAGAGGGCTTTCAAGGCAGTCAGAAGAACTTGACCACTGACCGGGAGATTCGGGAGTTTCTGGAAGGTATGTGTGCTGCTGTTGGGGACTTCCAATGGTCGCAGGTACTTGCTGTTGCCAGGGTGGTGTAGGATAGTGATGAGGATGCAGTGACATGTCTTGATGGGATACTGATAAAATGCTACTGACATTGGTTGCTGCTATGCAGTCCATGGGAGTATTATGGCACGAAACCAGAGGCGTAAGATTAGCCGACTGTTCTTCATTTGGAGACACTTGCCCAACAGGCATAGGACCGCTTTTGGCACATAAGCGGGGAGGTTCTAGTACATCTTTGAAACAAGAATCCGATACTGGCATCAGCTTTCGTGGCTCCTTCTTTTGTGTTGCACATACATTGTGAGTCCACAAGCGTTTCTTTCCTTTCTGTCTACAGGAAGGACTCTGGAGAACAGAAGCAGGCACAGCGGGCATGCCCATGTTTGACACTGGTACGTGCTGCTCCAGTAGTCGAACAATGTCCATGTGCATGCGATCATGGGCTATATCTCTTGGCAACCGATCCATGTGATCCGGTATTTCTCTATTAGCCATTCCCTCGAGGAAAAGAATCCTCGCTGCTTCATAGCTACCTTCTCTGGCTGCAAGGAAGAGAGGAGTTTCTTCCTTGGAGTCTTGAGCATCCTTGTTAGCGCCATGGAGGAGTAGCAATCGCACAGCGTCCACATTATTCACAGCAGCTGCCCAATGAAGTGCTGTTTTACCTATACATTGATATGCATGCTATTAAAAAAACATTAATGCACAACACTCATAAAATTGGAGTTGATAATAATGAATCTTATCAGCTTTGTAACACTTTTTATGTAAGAAGAGGGTGACTAATTTAATAAAAAATAGGCTATTTTGCATTAGAAAAAGAGAGGTTCTTTTAATAATGATACTATCTTCCATTTACTTCTACTTCCTTTCTCTGGGTGTCTGCAGATCAAGAAAGTTTGAAAAATGTAAATAGTTCAGGAAAAACAACACCCGACTTTTAAAGGGTTTCCACACACCTTTAAAGGCCATATTAAAAAAAAAAAAAAAAAAAATGAAGCACCCTAGAAAGGTCTTATTTTTACTCTACAAGCCTTAAAAAGTTATAAAAGCCTTAAATTATGATTTCATCTTCATATTTCCTGTGATTTTTGTAAATTTGCTTCCTCCTCCCCCCCCTTATGAGCAGGTGGGGAATTGTATAGGAAGCTAGCCAAGTTGTCTGCATGCTGTTCGCTCTATGAAGAGAGAAAAAGAGGCAGGGGTCCTACCACGATGTCATTGGAAACCTTTCTGTGCCGGATAAATGAAGCCTTCTCGACTCATGATGCTACAATCCAAGAAAACCTCTGTATGAGCTACCACGAAGATATTGAAATTGTTCTGATGTCGGATTCACTATCGAAAATAATGTTGTTTTTTCCCAACATGTCAGATAAAGGCAAAAACTTGCATTCTGATATCGCAGAGTAGAAGATGCATGAGTTTTTTTATTGTGCGTATTATGGAGTGTTAAGCACTCCCACAAAAGGACCGTTTTCGTTGACAAGCTTGAGTTTCCCTCCCTGTCAAAATGCACATCCCTTTCAGGGTTTCTACAGATTTCACAGCTTTTGCTTCCCTAACTTTCCCTGACATCTATCACGCTCTTCCCTGACTTTATCTAGTGTGCTTTCCCGAATTTTGCGTTTCTATTTCTAACATTACATCCTTTAATTAATAATTTTTTATATATTTTGCCCCTTTTTTTTACAAATATTTGACATCACTGGATTCCAGCAAAAACCATGTTTGATAATAATTTAGGATAAAACTAAACATATTTTAACTGCACAAGATTTGCTCATAAAGAACACATTTTAAAATTATTTATAAGGTTAAATGAGAAAATGGAAATAAAACAATTTCTATACTTAGATTCAAACAGAAAATATTTTCTTGATTTTACTGCAAAATTCAATTTTTCTTGCATTTCCCTGACCTTTCTTCAATTTCTGCTAATTTTCCTGACTTTTTTCCCAAATCCCTGACTTTCCAGGTCTGTAGAAACCCTGCCTTCCTTGACCCCTTGTAAATTCCTATGACAATGCCTTCATTTAAGAAAAAGGGGAGAAAGCAGAGTGTTTTAATTATTGGTTGATCAGTCCCAGTGCCAATACTGGTCTAACAGGTACAAAAATTATCACTTCTTTTAAAAGACACACATCGTGCTAGCACCAAAAGGAGATTCTTGACTATCTATCCGAAGAATTTGACTACATGCGAGTGAGAACTGTCAGTCACTGATACTTTCCACTAGCATTGTGATAGAGCCCCAGGGGAGATATTTTTACCTTTCACCGTAGTTGGGGAGGGAAGGAAAATATGATCAGAGTCAGGAAAAGGAAGAGGGCCAAAGGAGTGATATAAGATAAATACATAACATAATTATACCTGATTAAAACATGATTGTTTTAAACTCAAATGCACTTTAACCCCTAAATGGTTGTATTATTATCAAGAAAACAGTCATAAAAGTACTATTTTTTAATCAAGAAAATTATAAAAAAAATAAGTGTATGTACAATATGTGCATTCATTTAAAGGTTGTAGCCATTTTTGATTCTAAAACTTTCTATTCATCAGAATTGAAATCCTCTAATCTTTTTGGCACATAAATTTTGAACTCTCCAGCCCAGAAATATTGTGGGAGCGAGAAGGAAGGGATTAATACTTTGAAAGACATGCGGCCCAGGTGGTGTAGTGGCTTAAGAATCATTCTATCACGTCCTGGTTTGAATCCTGGCTTGGGCATGGATGTTAACTTGTCTGTCCTTTCATAGGGGGTAGGACTGGCTATGCACTGGGTGCCCCCATAATAAAATGGCCATAGTAACTTTAGGCAGTTAGTGGACAGTGCCTAATAGGCAAGTGCCTCCCATTTTGAAAAAAAAAAATTTTTTTTTAAGACATTAAATGCACTATTATTAAAGAGATTTAAGGAGTGATTTATTTTGCTTGCATATGGATATAAGAATGTGTCATCAAGTCAGAAAGTCCCTCTGCAATTGTACTTTTAGCATGTTGGAGAAGGAATGAGATATTAATTCTGTATAGAATAAAATTTCAAGTATTTGGGGGGAAGATTCATTTAAAAGAAAATTAAATTACCATGATCATCTGCTGCATTAACATCCGCTTGAGCATTGACTAGTTCTTCCAGCATGCCTTCAATCGCGAGGCGAGCTGCTAGTATAAGTGCTGTAGTTCCATCATGCATTCGAGCATTTAAATTAGTTGCTCTATTCCTCAGTAGAATCTGAATTAGGAAATAAAAGAATCATTTTGAGAATAATAAACACTAGACAGTCAATCGAATCTTAAATGAATGTAATACTTGAAAGGCGTGCTATTGCATCACATTCAGACTGCCCCATTGCTGTCATTATCAGAAGGTTGCTGATTATAAAAAAGTATTTTTAATTGATTTTTATTAAGTATTCAAAAAACAGTTTTAAAAATATCAAGCCTCCAACCCACCCACCCCTTCTATAAATTCATAACCAATATTAAAAGTTTTCATTTTTTAAACATTTCTCTACAATTAATAGATTTGCAGTCTTTGAAGTTTCATAACGAACAATATACATATTATTTCATTTCTTTCTTTTTAAAAAGTGTCATGAACATTCATTATGTACTTTAAGTTCAACAAAATATTTTACCGAAAAGAGAATAGCCAATTGTTACTTTTACATTTCCGCAGCTGAACTTTTTCTACACACCTGGAAGACTCCCTGTGCATCAGAGGAAACAGCAGCATGCAGGGGTGTCCTGCCAGTGTTGTCTTGAGCATTTACATCAGCACCAGCATCTAGAAGCTGCTTGGCCGCATCAGCACGTGCATAACGGGCTGCTAGATGCAAGGAAGTCTCACCTGCAATACGCAAAAATGTTTACATCTCTTTTAAAAGTTAACATAGATTCAAGAAATAAAAAATTAAATACTATATTTATTGCTTCATTTGAAGTTTCAATAAAGTAAGTTTAACATATTTTTTAGAAAGTGAGAAACCTTACAATTTTTATCAACCCTTAATTAGGAAGTTGGGATTAAATTAGGAAGTTTGAAGTGTTTAGGTTGATCAATTTACCAACTATGCAAAAAATTCCAGAGCTGGAGATCGAACACAGGACTGCCACTTAACATGTCAGTGCTCTATCACTGAGCTACTCTGAGACAATTCTCAAATGAAATTTCTCGCATAAGAACTGTTAGCACATATCATCTTCTGCAATCAAAAGCTGAACAGATAAAACATTATTTTGTAGCAACTCCGATATGCCACAGAAGTTGAACATATTTTTTAGAGTGAGAAACCTTACAATTTTTATCAACTCTTAATTAAATTAGGAAGGTTGGTGTAGCAACGATTTTTTTCTGTTCCTCGGATATAATAAAAATAAAATTAAAACTAAAAACAATAAGTAATTCATGCTGAAGTCAATGACGTAGGCAAATGCTTTTCCGCAAGCATGTTGTAGGCACAACATTTCCCCTTTTGCGTTGGCAACGACGATTCGTTTATTTGGCTTTTTAAAAAAAAAAACATTAGAACAAAAAATTTCTCTTTCTACGTTAGTGTCCACTGCTTTGCCGGTTGCGTACGTTTTTTTTTTGAACAGAAGGACTTGACACCAAGAGATGAACCATGGATTTGGATTTAACGATTACAGATAAGATATACATTTCTTTTTATTTTTTAACGTTGTTCCTGTTTTTGAAAGCCATAGAATGAAGCATTTAAATTCCTCTGATTAAATGCAAATTTCGGAACATAAATAACCATTTTTGAATCATCCAGTATATTTAAGATATTTCAACGTTGTGTATGTAAAGGTGACATATCTAAGATAGTCTAAAATAAATTTGTAAATGGAATTTCATATTGTCTCGTCCAAAAGTTTTTAGTGTGTTCCTTTTTCTTCTGAAAGCCTATACCAGGGATGGGCAAACTTTTTCGGCCGTGGGCCAAAAATCGAAAAAAAAAAAAAAAAAGTTTGGCGGGCCAAGATAAATTTTTCTAAAATTTTAAGAACAATATACAAGTATTACAATTTGATTATGTTAATGAGATAAGTTCCTTATATTGGGGTTCGAAGTGAGATACACTGATTCTAAGGAACAAGGCTCAATGCTCATCTGTCAGTCTACTTCTGAAAGAATTCTCTCCAAGGTTCATAGTTGAGAAAACACTTGTTCACATATATAAGATGAAGCAAACATAGCACTGATTTTCTGGGTGTGAGGAATTCAATTTGGGAAACTTACTTTCGATAATGATTTGTAAAACTCTAACTTTGGCATATTTAGAAACAACTGCTTGAGATGATTGTTAGATTGCAATTCAATTAATTCAAGCTGCAAATCGGACTTCACTGCTTCACAATTTACGTTGAAAGGCATGGTCAAAATATCCAATTCTGTTTGAATGGCACTGAAATCTTGAAATCTGTGTTTGAACTCAAAATGCACTTTTTTGAAGCCAATTAAAATTCCACCGGCGGGCCATAGTTTGCCCATCCCTGGCCTATACGATCACGGCCCAACACCATAGTTGGAGTGTTTAGGTTGATCAATTTACTATTGAGGCGAAAGACTCCAAAGCTAAGGATTGAACCCAGGACCCAAAAATCTCATCCTGATTTCCTTGATTAGCCTTGATTAGTTTCCTTGATGATTAAAGAAATGAGGGGGGATTAAATTTAAAATAAGAATAAAATTTTAATCTTACAGCATTGGAAGTGTTTAAATAAAAGAATGCAAAAGGAAAAATATTTATTCCCCTAGAACAGGGGTGGCAAACCAATGGCACACAATACAATATTTTGGGAATGCCACAGATCAAAACAATTTGCATTTTAATTAAAAATAATAAAGTTTGCTATGAATGTATGTGAGTGAACACGATAGCTCCTAAACAGGGCATTCGATGGAGCTCAAATTGGGTATATATGTTATAAACCACCATTGCAAGACCGGTATTGATTTTGGTGTGTATAGGACTTATAGTTTTTCTATAGGGCTACGACAATGATTTCTTTTACATCATGGCCTATGGAGGAAAATTCTTGGAAGTGCACTAGCGTTTCAACGGCGCATTCAATTGAGCTTCAATTGGGTATATATGTTTGAGGTATTCATCGATTAAAATTTATTTAAATGCTTGGTAATGATCCTAATCATAAGTGTTCGGAAAGTCGAGTGGAGTCACTCCAGATTTTTTAAAATACTAAAAACACTGTGTTTGTTTCTCAAGTACAAAGTAACTTAAAAAACAATTTTTTTAAATTATATCAAGTTGAGAACCAGTTTTTGACATGACCATACATAATTCATTCCTACCTACATTTACAGTCAGAGAATACACAGCAAATCAAAATAAAAAAATCCTAATTTGTGAAATTCCTTTACTCAAGCAGCCAATGGAGGATATTAAAGTTCTGCAAAACATTGAAGATTAATTTGTGAAAACAAAGATTCCTAAAGTTACCTGTTCGTTCAGTTGTCATATTGATGTTTGCTCCATGCATTAATAGACTTTGGACAGTGCTCCTGGAAGCATCATCAACATTTTCATCATCCAGACTTCCCCCTCGGAAAGATGCCAACATCAGGGGTGTTAAGCCACCTACAAATGACAAATTAAAAATAAATAAGTCAACTCTGAAATAAAATGAAGCACGCCTATATCATCACTTCCTAGGTACGTTATTACACAAAAAGCGAGGAAATCTGTGGTTTTTTAATGTTCTCGACACAATCATTTTCCAGATTAAAAATAGTTTAAGGTTCCAATTACATCGAACTGGAGTTCAAGAATCATAAGAAACAATCAGTATTGAAATTAAAATTTAACTATCATCTTGTTATATATCTACAAGTCATTAAGTAAATTACAAAAAGATATTAACTTAAAATTTTTTAATACAAACCATTATATTTTTATTCATTCAGTAAACATTTGAGTAAAAATTCTTGTTAACTCTAGAATTAAACTGTATGGCTCATTCTTCATTTGCTATTTTTCTAATGATATATTGTTTTTTACATTACAAAAATTATGAGATTATTAATTTTATTGTTAAATCGCCGGCAAAATAGTTCAAAGAAAACCGTCAAATAAAATATAAAGTTTGGCATTCATCCAAGAAATTGCACACTTATTTGAATTTTTCAATGGTAACAACACAATTAAAAAATTTTGGACAGGCACAATTCAGGGAAAAATAGTAGCCTCTCATTATATCACACTTGTGGGGAGACAAGAGAAATATGTGATATATCTGGCTGAGAATTAAGAGCTGATGTGATAAAATTTTACTTTTATTAACACATGCATTTCAAATATAATAAAATTAATTATGTAAGTACTGTAATAAAAGATAATCTTTCAAACAATAAACATAAAATTTTAATTTAACTTTTTAAATTTATGTAAAAACATACATTTCATTTCCTGCTGTAGAGACTATCCAAAGTCATCTGCTTCGATTTTTCTTTCATAAGTTACTTCCCAGCAAAGATCCATGAGGGAAAACTGATTAAATGCACCTCAAATATGTGATTGGGAATGCATTTTTCAAAAGTAGTATAGGCTTTCTCAAGTAAAATAATAGTTTCCTTCATGAAGATTTTAAAAAAAGATAGGTTGACATAGAAAAAGTGCAATTTATCCGACTGCCTGGTATACGTAGATGTGATATAGCAAGTACTGTATCACAAAAGTATAAAAGAATGCCATAATAAATTATTTTACTCTGACAAACTAATAAAACACAAGGTTCTTAAAATTCTTATAAAATAATAAATATTTCTAGCCACAAAACTGTTACTTAATAAACCAATGGAGTAACTTTTATCACAAACATTAGATTTTTAAAAGATGAAACTTTTTGAGATTTTTTTTGTCTGTTAATGTTATGGCATTTAAGATGCCACTTGACAGTCACCTTTTTCTAAATTAAGAGTTAGGGAAGTACTCAGAAATCTAGATCTTATTTTATCATGTTGCATTACAAATCTTTTAAGTCACACCAAATTTTGCAATCCAAAGAATCAAGTCAATGTGAGGTTCTGAATAGAGACTAGGTAGTTTGTGAAATGATGCTAAGAATCTTAGAATGATTGTATAAGTACACACTGAATTGATTTAACTTACCAGGTCCTTGTGCATTAACATTCAGCTCCAAATCTGGCTGAAGAGGTGGTGTAGCACTACTATGGGGTACATGGGCCGCTTCCAAATGTTGCTGAGTCCACTGGCGTGCATCTGGAACGGCAGCTGTGGCCTTAGAGGAGGGCTGCTTGTTTACATTTCTGTTTCATAGAGAGCATTTATATGGATAAGTACTTTGTCTCAAATAAGTACTCACAATAAAGTTTAAGTAAAAAAAACTTTTTAAATAGTTTTTTTTTTTTTTTAACCTAGTGCTTTAATGACTTTAAATATATGTTCAACTTTGTTAACTGCAATTAAACTTAAGAAAAAGTTAATGGCTTCTACAGATATCAAACTTTGAATTCTATTGATTTTCCTATAGCTTTTCCCTAACTTTATTTCACATACTCTTGCTAGTATTCTTTCAGTCCTACAGTTAAACTGCATTCAACTTCATGTATCTAAAATAAGAGTGCAAAACAATTCTTAACACTCCAGCAATCTTTAATCTGTTTTCCAAGCAATAGAACTATGTCACATAGTAACACACCCTTGTGGAATTTTAATATCGCTCGCACATTTTCAGCTATATTTTTTTTTTAATAAAAGAGAATTTCCCTTCTACTACTAAAAAGTTTTTTTTTAATTTTGTGAGCTGAAGGTTGATAACGTTATTGTAAGTTGTCTGCAAAGAAAAAAAAAGGATGGTAAGGAATTACAAGTCCATCATAGGTTCTGCCCTTTTTTCCCCCAAGCATTTCACATGTGGAAATCACCCCCTGGGCTAGCTAGCAATCGTACCACGATGTACCGATTTCTCGTCCCCGTAAGAACACGTGCTACGAAGTCCTCAAAGGATGGCACATGTTCTAGAGCAATGCCGAACTTTCCACCATGTGGTAATACTGTTCTGCTAGCGTAGAGTTACACATAGACGGCAGCTACTGTGGCGAGCATATCGCCACGCAGAGATCGTACAGGCTCCTGATTGGCTGCTGTAGTCTATCTCGCCACGCTTGGCAAAGCTGGCGATTTCCAAGCTCATGGATCGCAAGGCACGAGCAAGTCAGTTCTCTGCCCGCTTGCCTGCCGTGTGCATCACTTTTTTGAGGTTTGGTCCTCTTTGATGGCCCAATGTGCCATTTTTTTTATATGCTAATTTTTTTATTAGCTGACCAGCACTCCTTTTGCCCATGTTTCTGTTACGCAAATAAATAAGTTTTTTTTTTTTTTTTATAAAACAGTGTCTTCTTCTTTATGAAAAAGTGGCCAACCTTTTCTTGTATGAGATGTATAGTAAGTGTGTTTCTACTAATCCAGCGATCTACGATACGCAATGTCGTCAAAAGAAAGGTATGTGAAATTTTCTTGAAACCTTCAATTCTATCGGACCACTCAAGAGACTTTGTTAACAAGAACCTGAAAGCGTTTTTTTTTTTTTTTGTAGTCTAAGACTAAAGTACTACCATAATTTCCTACAATGAATGTACCCACTATACCTTTCACGCCACAAACTACTTTATACATCGGGTAAAACAGACAGCTATTAAGAATCCAAAGGGAAAGTAAAATCTAATTTTAAATCAAATTTAACGGACCAATATAAAATCAGAATGCAATTCAAAAATTTTAAAGAGTACTACAAGATTTTGGACTCAAGACATATTTGAGTCACTAGAACTGATCTCATCTCTCCATTTTTACATGGAATCTTTTCTTCTGGTTGTGATATCCTTCAGTGACTGGGGGTAGAGCTCTCAAAAAGAAGTCTCTAAGACTAGCATTAATGCAACAGCAATATGTTTGAACAAAAAATGATATTTTTACAAAGATCATCCTACTTCAGAACATTATGATAGAAACTTAGGTATTTATAAAATAAAATAGATTTGTTTTTTAAATTGCAGCAGACTCTCTCTTAACCAGCCTCTGTTTAACTAGATCTATGCTTTAAGAGCTCATAATTGATTTAAATACAAAATAATAATAATAATTTTTTTTAATTATAAAAATTGAAAATTTCTTTTTGTGTGTTTGTATTTTAAAAATAAAAAGAAAATTAAGAGTGGGGCAATTTCCTTGTTTAACCCTTATGATCTGAAGGGGCAGAGTTTTCAAAACTATGAGCCCCAGAGACTATACCTGAAATTGCACTATCCACTCTTTTCCATGTGTACAGCACATGGGAAATATATCTGTTAAATGGATAACCTCCAGAGGATTCAGAAGGGGATGGATAAAAAGAACATGGCTGACTATTGTGATTGTACAGTACTGTGCATATTAATTGAATGAAATGCATATTTGGGGAAAAGACAGTTTATCAGGAATATTAATACATCATTTCAATCATAATCAGAATTGAATATGCCATCCCTATGCTTCTAGAACTACTTTTACACCTTGTGGCATAGACTCCAGGCTTTTACAATTTTTGACAGTTTTTTTCAGCCCTATACCATACTTTAATGAGAGGGGGGGGGGGAAATGTAGCTAATTTTCATGCTCCAATCGAGAGTCTGCTTACAGATAGCCCATAGATTTTCTATAGGATTTAGATTCAGGAAGTTTCATGGCCAATCTAATCCTTTCTGTAATCTAAAACAGCCACTTTGTGTTTATCAAAGAATTATTTCTTTTATTTTAATAGTGGTAAGGGGACAAATCTTCTGAAATGCCCCATTTTTGGACAGAAATCTTTTACTTGATTCAGGTTTTATTTTTTCTATCATTATCTTCTTGAACTGTCACTTTTCATCATGCCTTAAGCAGGGACAAGTGGCTTTATCCCTTCATATGAAAAATGAACTTCTTTTTGGGGTTATCTAAAAGTTGGAAAATCTGAAAATTTGGCCTTGATTCAACTAATATGCACTATGCACAGTACTGTACCAAGAGGAGCTCTCCTTTCAATGTCCATGCATAGAGAAAACACTTATCATGTGTCACAGAAAGAGATGGCATTTTTCCAGACATGTATAAGCGTGTACTGGGATAAGGGATTGAAAGGTTACCAATATCCTGCACATGCCTCAGTTCAGAAATGCATCACAGAATGTAGGTGGAGGAGGAAACTGACAAAATTGCAGTTCATTCCAGGAAGCCATGGAATGAACATCAAAATTTTAGGGTTTAATGTTTCAATGAGGTGGTTTTTTCAATACACTTTTACAAATAAGTAATTGATGTGCTGGAGAATGTCCTTTGTTCCATTCAAAAATTTGTTTAAAGTGGTTAGTTGTGCTTAAAGAAAAATAGTGTTGTTGTCTCAGTAGTAAGATGATTAGATACCTTAAAATATGTGTGTGTGCGTGTGCGTGTGTGTGTGATGTATAAAAAGGTAGTTTGGGTTTTACTAGTTTGGGTATTGTTCAAGCGGGTACTTTCACTGTAAGTTTTTCTTTCCTGTCATACTTGCCACGCGCGCTCTGGAGCTGTTTTATTTCTTTAGTTAATTGCTAGACACCCGGTCGTCGATTCTGAGTTCTTTAGAGTGTACACGTGTTCCCACGCCTTTGTAACCCCTTATGCAGAGGTCATGTTAATAAATGTATGTCATTCGATTAGAGATAAGAGAGAGGCGGAGTTATGTCTTAGCAAACCACGTGGTATGGTAAGCGTAAATACTCCTTCACATCAAAATTCGAAAGACTTCTGCCACTAGAACTGCTTAACTAGTCCACGCAGATTTTCGTACCTGTCTCCCCTCCCCTCTTGTCTCTCTATATTGTAACTTAAAGATAATGTTCAATAAACCGTTTTACCTGCCTTAACTCTGGAACTTTATTGGAATATCTGACGTATCAAATATATATATATATATATATATATATGTGTGTGTGTGTGTGTAACATTAAAATTAAACATCCTCTCAAAATTCAAAATTTTTGGTAGCTTCCTTTAAAATTTTTTAGTGGTGTAGCAACAATGGTTTTCAAACAAAGAATTTGTATCGGGGTCTAAATTTATTAAAGGCAATTAATATGTCTCCGCTCTTTCTCACGGTCGTCTGGCACCAAACCTCGCAAGAATTTCTTAGGGCTTTGAGATCATGGCATTTTAATAGTTAATAAATGCACTTTTTTTGGAACATGTGATTACTCTATAGACCACGTGATCTGCACTTATATAATTTGAAACTCAGCGCTGTTCTGTGACCTCTACTGCCACAAAAATCTGTATGGAACGCTGTTAAAATAAAAAATTACCCGGAGTAGTTATTTCAGTAAGTCAACACATACAGCAACAAGGACTGGGGCTGCACCCAATAGACTTACGAAGCTATCGTCAGCTCGGCTACAAAACTCCGACGCAGGGGGGCCAGTCATCATTTCAATGACACCCAGCTCGGGGATCTAAGCCAGGGTCCCAACTGAGTCGCCTGCTCCTGCCCAGCACTGATAGATTACATCTATATATATATACAGATATAAGCCACAATTGTCCTCTTTTTAAATTTAATTGATGTGTCTCTGGTTAAGGCATTCATTTTCACAACATGCTGCATCAACCAGACATGGTGTCTCGCCAGTGAACTCTGCCTTCTACAGTATAGCAAATTAGTGTTTTGTTATTGATTTCTGGTCAAATTGGTGATTAGGGGTGGTGTCATCCCCTATGGTATTATTTTATTAAGTTTTTTGTTATTTTAAGTTTTAAATACTAGTTATTTTGAGTAATTTTATTACATCTTATAATATTTCATTCTCTGCTTTAACTGAAATTTTGCTTAACCGGCTTATGGCCAATCTCATTTAGACTGGGTAAGCAGAGCCTGATTATGGCCAACTGGGGCCCCGGGCATTGATGGATTTGAGGGGCGCCCCCATCTATACTGAAAATTTGTGTTTTATTTTTCATATAAAATTTTTGATATATAAAAAAGAATATTTACAGAAACAAAACATTTGATATTGGGGAGGCCTCTGGTCAAGAGTCCCAATTCTATCCACTAAGGCAATCCCAATAGAATTTCTCAGGAAAGTAATGGTAAAAGTAGTAGTCTTTTTAATGAGGACATTGCATAACTCTATGCCAAAATAGTTCACTGTCTTTAGATAATTCACATAATTCTTCTTTCCAGTTTAAAAAAGATAATTTTCTCTCAGTGCCAATGTACACATAAAGATATTTAAAAATCAAGGTTCTGGTTGAATTAAAAATTATTAGACTGCATTTTGAAAATTTTACATATTTATCCAATTTTGACGGAAATAATGTCTAATAAATTTATTTTAAAAAACTATACACTTTTTATTACAATATACTTTTTAATATAAATAAATTAATCTCTAGAATAAACTCACAGTACTCAAAGCAACCAAAACTCTTTTTTTTAATACCTAATAACATTCTGCTGAATGTCATGTTTCTAGAAATTCAACATAAACTAACCTCATCTCTTGTCCATCAGGTCTTTTCCTGTGTGATCCTCTCCTCTGACTGCCGCCTGAACTTAAAAATCCTTCAGGAAACCAAGTGACACCCCTTGCATATTTTCTTTTACCAATCAGAACACCAAATATTATGCCCAGTGTCACAAATACAACTAGAGCAACTGCCACATAGAATATGTCCGAGTAAAAAGGTATTTTCTTCTTGTCTAGTGATTGATGCTTCCCTTCTTCATCTTCACTGCCAATGTCTCGTATCTGGAATGCAAAAGCTTCTCGAGATTGGGCAGCAGATAGGAACAAAGCGGCCTGTGAAAATGAAGAACGGTCATGTTTTCAGATAAGTAAACAAAGTAATTAATTTTATTTAAATGTCAGAATCAGTGGCATGAGGTGAAGTTTTCTATTGGGAGTCTAGGTACTGCTTTCATTGCTCAAAGAAAAATGTCAGGAAATTCGCAAGCTCTCTATAGACCCCCCCCCCCCAATACACTTCCTATATTTCTCCTATTAATGTAGACACTTGACAAATCAACATATTTTGAGTCTTTAGTACAGTCAGAATTACATGAGATAGCAAGGAAGCTTCTAAAAATACAAACTGAGTTTTTCAAAAGCTTAAGAGGGAGAACATTTTTTTCAAAATTTTAAAAATCTAGTTTTTAAAAGCTTAAGAAAGGAAATTTTTTTTCAAAAGTTAAAAATCTAGTTACCTTGGATGCAGATTGGAAACATTCTGCAGCATCAGACTTCAGACATTTGCGATTATCTATTTCCATAAAAACTTTAGTCCTGTATTAAAGGAATAAATTTATGAAAACACATAAAATTATATAAGTAATCAATGCCTTTTCACAATACAAAAATTTTGTTTTCTCATTTCAGTAGAAAAGCATAAATAAAACCTATACAGCATAATCTAAGTAAATAAATAAAATTTATTTTAATGTATAAAAGAGATACTTTAATTTAAAAAAATCACAGAAAATGCACAAAATTTCTATAATAGATGGCATCATTAATGATATGGCATATAAGTATGTCACCGAGCGGTGAAAAGTTTACTCAGAGATGGAAAAAAAACTGTTACTGATTATGACTCTGGTTGGTTGGTGAGGTTTTTTTTTTTTTATAAAAACAGATTTTAAAGGTATTTTTACTTTTTACAATATTCTTTCACATATTTTACATCATAAGTAGTATTCAAACATTCAGTGCATAGAAGAACCTGGCATAAACAAGTCTAAATATTTTACTGCTAAAGTATAAACATAGTAATTAACATTCATTAATTAGGCAAGAATAAAAATAAGATGTATGTTTTACCCAGATACTGAATAATCACGAGACAAAGATGCATCATTCATGAACCATGGATAGACCATCCACTGTCCATTTTTTTCTTTCTTTATTCTAACAACTGTCCTAAGTGCATGTCCTATCTCCCTCAAGAAAGAAGCAGAATTGTTAAGGAATGTCTGAAAAAGATATTTAAATTTTCTAAGTCTTCCAAGCAGACAGAAACTACACAAACATAAAATGTTCTAAAAAGGAAGTGTGCCAATTATAAAAATATTATTCATAAGGCTGGTTAAAAATAATTTTGAAATGCACAACATTAAACCTGTGTACTTGCTCAACTTTTTAACCCTTTGTGGTCCTATGTCTATTTTAAGGCACCAAAGTTTTTTGTTTTTTTTTTTTTAATCATTTCAGTCATTTGTCAGCTACCAAAAAAATTTTTACTGTTCCAGTCATCTAAGCAAAAAATTATACCGATCTTACATTATTTCAATTTTGTCTTATTCTCCATTTTTAAATAAATGTGCTTACACTTCCTATGAAAGAACATAAATTGCTAAGGAACCTATTCACATACTAACACTGTGCTTTTATCATTTTTTTTCAATGGTAGGCACTTGCCTTTTATAAGCATTGGCTACAACAAAGGGCAGAAAGAGTGGGCACATTATTATGAGGGCACACCGTATTTTGTATCTTTTTACTTTCCAATAAATGGCACTCAGTTTATTGTTTACATTTCGAATATGATTTTATGTATCCAGAGCCTGATTATGACCAACAGGGGCCCCGGGCAAAGTCCCGATTTGCCCATGCGATAAGGCTCTGTATGTATCTGACACACACTGCGTACTAACACGCAGATGTTCTGTGAGGAATATGCTAGTATAATATGTCTACTGTCAATTTATACAGTCCTCAAAAACACATATTCAGCAATTCAAGTGTCAATTTTCATGTACTATCTACTTCTAACTATTGATAATTGGGGCAGCCGTTTAGCTTAAATAAGCCAAACTGCTTTTGTCGCAATCTATCCCAAACAACTGGAAAGAACTGTATTATTGTTCATTCAACAAAAATCAACTTTACCAGGATGTTGCATGTATAAAATTAAATGATTACAAAGGGTTAAAAAACACTTTTGGCAATGAAAATCCTCCACCACCCCCCCCCAAAAAAAAATCATCTGGAAGGGAGGAGGTATTAAAAGTGAGTATGTGTGTGCGTGGGAGGTTACTGAAAAATACAATATGGCTACCAAATACACAGTATGTTAGGTAAACAATTAAACTTTTAATTTATTTAAAACTTAAAAGACATAAGTACCAGCTATTGTATGATAGCAGCACTAGAAGGTTCATCTCCCTTTCGAGATGCACCTTGGTTTGCGTTAATCAAATGACAATTGTTCAACTCGTATACCTTTTAAAGACAGAAAGTTTGGCACTCATGTCATAAAGTCCCAATGGATCCAGAATATATGAAGATATTGCACCCACTGAAGCAGCTGTAGCAAAATTGCTAAGAGGTCAAAACACGAGATTAAAAAATACATGCATGTATTATTTGATATCTGACATAGTTAACTAATGCATGTGCATATTTTAATCTCCTTTTTTCAGAATATTGTGTTTTAAATCCTGTCATTAAAAAGTGTGTAAGTTCAACAATTGTCTCATCTGATTAATATGAACTAGGGTACATTTGAAGCAATAAAGATGTACATTTCTAATATTGCTGTCATTTGTTCAATAGCTAGAACTATGCTTTTATGATTTAAATTAAAATTTCTGCTATTCATCAAAAATAATGTAACTGCTCTAAGTACTGTCCTACATCATATATGAGCAAGCTCTGGCCAGCGGGCCAAATGTGATCTGCCAAAGCTTTTGATTCAGCCAGTGGAACACATCAGAACCCATGCAATGCAAACTACTGAATATCTCATATAAATCCCAATTATATGGCTTACAACTTAGCTAACATCTTAAAAGTATTGCCCGCAACTTTCCAAAGGTTGCCCATACCTGTCCTACATGAATACAAAGAATAATTCATAAAAAGAAGTAAGAGAAAGCACATGTATACCTCAGTATCCATAAAAAGAACAGCTGTGAGTGATCCATCTGCCAGTTCTGGAGGTGCTGATTCACAATCCAAACCATCCCAATTGCATTCTTCGTTGTTACATCCATGATCACAGAAGCCATTGCCATAATTCTTCAGGCAGTATGTATCATAGTGCTCGCTAAAATTTTAAGTCACAACTATTAGGATAAGAACTTAAACAGATAATGCAGGTGTCTGTAAATTATCATGTTCAACTACTGAACAGGCCTAGACTGACCAGGTTGGATTGTCGGCGATTGCCGAGGGCCCCTGGCCTAGGGGAGGTCTTCCAAAAATGGATGTACTACTTTATTATTAGAGTAATTTGACATATATAACAATAATATATATGTGGATTAATTCCAGCTTGGGCATTGCTGTTAACTTGTCTGTCCCTTCATAGGGGATAAGGCTGGCTGCTCACTCGGCGCCCGCATTATAAAATAGCCCCAATACCTTTGGAAGCACCATTAAAAAAAAGAGTAATATATAAGAATATTTTGATTATTTATTCCCAAGAAGTCTCACGCTTTTTACACAGTGGTGCAGAGGAGAATCACACAGACCCACGGCTCGAGGGGTGGTTTATATATATACAGTGTCAAACTGTTGAGGATATAATATTCTTAGAAATACTGATAGTTAATATTGTTAATGTATCAAATATATATGCTTTTATTCATAACCTTGCCATAGTATTGAATTGTTTTTGTGATTCTAGAAACTAGTCATTGTCACATTCAATAATTTTTAAAAGGAGTCAAAATGTGAGAATTTAAATCATATTCCAATATACAATAGTGAAACCCACTTATGAGTTTTAGAAGATTAAGTAAATTAAACTCCTCTAATCTAAAACAGATAGAAATGTATTTAAAGGTGAAGGATTTTTAGACAAAAATGACTAATCTGGAGAGCAGCCAACCACTTCGGTTTCTTAAAACAGAGTTTGCAAAAAGTGTTCAAAAAGAAAAAGAAATAAGTCTTTTGAATTAACTTTTTCACTTTGTTTCAGGTAAACTTGAGCTCAAAACTTAAAGAAATTCTGAAATAAATTTTTGCAACTTATGAAAAAGATCAATTACTATTTTTTATTTTTTCATTAAATAATCCCTTCCTATTCCATAACATGAACAAAAAGTTGATATCACTGCTTTATTGTATACAAAATCATTTTTGATTTAGAAAACTTCATGCATTTGAAAACTTACAAAAATAAATATTATCTATTGGTTTTCACTTACTTGCATGGTGCAAGTTTCTGTTCACAATCAAATCCATCAAAAAGGCAATTTATGCTGTTGCACTGGAGATCACATTCACCATTCTGAAAAACCTCCCAGCAGTTAATGGATGCAGAACAATTCATCCAAGGATTGACACCTTTAAAAGGTAAAACTTTTACTGCATTTAAAAGGTAATAACTATAATCAAATAAAAACAACTATAAAACTGGAAACAACATTTATCTACATAGTCTAAAATGTCGACTTCATAATCATGTATTAATATAATCCTACATTTTTTGTAAAATTTTCATAAAACACAAGATTTTTTGGTAAGAGTATAAAGTAATAATTTTTAATTTAAAAACTAACATTTTATCATTTATTACAAATAAGTACTGATTTGACGGTTTCCTTAATAATATATTTAATAATGAGCAAAATTAAAATTTTTATGAATATATGCATTGTTAGCTGAAACACATCAGTTTACAAAAAAAAAAAAATTATTGCAAGATTTGACCTATACATATAGTGTAAGTTAAATGAAGCATGTAAAAGAGGAACTGTTTAATGCAGTGGGCAAAATTGCGACATACATTGACTCTATTATTTCCTGTCATCGTCAGTGTAACTGAGTAGACTTTTTTGGATATTTCTAGTGAGGGCTTTAGCCCACCCTAGGGGCTCCATCCCGTATTCTTGCAATAGAAAATCGGATTTTTCTAGAGTAGGCTGGAATTTTTCTATGGTGGACTTAGCACTCCCTAGTCCTTATCCAGTTACTCCAATGCTTGTCATCCCCTCTCCCCCTCTTAAAAAAATCCACTTTCACAAAAAAATTTGAAAATTAGTCAAAAAAAGCCTCTAAATTTTGTACATCTCCGCCTCTTCTTTCTTCATGTTAAAGAATAAAAGTTGGCATAAATATTTATGTTTATGAGTACTCCTTTGTATCAGAGGAAGCAGACTTTTTTTAAAAACACATGTATATCACATATATTCGATCAAAGCAGAATTTTCAAAATTGCCAAATTTTTTCACTCATAATGTACAATGTGCATCATAACAGGAAACTTAAAACTAAATATTTTAATTTTTCTTTGTAGAAATTTGTAACAGTAGTTTCTTAACTGCTTAGAGCTATATCTCACTTGAATTATTGAAAGAAAAATTCTGATGTGCACCCCACATGACTTCCATATATGCCAAATTCCATGTACGCCAATTAAATTATACATATGTTTAAAGCACTTCATCTAAATTTATTTCATTTGAAATTGAGATACAATGCTTCAATAATATGAAAATTTAGCAATTTTTTGCCAAATACAAGATATATAGCCAAGCTCAGTTTTAAAGACTCATTTTTTGTGCTAAATTTGACAATATTTCATGAAGCTTTACAATAGTTTACGAGATTTTGGGTATAACCCAAATAGTAATTGACCACAGACTTTTAATGTATTGAAGATAGCCATAGACCTTAATGTATTAAAAGTCTTTTGGATGAACCTGTAAATAAATTACCCAGTTGAATGCAATCGAAAAAGGATATGCACTACTAGATGTTTCAAAAAGTTCTTCTAAATACAAAAATTAACATTCTACAGCAAAAATTAATACAAAAATTTAACATTCTAAAAGTTTATGAGTTATGAAAAATATGTACTTATTTTTGGTATCAACTTTGACAATATCTCAGACAATCTTGCCAACCATGATGATAGTTCGCAAGATTTTGGGCATGGCATGAACAATGACTCAATGTACTGAAAAGTCTGTAGGGCTTATTGCATTGAAATTCTTTTGGGTGGACCTGTTAATGAACTATCAAATGAAATTGGAAACAATAAGGGGGGGGGGGGGCTGCTCAACTAGATGTTACAACAATCGTAAATATAAAATTTAAACATTATATGGTTAATAGTTTTTGAGATATGCAAGTTATGTACATAGGTGCATACAAGATGTCCCAAAAAAATAGTCAAAATGGTCTTGCAGTAGATCAAAATGAATCGTACATACATACTTGAGTATGTTTAGGTATCAAGTAAACACATGTCAAAATCGATTTTTCCATCAAAATCTGCATACGGAAATTTTTTGCAATCACATTATTTTCTTTTACTTCATATAAGAAGTAAAAAAAAGAATGGCGGGAAAGAATTTCATATTGTGCACTTTTTTTCTCTTTTTAAGTATTAGGGAAGCTTAAGAACGACTAGAAATTGGGGAACAGGTGGATATTTTCAAAATTTTCCAGTGATATTGGCATTCTCTATACTGTATTGCATATATATGCAAAATGTCAAGACAATTAGTTTAACAGTGTACGTTTGTATGTCAAACAATTCAACAGATTTACATTTATGTAATCAGAACATATTTTGGTCCATAACTGCTGAACATCCCCATTTTCAAAATCCGCTTCTCCCTCTATCAAACAATTCCAACTTAAGTAGTGCCAAAATTTACAAAAATAAATATAAGTGCCACATGAGAATGCAAGTAATTTACCTTTCAGGCAATCTCCACCATCAAAGTTGCATTGCAAGCTGTTGCATTCCTGATCACATCGGCCATTCCCCGATTTCCTGCTGCACTCATGAAACTGGCACAAGTTGGTCTGAATTCTGCTGTCATCATTAATGTGCAAAATTGTGTCTGGCCTCAGAAAATCTCCTATGAACGATGAATCGAGTATTTCACAGGTCATACCTTTCCAGGGTTTGCTGCATTCACATTTGTAACTATGTTTGCCTGAAAAATATCATTTCAAAATTCAGTTTTAGCCAGTCAATTCCCATGGCATTGCTGAAAAAATACATTAGAACAAATGATCGATGTTGTATGCCATACTGGATTTCTGGAACATTCAATAGACCAATGTGTCAAAGCAACAAGATTGACAGGAGATTCTAGATCAGTCTGCTATCTTTGATGGGAACAAGCAGGTTAAAGAAGAAAAATATATAGAAGGGCAGAGAAGGGTATAGTGGGAAACTAATGCATTTAAAAAGAGAGGAGAGGAGGTATTATATAATAGCCATTCACCTTTTGAATTATAAAGATTTTTGAATAAAATCTGCAAAATGATCATGAGTACAATCTATAACTAATTGTAATGAAATTGTTGCTTGTAAAGAAAAACACTATTTATTTTGTTATAGAAAAAATTATTTTAAATAAAGAAAGCTTTAAATGGAGGTTAATATGAAATAATCGGGTAATATGGAATAGGTTTAAACCAGCGATTCTCAACTTATTAACATCGTGCCTGAAGCACTGAATTGAATTTTTTCCTTGTTGAACTTGAATTTTCTACTACAGAAGATGCATTCAGCATCTTTGTTTTCTGGTTCTTTAGTTAATGGCATGAAATGCATTATTACAATATTATCTAGTAGTGTATAATACTCAACAAGCCAACTAGGAAATGAACCTTTAAAATGATGGGCAAAACACTGTCAGCTAAAGCTGCTTGAAAATAATGTAATAAACTTCATAATAGTTGTCAGCTAAAGAACAACCGCAGTACAACAAACTACAATTCTTTTACAGTACATTATGTGTAATATCAATGTTCAAGTCGTATGCATACTAATTGGTTAAAACGTTTGAAAACTTATCTGCAAACACTCTTGAAAATCACAAATCAAACTTTGTTCTGTAACGAGTGTTACGACGACAACAAGCAGTCAACTCTCACTACATTGTAACATGAGAATCTTTCTCATAGTTCATGGTATTTCCATGTGACAACAGCACCTAACAGAGCCGAAAATAAACTATTCCATATTTCCTGACTATTCCAAAATATACTTCTTTCAAATTAAACAAAATTTTTATCTGGATAAATCTTTTTCATATGCATGTTTTAAAAAATTGTAAAATTTATTAAAATACTGTTTGATAATCAAATAAAATGCTGCTTGAAAATAATGTAATGAACTTCATAATAGTTTGAGTAACGTAGCAAACAAAAATTTTAAATGGCACAAAATATTTCTGATGTCCACTTGACTGCTTCCATGATGCCACCCAGCTAAAAAAATTTCATAGGGAGAACCCTTTTAATCTTTGTAGAAAACTATTAATGCAAATTTCTAAACACAAAATTTGATTTTTTTTTAATTCAACAGAAAAGGGGGAATGTATAATTAATTTTTTTTTAATGGTGATGAAGTTTTTCTTCTATTTACCATACAAACTACAGCAGTTTTATAGCAGCTGGAGTCTTTGATAAGCAAAGTACATACAAATACCATTAATGGAATATAAAAATATACCATTGAGTTGGTGACAGCTGCCTCCATTCTTACAAGGTGAAGAAGAACATCCACTAATAAGGAAAGTTTCACAGTGCTTGCCACTTGTGCCAGGAGGGCAAATGCACACATACTCCCATTTCTGTGGTTGACATTGACCACCATTCTGACAAGGACTATCCATACAGCTTGCATTAAAAAAAGCACAGTTTTCACCATAAAAGCCCTATAAAAAACAAAATAAAAATAAGAAAAAAATCATGTCAAACACATCCAATTTGAAAAATGCCATTCAAGAATATACTACTGCAAATGAAATGAATATATCACATAACAAAACACCACTAAAAACTTCAAATCAATTATTCCCTACACCTTAGAGAAATTCTTCTGTATGCCAAGGAAAAGGACTGTAAACACTATGCACACTGCTTTAAAGGAAGGACATGATATTGTCCTATCATTTAATAGTGAGAAAGTACATTACAAATAATTAAAGCACATATATATTGACTATAAAAGTTATATGGAACTATAAATATCAATATAACTTGTAAGTTGCAATTGTGAAAATAAATCAGTAAGTGTCAAATTACATAAATTTATTTTCTCATTTCAATTTTACATTTTTGAAATGATGAGACTACAGAATTTAAAAACATTTATTGAGAATCAATACTTTTACTAAATAATAAAGTCTGAAATTATCAAGGGTTAACATTGGTGTAAGGAACTTAAGACCTGACCACCAAAGCACAATTATCAAAGGTTTTTATTAATTTATTTATCTATCTATCTTTCTCTCTCTCTCTCTCTCTCTCTCTCTCTCTCTCTCTCTCTCTCTCTCTCTTTTTTTTTTTTTTTTAAGCCCCAAATTTAAATTAATTTGAAACTAAATAATAAAAGAGAACATCGGCATCTGTGATCAAACATTAAAGTTTGGAAATACTTACCCCAGAACATGTGCACAGATGCCCCTGTGAAACAGTTGTGCATACACCACCATTCAGACAAGGATTGTTGAAACAGAAGTTTTGCTTTACTTCACACTTACGCCCCATGTAACCTGGTTTGCATTCACAACGATAATCATTTATCAGCTGCACACAGCTCTGAGTTCCAAGCTTCTGACAAGGGTTAGACAGACATTCATTGACATCTCCTTCACATCTGATATAAAAAAGACACATGAGTAAAATATTTTTTAATTATTTAAATATATAGTTCACATAAGAAAAATTACTAGACTTTCATATACGGAAGAGATATAACTTTTGAAATTTAATCAGTTCAATTCTTTAAAATCAGAATAGCATTAGTCGGTATTATGCAAAATTCCCGTTGAAGCTGTAATTACTTCATACCACTTTTGCGGGCATTTTCAATCTCATATTCAGTATTTCACATCATACATCTTACTGGTCTTATTAGTAATCACTTTTAGCCTTTGTGAATGCTGACATGTATGATATCATTTACGATAGAACCATCTGCTATCATAATATGGGGCTCTTCCATTTTCAAAGCATAAATTTTATTTTTGAATTCAATTACTTTTTCTATATTGTCGAAATTCATGTTTAATGGTCTGCTGTTCTGCACTTATTTTCTCCAATTTAATATCATTTATCTGTTGTTATGTCTTTTCTTTTAATTTTTGTTTGGTCATTCCTATATAACAGTCATTTTCATTAGAATCTTCGAGGGTTAAGTTAATATGATATACACCAGCTGTTTCTTCTTTTTTAATCTTATCCTTGTCTTTTCTAATGTGTTTAAAAATATTCCTATTTGGTTTAATGGGTACTTTTATTCTTTTTTGGCTGCTTCATTTGCTATTTTTATGGCTGCTGCCTCACGACATGGAATGTTAGTTTTGGTTTTTGCCTGTTTTCTATTTTATTCCACTTTTTGGAGGATGCCTAGAATAAAGCTTTACCATGTGAAAATTAATCATCATTTCATCTTCATCAATACTGCAATCATTAATATTCTGCATTAAAACATCAGCAGAGAAAAGTGTAGAATTTGGGGGAGTATAATTTTCTGTAGTACATGTTACCTAATTACACCCTTCTCAAATTCTATTAGGACCAAGATGGAACAGATTACACCGGTCAGTGTGAAATCAAAAAGTACAAAAAAAAAATTGTGTGGTGGGGGGTTTCTGTTCTCATGCTTAAATTCTGATTCTAGACATTGAAAAATACTTAAGTTTTCATTTTAAGTTCTTAAAGTTTGCTTTTGTCTGATTTATGTCAAGTATATTTTAATTTATTTCATGAACGAAAGATGGCAGCACTTTGATGAACCCGAAAGTAAACTGTATTGTTATTTGTAACTCTGTAGTATTGCTAGTGGTATTATTTGTAGTATTATTTGTAATATTATTATTTGTTTGTATTATTATTTGCTCATATGAACATAAAGGAAATACGAAAAATATTCACTTTCAGACATTCATTTCTTATTTTACATTTATATGTTATTGTTTATCACAAATCTTGAATAAAAAAGACTTTTCTATTCAGCAAAAACTTTTCTGATCATAATTTAGAGTGGAATTATAAAAAATATATATATATAAATTGGTGATTTTTGCCAAAAAATTGAAAAATTGCTTTAATTTCTACAAAAGCAAACTTTTATTTAAAAAAAAAAATATTATTTTCCTTAGTTTTGGTGTGAGAAACTAAAATTTAACATGTAGAAGTCAGACCCAAAATTCGTGTTGACCGGTGTTATTTTAAATATGAATTTTAAAATAACTATACTTACCTAGAGCCCACAAATCCTGATGGGCATAAACACTCATATCCCCCAACTCTGTCAATGCAAGTTCCCCCATGATGGCAAGCACCTTTGAAGCACTCATCAATGTTGATTTCACACAAGACACCTTGTGTTCCATGAGGGCAGGAGCAAACAAAATTGTTCACCAAGTCATGGCATGTCCCCCCATTCCTGCATGGATTGGGATCACAATCGTCTATGTTCTTCTCACAAGCAGTGCCTATAAATATTTAGAAATCATTAAAATAACAAGTTATTCAGAAGAGATCATCTATTTTTAAACAGTTGTACATCATAAAACACCAACAAGAAAGATAAATTTGGAAAAGTGCATTGATTATAAAAACACTTTCCAACACAATATTTTTGTGCCAAATTTGGCAATGCATTATCCTTAAATCAACTGAGATTTTGGAGATATTCTTTAAAAAATAAAATAAATAAAGGTACGTCACTATAATTAAGTAATTTTTAGGGATCGACCGATAGTATCGGCGCCGATACCTCCAATTTTTTTAGGTATCGGTATCGGTTCTTTCGATTCTAAAAGTATCGGGAAAGTATCGGTTTCTGTTGCTTTGATCCATTTTCACCGATACTTTTCAACCGATACCTCGCTTTTTAGAAGAAACAACGCAGGCGCAACACCATTCTAGAATCTTTATTTTGGTAATGAGATGAGAGGCGTCGTTTCATTGGCACATTTGTTTGTGCGAGTGTTTTCGAACTGTGTTTTTTTAATTTTTTTATTCTAACCATCGCTAAATGTATGTCGTATCACCATGTGTGGTCGAAATAATGGACGAAGAATCGTTAGATGGCAGTTTAACAGGACAATCGTCTATTCTTCTAAATCATTTTGAATTGGTGCCCAACACTAAATACGCTATCTGCAAGGATTGCAAAAAACAAATGTCGAGAGGTAGGCTATAATTTTATTCCAGTTTTATGAAAGTTTATTTTCTCACTGTGTTGACTCGAAAAAAAATTCATTCATATATTTATGCACACAATTGAATCTCCTCTATAACGAACTCGCTCGGTTCCAGTTAAAAAATTCTCTAAAGAGAAAATTTTGTTGTACAGAGATTTTTGCAGTTATTTCAGCAAATATTACAAACTTTTTAGTTAATTCGATGTTTACGAGTATTAAATTATGACTTTCAATTAAAACTAAATTGGTATTTATTATAAATTTGTTAAACTTACGGTTTCTTACTTTTTATTGTATGAATCAAATGTTCATACGTAAAGACAATCCACGAATTTAGAGAATAAAATATGTAATGCACTTACGTTTATTTTACTTCAAAATTCCGTTATTTTTTATTGTTTTGCATTCTGTGAACTTTTAACCCAACCTACCATAATTTTAAAGAGGACCCGGGCAAAGAATAAGAAGCTTTCTTATATGTTCAATACGAAATGCACTCACAGGATTACAATTCGTCAATTTTTATTATTCCAGCCAAACTACTCAATTTGAATCAAAGTAAAAAATTTAATAATAAAGAAAATGATAGTCTGAAACACAAACAAATCGAAAAAAAATATTTTATCAACGTCAAACAATAATATAAGCATTACACTATCTCCATATAAAACGCGCCTTCGCTTCATACGCTCTTAGCCATCTCTTATTGGCTGAAAAAGAACCTGTTCCGGAGCAGCCTCTCCTATTGGCTGAAAAAGAACACGTTCTTTGATCACGACTCGAGGAGTTCTCCAAGCAGTGAGCGGGAACACCTAGTTCTTTGCACCTAGTTCAGCGTTCTTTTCCTGAGCTGGAGTTCTTTTTCGGAACGGAGAGCTAAGAGCGGGAACGGGGTAAAAGGCGTTCTCTTGCTGAACAGGTTAAAAGAACTGTTCTTCGGTGAAAGGTGTTCTTTCATTAAATCTGTTCCCTGTTCTTTTGCTTTAATTAAGTTCTGAGCTAGGGTCAAAGTTGTAGACTTGGAGTCAGAAGCAAGGCCGTACTTAGACGGGAGGGGGGCAAGGGCGGATTAAAGGGGAGGCGGAGGGGAGCACCCCCCCCCCCCGAGAAAAAAGAAATTAATGTAAAAGATCCTATTTTTTCTTCCAAAAAATGGATGTATATGTCAATCCTCTAACTTACCGCCCCCCCCCCCGACAAAAATGCATTAATCCGCCACTGGGGGGTTTTATGAGTTCGGAAGCCGCTCCTCCGAACTTATTACATTATATGTACATGGTGTATTTATACAGGTACGTAGCCAGAAATTTTTTTCTGTGTGGGGATGGTGAGGGGCATGGGCGCCAGCAGCATAGGGCAAGGGGGGGCAATGCCCCCTCCCCCTGGATTTTTGTATGCAGTGTTATCCTTTGCTTTTTTGCTCTTTCCAACATGGTAACTATACGTTGAAGTAGTCTTTGCCCCCCCCCCCCACAGTCTTTGCCCCCCCGGGAAATATTCTGCCGGCGCCCATGGTGAGGGGTATGAAATGCCAGTGATGTATAAATGAACGAAATGTTTGTGCAGTAATAAAAAAAAATTTAATCTTGCTAAATTAGACAGAAATTGGGTGTGGGGGATATATCCGGAAAATTTTATCCCGATATACGATGCTCCCCGACTCCGAAATTATTTTCTAGGTATGGCCCTGGTCGGAAGCCATGTAATTTTATATGCCAAAGTCGTATTCATTTTCTTAAATCGTAGTCGAAGCAATCGACATATTTATACACGCGTATTATTTTTAATCTGGAGCCTGATACTTACAGCATTTTAAACGGAGTCTTTAATTTTTAAGCTGGAGCATGTACTTTTTTACCCTTTACGGCGCAACCATTTCCCAATGCTGAAAAAAGGGCGGCCGTTGCCATCGCTCGACTTAACTACTAGCAAGAGGGTGGACAATCGAAACGTTCATCGCGTGCCACAGATCGAGAGACCCTTTTTTTGACGACAGCTGGCTGTGTCCATGCACAGCCAGCTGCCATTAAAATATTTTTACAAAAAATTACTGTTAACATACTTGATTGAAGAAAGCCAGAATGTTGGTTGCAAAGTTTTTTTTTAAACATTTTACAATTGTTGTTGCTGTTGCTAATGCCCTCTGGCAACCCGCGGGGCGGTGCCAGATCCTTCAAATAGGCAGGCGATGGGCGGAAGGGGCTGCTTCCATTTTAATGAGCCCCAGTGGGAGGAACTCCGACTCAGCTTGGGGTCCCCTAATTTTGAACCAATTGCAGAGGAGGGACCCACCCCCCAAAATCGGCACCCCCAGAGGTATCGTTTAACAATTTGGAGGACATTGAAGCCACGACGGATTTTACGTGCACCAGCTCCCATTAGAGCACACGGTCCCACAGCAGTCGAGCCGAGAGGAAGTTGACCCTCCCAAGCACTGGCCAATCCGGATGCTGCTTCACTTTTCGTGTTCTTATGGCAACGGAGTTTAGTGCCCAGACCACTGCGGGTTTTACAATTGTACTAAAGTACAGTACATGTTAAAAAGACGTATATTTTCATTTTTAAATTGAATAAAATAGTCATAATAAAGCTACCATAAATCAAAGAACCTGTTCTCAAAAGAACAGGAAAAAGAACTGTTCTTTAAAGAAGAACGGGAACGGTGAACAACTGTTCTTTGAAAATAACGGTTTTCCCCACCTCTAGCTTTTGATATTGTTGGAGAATGTCTAGCTCTTGATACAGATTTCACGCTTAAGAGACATGTTTTAAATTTTTATTTTAAGAAATTGGTGCAAGGACATCTGATTCGGCTTGGGTATGATATAGAATTAATGGGGTAGACGGTCCCTGACATCGTTTAATATTTCAGGGGATGACCCCCTTTAAAGTGTTAAAGCAGGTATGGGCAACCTTTGAAAAGTTGTGGGCCAAACTTTAGGATATTAGAAAAGTCGCGGGCCAAACTTGAGGATTTTAGTGAAGTGGCGGGCCGTATAATTGATATTTATATGAGATATTGAATCGTTTATACGGAGTTTTCAAATGTTCCGCGGGCCGGCGGTTGCCCATATGTGTGTTAAAGTGTAATATTTCAGCCTTCGAAATACGTTTGAGGATTTGTTTCTATTTAGCTTATAGAACTTCAGATACAGACATTTTAATATTAGTCAGCCGAAAATATTTGAAATCGAAAGTAGCATTCTGCTATCCGAAGTGAATCGTATTTCTGCGCATGCAAACGGGGATAGGGTTTGAACCGAATGACGTTTGTCGGACATACCCCCCCCCCCATGGTGCCCCTCTGCAAACGTAAAAAAAAAGGCTCTAGATCAGTGGTTCCCAAACTATGGGCCGCGACCCATTGTTGGGTCACGGGATCAATTTCGGTGGATCGAAAAGGGTGGGAAAAATTAAATTTTAGTATTTTATATATATAGTAAACTATACTATTTTATATAGCCTATATTGGTTATCGTTATGTAGTAGTGGGTCGCAAAAAAAAAAACTAGTTGAAGAATTTTTGAAGAGAAGGACAAAAAAGTTTGGGAACCACTGTTCTAGATCAATATTTTCTCAGTTTTAGTTCGAAATGGCCCCCCTTTCGACGATGGCACCCAGACCTTGCTTACCGTGCCACGCCGCCCCTGCTCAGAGCTTAGAATTAAAACAGATAAAATTTGTTCATATCAATCACAGAAAAACATGTTAACAATGATCATAAAAACAAAAACACTGAAGATCAATTTCATTAAATATGGATACTTTAAGTAGCAACTTTTTTTTTAAGACTTGAAAATTGAATTTAGTTTATTATTTTTGGATTTTTCTTCAACCTTCATTTAATCTCGTCATTTTTAAGCATCTTTTATTTAGACCCTCCAAGGCGTAGCTTGAAAACGAGCAAAAATATTTTTCTTCATATTGTAGCTGTTTCAATGACAAAATTAATGATACTAAAATTATAAACGAAACCTATATGTAAAAACAATTTATTCCTTTTTTTGTGTCGCAAAGAAGTTAACTTTTTGGCAGTGACTTGAAAACTGGCGACACACGTGAACATTAATTATGTTGGTCCAGAAGTTAAATGATTCATTTTTTAAACATTACAAAATATCAAAAGTACGAATTATCAAACATTTAATGATTTTATTATCTATCAGATTAATGAGAGAGCGCAGGATTTGTGTATCATTCTGTTTTGAGAAGTGTAACAATTATCAATATCATCTAATAATTATTTGTATTGTTACTTTAAAAAGTTAAAGCTATATTATGTATAATAAGTAATACTAATTATTATTTAGTTTATTTCAAATTTTGGGGTAAAAAACATATTTCTTGTGAATAGTATTTAGTTTATATGTAAGGAAAACACAGGAATAATCGGTGTGTACCTGTTCTTCGTACGGAAAAGATCAAATACATGGATCATCCGGATTAAATATGACTTAACCCTGTCCGGAGAATCAAAATATTCGGAGTTTCAAAAAGAACTTAAAAATTATCATATGAGTTCATATTAAACAGAAATCTTGCTAAAACATTTAATAATTCACTTAGTTGTTAAATAATTGGAGCAGATAAATAAAACCAACAATTAATGTGAACTTATTATGCATTTTAAGGGAAGAATTTACATACGTATTTAATGAACAATATCTAAATACATATGTACTTACATAATACTGTACAGTTTATACATTATCACAATTTAATGCAGTTTAAGTAATCTAAAAAATATTTTCATTTGTGAAAGAATTATAATTAAGACAAAAAACCCGTGATTGAAAGAAATAGCACTCTCAAGTTCTAAAAAAGTGACTCGACGCGCTCGCGTAGACAAAAAACCAGTGATTGAAAGAAATCTCAAGTGCTAAAAATCTAAATAAAAATTGCAAGCTTTGAAGTTGAATAAATTTCATGTGTTTAATTTTGTAAGCACAAAATCGAGGCATGAGCCGAACCATAAACAAAGACACATATAGTAAGAGCAAGCATGAAGCTGTTTTGGGCCTAATATGGAAACCTTTTATCTGGCTTATGGCAACAATTAGGCGACAAAATAGAGGCTGAGAAAAACTGATTTAAATATTTGCACCAGTCGGCACTGGAAATGAAATGGATTATCTTATTAATATACCCTTTAACCCCCCCCCCCCGTGTTTGTGTTCTGTCAAGCCTAAATGAGGGGCATCTACCTATAAGGGGGGGGGCTTGGGCGGAGGACTTTTTAAGGGACTCTAACGCATATTCACGTAACATCTGGAGAAAATCGCCCAAAACTCTAGACCACTACATCGACAGACACGCGAAGAGAAAGAATTCCGAATCTGCACACTAAGACGCTTCCCAGAGCTCAACTTTTTATAAATTCGCCCATTCGTCGGCATGATTGAATAGAAAAGAAAGACTAGAACTACTGTAAATGAACATTTCAATGTATCCACTGCTTTTTTATTAATGCTTTCTACTGGGATCAAATTTCATCATTCTGTTATTCATTTTAACGAGAACTACACTCTCGTACAAAAACTGCCCAACAGATGTTTAAATGACATTAAATTATGTAAAGTATCGGTATCGGTTAAGTATCGGTATCGGCCGATACCATAACTTAAAAGTATCGGTATCGGCTATTTCTGAAAATGAATTTATAGGTAAAGTATCGGTATCGGTCATCGGCAAAAATGTGGTATCAGTCGATCCCTAGTAATTTTGGGACACCCCATAAAAGAATAAAAGTAATTTCCTTCTTTTAACAGTTATAAGCATTTATAGACTTATTGTATTGAGTCTGAAATGGATTAATATCTTAAAAACAACTACTACCTTTAAAACCTCTAAAAAGTTCAATATCCAGGCATAAGTGGCTTTTGATCACCATCCATGACTATAGGCATCAGCCGTTCTGCACTCTGTTCCTTGCAAACAGCGGTGTTTGTTTCAGTCTTGCGTAAGTACCACGTGGCACCATCTTTTGTCAATTGGAGGGTATGCTATGCCATTGGCAGCTTCGTTGATGGATATTATTACAATTGCTTCATGGTAAAAGCCTTAACTTTAGTTTTGGTAATTAGTTATTTTTTCGACGTTAATTAGTTTTCCTTTTGAGAGACACAAGAAAGGGCTGTGCTTAATTTTCCTAACTTTAAATCTGCTCTTTATGCTTTTATTTTCTATTTTCCTTTTAGTTACACTAATGTAGCATCCATTTTTGTTTCACAAAATTTTATGTTTATTTTGTAAATGCCTGCAGTTTCTTCTTACTTTATTAATTAAGTTCTTATCAGTTCTGATATTTTTTAGGTATTCTTTTTTGGTTTTATTGAGTTTTTAATTCTTTTTTAATTGGTGGCTTGTGGTAGACTAAATTTTTATACTTGCTCTTCTGTACAGTGGTGGTATATTTACTGTTTTCTCAAGTTTCTTTTTTCTGGTTGCTTATTGTGAATTTTCTCAAGTTTCTTCAATCTATAAGTCCTAGACCTTTATAAAAACATTCTTTAATCTATTTTTATAAAGGTCTAGTAACATAGAATTTTATAGGTATTTTTTTTTAATCTTAAGTATTTTAAACATATATTCTTTTATTATTTTTTGGATTAATGTCTCTAAACAGCATGGATCATCATGTATTGGAATTGTTTTCAGGGTTCATCTATCTTCAACAGAAAGCATTATTATATGAAACTTAATAATAAACATTAATTTTGGTTTGTTTTAAATAGAGAATATCTCTTATTAAAACAAACCAAAATTAATGTATATTATACGAAAATTAATATATATCTCTAAAATATGCATCAGCAATAGAACGTAATATACTGAAATTATTTTGATTGTTCCTGTAAAAGAAGGATAAATGATGCATATGCTATTTTCAATAGGGTACATGGTTCAGTACATAGGAATCTTATATAATAAAATCCGAGAATAAAAAAAGTTTGTATGCGTGTGCCTTTTGATTGCATAGCCCAGAGACGAGTGGTCACAGACCTACCAAATTTTGTATACGGCTTCATTAGGACATGTCCTAATACACCTCGGAACGATTTTTTTCGAAATTCGAATCAGAAAATGTTTTATTTTATGTTTTATGGAATTTTTGGTATTTTTTCTTGCATAATACGTAACGCTGGTAATTACACTCGCAGTAAAACTATATTTGCATCATCGGATATAGGAGAAAATTTTCTTTAAAAAACGGTTTGTTCTGACTATGTAACATAATTTGCAGATATTTGGGAATTTTTTTTTTAATTACTTTTGATGATAAGTTTTGTAAAATAATTTTAAAACTGTTGCATCTTGAATTCTATTCATCATAACTTTTTGATATTTTGCCAAATGATGCATTTCGTCCTCTTTTAAAAGAAAAACCAGAGGAAAATGTTAGGAGATTTTATAAGGATTTTGGGTTAATTCCTACTTTACGGTGCTTCTTGGCACGTTTTGAAAAATCGTCAATTTGATGCATTTTCCCCTCCTGTCTCTGGGAGCTGAAACGCTCCCAAAGACACTACGGGAAAACACACCCAAATTAGTGATGAATACACAAAATAAGCAAAACGAAAAACACAAATATTAAAGTTTAAAACAAAAAAAAATTATTGTACTTACATAACTTATTGAACAACTGACTTTTATGATTTAAATAATCATATTCATCGTCATTGTTCTTTGTTTATTTTTGTCTTGTTTTTGTTTGTTTTTTATGTTTGTAGATACGGTTTTATAAGGGATTTTCTAAAATCTAAATGCTAATTTTTTTTTTTTTTTTTTTTTTTTTTTGCCACAATCATATTTTGTTTCATAACCCATTCAAGAAAGCAATTTTCTAGAATCTAAAATGAATTTTCTAAAATCTAATGCTGAAATTTTCTTTTAACCACAACTATAGACCATGCAATTTAGAAAAGAGTGCTTACCTTCTCTCAAAAAGCATCTAATTTCACAACTTAATAATGCGCTTAAATCCACTAGAACGAGAATTAAAAATTTACTCCCAAAAATACGTAACTAAACCAATGGAAAATGACCTATCTAGATCTCAAAAATACGTGGGCCAACCCTTCAGGTTTTCAAACAGAATAAAATATTAAAATTAGCGCCTGCTTGAAAATATCCATATTCCCCAAGAAAATAATCGTATTGCACGGACGCATGAAAACCAATAGAAAAATTCTAAACAAAAGTCGCGCATGCATTTCATTAAAACAACCGAAACTAAGAAATTTTGAACCAAAACTAAAAGCTTCGAATCCCATCCAAACGGTAACTGTGCAAGTGTTTGGCCTAAGAAACAAAATGGCAGCCCAACAGAAGCAAAGCCATAGACAAATAGACACAAAATGGCAGCTTATTCAAGTGTACAAAGCACTAGGGATCAAAATAGCAGATTTTTACAAGGTTGCCAGAAAACAGATACAAGTCGCCAAGGTTACCACATTAAACTTTTTATCTCCTCGTTGGCTAAGAAGCACCATAAAGTAGGAATTGACCGGATTTTGAATTCAATAGCACCTGCTTTAAAATTTGGCTATCATATCTTGCGGTTTGGTTGCCTTGGAAATAGTAACAATGAATAGAATTGCCCGTTGAAAAAATAAATAAAACTATATTTAAACAAAACTGTCGAGTTTTCATAAGAGAGATAGATCTACATCATTTTGATGTAATGAGTTTCAAACAACTTTCGGAACTCTCAGAATAACAAGCAAAAAATACGCCACACACGAAATAATGGACGATATCGATTGGAGGCTATTTCAGACGCATGTCTCATGGGAAAATATAAATATGTACCAATTAGATTAATGGAAGAATATATTGTTGAAGTTGATTGGCAAAGGTTATCCTGTTGGTTGAAAAATGATGTCACAACGATAATGTCCATTCTGCAAATTCTTTTTTTTCAGATCAATTGCAGAATACAGCCATTTATTAAAATTTAAGATTACATATCATCTTCAGATTTTCACTCACTCCTGAAATCTATTAATCAGAATCTTTTTTTTTATCCCCCCCAAGTAATAAATTGCACATTAAGGCCTTCATTAAAGATAAACAACTTAACAATATAAATTAGGAAACTTTCTACAAATTTTAAACAACATTTTGAATTTAATGCTCCTCAGTTTCTATAGCAACTACAGGAGTGAAAAATTTTGCTTTAAATCAACACATGAATCAAAATTAAAGGAGGAGTATCATGTAGGAGGTCAAAAGTTCATAGATTTGCTTTGGAAAACAGCATAGTGCGCATGTGCAGTTTGGGTAAATTGAAAAGTCTGTTGCAGGACATACGAAGGAAAAACTGCAAAATAGCTGCAGTATCATTAAGAATTTAAGAATTTTAAAAAACTCTTGTAAAATAATTTTTTTTCATAAGATGTATTTTTATTTTCCTAAACTAAGAACTCTAAACAGTAGCTTACCTTTCATTTCAATGTTGAATTTGGCAGTTTAAGTGGCAGTAATGGACAGAACCTTAGAAAAAAAAATTTGGGAGGGGGTGGGGATCCAAACATTCGAAAAGGCAGAATTTTTCACAAAGAGACTATTTTGTTTAAAAAATTGAAATCTCAGGTGGGGGAAGGAAGACCGGAACCCCCTTTTTCTTAATATATTCTTGGTAATGGATTATATTACTATGGTAACAATTATAATAAATATGAAATTAGTATTTTATGTTAAATATTAATTAATCGTAAGTGAATTTGACATCATTTTGATGCCACGAATTTAAAATTGCATCAAATGTTAATGAGGATAATGCACTTTACAGGAAAAATTACTTCACCAAGGTTTGATTTTATGAGAGCCAAAACATTCACAAAATAGTTAATGTTTCATGTAGATATTTCTATGTCTGTGATATCAATAATATTTTAAGACATTTTATATAGTAGAGTTTTACCAAGGTGTTCTGCAAAATGACTGAGATTACACATCATTCAGGCTTTAGGAATTAGAGGACAAAATAAAACAGTGGTCCAAACTATGTGACATTATTTTAGAACTAAACGAAAAAGATGAAACTATCCTGCAGAAGCACTTTGAAAGTGAACAGATTTGTCTGCAAAACACTGTTTACGTTCTGTTTGATCCCAAATAACACTATAAATTTTGTGTTATCATTTTGCAGTATGCTAGCATTTCGAGTAAGTATCTGTTAGCAAAAGCTTATGTCATGAGTAAAAGAATTCTTCATATTTTGAAATTTCGTAAAAATGGAACTAATTTCACTAACATGAGTAAGAAAAACATTTGATTCAATCCGTACGAAAAACGGGTAAACAGCTAATAACATACATAAACTTCGTAGAAATTTATGAATATTTATGGCAGTTAGACATGTTATTTATGGCAGGACGGACAGACAAACGAAATCATAAACACTTTTGAACCTTGCTGGAAAGTAAAATAATTTTTTTTAGAAAGTTTTTATTTAATCTTTTGCACCAGTATTTTGAGCGTTGTTTTTTTTCTGTAGCCTTGTTAGAAAGTGTTAAAAATACACAAACAAACCTTTTTAAATCATAAAAATTAGTGGCACCCTTCCCATTTATTACTCCCCTCGATTACTGATAATTCATAAAAAGAAATAGAACATAAACATCTAAATTAAGATTGTTTCATCACATTTTTTAACAACCGAAAGAGAAAACTGTTGCATACCAGTAAATCCTGGACGACAGGAACAAGAATAGCTAGCAATTAAGTTGTGGCATGTAGCTCCATTTTGGCAAGGGTTGGAATCACATTCATTGACTTCATGCTGACAATAACTGCCTTCAAAACCTGTCTTACAGATGCACAGGTGACTGCCTGCAGTGTCCTCACACTGACCCCCATTTTGGCACAAATCTTTAACTGAAACACCTGTAAAAATTTTTCACAAAAGCATTTTACTAAAGAGATACAAATAAAATGCATAGTAATGGCAATAAAATAAAGTAGCCCTTCTCTCAATCCTTTATCACAGAGAAAATTCATTATAAAACTATCGTTTTCAAATATTTTTACAGTTTAACTCAATTGTATTCATGCAAAAATAAAAATAAAAATTATGTAAATAAAAAGACTTAATAACTTTGTTGGCAAAATAAAACAACTTTAAAAAGTATAAATATCCAAAAGAGTTAGTTAAGCATTAATAAACGCATTATAAATAAGTTTTTTTCTCTCTCATAAGAAAGGCAGTATAAAGGAAACCCCTGCAGAAAAACAGAGAATAAAAAAATGCTGAAAAAGCAAATACATTTCTATAGCTAAGCCAGGCAAATAAAATTATTTGACCACTGTTAACAAGAGATTGATTGTAATTGTCCTTTTTATGAAACTTTTGAGGAATACTAAAGAATTCATCTTAAACTGAAGTTATAATAACATAGTAAGCATGAAAACATCAAGGAATTACTTTTTTCAGATGCAGCATCACTACATGATACCATTCTGACATCACATAGACGACCAGTCCAGCCTGGTTTACACATGCACCTGTAAGTATGGTTGGTTTGCTTGCAAACTGCACCATTCATGCATGGGTTCATCTCACACCAGTCAATGAAACTCTGGTGAACAACAAAAAGTAAATAAATAAATAAAATAAAATAAAATAAAATTTTCAAAAGAAACAAAAACTACCATTTTAAATGTTTTTATACAAATATCTAAAAAGAAAAATTCCATACGTTCTTTCTCATTATAAAAATTATTCTTAAAACTATATATTTAAAAATCTTTACACAATCATTTTTTTTTCTTAAAAAAAAGGTTCTTGTATTGCTTCAAAAAGTTTTATTAAAGAAAATGGTAAATTCATAGCTGTCAAAATCTACGGAATATAATTAACCACTTTTTGTTGATAGTATATTTTTTTTATGTTTTTTCAAAACAGCAACCAACTCACACATTAAATGCAGAAATTTTCAATATCCACGTCAAAATTTGCTGTTTACAAAAAGTGGTTAGTTATATTCTGTAAATATTGGTTGGGATCAATTAACTCATCTCGGGTCACTGGTTTGCTCGAGCAAAAAAGACTTTGAGAGCAAAAGTTCGGTAAATTTTTAAAAGACTTTATAGAATCCTACAAAAATATGTAGAAGGAAAATTATATGGTTGAGCTGTTTGGTGACGTGACTATGCCATATGAGGCATATCATAGTGAGCCTTCATGGAGAAGTAACCAAGATTGAATTATGGCTTTCAATAAAATTAGAAATAAAATAACTGAGTATTTTTCAAAGTGCCATATCCTCAGAATAGCGCCCAATTGATCTCAATAGATGGTGGTAACTGCAACAGATCATGTATGCCAAATGACAAATGAAAATAAATAACTCTGAGATGTAAAAGAGAATGAAAGTGTTTATGTGTTCCGTCGGGAGTTTTTTCTGCACTTTGAAATGTTTTGAATAAATGCTGTAATGTCTTAACTAGAGTCATTATTTAAAATAGCATTGGAAGCACCATTAAGGGAGTTATAACCAATGACGGAGTTCTTAACATAAACAAACAACTTACTTCACAAAATAAACCTGTATATCCAAGAGGGCAGAGACAAACATAAGCAGCCACTTGATTGATGCATGTTCCACCATTCAAGCATGGATGAGATTCACATTCATTTATTCTATACTGACAGTTACTTCCTGTAAACCTTGGTGGACAGATACATGAGTAGTTATGAATTCCGTCGATGCATGTGCCACCATTCACACATGAGCTATTAAAATAAAATGAAGAATTATTACAGTGAGTCAATAGCTTGATCAATCTAGTTTCAAGTTCACCTCCACTTTTTGGGGTTCTTGTAGTTAGGCTTAGGGCCACAAGATCTCACTTGATGTATAAATTCAACCTTTTTTAGCTCTTATAGTTCTGTTTTCTATTACTACATAGGTTTGTGTGCAACATATAAGGCCTATGTCTCCATTATTATTCTTAGTTCGATTTTTTTAATGCTATTTATGTTTTGTGCTTACTCTTGCTCGAAGGATTAATAGGATATCCAAATTATGTATCTTTAGCTATTTTATATTATATATTAGAGCTTATTAATATTCAACTATTAAAGCAAGTCCTTACAATATACAGGTCAGTGCATGGCAGACATTTATGTGCAGCTGTCTGTCAGATTTAACCCTCTCGTCACCAAATTATGAAAAAGCAGAGAAAAAAAATCTGTCTAGCATTTAATGCATCTGAAATACTATTATAAATCATGCAAAAATATTTTTTTCTAATGTCGATTAATATTCGATTTTTCTAATATTAATTTCTGCATTTTCGAAGCATTTTGTTATGCTAAAATTAATTTAAAAGGATGCACATATTAGGTAAAGGTTGAGGAATAAGAAAAAAACTATACTTACCTTAAAAAGAAAAAAAAAACGGTAAAAAAGCAGCGTAAATATTTTCTTAATTTTTCTCCTGAAACAATGAAGCGAAAACTGTAAAAAATGATCTAAATTGACTAGTACTGCAATCTAGGCACGATTTATGCATCTAGTTAAGAGCCTCATATACTTTCTACATGAATTAATGATATTGATATCACTGAAAGAAAAAAATACTAAATTCAATTGTTTTCTCTCTAAATATTGCTATTTGAAGTAGGAGCCTCATATGAGGTTCAGGGTGACGAGAGGGTTAAGTCATTCACTGCCTCTTTGGCACTTTTGAAAAGAAACATAATCTGCATCACTCAACATGTAATCCAGACTCCCATGCATTCCTATGCCAGTTCAATATTTTCTTCCTTTGATTTCAGTAGAAAAACTAAAATACTATACTTGACCAGAATGATTACAACAATTAAAAGCTGAAGAAACACCTATATCAAATATTCTTTTTATTCAAGAATTAAAACAGGGCTCTAATAAATGAAATTATAACAACAAAGCAGTCACCTGTGCTATAGAAATGACCAATCTGACACCTACAGCAAACCTTTCATGTAAAAATGGTGGCTGTGTCAGCTTGTAATTAAAACCATTTTAAATGCATCATGTAAAAATGTTAATCACACTCGTATTTCATAAACAATTCATTTCAAATCTGACAACTTAAATGTTCAATCTATCAATCAGAAATTGAAATTTAAGGAATTTTTACAGGCAAAATAACCTGAGTTAATCAGACACAAGGTTGGAACACACACACGCACACACACAAAAAAAGATAATAATAATGAAGTTTATCAGATTTTTATACGTAAAAAGAACATATCAACATGAAACAAAATTAGAAACTCTTATATAAACAGCCAGAGAAATTAATCTATGTTATTAATCCTGATGATTGATCCCATTGTGTCACTGCTCAATGATCTCAGGAAACTGACATAAAAATTTTGATAGTAGCTTTACTTTGTCAACTATCAGACTCTACCTAAGTGAGTTTATCCATGTCATAATTATGAAAAATCATTACAAAAATGCAAATTGCACCAATTTTCAGACTTTTAAAGTTGGACAAATTTTTTTCTGCACTTTTCTACATATTTGTTCAAAATTTAAAGCTGATTGATTAAACAGTGTGCATTAGCTTAAGATTGCGGTGTAGATTTGTATGCATCATATCTAATTGTTAATAAATTTATGTGTAACATACGCGTGATTCTTCATAATATACTATCATGTAAATAATTTTATAATCATTGACATTTTTTATGTTTAATAAACCATTCACTAGTTATTTAATGAAGAAAGATTCGAATTATATCCATGGAAATGATTGAGTTTTAAACTTATTTCCATGGGAATAAAACAGTTTTGGGTTATTTCCAGGGAATAAAGCTTCTCTCTTTTATTCAACTATAAAGATAACTTCTTGCTTATTTATTATACTACAAAGGTGTAAACTAGTTCAGCTAGTTTAGTTTTACAGTTGTATAAAACAATAAAAATTTTAGAGAGAAGTAATAATTAAAATTCTTAATACACTGGGGAACCTTTGAATTTATCTTTTAGATGACTGTGCAAAAATTAACAGTAAAATGGAAACTAATTTCAGTCATTAAGCAATTAGTTAATCAAGCAAATTCTTTTTTCTGTTATCAAAATACTGTAACCTTCTTCCACCCCCACCCCAGAAAAGAAGTCATAACTATTAATTAATATCATTTAATTTTCATACAATACATAAATCACAACATTTGTTTTATATATACTACAACATAAATTTAAGTACATAATTATTACAAACCCAGTAGTATAAAACGCAAAAGCGAAGGAGGAATGCAAAGCCGTGTACCTCAAGTTGCAGTCTTCATCATTGGTTTGGCAGTTAGTTCCACTGTATCCCACAGGACAGCTGCAAGTATAACTGTTCACATAATCTTGGCATGAAGCTCCATTCAAGCATGGATCACTGCTACATTCATCCACATCTACCTCACAATGGTCACCAGAAAAACCATCGGCACAGGCACAGTGAAAAGCATTCACACCATCTATGCATGTTCCACCATTTGTACAAGGAGCTGCATTGAAAACAGAATTTAATAACAAACAATAATAAAAATCATATTTATTATGTCCAATCATACTACTGAAATTCCAAGTATGTATTACACTGTACACAACTTTCAGGAATATCACAGAATGTTTTTCTAGTAAATAAGTACCTTAAGTTCTTAAAATTTTAAATAAAATGTTTTCCATATTTCCATTAAAAAAAAACTGTAAAATTTAAAGATAATAAAGATGCATAAAAACTGTAAAACTTGACAATGAAGAAGAGTACTTTGCTGAGAATATTTTTTGATAGGAAATTATTTTACAGAAACTTGACTTTTTAACAAGTTTTTATGCAATTGTACATTTCTCTATAAAATAATAAGAAATATGTGCAACAATATAATGTTACTTATTCTTTTACTTTTAATGTTGCCAATTTTCTAAATTATTATATGTCTTCATTCTACATTAAATATTAAATAAAAAAGAATTTTTCATTGAAAAAAGAAGAAAAAGCAAAATAAAAATGTACAAAAGAAAGCACTGCACAAAAACAGGACTATATTCCATAGGCGCCAGCAGAATATTTCAGGGGGGGGCAAAGACTACTTCAACGTATGGTTACGATGTTGGAAAGAGCAAAAAAGCAAGGGAAAAACACTGCATACAAAAATCCAGGGGGGGCATTGCTGCCCCTTGCCCTATGCAGCCGGCACCCATGCTATATTCTTAGGATACTAAAGCTGATTTAACAAAAGGTAATTTAAAATTTGAGATTAAAATAAATTTTTTAAATGACTTAATGATGACATTACTCACAGGAAGCACAATCATCAATGTTGATTAGACAGTCATTTCCTTCATACCCACTGGCACAAATACACTTGTAAGATCCCATCAAGTTTACACAGGTAGCACCATTCCGACAGGGAAAGGATATGGCACATTCATCAATGTCTTCTTCACACAGACGTCCTGAAACATGCATATATGAAAGAATGACAACATGAAAAAAGTCAATTCAGTTAATTACTACATCAAAGTCTATATGAAAAACAAAAATTCTGACAATGTCTAATAAAATTGACACTAAACATCATTTCCTCATTTCGGGGTTCTCCTCAGGCCTTTCTGACCAAGTGCTTTGTTTTACAAATTTTACTGACTGCCAAGCCAGAATATCAATTCAATTTTCATTTTTACTTTCCGGACATGTACCATGTGAGGAAAGTATTGTCATCATGAAAAAATTCGAATTCGAGATTTTGGTGTATTGACACGTTTTGAGGTCTTCTGAATTCATTTATGCTATTTTTACGAGATGTATGTATGTATGTGTGTGTGTTTGTGTGTATGTGATTGAACACGATAGCTCCTGAACGGGGCATACGATGGAGCTCAAATTGGGTATATATGTTATAAACCACGGTCGCAAGACCAGTATTGATTTTGGTGTGTATAGGACTTATAGTTTTTCTACAGGGTTACGACAAAGATTTCTTTTACATTATGGCTTATGGGGGGAAATTCTGGAAAGTGTGCTAGCGTTTAAACGGTGCATTCGATTGAGCTCAAATTGGGTATACATGTTATAAACCACCATCGTAAGACTGGTATTGATTTGGATGTGTATAGGAGTTACAGTTTTGTACAGGGCTAAAACAAAGATTTCTTTTACATTATGGCCTATGGGGAGAAATTCTTGAAAGTGCACTAGCATTTAAACGGTACATTCGATTGAGCTTCCATTTGGTATATATATTTGAATGATTCATTGAGTAAAATTTATTTAAATGCTTGGTCATGATCTTAATCGTAAGTGTTCGGAAAGTTGAGTGGAGTCACTCCAGATTTTTTTTTAAAACCCTCTATGGGTATGGGTCCATTTCCAAACAATTGATACACTACCTGAGAAGCCAATTTTGCAGCTGCAAGCAAAGTTCTCATAACTTGATGATGGGATACACGTGGCTTCATTTTGGCAGAGATTAGGAGAGCATGGATTCATTTCCTTTTCACAGAGGCGTCCAGAATAGGGAGCTCTACAGACACAGCGGAAGGAGGCAATCACATCAATGCAGGCACCCCCGTTCAAGCAAGGAGCCCCAGCACAATCATCTATGTTCATTTCACAGTTCTGGCCCGTATAGCCTGGAGCACAGGTACACATATAGGATCCCAAGGCATCCGAACACACTCCTCCGTGCTGGCAGGGATTGGAAGAACATTCATCCATGTCTTGTTCACACCGGGGGCCAACAAAACCTGAAAATATACACTATTTTAAGTTACTTCATGATTCCCATGCCAGTCAAATTATCTAAATGTTGAATTTAATTAAATTGAAATAGTATGTGATATACTAGCATTTTACTTTGCCCATACAGCATACAATTTTCTCACAACATATCCTGCATTTGAATAATGCATTCAATTCATACTATAACTACAGCGTCCACTGTATAAATATATTTATGCTTATATTAGAGTGTTGCTGCTACAGTCACATTATCCACTTTTTAAAGTACTGAGTTATTCATATCCCCATGCTCGTCTTTAAAAGGCAAATAGGACTGTCTTGTGATCTGAAACATATTCAATATGATTTTTTTTTTCATGCTGAAAATCTCATTTTGATATATATACCATGAAACTTCTATGAACGACTGACTACCTCTATTAAACAACTCCCTCCTCCAACAGCCAGTTTTTTAAAACACTGATTTTTTACCCTATCTATTCAATTTTAAAAAATCTAGAAGAGACCAAATTGCCCCTCTTGTACAAAAATGTTTAGACACTGGAACATTTTGAATTTCTCAGTTGCTTGTGTTATGTCGAAAAAAGAACTTTTTACAAAACCTTGAATCAATAAGTTTTTTTTATTACTATTAGAAGTTTTAATTTAAAAGAAAGAATTTTAGAATTTTAAAAAAATTAAGTTTTTTCCCCCAGAGAAGATTATTTTATGTTATGAGATGGCACTATGAAGGAGTTATGTAAGTTTGATTTGTATTTTAGGAATCCATGTATTTGTCATAAATGGCGTGCTACATGATATATACATATTTTACTAAGATATAATGACTTACCTGATATGGATCTATCATGGTGAATGTTAATGTAATGAAAACTTTAAATACGAACTATAAGAAATTTTTAGTCATTTGCCCTCATGTAAAATTTTGGCTGATAAATATTTTACGATAATTCGGCTGACATTTTCCTTTAATTTTCATGGCGATCTTTTATTTTTTAAACAACCTGTTCTAACATTGCTAATATAACATTTCTAACTATTTTTCAAACATTACAACCAAGTTACATAGTTCATGGAACGTCATTTGGAAGATCGGGAGGTCATGCCGATCTTAGCATCTGTACATGTGCTGAAATGAAGTTAATGTTGCTAGATTGACAAAGAATCACTGTGGACATTCACGTGAAAATAATTCATTTTAAAAGGACGTGATAACTGCTAAAAGATGGATAATTATCGTCATTTACGAAGTTATATGCAACGTCCTTTACAGTTTTGTTATGGACAAAGTACTATTTATGAAGTTAATTATTTTTTATCGACATCAGACTCCATGGTTGGGATGAATCATTCAACGACCGGTACCTGTGTACGAGAGTATATCCCTGAGGATATAAAAGCCGAGTGTGACCGGGACAAGGAAGAATTTTTCTCTCTCCTTCACCTGACGGTAGGAATAGATGAAAGATCGTTCCGATGCGAACTCAGATGACAGAGGCCTTTGAGCGCTTTAATTTTGAAAGAAAATGATGTGATACACATATAGTGGAAGGCCCTCTTAGATGTCAAAATACGCCAAATTTTTCGATAAGTTTTTTTCTCTTCTTGCATGCACACTAATTTTCTTCTAATTTACATTTTCTTTACTTTTCTTTTTGTCAGCCAAAATGTAATTATTTTTGTGTTATTACTTATGAAGTTTGAACATGTTAATCTAAGTTGTTAAAGCAGTCTGACTATTAGTTAATCATGATATTTTTTAGAAATAATTCAATATTGGTTTAGGGAATAGGTTAAGGATTAACATTATTTATTTCACGTGTCATGATTTTTATTATTATAATGAATGGATAAAGATTTTCTAAAAGGTCATTAGGCTTTTGAAATGTCACGTGTGAAATAATTTTATAGGAATATTATTTTGAGAGCTACAATCAAATTATATATTTCAATAAACAAGATTATTAACTTATTTTATGTGTTATTTCATTGGAATTATGTTTATTCTCTTTCACTAATGGACCTCAATGGGTTTTTTTGCAGTAATTTTATTCCTATAAGTAATTAAAAATGCAATGTACTAAATTTTTATAAAGGCTGTACAATTTTGAATGTTAAAATTATTTAAACGGTGTATCTTTGATTATTAGAAAAGTTTTTGTATTATAGTAGATTTGAATGGCACTATTGATTAATTTAATTGAGTGTAAGAAGAAATTGTAGGGTTAAGTCAAAGTTTAAGATCTAGTAGTAAAATACATATTAGATACAATTAAAAGGGTAGATCAAATTATCCAGTTACAAAATTAAATTTAAAATATAGTTACAACACTTGTGTCCAAACAGAACTTAGTCATTACACTTTTAGTGGGGGTTATATAGCGTGAAAACAAATAATTCAAAAGCCCATTTAAGATAAAATTGCAAAATGGGGTCAAATTATGTAAACTTTATACAAAAAGCATAAAAATTGATAAGTCTTTCTGTGGGGCTAAAAATTCTCACAACATGGAAATAAAAAACCACAAAAACCATACCAGAACCATAATAATACGAGATTTAACTCAAAAGAGTGTGTATGTAATGACAATATGGACAGACATGACCTGAAAAAGATGTTACTTTTAGTGACTGGCTCAGACCCTTGGAAATGTTTTTGAACAACTGTTTACAAAATTACATTTTCTTCAAAATCCTCCGAATTCCGAGGCTTCACCAGAGCACAAGCATCCTTGGCTATTACAGAAATCTGGTTCAGGCAGGAAAATGCAATTTGTACTCATTAATAAGTATACTTGCCTGGAGGGCAGTGACATATAAAGCGATTTATTCCATCTTCACATCTAGCCCCATGACGACATGGATTGCTTTTACACTCATTGATGTCAGAAAGACAACGGTTACCAAAGTAACCCCTAGGACAGACGCATTGAAAACCATCCACCAGGTCTATACACATTCCTCCATTAGCACAAGGATTGCTGATACATTCATCAATTTCTGCTTCACAGTGGAACCCTACAAAAGATTTAAAAATAAAATAAAAATAAGGGAAATAAAAATAAGTATTTTTAAAAAATCTTCTTTTATTTGTAGCTTATACATCTCCCACTTCCATGTTTATTTTATATGCTTTTTAAACTCTTCTAATCAAAATTTAAATTTTCAGTTTGATATCAAGGAATAGCATATAAATCAAAAAGTGAATTCTGGACTGCTTCAGATCTTAAGACTCATTTACAATTTCTTTGTAAATACTTAACTATAAACGTATCCTTATAAATATAACATATGTATCATTTTCTCGACAAAAGCACTCTTGGACAAAGAGTGTCTTACCTGAGTGATCCAAAAGGTGAAAATGCTGGGGTAGCAAAGGGTCAAGTACAAATTCAAGAGAGTTACAGCCACAATGACATTGGATTATTGACAATTGTAGATGAAAAAAATTAAATTTCTGAATCCACTGTCGATCAAAATGACTTAGTTTTTACTTTCAGTAATCAATTAATAATAATTAATTAATCCAATAAATTGATAAATAATTAAAAATTAACGACATCCACCCCACACACACACTTTTTTTCTTAGGACTAAATCACTGCCTCAATGATTTTACATATATCTGGCTTCCTGCATTCCTGAACTTTTGGAATAATACAAGGACAGAGTGCAAAAGTCACTCTGAATGTAAGTAACTAATGAATGAATTCAGGTCTCGAAAAAGGAAATGTTACACTGAAAAAAAAAAAAAATTTATTACTTTTACCTGTACACTATGTTGTAGAGATGTAAGTAACTACAACACAACATGTTTTTAAAAGTAAAGCAATGTTTTCCAGGGTAGATTTTTTATTTTCATATCTTTCGAGAAAAGAGGGGTAAACTGAAAATGACTAAAAATTCAGAATTCCTGAGATCCAAAGAATTCCAGATTTCGGACTTTGTGTACTGTAACACATTTTTGCAGAAAATATACTAGCTCAATGCAAACATAATTTGATAAAGTACTATAAACATGACAAAACTTGTTCATTCATGTGACAGTTGAACCACAATTTGCTAAACAAAATAGTATAAAAAATATTTGTAAATGTGATTTTAATTTACAGCTAACCATACATAATGTTATGAAATTTATATTTATTTAGCTTATGAAAAGCTATATTGTCACCAAATAGCAAATACACTTACCACTAAACCCAGATGGGCAAACACAAGAATATGAATTGAGGGCATCCTTACAGGTACCTCCATTTTGACATGGGTTGCTCATACATTCATTGATGTTATGCTCACAATTAATGCCTGTTGTACCAGGCAGACATTGGCACTTGTATCCATTCTTAAGATCTTTGCATGCGGCATTGTGATGGCACGGACGGCTTAGGCATTCATTGATGGTAGAAGAACAAGTTGCTCCTGTGTAGCCAGGAGAGCAAATACAACGAAAGCCTTCAGCATTATTCAAGCAGCTTCCTCCATTATGACAGGGATTGCTTTCACATTCATTGATGCGAATCTCACAGCTATAGCCAGTGTATCCTGTTTGATTAAAAAAAGAAAAATATGTAACATGAATTTCAAAATTCTTCATTAATTAACATTGAAAATTTCCAATAATAAGCATAAAACTACCATAGCAAAGCCCAAAACGGCTTGTATTTATGGTTCATTTAATATGAGAGTTTGGCATAACAATAGCAAGGCAACCTAACATAATTTACACTCATAAAAGACTAAAATAAACATGATATGTGTATTATGTAATCACCTAGCTCCTGAAAAATGGAAATTTTTGGTAAAACACAATAAGGTATAGGAATACTTAAATGACTGTAGCTTTTTTAAAAAGCAATTTTCTCTTGCTTTTAACTAAGGAAAATGACCATACAAAATGGCTTTGTCAGGGTACAGATAAAGTTCTTAAGGGACTCGTGATAGAGACAGGATTTTGTTACAATGGCAAATTAAAAAAAGTCTGCATAAAGCCAAAATTGTTTTACTCTACTATTAATGAATATTTAGAATTTTTACTAATTTATACCAATTTTTGAAGAAATTCCAGCCTTATAGGTATAAAACAGTTATGAAGTCAGGCTTCATATGGACAAAACTTCAAGTTGCAGGCAACTGCTGCTTATTTTGAAAAGAAAGAATCAGAAATAGGAATAAAATTTATCCAATTTAATAAAATACTTACAAATTACATAATGTTTCTCTAATGGACTTAGTGCTTTTGAAAAAAAAGGTTTAGGAAGACAGCATCGGGATCTCCATCTCCGTACGGAACCCTGGCGCCACCAAGAACACAAGCGATTTACCAAATACAGTGAAACCCCGATCTATCGTTCCCTCATTCATCGTTTTCCCGCATTGATCGCTTTATTTCTATGGTCCCTGCACAAATTTTATTTGAATAACGTTAAAGAAACCCGCATCTATCGTTCGCCAAAAAGTGACTTTCCCGCGTTCGTCGTTGTATAATTTTTTTCTTGACCAAAATTAAATTGAACGTTAAAGGGATCCATATGTCATACAAACTGTAATTGTTTCCTGGTATTATTTCTTGGTTTATTGATGATCAGATGAGCAGTGGTTGCCCGTTGAAGATGTGTATAGCGTGAAATTTGATTATATTTCCATTAATCAAGATGGTGAGGCATACGGTATCCTAAACATGGAAGAAACATGTGATGATGCAAAAAAATGAAAATAATTGTGAAGCAGCGGATAATGTTCATTCCCATGAGGCTAAGCCTGCACTAGTACGAAGTTTGTCTGAAGCAATAATGCTTTTTGAAACTGTATGAACTTTTTATACAAACATAAAATCACATAAGAGGACCAAAAAAATATTGTAAATCTTGAAAATTTACTATTTAATTTCCGAAATTTCAAAATAATGGAAAACATATAAAATTACGGATTTTTTAAAATAGGCATCACTTACTTTTCATCTTTGATTTGTTTGTTTTAAAAGTTTGTAACAAATAAGTATTGGCTGGTATACAGTCATCGTGTATATGCATAAAGATTGCTTTCTTCGTATTTTGACTAAAACCCGCATTTGTCGTTTACCCGCATTCATCGTATTTTCCTAAGCACCCCATGAAAAACGATGAATCGAGGTTCTACTGTAATTAATATATAACAATGTGTCAAATGTATAAATAGAATTTTCTCGAAAATAAGCGAGAGTTGGCAGCTAATATTTTGGCATTTTACTTTACTATGGGTCCCCTATAACCCACCAACATTTCATCAAAATCGGTGACCCCAACATCTGAGCCTCCCCTTGTAAGTTGAAAAAGACATTATGAAATTACTTTATCATTAATTATCCTTTTAAGCAACACAGTAAAGGATTAAATACCTGGACGACAAAGGCATATGTGCCCAGCAACTGCATCTACACACTTGGCTCCATTCTGGCAAGGATAGGAAACACAATCATCTTCATTAGTCTCGCACTGTTTACCTGCGTAGCCGATAGGACAGAGACATTTGAATCCGTTAACAAGGTTGCTGCAAAGGCCACCATTGAGACATGGCTTGGAGGCACATTCATCCACATCTTCCTCACAAAACACTCCAATGTAACCTGAAAGGAATAGTGAAACAAAAAGATACTGTGTGCTTCAGAATTTACTCTTTTATATATATATATATATACACAGTAAAATAGCTAAACTTGAGAATCAAGGATTCAATCTTCAATTAAGATATTCAAAATTGAACCAAGGAAGGGATAAATTGTATCCTAATCAGGGCAAATGGTGATAGATATCCATAAAATTTCCATATAATAACTAAGCAGAATGTAGCTGAGCAAATTGTTGTTGTAGTAGATCAGTAGGGACAATAGATCAATGATGAATGAAAGAAATAAACAATGACAGTAAGCATTGGCTATACTCTTCAGGCTCCAAAAACCGAATACTGACTACCAAAATAACAGGATTTCGGTGTAGTAAATAAGTACCAAAAAAAAAAAAAACTAAACATGTATAAAATTTTTCAGTGGGGGATATGAAATAAATTGTGAACAAATAAAAGAATTTCTTCAGGACATAAAGCTTATTCTAACTAATCCAAGAATTTCGGGAGGATATATCTCTATATCCAAACTCCTGGCTATGATCCTGCTAGCAACTGTATGTTCATCCTGAATCCATGAAAAAACAAGGAAGATATCACATTCTTTGGCATAATTAATAAATGCAGTAATTTAAACATAAATATTTTGATCATCTGAATAAAAGCTATTACTAAAATTCTGTCATTTTACAGAGCTCTTAGAGATGAATATTTTTTTTTAATTCCAATGTGTCGCAATGAATTATTTCAAATAAACTGAAAATGTTACTGAAAATTTGTCCATTAATTTATTAGTTTTAAATTTAGCCTTTCTGAAATGTTACCATCTCAAAACCGATAACAGCAGATTATGACCCACAAAAAAAAAGTTTTAATATATTTGAAAAAGAAACAAACCTGGCATGCAAACACACCGGAATCCTCCCCTCTCATCCAAGCACGTTCCTCCATTACGGCAAGGACTCGACTCACACTCATTGATGTTGATTTCACATCGGGGACCGCTGAATCCTCGACTGCAGTTGCACCGGAAGGAGCCAGGGGTGTTCACACAAGTGCCATCGTGCTCGCAAGGATAGCCTGCAACACAGAAGAACAATTTTATTCATCCAAGCCTTTTTCTGTATCAACAATACTTGAATAAAACTTTAGAAATCAAATTTATTTGTGGAAATCTAATTAATTAACCTACTTTTTTTCATAATTTTCTTAACCATTCATTTAAAATTGAACTCACAGAATTTTTTTAAAACCTAAACAGCTTATGTAATATTGTAAATGCTTTCATCAAAATCATTCTATCAAATTAAGAAGAAACAAAAGAGAAATAGGTTATAAAATATAAATATATATGTGTATGCAAATTATTGATTTCAATAAATTTTGTTTTATAAACAGGCCTTTAGATTTTTATACACATACATACTCGTTATTTCAATCAAAGTTTTCTGCAGAATAAATAAAAAACAATCCATACAGAAAATTTATTTCCATTTACATTTTAAATAGAAAAACAAGTTTACTGGACTTTTATAACACAATTTTTTAATTTTTACTGTGCTAAAAGAAAAGACAAAATTAAATTTTTATAGAAAAATTGTTGTCAACTTTTTGAGTAATATTCACTTTTGTGATTTTCCCTTAATTAATGATAACCAGAGTATATTCATTAAAATGTATATGCATACTATCTATAAAAATAAAATCAGACTTTTGCCTGTACAATACTTGGAATTAAACTTTTGCAATTTCTATCCGTTTCAAGCACTTAGGAAAACAATATGACCATCAGAAAAACATTTCTGTCTCTCGTTCTATTCCTAATGCTTTTTCGTTTGTGAATCATATAAAAAAGACTGATGCAAATGGAATGAAATTTGATGACATGATAAATATTCACTCAACTTAAACTATAGGCATCGAATTTTTTAAAAATTTTGATTATATTTTTAATTTTTTCGAAAATAATGTCATTCTGCATAAACTTCTGTTCGCACATCATTTAATAACAACTAAAGCGAATGAAATGAAATTTGGTGACATGATAGGTGGTCACTCAACTTCCTCTGCGTATTGGAATTTTTTTTTAATTTTGATTGGATTTGAGATTTAGCAAAAATTGCTTCAAAATGCATAACTTTTTGTTCATACATCACATAAACGACTAAAACAAATTAAAAGAAATTTGGTGACATAATAGGTGAACATGTAACTTAACTACAGCCAATGAACTTTTTGAAAATGTTGATAATATCCTGAAATTTTGCAAAAATTTATACAAAACATGCAAATATTAGTTCATGCATCACACAATAGTGGACATAAGCAATAAAATGAAATTTAGTGACATAATGGGTGGTCAAGCAACTTAAACTATAGTCATCAATTATTTTTAAAATTTGGGTTAGATTTAGAGAAAATTTATTCAAAATGTGTAAATATATTTGTTAGATACACATAAATCACTGGAACAAACTAAATAAAGTGTAGCACCATCATAGGTGGTCACTAAAACTGTAGGTGTCAAAATACTTCCAAATTTTTTTTAAGTGAAAACTCCTTAGGCACGTTGGGCACTTTTGGGATGGGGAAAAAGCACTGAATTTGTGTGACCATCATACTCAGATATATATGGGAAAAAAGTCAATTCTGACATCATAGCTGCACTGTCTGCAGATATTTATTCCTCCTTTCTTCGAATTTTAGTGCTGCCATATGTTATCATACATATGAACTTGAAGTTACTTTTAAACCATGTCCTTCTAGCTTCTGTGGTCTGCAGATATTTATTCCTCCTTTCTTTGAATTTTAGTGTTGCCATCTAAAGGCATGGTAGGCGAATGTTCTAACCACCAGAGGAGATTGACTCGGGGTGAGTTTGAAGTGATTGTTATTTCAATTTTAGAATGAGAACTTTAATGTATCTAAATAAATAAAATTAAACTTTGCCTGTACACTACTTAATATTAAAAAATTTTGCAATTTCTATCCATTTTAAGCATTTGAGATCCCAATACAACTGTCCCAAAAGAATGTTTTTCTGTCTGTCGTTCTATCATTGAGGCTTTTTTTATTTGCACATCATATAAAACTGGCAGAAATGAATGAAATAAAATTTAGTGAGGTGATTGGCGGTCACTCAACTTTGTATAGGCGTTGCATTTTTAAAGAATTCATTAGATTTTGAGATTTTCCAATAATTGTTTCAAATGCATAAATTTTTGTTTGCACATCACGTAATAACGACTAAAAGAAATCAAATTTGGTAAAATGATAGGTAATCACTCAACTTAAGCCATAGGCATCGGATTTTTAAAATGTTTCGATTAGATTTTGAGATTTTTCTGAAAATCCTTTCAGATTATTCAAAAATATCAACTTTTTATGTACAAATTGTGTACAATCTATATATTTTTTCCAAAAAAAGTGCAGACTTTTTCACTGGTTAGGTACTATAATTTTCGATTATTTATTTAAAAAACTCCACTTAATTTGGTTAGCTATATAGTTATTGTGCAATAAAGTTCATTTGACAATATGGAGAGTGTTAATAATTACATACTGTACATCGTTTGAATTATAAGTGTTATACTACTTTGAATTTGAATTATAAATCCATCTTCTTTACAAATAACTAGAATTACTGCTCATTACAACATAAGTACATAATTACTGATAATTAATAAATTCATTTTGAAAATGGAAAGTTCAAAATGAATTTATTAATTATTAATAATTAATAAATTCATTTTGTGTTCATAATTATTAATTAAAACGAACAAAATCCAACACATGGAGAAAAATGTATCGCTGATGTGTACTGCACGTATATAACAGCTGTGTCAGTTTACTGCCTGTGTGCGTGCTCCCTCTCTCTTTTTAAATTTTAAATGTGCACAAAAATAGAGTGCAAAATTTGAAATGTAATTAAATTAAAAAATCAAAAATTTCAAATGCTAACCCAGTGAAAATTGCGTTAAAATGCGAACAAACATACAAAAATATGTGAAATTATGAGAATATTATAAATAAATGTGCAAATACCCTTACAGCCTTAAAAAAACTTTTACAAAATTTTTACAAAGAATTTCAAATGTATAAAAATGTGAATAATTGTTCATAAGTGATTATTTTTTTTAATAAAAATGCAATATGTGAAAATCTGTTTAACTGCATAAATATAAATTTTAGAAAGCTTAACAAGAAGTTTTCACTTCTGGCGTGCAGTCTTGCGATTGACTGTTTTTTATATTTATTATTTGACTGTTTTTATATTGATTGACTGTTTTTTATATTATAGTTTTTGACATTTTGTGGAAATTGAGTAAATGTTTGTTCCATTCAAGAAAAATGGCAATGGAATAGAATGAAATTTGGAATTAAGTTAGGTAGCAAGTTAATTAAAACTATAAGTGCCAAAACTGCTTTAAATATTTCATAGAGATTGAGGTTTCTTAAAAATTGTGTAAATGTTTGTTCTCGCATCCCTCAAAAATGGCTAATGCGAATAAAACAAAATTTAGTTAACATGATTAGCAACGACTAAAAGAATAAATGTCAGATTTTTGTCTTAAAAATTGAATATATTTTAAAACTTTGCAGAAGCACTTTTCTTACACACTAACCCATGAATGATGGGTACTTCAACTAGTATATATATTTTAGATGCTCAGGAATCTGGACACTCATATTTTGTTGTACTTTGATTATACTGCACACGCACTTTTAAACATAAAACATTATGCACACTACAGGTATACATCAAATTTTACTGACTTTAAAAGTCCTGGCCACTGTTAAATAATAGTACCTTCATCACATTCATTGACATCTTCCGAGCAGTCAATGCCTTTGAAGCCATTTGGACAGGAGCAAACATATGTACCATCAATTGGACTTGTGTCACAGATGGCACCTGCGTGACATGGATTGCTTGTGCATGCATCATTCAAGTGGCACAATAGTCCTGTAAATATGAAAAAAAATTACACAATTTTAGTAAAAAAATCAATACAAATCTTGCACTGATTTATGGCGATTAAAATTGCACTTTTTATAGTAAGGCAAAAGCACCAGTAATAGACCACTTACTACTTAAAAAAAAAAAAAAAGTTCATTAGTCACGTCTACAGTTAACTTAAAATAAAAGATGTTGAGTAAAGGCAAAAAGAAAAGAAGAAAAAAAAGTATTTAGCTGTAGTTGATGATAAAGTACTTTTGTGAAAAATTCTTCCTTTTTCACCGTTAGCACGTCCTTCCAATTTTTTTTTTTTTCTGGAGGTCTTTGCAATGAAATGAAAGTACATTTCTTAATTTTAATTTCAAATCATGCTGTTATAGCTTGATGAATGAAATCAAAAATAACATTATGGAAGGTTCTATTAATTTTTCTGATTGTTGGAAAGGGTCTAATTCTGAGGAGCTTGAGATTTCTGGTTTTACCCATTGTCAGGTCAACAGTTCGCATTTCATGTAATACCAACTAAAGCGAATGAAATTTGATGACATAATAGGAGAACGTGCAAAACTATACGCAAAAATTCAAAACTATACGCATTGAATTTTTTAAAGCAAATTTTGGAGATTTTGAGAAAATAGAGTAAATGCTTTTCCCACATCTGAAAGATAGCAATGGAATTTGGAATATATCTCAGATAGCAAGTTAATTTAAATCATAAATGCATTACTTTTTGCTTCTACCCTTAAATAAACAACGGAAAACAAAAATTTTAACCTAAAAAGAACAATCAAAAGAATGTTAATTCATACAAAACTATAAACAAACAATCAGCATGAACCCAAAACATCCAATTTAAATTTAAAAAATAATTAAATGATACAATTTAATTTAAAATAAAGCCATTAAAATAAAATCATAAAGCACGTTGCCATCATCAGCAAATAGCCATTTTCGTAAATAAAATGGATACCATGTCTTAACTTTCAATCGTCAAATGGCAGGGTTACCATAAAGGCTTCCTTTATCGTGCCAAAGAAAGAGTCGCCAAAAGGAAAGCATGCCAAAAAGGACTAATACTAAAGCTGTACCAATAACTAAGAGCTTAAAATACCAGCATTGCATTAGTTTTAATTTTTCAAGCAAACTTCCATAATAAATACTTAAAATTCTACGGATACAGTTTTTAAAAATAAGCACATATAAAAGGGGAATAACAATCTAGACTATTACCTGTGTTACCAGGGGCGCACTGGCAATAAAAAGAGCCCACTCGATCATGGCACGTAGCTCCATTGAAGCAAGCTGCAACAGCACAATCGTCCACATTTTCTGAGCAGTCAGGTCCAGTCCAGCCATTGACACAGATGCAGGAGAAGCCACCCACCGTATTTGTGCAAGTAGCACCATTCTTGCAAATGCTTGGTTGTGTCAAGCATTCATCTACATCTTTGCTGCAGTAAGTTCCTAAAACAGCATTAAATTATATTAAGCATGGAGTGTTTAGGATGATTCATTTTTACCAACTATGCGAAAAATTCCAGAGCTGGGGGTCGAACCCAGGCCTACCACTAAAGTTGCGGGTGCTCTACCACCGAGCTACTCTGGGACGATTCCCAGATGAAATTTCTCGCGAGAAATTTCATCAGTGGTAGAGCACCCGCACGTTAAGCGGTAGGCCTGGGTTCAACCCCCAGCTCTGGAATTTTTCGCATAGTTGGTAAAAATGAATCATCCTAAACACTCCATGCTTAATATACTTGAAAGGTTGATTCAATCACTTTCTAAAAATATGTACAGCATTAAATTAGTTACAACAAAGCTTGATTACTTTTAAACTCAAGTCCTAGAACGTCTCTAAGCTAAATATCTTAATCATTCCATAATCTACCCAACAAATCACTTCTAATAAGGGTACATTTTCTTTCTTTAACTAAAGATTTACTTTTCATTGTTATTTTCTAAATTAATTAAAAATCTAATCAATTATATTTCTTATTTTTCACTAAAAGTAAACTTATTTTTAAATAATTTTAACATTTAGTCATAATTTGGTATCATATGGTTGGCATAATCCGAAGAAAGGACTCTGCACTAATTTTTGAACTTTAAGATTCATTTGCTTCCTTTGTTTTGGAGACTTACTTGGAGACTATACTAAAGCTGTATCTCCAAGACTATATCATGGAGACTATACTAAAGCTGTACTTCTTAACTCCTGATCGCTATTAAAAAGAGCTTCGGATTTCAATTTCTCAATTTCAATTAGTGAAATAATTTCAAAGAACTTTCAGAAAATAGGTATCCCAAGAAAGCAAGAAACACACAACTCCTTTACCAACCAATTGTATACAAAAACAAAACTTGAGAGATGAGTAGAGTAGTAACGAACTATGAAACTAGTCAAGGCTCTATTCTGCTACGTTCGTTTAAGAGAACTTTCAAATTTGTGACATAATTAGAAATGTATGGTAGAATGTAAATAGTCGGTAGGGAGAATCTGCACCTAAGCTCTACCGTATGTTGCACAGTACCAACATACGTTAGCAGGATATGAATGATGTCAATTACATGTCACACATCCGAACGTAGCATAATAGAAACGTATATGTTTGCTTGAACCAATGAATTCAGATATTTGTGATACCATACTGTCGTCATCCACAATCCAGGAGAGAAAAGGGTAATCTTATCAGGTACCGTTCAGATACCAAAATGAATGGCTTTTATTACGGGTAGGTTTTGGATGACGTCACAAAGCCGAACGTTCAGTTAAAAGAAACATGTCAGACTAAAATCATGATTCATTTGCTATTTTTATAAAATAAGATGACCAAACGTTCCCAATTTTTGGGGACAATCCCCAATCTCAGGATTTTTTCAGCTCGTTTGGGGCCATCCTGATTTTACCGGATCTGCTTGTGAACTCCGATGAGTCATCCAAAGAGGCCTATGGATGCTCACTTATTGGACCCAGCACTTAGATATGTCATCTAAAGGTGGAATCTAACCAATGAGGAAAGGCCTCTTTTGGAGTGCACAAGCAGGTCTGGTAAAATCACCATAGTCCTGGGTAAATGCCAGAACATTCACCACTTTCTACCCCCCTTCCCCTACTTGTGGAAAAAATGCAGGGGGATGAAAGATTCCTAGACCAATGAAGGGTGAATACATTGATGACCTCACTTTCCCGTGATGCATTGAGCGTTTTTCACCTATACTCAGCTTTTACCCAGATTTTCCATTTTCCCATGTAAATGGGCCTAATGTATCTATAAACTATTTAATGGTTAACTCAATTTCCATAAATAATCAGTTGAGTCGAGTCAGTAAAATCAACTGAACATCGAACCAATCAGTCAATACCGGAGGAACGCTAACTACTGACAAAAACTACCTACTCAAAGCTAAGATTTCCCAGCACCGCTGAGTCAAATCCAGTCTAGCTGACAGTCAGATGACGTATCTGAGTGCTGGAACCAATATGTGAGCATCCGTAGGCCTCTTTGGATGACTCACCGGAGTGCACAAGCAGGCCAGGTAGAATAATTATGGCCCCGCCCAGGCCAAGAAAACATAAATAAACATTGGCAACACTTCTCTAAGAACCAGAATAACCCACCACACTAGCAAAGTCATTCTGGATGCGCTCTGGTCACACTGAGCAGGCAACCACTACATGACCAAAACATTTTTGAATGTGGTTATTTTTAGCGCTCTGCCTTTTCGAATGCTCTGGTCATGCACTGGTGCACAATCGGTGAATTATCAAACGCACCCTGTATCAATCATTCCCACTTTGTTTGTTTCCTAACCACATGGTCCAAGCAAAACGAAACCATGAGGCTGAATCCATACTGGCCGTTCCGTGCCGCAAAGACACCACTCGGTGAAACAAAGCGAACTCTGCGTGGAGATCGCAGACGGTTTGCGGAATATCTAGCAATAACAGATATTCGGAAGCTACCGCCAATTAGACAGCATTTGCAGAGCATTGTTTTACTTACTTATCGACAACAAACATACTTTATGCATAAATACTCGCAATGTAGTATGGAAAATATGCACAAGCTGCTAACTGGAACATGTTTCATCCAAGCTGAATAAGACTTTTTTTTACACCTGCATATTTAAGAGAGACAGGGAGCTTTGAATGTTCCCTTTGACTTCCATATTAAAATATGTTTTACATAATTTTTTCTCACAGATAACTCTGATTTTTATACTGTTTTTGTGTTTATGTAGAAAAGGTCAAGATTCAGATGACACATTCTTAAAAGTATCATACATATATAATATTTAATATTTCGATAAAATATATTTGGTGAAGAGCTGCCATCTAGTGGCGAAATATTTATTTTGTTAAAATATTAAATGCTATCAATGATTGATACACTTAAGATTGTGTCATTTGAATCTTAGATATTTTTTCTACGTATGCACAAAATCAGAATCAAAATCAGAGTTATAAGTGAGAAAAATCTATGTAAAACCGGCTTTGACAAAGGACAACATGGAAGTAAATAGGATCGTCCAAAGCTATCTGTCTCCCTTAATGTGTGGATTCCGAATGCATAACATAGGTTCCATGTGAGTTGCATAAATCATGCATTACGTACAGCTTAGGTGTGCGGCCCACCTAATGTCGGCCACACAACAAAGTTGTATCCGCTGCACAAAATAAGCATCCAGCTTAGGGGGCCATGTTAAGCGATCAGAATGCACACTCTGAAGCTGCAGATGGACAGGATGCAAAATATGCTCAAATTAAGAGGGCATCTTCTGCATCGCCTGCATTTTGGAGCATATTTGACTTGCCTAAGACTGTTGGAAAACTATTATATAGTTAAAAGTTATCATTAATGTAATGCCATTATATTTCCAACTTTATTACTGTTTCTATGTCTAAAAAATAAATTTACCGGTATATGTTGGAGGACAACGGCAAGTGTAAGCATCGGTACCATCTATACAAGTGGCGCCATTCTGACACAGGTTTCCAATGCAATCATCAACGTTTGTTTCACAATTGGAGCCAGTAAAGCCTAAAATTACACAAATTGAGTATTACAATAGCATTCCATAATTCCGGATTGGAATTCACATATGTCCGAAACTGTTCTTAAAAGTATACAGTTAACCAACTCAAGGAAAAAAAAAAGGAATTCTAATAAATATAAGCCTAATTTCCTATTTTAGTTCAGTGAATAACTAATTAATATTGCAAAAAACATACTAGGTGATTTAAAATGGATGTTAAGGCAATTATTTTTTAAACCATAAATGATTGAAACATACTTCCAATTAGAAAAGTTCATCAAATTAAGATTAGCTTTCAGATATGACACTTTTTACTTCCTTGTACGTAGTATAAGGAAGTAATGTGATCCCGAAAAATTTTGGGGGCCAAATTTCGACGAAAAAACCGATTTTGACTACCTCTAAATTTAATTTTAAGAATTTTTTCAATGCATCTCATCGTAAGCTAGCATGCACGATCATATAAACGCGTCTGCAACTCATTTTGACCAGCGGCGAGTCTATTGTGGCCAGTTTTTCCATGCCGTCTGTACGTACGTACGTACGTACGTATGTATGTATGTAACTCGCATATCTCAAAAACTATTGGTCGTAGAATGTTGAGATTTGATATTTAGGATTGTTCTATGATCTAGTTGTGCACCTCCCCTTTTGGTCGCAATCGAATGGATAGTTTATGTACAGGACCGCTCAAAAGATTCGAAATACATTACGCTCTATGGGCCGAAATTCATTAAACTTGCATATCTCAAAAACGATTAGGCGTAGAATGTCTAAACTTCATATTTTGGATAGTTGTAACATCTAGTTGTGCACCTCCCCTTTTGGTTCCATTCGACTGGATAGTTTATCTACAGGACCGCCCAAAAGATTCGAAATACATTACGCTCTATGGAGCGAAATTCATTAAACTCGCATATCTCAAAAACAATTGGTCGTAGAATGTTGAAACTTTATATTTAGGATTGCTGTAATATCTAGTTGTGCACCTCCCCTTTCGGTTCCATTCGACTGGATAGTTTATCTACAGGACCGTCCAAAAGATTCGAAATACATTACGCTCTATGGAGCGAAATTCATTAAACTCGCATATCTCAAAAACTATTGGTCGTAGAATGTTGAAACTTTATATTTAGGATTGCTGTAACATCTAGTTGTGCACCTCCTCTTTCGGTTCCATTCGACTGGATAGTTTATCTACAGGACCGCCCAAAAGATTCGAAATACATTACGCTCTATGGAGCGAAATTCATTAAACTCGCATATCTCAAAAACTATTGGTCGTAGAATGTTGAAACTTTATATTTAGGATTGCTGTAACATCTAGTTGTGCACCTCCTCTTTCGGTTCCATTCGACTGGATAGTTTATCTACAGGACCGCCCAAAAGATTCGAAATGCATTACGCTCTATGGAGCGAAATTCATTAAACTCGCATATCTCAAAAACTATTGGTCGTAGAATGTTGAAACTTTATATTTAGGATTGCTGTAACATCTAGTTGTGCACCTCCCCTTTCGGTTCCATTCGACTGGATAGTTTATCTACAGGACCGCCCAAAAGATTCGAAATACATTACGCTCTATGGGCCGAAATTTATTAAACTCGCATATCTCAAAAACTATTAGGCGTAGAATGTTGAGACTCTATACTTAGGATTGCTGTCACATCTACTTGTGCCGCTCCACTTCCGGTTCGATTCGACTGCATATTTTATCTACAGGGCGGCTCAAAAGATTCTAAATACATTACGCTCTATGGGCCGAAATTCATTACAGCGTATTTTAGTCGTATTGGGCTATTTCAAACGACTCAAATGTGATATATGCTGTTAAGAGTTACAAAATGAATTTCTCCATTAAAAAAAGTGTCTTTATCATTTATAGTTTTGCTACAGGAACACTCAAAAGATTTCCAATACATTACGGTCAATGGCAATTTTAGTGGCATTCATCCATTTCAAGCACAATACCACATAAGTTAGGTAATGGTCCGACCACGGTCACGTGCCTCCCTCAAGAACTACGCCAAAAATCGCCAAGCTTGGCGACTTTCGGTGTACGCGTGAGCGTATTTAACTCTCAAATCTCAAAAACTATTATGAAATTTCATATATAAGATTGTTGTAACATCTAGTTGTGCATCTCGATTTTTGGTTCCAATCTACTGGAAAGTTTATTTACCGGACCACCGAAAAGAATTTCATTACTTTAATGTCTATGGACATCTTCAATATTATACAACTGTAGACATTCATTGTTCTGTCCATGCCCAAAATCTCGCCGACTGTCGTCGACCTTGGGGAGTTTTGCCGAAATATCGCCAAATTTGGCGATAATCAGTCATTTGGTCAATGCCCAAAGTATTGCCATTTGTCATCGTTCTTGGCGAGTTTTGGCGAAATATCGCCAAATTTGGCGATAATCTGTCATTGTTTGGTCCATGCTTAATATCTCGCCATATGTCGTCGACATTGACGAGTTTCGCCGAAATATCGCCAAATTTGGCGCCAAAAATTATTTCGTATTTTGTATAACTCTAAAACTTTAACCCGTAGAATTTTGAACTTTCGTATTTAGAACTATTGCAATATCTAACTGTTTTCAGTATATTTTTTGACAGCAATCGACAGGGAATTTATTTACAGGGTGAGCCAAATGACTTTAAACACATTGAGGTGTATGGATGCATTCAATTCATTGAAAGTCTGTGGTCAATGACTACTTTGGCTATCCCTAAAATCTCGCAAACTATCTCAAGCTTGTCGGCTTTTGGTGAAATATCGCCAAATAAAGTGTCAGAAGGAAATCTTTCAAACTGAACTCAGCTTGGCGATATCGAAATATTTGGCTAGAAATCGCTAAACCTTACTATTACTGATATTTTATCTCTTTCAAACAAATAAGTTTAGAGGAAGTGCGTCGAAAATATTTTTGATTTAATAGACGTGCAAGGAAGTCATGTGTTGTACACATCAGATTTTTTACTGGGGGTTATATACATATTAAAATATGAAATTTAATTTTTATATGGTCCCTCCTTTCCTATCACTTGTATTTAGATAAATGTTGTTCTTTAGCTAAGAAAATTAATAAAACAAATCCCGTGTCTCTAGGGGAATATTCAGCAAGAAAATTAATTTTGAAAATGATAACTTACACCACTTTACCTAATGTGGTGGCATCAGTTTTCCCTGGCGAAATAATCTTTACTTTAAGGGACCAACTCTGAGTTGATAAAAGATAAGTAAAGATCCCATTGTTAGGAAGAGCAATTAAACCTGTTCAAATGTGTGAAATTAACAGGTGCAGCTTTACCTAAAATGATCTGTACTGCTTTATGAAATTAGCGATAATTTAGTCTGAGGGGGGTCATCCACTAATTAGATATAGCTTCTAGACAAGGAATTTTAAAGTATAAAAGGGAATGACAAAATAATGGTGTAGGTTACTATGATATGGTCACATCCACTAGAAACTGCCAAACATGCATTACAGGAAAATTCTAGCTAAATTAGGATTTGAGGAATCAACTGTGTCTATAAAGAATCAACTGTGTCTATAAATGAACGTCAGTTGAAAAGCAATTACATTTTTCTCACTTTGGAGACATCCCCTTATTGCTTGGTGACAAATGCCAAAATTTTCAAGTGGATATATCTCTGAAACTATTCCATGTAGAGATATGGGATTTGCTTTATTCATTTTCTTACAAAGAGCCACATTTTTCTAAATATAAGTGACAGGAAAGGAGGGACCGTATAAAAATTAAATTTCATATTTTAATATGTGTACAACCCCCAGTAAAAAAAAATGCCATACGTGAAAGCTACTCTTAATTTTATTAACTTTTCTAGCTGGAAGTATGTTTCAATCACTTGCGGTTTAAAAAATAATCGCTGTAACATATATTTTGAATCTCCCGGTATAAAGCGAAAGTATAAGAACTTACTATTATATTTATATTACATGATTCACTTTTTATGGGGAACAATATTTTATATATAAAACTAAAATAGAAAATTTGATTTGCTCTCAAATGATTTTTTTAACGTTGGCACAAATTACTGCATTAAACAGGAAAAAGTATGCAATGTACTGGTATAAATCAACTCAAAATATCAGTCCAGTGTCTGGTGTATGACAAATTTATTGCATTAATATAAGAAGTTTACGGGGGGCCACTGGCTTAGAAGTTAAGGGCCTGTTCTCCTCTACACTAATCGCTTAAGCATAAATGCACGAATTTTAGATATTCCTACGATAGCCAAAAGTGCAAGCTAAATTTTCTATACCAGTTTTGTGAATAACTAATTTTTCCAAAAACACGCAGTTTGGAAGAAATGTATAATTTTTTTTTAATTCATGGTACGAATCATTTATTATTAAAAACTATATTTTACATGTTAAATTGACATAAGAAATTTGGCTTCTACTCTAATCCGGCAGTGAAAAATACAATGCAGCTATGCATCAATATTCATTAAGCCAAGGCCATCGTGACTCTTGTATACTTTGATGAGTCATCCAGAGATCTACGGATGTTCACTTATTGGTTCTAGCACTCAGACACGTCATCTAACGACTGAATCTAACCAATGGGAAATGTCCGTATTCCTCTTTGGATGACTCATCGAAGTACACAAGCAGGAACAGTAGAAGATTCACAATGGCCACCGGTTAAGCGTACGGTCAAGGGTTTGATTCCCACTCATCCACTAGTTGCTTAAATTTCCTTTCTCTGTGCTAGTAAAAATTGTCACTGTGTTGCACACTTTATTCAACGAGAATTCCTTAGAGGGTACTTGAAACCAAGGAAACAAATCCGAAAATAAATGTTCCAAATACAAATAAATAAGAAGTTTAAATTTTTCTACAAATATCTAAATGAATAACAATGAAACATATAACTTTAAAACTTCTACTAATTTGAGAGTTTTAGCAGAAAATTAATTTTATGCAAAATCTAAGATGAAAAATTTTACTTATACTGTGATACTATTTAGAGAGACTGCACTCATATTTTTTACATTTTTGCACTATTTTTTAAATTTTTCTGCAAAATTTTCGGAACTAGAATAGGTTTCTGTTTAAAATTCTAAAAAACAAATTGTGTACTTGCTGTATGATTTGCTGAGCTGATTAGAAAACAGTCTGATACTTGTATAATACAGAAGACCACCTATTAAACCGAACCTGCTGGGACTGGTCTTAGTTCGGATAACTGGACTGAGAACTTAGGTATGCTTCTGATTAAACTAAAATGGTTAAAACAGCAGCTATATAGTGAGAAAAAAAAATTACAGGTGTGCCCAAAAGGTGCAAAAAGTAGAATTTCTCACAAAGGAGCTCGATTACTGCTAATTGCTATTTTGGAGAATGAGTAGTCCCCCGCGGCCCAACTACCAGGTACATCTCTGGTGTAATACAAAATAATCTTTCAACCTCTTCCTTCTCACTTCCGTCAAAATCACGGGCTAAGCTTTCTCCCTCTATTTTTTGTGCCCGTGATATTGCCAGGCAATAGTGTTCAAATGCTATGAGTTAGAAAGATAAAAAGCTTTTCAATTCTTATGCATGAATTTTTTATTTTAAATATCTCATTTTGCACAACAGATGACAATGACAGACTGTTTTTAACTTCATTTGGAGATAGTTTATTTTTAAATAGAGGTTAGCAGTACTCCAATATATGTATTAGTGATACGCATTTTGCAATTTTTGAACTTTATTACTTATGTTCAAAGAAAACTTTACAAATATTTATTTATTTTACGAAGTAAGTTTAATACAGTTCTCCTTTAGTGTCTTAATGATTCCCTGCTTACTACAAAACACACATTGAGTCACCCTGAATGTTTGCTTTTCCAAGAAATTTAACTTTTTTTTAAGGTTTTGTGCTCAAAAAATGTCCATAACCTTAAAATGAATACATATAGTGTACATGCCTTTAATTTTATACAATTTTCTGGAATAAAAAAAAATAGGCACTTTTATGACTGTTTTTTGGAAAATAATATTATGACCATTAAGGGTTTAATGCACTAAAAAAATGTGTGTTTTTATTAAATTTTAGTAATGAGTATGTAGATTAAAAGTATACTGTGTGAGAAGGAGATAAAAGGTGAAGGTGGTGAGGTAAAATGATAGCTGTCTTGACCTTGATTTCACCCACTACTCCCAAGCACTTTATTTTCCTGTTCTCTATGACAAACTGATCAGGACGGTATTTCAATTTCACATGCTAAATTTAAAAACAGAGTGATAGATGGTATTCAGATAATTGACTTTTTTTACTGTTCATTCAGTTTTGCTCTTACCAGAGGGGCATTCACAGTGGAAGCCGGAGGATGATGAGTACCTGCACGCACCACCGTTATGGCAAGGATTGGGATCGCAAGGTAGATGTTGTGCATCGCAAAGTTTGCCCGTGTAGCCAGCTGCACATTGACACCTTTAAAATGGAAAGAAAAAAATTAGATCAGGAGAGGGTTTTCTTTCTCTCGTTAATAACTATATAAAACTTTGAAGTCAAAACCCAATTGTCTTGTTCAACACAGCTGTCATTTGTTGAGATTTTATTTCCGGCAAGTAAATCTCCTTTCCTGAATGACTTAATCGAGAAATCTGTATAGGAGGAAATAGGACGCGATCAATAATCTCGTAACATATCTTATAAAAAGCTGAGCACCTGTTCTTTGCACAGAAAAAAAAGCCTTATATCATAATAGCTAACATTAATTAATTAAATGAAAAAATTTCACATTTTAAACAAGCACTAAAGTGCTTTATACTAAGAGCTTATCATAATCCATGCGTTGTCCCTTTACACATATTTCTTCCTTATTCCATTAAGTTGGAAAGTGTATCATTATTCATGAGTGTGCCGTGTCTGTCTTTCCTATTGCATAAAACAGCTTCTCAGAATTGAAATCTATATTAAAATGGCCTACTAAAACTGGCTGACAATCTTCGTTATTCATATTTTAACTATACTTCACCTTTATAAATACTGTTTGGAAAGTGTTAAAATGCAAACTGCACAATACTTGAAAAATACCCCCACTTAATCTGGTTTAAAAAATACAATAAACTTATTACTATCACACCTGTAAGATCCAGGTGTATTGATACAGATGCCGTTGACGCATGGGTTCTCTAGACATTCATCAATGTCCCCAGTAGCAGCACAACCTGAAACACACACAAAATATAATGTATGAAAAAAATCAATACAGAATTTCGACATGAAAAAAAAAAAACTGAAAACAGTTGAGAGGTTTACACACAAACAAAAAAAACAACACTTGTCCAAAAATCCCAAAAATGGAGCAACAGCACAATTTTGCAGTTCTCAGTCGATACTTGAAAGCACTGAAACTGATTCACTGAAGAATGGTATGACGCAAGAATTTTGATTAGTAGCCTTAGTTTCGATGATTCTACAAAAATAAAACTTGCCCAGGAAGTTTTTTCTTATTTTTTTTAACCTTCCTGAAAACTGAGTTTTGGACAAGTGTTCTTTTTGTTTAGAGCCCAGTTTAATAATCTATTTCCAGGTTATATTCAAAAAATAAAAGTCACACTATTAAAATGAATTTTCTATTTCATTAAATTATGAAATCCATACACCCTCTCAAATAAGTATTTGAATAAAAGTCAAATTTCCTATACATCAGTTTCATATAGTTTCAGAAAACTCTGCTAGGTTTTCAGGTTCGCAAGCTTATGGAAAGTTCTAGTCCACTGCAGTCCACTTGTGAGGATGGAGCACGAATTTTATTGCTTCTAGAGCTTCATCAAACAATTCTGCAGTACAAAATTCACAGGAATTATTAAGCAGTAACACGTCTTATAACCATCAGCTTAACGTAGTCAGAAGCTTTCTCAGATGCTGTATCCACACACAACAAAATTCATTCATAGGCTCAAATTCAGTGAAAACTCTCGTGAAAATTATAGCAGTTCCTTGCGATTCACAACGAAGTAGTCACAAACAACATTCAAAAAAAAGCAAAATCTTGCTTCTATTAGCGCACAAAACACAAAGCCTTATGCTCCCAGCAGAATGTAGTGAACTCAACTAGCATTTTATCACAATGACTGAAGTCCCGAGCTGTTTTGCCTCTTTTATAGGTACCACTGATTTTCTGCAAAATTTCTAGGGGAACCCATTTCTGGAAAGATTCCAATAAATAACTAACTTTGATTGCATCATAGAAATGTAGGTGAATAATACTAGGCCATTGTGTAATACTAATGGAGGGAAACAAACATCACAGGCCAAATTGGTAAAATCCCACCGAAATGTAGCCAAGCTTGGAGACTTTTTTACGAAATATTGCTAAATTTGGCACTAAAAATAAATCTCTGAAAGTGAAGTCAGCTAAGCTCTAGCACCAATATGTCTCGTGAATTTGAGAAAACCTTGTAAGCAATGGGGAAACCCAAAACTCCCTATCTCGTGTTACAGTTAACCAATTTTGATGCAACAAAATGCATCAAAATCGGTTAACTATAATGCAATCAGTTAACTATAATTCTAACTATTTGGCCTGCAGAATACGAATTTTGGACCATATTTGGCCTCTGGATGGCAGAACAAAGCAGAAATTCTCAACAATATTCAAGATACTGTTCACCCTACAAGTGAATATCCTTACCTTATAAATAAAAGCCTAGGTGTAAAAATTCCGGGTAGTACCGACACCAAACTATTTTTACCACCATTACTTTAATATATATATGTAACATTCATTACAAGTCAAAAGCCGATTAAAATCCATATTTCGTGAACTACGCAGTTTAATTCAGTTGGAACAAAGAAATCCGCGTTCAAAAACTGCAATTAATACACGGTCCCTTGCAATTCCTTTGTAACTTTGTAGACGGTCCTGGCAGCCAGCCACATTAATTGCAGTTTTTGAACGCGGATTTCTTTGTAAAAGTCATAACAAAATCTGGGAAAACTGCTGCCCAGTTTTAGCTTTTGGCCAATGGTTGCAACGCGTTTGAGGTCATGTGACATGACGTCCAAAGCTTTCATAAGGACTTGCAACAGATCAGCAGCTTTTTACGTGACTGCAACTGCCTAACAAAGATGTATGGAATCATCAAATAAAATCATGTAATCGCAGTTGGCGTTCGATTTATTTCTTCCACACTTGGCCGGACTACGACTACAAACAGCGGGCGGCCGGGGTCGGCTCGAAGCCAGAGTCCCGAGCCAGCCAGGAGACCTCAACACCCTCGCCTTACCACCGGTTCCACGACATAACTTTCCCATAGTGCCTGAATGCTACATATACATGCTCAAAAACATTAAAATTCACACAATTGGTGCAATCGGCTTGAATATTGTCATAAATATGTAAAAAAAAATTGAAAATAATCTACTCCACTTAAAAAATCTGAGAATTCACCACAATACAATATACCCATCACAACGATGTTATACATCTAGGACTATTTTCTTCATACAACTTACCTCCAGGTACAGGACAGGGGTGTTCACACAGTTCGCCGAAGAAAGATGGGAGACACCTGAAAAGAAAACAAATAAATAAGTAAACAGGAATAACATTCAAAGTTTGTGCAAAAACTCTTAGATCCAAGAGTTATTCTTAAAATTAATTAACTTGCAAACTTTCAGAAATAATCAGTTTATTTTTTTTAAATCGCCATCTTAATTCCCCCCCCCCCCCTATTTCAAGACTAGCCTTAATTGATTCAAAAATGTCTAGGTAATAATGATAATAATAACATGGCTCACTGGCTGTCCAAAAACCAGTTTCTCCTATGGGATTTTGCGTACGAGAAAAGTTTCGCTTCTTTGCCGATTTGTCGCTGTTACCCAACTGTATCACTGTTGCCAACTCTGCTGGAGAAAAAAATCTTGGTAAACTGGCAATACCGAAGTATTTTGTAAATCGGAAATGAATGTCCAAATGTCTCAAAGAGCATTAGCAGATAAGCATATTTCAGCAGCACAAGCACGTAAACGCCAAAAAAATTTTATTTTTTGTCAGCTTCAAAATAGTGTTAGCCATTTTTGGATACTTTTAACTTTGATTTTAGGCCCATTTTCTCCGGTAGAGTTAGCAGCAGTGATACAGTTGGGTAACAGTGACAAATCGGCGAAGAAGCAAAAATTTACTCGTACGCAAAAACAGAGCTTTTCGGACAACCTGTACTTATCTCAGTGAGCCATGGTAATAACATAATACAAGTAGAGGGTCAAAGGTGGCGAGGATTTTAGTTGAGGTATGCTGCAAATAAAGTTGGACAAAGTTTTATCGACCTCCTTTATAACGTGACAACTCTTAATAATAAAATACATATACTGCAATGGCCACCAGGGTCGTAGCCAGAAATTTTTCATGGGGGGGGGGGGGGTTACGACTACTACAACTCATATATATGTATACGTGTGTGTAATAATGTAGTGAAGAATATACATTTTGTATGGCAAAAAATTCCTCATGGGGGGGGGGGGGTTATGACCCCCCTAACCCCCCCCTTGGCAACGCCCCTGATGGCCACAGAACTGAAGCTCGGTATCATAACATTCACGAATGCTCTTGCAGTTGATTGGTTGACTAAATATGCTAAAGAATGAACGGGGGTGTATACTTAATCTTTACCTGCACTACGTAAAACTCACCCTTCTTTACGAATTAATGTCTTCAGATTTACATTTATACGTGTTTGCATAGCATGGTAAAAAAATTTTGAAATGGGTGTAGCGGTGTAAGTAATTTGTTAGTAGGATTGATTGAAGAATTTGGAGATGTTTGAATAGTGATTGTTTACAGTTTACACTTTGCTCGTAATGAAGTTGAATACCACAGCATATTTTATACGTATTTGTTAAAGTAAAAATGACAGGTAGAATTGGTATGTACTTTTGAAAGCATATTGGTATACATTGCTGGCAAATTTTGACTTTACACCCCCCCTTTCCCCACCATCACCATTTTTGCTTAAAACCGGCCTACAGAAAAGAACGGGAGTTTCGAGTACAATCACTGGCGTAGCCAGGGGGGGGCCCACCGGGCCCGTGCCCCCCCCGAAATTTTTTCAGTTGTTATATATATATTGCAATTTGTAAAAATGGATCGTCTCAGAATCCTTGTTGTGTGATATTTGTCTAATCTTTCTGATAAACGTTTTCTAGATCCTTTCACATTGAGAACGAAGAAAAAAACAAGTCAATAAAAAGGCTAAAAAGTGCCTTTAATCACTAACCCGAGGTGACTTTCGACACGCCTACACACCAGAAAAATATACATCCTACTCCCGGGATACTAAAAATTTCCCTCACCCTATAACCTCAGCTCGTTACCGTTGTACCCTGTGAAGTAAGTATCCCCAAGTGTTATCAGCTTTCATGGCCACCTGTGGTATTTTCAAACTATGGTGTATACAAAAATAATTCTTTCTACTAAGGATAAAATTTCAAGGAGGGGCACAAGCTGACCCTTTCCCCACCATTCCCAAGGTCCAGACGCTCGTGTTTTTGAATAGTGTGCTGTTCTGTCCAGTTGGTGGGTTCGAATAGAGATTATGGCCTCGAGAAAGTGCCCGTTGAGTAGGAGAAATTTTAAATAAAATTCCAAAAATTATACATAGTTTGCCTGCTAACAATGAAGACTCAAATCTACAGGAAGCGGAAAAAGTCATAGATGAACAGATATTTCCTGAAAACTTCAGAAAGCACATCAGGAAAAGAAACTAAAGTAAATACTCAATATTTCATTGTGTGTTTTTAAATGATAATATAAACGATGACCTAATACATGCAACATAATATCTTCTTAAGTATGTTGAAAAATTTGTATTATCATAATTTCATTAATATGTAATTTAAGAAATGTTTCCTTTATACCCACCCTTTCAACTGACAAGAGGGTAAATCTGTAATTTGTTTTTCTGTTCTAAAGTTTTATAAAACTTTATAAATACTATTTTCTATGCTCTGGTAAAGAACAAATGAATATTTGAAATATCTAGGGATGCACTTGATATCCGGCTGATTTATCAATATCCGAAATATCATCGGATATCCGAATCACAATCACCGGATATCCGACTTCTCTTTCGGATATCCGGCTCACGACTAAATAAGGTCTATCAACAGTCCACTAAGTCTGTATTTTTTAAATAAAAATTACTCTCAGTAATGTTTTCTTCTTAATATTTTTACTACTCACAGTTTAAAAAAAAATTAAATATTCTTAACTGCTTTCTTTTGTAATTTAAAACCGCAACCAATGAGAACAGCAATTTAACTTTGAAATTAATCTGAAAAATTGGAGCTTAATACCTTTATTTTTTGATTCTAAAATAAGACATTAAGTTGTTCATTAAAATGTAACTTTCTATTAAATATATTTTTCTTCTAAGTTAAACAATTAAATAGACCTATTTTCATTTTTGTTTTTTAAATAGTACGCTAAAACTTCGTACTTATGCAGGGTGCCGAAGCCCGAGCCCGAAATTTCAGCTAATAGGTATATAAAAGTCAATGACTTCATTGGTAGAATATCATAAATTTTGCCGTTTGTGCAAATTAAAGACAAATATAACAGCAAACTATTAATGCACTACCTAATTCGTTATAATAAAGTTTATCAAATAATATTAATTAGTTTATTTCTCCCATGAATCACTTTTTAAAATCTGTTTACACGGAATACGTTCAATTGAAGAGAAATTTCTCACAAGCCCGAGCCTGGTTTGGGCTCGGGCTGAGTCCATCTCATCTCTAGTGCCCACCCCCCTGACTTATGGCTCACCAACTTGCGATGAGTGCAACCCCTCCCCCCCTCAATAATTTTAAGAACTTATCCGTTCTGGAAAGTTTTGTGCGTCTGTTTTTTTCTTTTTTTATTAAGAAATCAAATCAGGTGTATTTTTACCATTTAATCTTCCCAATATTATGTAAGATGTTCTTAAATCTAGATGTTAATTAAATTATAAAGTACAACTCAACACTTATTCAAGTCGAAAATTTGCAATTAATTATATTTTTTAAGACTGCTTAAGTAGAAAAATTCTATATATTTTGAACCAACTTTATTCCAAAAACCAGAATTTTCGAAGATTTTCTTCTAGTGACGTCTGTGTTATTACTTCCTTGTACGTAGTATAAGGAAGTAATGTGATCCCGAAAAATTTTGGGGGCCAAATTTCGACAAAAAAACCGATTTTGACTACCTCTAAATTGAATTTAAAAATTTTTTTCGATGCATCTCATCGTAGGCTAGCATGCACGATCATATTAACGCGTCTGCAACTCATTTTGACCAGCGGCGAGTTTATTGTGGTCAGTTTTTCCATGCCGTCTGTACGTACGTACGTACGTATGTATGTAACTCGCATATCTCAAAAACTATGGGTCGTAGAATGTTGAGATTTGATATTTAGGATTGTTCTATGATCTAGTTGTGCACCTCCCCTTTTGGTCGCAATCGAATGAATAGTTTATGTACAGGACCGCCCAAAAGATTCGAAATACATTACGCTCTATGGGCCGAAAATCATTAAACTCGCTTATCTCAAAAACTATTAGGCGTAGAATGTCGAAACTTCATATTTTGGATAGTTGTAACATCTAGTTGTGCACCTCCCCTTTTGGTTCCATTCGATTGGATAGTTTATCTACAGGACCGCCCAAAACATTCGAAATACATTACGCTCAATGGGCCGAAATTCATTAAACTCGCATATCTCAAAAACTATTAGGCGTAGAATGTTGAAACTTTATATTTAGGATTGTTGTAACATCTAGTTGTGCACCTCCCCTTTCGGTTCCATTCGACTGGATAGTTTATCTACAGAACCGCCTAAAAGATTCGAAATACATTACGCTCTATGGGCCGAAATTCATCAAAGCGTTTTTTAGAGGTATTGGCTATTTCAAACGACTCAGAAGTGATATATGCTGTAAAGAGTTAGAAAATGAATTTCTCCATTAAAAAAAGTGTGTTTATCATTTACAGTTCTGCTACAGGAACACTCAAAAGATTTCCAATACATTACGGTCAATGGCAATTTTAGGAGATTCATCCATTTCAAGCACAATACCGTCCTACCACATAAGTTAGGTAATGGTCCGACCACCGTCACGTGCCTCCCTCAAGTACTATGCCAAAAGTCGCCAAGCTTGGCGACTTTTTTGTGTACGTGTGTGCATATTTAACTCTCAAATCTCAAAAACTATTATGAAATTTCATATATAAGATTGTTGTAACATCTAGTTGTGCATGTCGATTTTGGTTAAAATCTACTGGAGAGTTTATTGACAGGACCACCGAAAAGAATTTCAGTACTTTAATGTCTATGGACATCTTCAATATAATACAACTGTAGACAGTCATTGTTTGGTACATGCCCAAAATCTCGCCGTCTGTCCTCGACCTTGGCGAGTTTTGGCGAAATATTGCCAAATTTGGCGATAGTCAGTCATTTGGTCCATGCCCAAAATATCGCCATTTGTCATCGTTCTTGGCGAGTTTTGGCAAAATATCGCCACATTTAGCAATAATCTATCATTGTTTGGTTCATGCTTAAAATCTCGCCAAATGTCGTCGACATTGACGAGTTTCGCCGAAATATCGCCAAAAATTATTTCGTATTTTGTATAACTCTAAAACTTTAACCCGTAGAGTTTTGAACTTTTGTATTTAGAACTACGTATATTATAATATCTAACGGTTTTCAATATCTTTTTTGACAGCAATCGACTGGGAATTTATTTACAGGGTGAGCCAAATGACTTTAAATACATTAAGGTGTATGGATGCATTCAATTCATTGAAAGTCTGTGGTCAATGACTACTTTGGCTATCCCCAAAATCTCGCAAACTATCTCAAGTTTGTCGGCTTTATGCGAAATATCGCCAAATAAAGTGTCAGAAAGAAATCTTTCAAATTGAACTCAGCTTGGCGATATCAAAATGTTTGGCTGGAAATCGCTATATCTTACTATTATTGATATTTTATATCTTTCAAACAAATAAGTTTAGAGGAAGTGCGTAAAAAACATTTTTGATTTAATAGACGTGCAAGGAAGTCATGTGTTGGACACATCAGATTTTTTTAATAAGTACTTTGTTAGCAATGTGCAGAAAATTTTAATCTTGTGATCAACCTTATTCCAAAGAGCAGAGTTTCGGATTTTTTTTTCAAGTGATGTCTGGGTTATTTCAATATTGTGCCTGCATTGTATACGTGTAATATTCTAATCCTGTCAGCAACCTTATACAGAAGGGCAAAGTTTTAGAAGATTCTCCTTCAGTCATATCTTTGTTATTTTAATATTGTATTTGAAATGTGTAGGGTATTTTAATCTAGTGATCAACTTTATTGCAGAAACCAGAGTTTTGGATGATTTTCTCCAAGCTATCTTATTTTAATATTGTGTCTGCATTATTTAGAATATCTTAAATTTGTGAGCAACATTATATTAAAAACAAGCATTTTGAAAAAATAAAAAGATAAATAAAAAATCTAGTCATAAGATTTTCTAGGTTATTATGTGTTACTGCATAAAACTGTACATTTTGACTTATTAATTGCAATAAGAAACTGAGTTAGTACAGCCTGTGCATTATAATTAAAGCTTTATTTTTTAAAATTAGCGTCGCTGTTCTGTGGTTGTTAATTATAAAAATAACGATAGGTTTGTGTTTGCGTGATCTTCATTATAAAATACGTACAGGTTGATTCAAAAATAACGTGACCAGTTTCAGAGCAACATAAAATTTTATTGAATTAAGTTATTTACACGAAATTTTCAATGTCGTTTCCTTTAGCATAGTACACTTTAAGTAAACGTATAGGTCAAGACAAAAGAGCTTTTTAAGACCATTTTTGGAGGTATTTTGCAAACTTCCTCTTTGATTGCTTTTTAAAACCCTTAAAGTGTTCTTACCTTACGTCTATTTAAGGTTTATTCATTGTTCTTTTAAGTATCCCATAAAAAAAATAATCGCAATTAGAACAGTCAAGGGATGATAGTAGCCATTTTTCAGGAGAAATAAAGTTATTTCTTTTTTTTTTTTTTTTAATCTTTCAGCCATTTGACAGTTGACCTTCCAGTATGACTTGATGCAGAATCTTGGTGTAAAACAAAGTTTTCTTGGGGGACGTTTACTTTCTTTGTTCATGTGCTCCAGAACTTTATTCTGATAGTATTTAGCATCAATTTTAACCTTTGGTTCTACAAAAAATGGTTTTATTAAGCCTTGAGAGGACATTCCCATCCATACCACAGTACCTAACGTCCAACTTGACTTCTGCAAAACAGCTGCGTCTTTGCGACGCTGTTCGTGTGAAATATATTGAACCTCCTTTTGTCAGTTGTGAATTACAGACGAAACAACGCTTCATCAGAAGTTATCCATGTTTTGTATCTACCTTTGCGTAACATTAAATACAGAGGCCAAGAACGTTTTCTTCGTTTTTCTACAGTGTTTGCAGATATTTGATGACAAACTAGTTTCTTCAATTTTTATAGGCAATTTTCTTTATCTGACGGCAAATTGTCGATTGGCATACCTGTAGTTTCTTTTCTAAAGTTCTTTGAGGAAGAAGATTTTCTACAACGATAAGTCTTTTCAGCTTCTTTTTCACCAATGACTTCCTTTCGTCCACATTTCCCCCCTGGAGCTCTTGATTGCCAGCCATATTTTATTTATTTTCAAAGTTTAGATAGTTATACAAAGTTTAGAAAAATGCCTTTTCTGAATTTTAAATGCTTTATTTATGACAGAATTTGAGCAACCATCCTACAAAAGCTTAAAAATTTCGTTTCGGGTTTGAAGATCTAATTTCGGAGCCAAATTTACTCCCACTAATAAAAGTAGTTCAATTGGTAATTTAAACGTTTAATTTTTAAAATAAAACAGGTGGTAAATTAAAATTTACCATAAATAATTATACGCTTTTAAAATTGGTCACACTAATTTTGAATCAACCTGAATGTATTAGTTATATGCAGCTGCAAATGAGCTGATGGAAAATCCGGGATAGATTGATATATTTCCTGTTTATAACAAGAATATTTTATATAGAAATATTTTTTACTATGGACGTTTATTGAGATTTAAAAATCATTTATTTAGTTTTCTTTTCAATATCTTCCTTAAGATATATTTATTGTAGAATAAGACTTATTGTAGTAGCAGATACGGGCCTGGATTTAAAAAAAAAAAAAATCTTATCTGGTTGAGATAATCGCCAGACAAACCTGTACATAAGCATCTATCTACAGAGATAATTATATTGAAGAATTATTAATTAACTCGGGAAATTAATACTGAATAGCATCTTTAAACATATATTTAAGGATATTTTTGTGAAATTACTAATTAAGTAATATTATAATTAGAATTAACAATTAGAATCTTATTTTTAGTAATTATTAGTACTTGGAATATTATTTCTAATTATAATTAATAATTATAAAAATTTTAAATTTAAAATTAATTAATAATTAAAATATTTCTAATTACAATTAATAATTAGAATATTAATTAGTTGGACAAAACTCTCTGTGCCCCTCCCGAAACAAAATCCTGGCTACGCCAGTGAGTACAATCGTAAAAATCAGTGAAAAAGCATAAAAGTTCGGAAATATGAAAGTATACTTAAGCTGTCAATGATTTTACTTCTTTCTTCATCCCTTAAAAATTCAATAGCCTGTGTGTATAGCGGGAGAAGCCGGAAATTCGGCAATCTTAAAATAAACAAAACTTTGGAAAACTGTCATGAATATTTTTCAAAACAAAATATGGGCCATGATTTTATTTAAAAATAAATAAATACTACTTTTAAATTCATTGAAAAGAGTAAAAAAAAAAAAAGCTGGGATTTCGCATAAAATCGTCAAAAATAGTAAGTAAAAAAAAAAAAAAAAACATGTTTTACGCCGAAAGCGGAAACGTTGGCAATTATGCATGCCTCACATGAAACTGATTTTCTTGAATGTTTATGCAAACAGAAGCAAAAAAAGACCGAGAGCCGATCGGCTGAAACCTTGGCTAAAAACGAAACTGGAAATTGAGAGATATGCAAAAGCATGTGGTCGAAGGAATGGTGAAAAAAAAAATAATAAGGACCTTTGGTTGTTTTAGACGAAAATAAGGACTTATAAGTGAGGTGATCGGTGATTATATTTCTATGATAATCATTCTTTAGTTATGAAGAACATGACTACAATAAGTAGAATATAAGAATATTTATTATAAAGTTAACAGAGTAGCGAGAGAAATCAACATGCTGAGACCTGAGACACAAAAACATAATGGAACTGAGTTACATTACTTCACTTCAAATCTATATCATTTCGTGTTGCCAGATACATGACAATAAGAACCAAATTTTCATAAAGCTAAGGACTTTTAAGACTTATAAGAGCCGTACGAACACTGCAATGGGAATAACTTTTCTTTATGGTGAAATAATTTGGGAACAGCTTGCATATTTGCCATCACGGCACATTTCGTAATGCTTAAATACATCAATCTGCAAAACATTATGTTTAAGAATATATAGAGAACTGTTTAAAGGTAACCATAATAGGAAATGATATTCGATGATTATGCACATGCGTAAATCGTTAAAGAATCACCAGAAAATGAAAAGTCGCTGTTGGTGGCAAATACCCAAGTTGTTTAAGAATTTGAAGTCGGTTCTCTTTATTTCTTTCTTTTATACTTGTTGTTTGTTTGCTTGTGTTTTTATGGTAAAACTAAGCACAGGCTGTTTGCCTAAGATGGGGGAGGTCCTTGGTCAGAGGACTTTCTAAGGGGGTCCTAACGCTCATTCACGTTACATCTGGAGAAAACCGACCCAAACTCCAGACCGTTAGATCGACAACCGCACGACAGACCAGAACCCGGGACCTTCACACTTCAGCCGTCTGCCATGTTTAGGGATGGACGCTAGACGTGCGAGACGAGAATCGGGGTTGTCTCGTCTCGTCTCGCAAACACTGTGTCTCGTCTCGCAAAGAAATTGCTGTCTCGTCGCGAGTCTCGCAAAATTAAGGACTGCGATTTCGTTACCATTTTATACTAACTTATTATTGGGCTTTTATTGAAAATTAATATTAATAATAACAATTACTTATATATAGCCACATTAGTAGATATATTAATAACTACATCAGCATATATCGGCATTTGAAGTAAAAGAAATTGAGATTTAATCCGTATATATAATGTCACACCGAAAATATAGTATTTATTTTTATTTACTAGCTGCGTGCCCGTTCTTCGCACTGTAGTAAACGAAAATTTTCCTAACATGAGTAATTTCAATTAATTGCAGTGATGTGGAATCTAAAATAAAAGCAAAATTATTTGACACGTGATGTAAAGTTTGCGTCATGAGTATTAACCTGGCATCATTGCAATATAATGACTCAAAAAACTACGTCAGTGTCATTCGCGATCAGAAAAGTGAAAAGCTTAGCGGTTTGCAGAGAACTCCCGACTTTCAAAATGTGTTATTTCTACATCATACTGTAGTTCTACATCATACTGTTCAAGTTGTAGCATTAAATACCTCAGACACTACATGAAATGGACAACCGTTTGTTTTAAAATAGCTGCGCACCCGCTCTTCATACGAGAAGTAGCGAATATTTTACTAAAATCATATCTGCATGAGATAAAAAAAAAAAAAAAAAAAAAAATCTGTTTTAAGTTCAAGTAATCTTCTTTGTTGAAATTACTGCGGGATATATTAACACAAATTAGAATTACTTATCGTTCAGTTGGTTGTAAGATAACCCTTGAAAAATTATAAACAGTCTTTATTAAATCTCTACTATTTACTTTAACGTCAATTTCAAGTCTCTAAAATATGTGTAATTTTTATATTAATGAAAACAAGATTATATTAACGATAATTATAATTATTTGCCTAATATTTCCAATAACATTACCGTGTGTGCATTTTTAGATTTCATTATAGTATCTAAGTTGGTTAATAGACGTCTTATTTTTTGTTTATATTTTAAATTACTGAACAGTTAATTTGTTGACGACTATCCGTTTGTACTTTTCCACAATAATTTTTAGCGATAGTACTACAGTCGTTATGGTCGCCCTGTTTACAGAAAAATTAAACCATAATCCCCCTAATGTATATCCAGTGCGGATTTTTTAAAAAAATGAAAAGACATCTAACAGGCGAAGATAATTTTAGAATAGAAACCCAACTGCAAGATAAAATGATGGGGAGGAAAAAAATTTATAAAAGTTTTGCAAGCCGAAGGAAGGGAAAACATGATAATATAAACGAAAAGAGAAATAGTTTTTAAAAAAATTGCTGGCATTTCTTTCCGTCCGATATTAATATATAAGAATAAAAATGTCATTTTAATCTCTTTAAAATAGGCCAACAATAGGGATTTAACCGCCCCTAGAAAGTTGTTACCAGGGTGGGCGCCCCCCCCCCCCCTACGCACGCCGCAACGTGCGGGAAAGTTTGAGGATAATATCGGTACAAGGATATTTCAACCAAGGATATTCAACCATATTTCAACCTACTCAGACTAAGCATCAATGCGAATGCAAGTTGCTCTACTTCTAATCTCTCTCTGATATACCCGAAACCCGATTATCACAGGGGCAAGGGGGGGGGCGGTAGTCCGGTGGCCCTGAAGAAAAAGGGGGCCCATATATATCCCGATTATCTAAATTATAAATTCATATGTACTGAAATAGTAATTGTGGGGGAAAAATTGAATTTCCTCTATAATATAGGTATTACCTAATTGTCAATCACTAGATCAAGTTAGAGATATTTTTTTGGGGTGATAAATACGATTTGATTAAAGTACAAATACTACAGTTAACTGAAATGCAATATTCGAGTACAACAGCGGTCAAAACTGGGTTAAAATGCTTAAAAAAGGGGGAGCTCAGTAAAGGGGCTTAATGCGTAAAAAAGGGGATAGTAAGGGTGGCCCCAAACTTAATGCCCCGGGCCCGTCTAAAAGTGGTCAGATTTGAACATACCGTACCGCCTTTCCTATTTACTTATTATTTTTCTTTCAACTCTTCTCTGTTTTCTTTTTTTTTTCCGCCTCTTTCTTTATCCTCTCCTTTGTGTGTTTTGTATATCTCTCGTCTGTTCTAATTTTAAATGTTACGTGTTTGTGCGTATTGTAGAGTGCTGATAGTATACGAGGACCGAAAACGAAGGAGACGCAAGTTAAACGGTAGAGGCTCCAGGCAAATTGTCGCTTTTCCGATCGTATTTATGCGAGACGGGAAAAAAATGCGAGAATTCTCGCGAGAAATCTCGCGCGAGACAAGACTCTGTCTCGTCCCGCAAAATATTTTCTTTCTCGTCTCGCGTCTCGTCTCGCAAAAAAATGCCTGTCTCGTCTTGCGAGACAACGCGAGAAAATGCGAGAATTCTCGCGTCTCGCGTCCATCCCTAGCCATGTTCAGTGTCTTCTCCACTCGGCCATGGTGGGCGCTATACGTGTTGCATATTATGTTGTCAATACCATTTTTTTCAATGATTAGCTGCGAAAAACATGTCCTACCTTAACTTCTGGAGGTCAGTGTATTATACATATTTTAGATCAATAATTTAGAGACAATTCTGTATTTTTAAGAGATGCTTCATCTTCAGCCCCCCTAGGTGGGAGCGTCCGTTTTCGAAGCCCTGTGACGAAATCGTTCTTTAGGCAGTCTCCCCAGACAAAAATTCTGTGCTCCCCCCCACCCCCCCCCCCCACCCATCCCAAGAGGTAAAGTCTCCGTTCAAGAATTGCTTTCTTTTTTGTCTGAAGCAACGCGGGCAAAGCAAAAAGCTGCATTTAATAATAATGCGAGGCGTCGGCGAAAAAGCTCTCGAAGATAGGCGATTCCCTTGCCCGACCGGTTATAGTCATTCTCTCCGGGAGGTGAAGGTCTGACCTCTCTCAACTGTCCGCCCCCACCACACAAGAGAACCGGGTTTTATGGAGATTCACACACACACACAAACAAACCTCGATTCTCTTCTGCCGGGACTCGTTTTTCGATCTCAGCAGTTTTTCGCCATTTTCATCTTATTGAGCACAAATCAAAACAGGAAACCAACCGAAATGGAAGATGTTTAGACGAGTTCTAGTAATATATTTCGCAACAGCTAATTGCAAACTGCTTTTCACATATTTTTCGCTTGAAGTTTCACAAAATGTAATTTTTATAATTCAAATAAAGAATTTCGTATGTTATTGACCGTACAAGCTAAAAAACAGTACAGGACCTAAGTGTTGTGGCATTAAGGCCAACGTAGACTCACGTGCGTTTCAGTACGCTAGAATGGGAACTACTCAATGTATTTTTCAGTATCTTGGAAGACGGATTGCGGAGAAAAGTGCTTGGCGTGCTTTTGTGGTTTCACTGGTTATCCTTTGTCGGCGAATCCCAACTGGTCATTAAAAGCCAATAAATTCTTCGCCCCTGTACTGTTCCCCCCCCCTTTTACAAAGCCCTGACCATTAAAAAACTCCCCTCATACCCTGCAGAATCCGGCAATCGTACGTGAGTCTAACTGCCGATTATCAACTCGAGGGATCTAGGCCGGAGACGAGAGTACCCCCTCCCCCCGTGGGTGTCTTTCTAAAGGGTCCTAACCCGTATTTTAGGCAAAGTTTCGGAGAAAACCACGGATAACTCCAAACGGCTAGGTCAACTGGGTTTGAAACAGGCACTTTTCGTCTCCCAGTTCAGAGACAGGACGTAAGATTCACGTAGTACAAAGGGTCAAGGTCTATCTCTAACTGCAAAATGTTCAACTCGTACCAAGGCAGAAGAGACAGAACTAACATGTTAAATTTATTTCCTTATAAATAACAGTCGCACTCCCCCTTGAGAGTACTTAAACCCACTGCCAAACCCATGTTTAACCTGTTCGCTCTCATCATTACAAAGACGCAACGAAGATGAAGCTCCTTATTTGAGCGGTGATGCTTCCCAAAGTGGTTCTTTGAATGTTCCACTGGTGTCCAGCGTTGCGTTTACGCACTCACTCTACCCACTGCGCCAGTGGCGCACCCAGCATTTTAGTTTAGGGGGGGTCTACGATTTATAGAGTATTCGTTTGTAAATAAATGTATTTACAAACGAAGACACTATAACCGAGTTCAACTCTCTGATAAGCTGTCAAAATATTCTCTTTCACTGATCCAGGGATTCTAGCTCACTATTAAGGCAACTCGGTTATAGCGTCATAAATGATATCTGGTCTTTTCATTGACGTTATAATCGAGTTCAATTGCATACAACGTACTATTTGTACGTAGTAATTCAATTTGTCAACTATTTTATAAAAAATATTTCTAAAATAATTTTTAAAAATAAAATGTTTTAATCGATTAAGCGACAAATCTTAAGAGAATTTCATTTGGATTTCTCAACCTTTAGGGGGGGGGGAGGCTTTAGCCCTATAGCCCCCTCTGTGGGTGCGCCTTTGCGCCATGATTGTCTTCCTCCGAATACTTTAAGAAGCGAAGTAATTGCATAAATTGGTTTCGAAAATTGAAATCTTAGTAATCTCTTATCAATTGGGAGGAGGACGCTCATATTCAGTGGCGTAGCCAGAATTTTTTCAAGGTGGGGGGGGGGGGGAGGTTACGACTACTGCAACTCACATATATGTATACGTGCGTGTGATAAGGGAGGGAAGAATACATATTTTCTATGGCGAAAAATTCTTCATGGGGGAGGTGGGTTGTGACCCCTCTATCCCCCCCCTTGGCTACGCCACTGCTCATATTGATACATTTTAGATAGAAATTAAATTTTGGCGAAATCCTTTATTTTCTCTCTTTCAAAGATTATTTTGTAAGAGTCAGGGCGTCTTTATCTATTTGTATATTAAGAAAGCTAATAGATTAATTTAATGATTTTTTTAACTTTTACCAAGTTCGATACATTGCATGGAAGTATTATTTTCAAATTTAAAAATTTCAACAATTTTAACCCTTTCAGGTCGTACGCCTACTCTCAACCATTTACAGAGCATTTCGATGGCCTGAGTCTCTCTGTAACAGGTCCCTTTCCTGAGTGACAGCTTTGAGTTCTGGTAGTATATTTCAATGGGAAAAAACACAATTTTTAACAGTAAAAAAAAAAAAAAAGGGATTAAATTGAAAGCTTTTGGATGATTGTAATGGATTGATTTGGTTATGTAAACTTTCCACTTTGATTTTTCAGCTCTTTTGAAATCGCATTACGAAAGCAGCTTGTGTTGCGCAGAGGAAGGATCAGTTGCAGAGAGGGATGGTTAGTCTCGTGAAATTAATTCACTCCAGTACATCACTCACGTCCAAATTTAAACGACTGCAAAGGGTTAATAAATTAAAATATAAAATTAAATTTTTGGAAATCATTTTCTATATCACCCAAAAATTGCTTTTTAGGAGTCAGAACTTTTTCCTTTTTAAATTTAATGTTTTAATTTGTTTTTTATTAATTTAATAATAAATGAAGGGAAATAATTTTTTGAAATTTTTTTCTGCTTTTAATAAATAAACTTACAAAATGGGATATTTTTACAAGATTGGATACATTACACATATAGGTACATTTTTAAACTTATAAATTTTCAGTCAGGCACCCAGGCTTCTTTGAAATTAACTCAAAAAAAAAAAAAAAAAAAAAAAAGTCTCCAAAATTTTCTTAAAAATAGATTTCTTAATTCTTTTAGTTGTTATTATTACCGAAAGTACTCATTAAAATGTGTAAAAATCGAGTCAGATTTAAAAGTCGCAAAAATGGTCATTGTGACGTTACTTAAGAATCAACAGTCACATTGTGACTTCACAGCGACGTACGCAAGTATGTGCCTTGAGCCCAGTGCCTAACTAGAGATTATGTCATTCGGGGACGGAGTTGGGCAGTATCTCAAATACAGTGCAACCCCGATCTATCGTTCCCGCATTCATCGTTTTATTTCTATGGTCCCTGCACAAGTTGTATTTAAATAACGTCAAGGAAACCCGCATTCATCGTTCGTCAAAAAATCCTTTTCCCGCTTTCATCGTTGTAAAATATTTCTCCTGACCGAAGTGAAATCGAAATTCAGATGGATCCATATGGCATACAAACTTAAATATTTTCTGGTATGGTTTCTTGGGTTGATGGTGTAGATGAATAGTTGTTACATAAAGCAGAGCATGTGGTGTGAAATTTAGTGATTATATTTCCTTTGATATAGACGTAGCGACGTATCTTAAGAATGGAAGAAATGTGTGGTGATGCAAAAAATAAAAGTAATGGCGAAGAAGCTGAGAATAATGTTCATGCCGATGAGACTGAGCCTACACTAGTGCCAAGTTTATCGGACGCAATTACAGTATTTGAAATTGTATGAACTTTTATTTACAAACATGAAAACACGGAAATTTTAAAGATTTACAAGAAAAATATTGTAAATCTTTAAAATTTTCGTTTAATTAAAAAAATTAAGGCAAAACCCAGTGTAAAATTACTGATTTTTTAGAAATAAATATCACTTAATTTTCTACAACCCCAATTTGTTTCTTTTTCGGTTTGGTTACAAATTTAGTGTTTTTGGTAAACTGTATACATCGTGTGCATTCATAAACATTATTTTCTTCGTATTTTCACTTTAACCCGCATGCATCGTTTTTTTCTACGCACCCCTTGAAAAACGATAGATCGAGGTTCTACTGTACATGTATTTGAAATACTATTTTCAAAATACATTTGTATTTGTACTTTCAAAAGAAAATGCAAAGTATTTTGAAAATGTATTTTATATTTTCGAAATACTGAAAATACATTTTTCATTCTGAAGTTAAGTTAATCTTACACCAAAATTAGCTTAGTTTGGGAAAATAAAACAAAAATAATAGAACTGCTGTCATTAATTTTTTCCCAGTTCATGACATAAACAACTCTGTTGCATCTGCACTATTTTAGTGTTATATATATGGTAACTAAAGAGGTTTAAGAATTTTTTTTTGCGAGGCTTAGGTTATATTAAACTGGAAGGAGGGAAGAAATCAATCTCACACGCCTATTTAGATTAGTTTAGTGATATTTGGTCTAGGAGGCTTTCTGTATTGCTGATAACTGATTCACAAATGTGAAATAAGCTGAAAAAGGAGAAAAACATGTTGGAGTAATATTCATTGGATTTCAGAAAAAGAATTTATAAATAATTCCAAATGCGTTACCAAGTTACAGAAAAATAAGCCAGTCAGCATTTCTGAAGTTATATTACGAGATAGATCAAGCTTCCAGTTTAGATGAATAGGCGAGTCGCGCAATTCTCAGTGGAAATTTTTTTTAAATTTTATCTGTATATGCAAATGAGAAAGTTAAGGCGCAGGGTCAGCTGTGCCAACCCAAAAGATCTATCATAAGTGGAACATTCAAAACTAAACTTTTTTAATTGAATGCTCGGCAAGTCATACTTACTTCTCTTTCAATCAAAGTATGTTTGTCCTAACATTTTAAAAAAAGTATGAGGGAAAAACAGTATACATATATTATTTATTTATTTTGTCTTGTTTGGAAACCTAAGTAAACCTTAAGTTTCTTTTATTAGTTTTAGTTGTTCATCATTTACTCATCTTTTTCTCATCAGATATTTACAATCATGGATGGGTTGTATTCGAGTTCTCAGAAATTTACACCTCACCTTTTATGTTTGTATTAAAAAATATTAGATATGGGTTTGAATTCGCTTTAAGAGCTTGAACCCTAAATTTATGCTTCTTAACATAATTTAAGGTTTTATTTTATGATCTTGGATGATATAAATGAAACATTTCAGTAAACTTTTCAATTTTTAATAATGTCCTTATCAAATTGAAGTAATTTCAGAGTAATACGAGAGAAGTTGACGGTAATGATGATGATGATTGGTTTGAATTTCTGAATGACTCCGGTCCATATACCACAAATTCTCAAAATGTGGTTGAACTTCATTTGTTTCAGTTTCTTTCCGAAAAATTAACAGATTTGGAAGTTCTAAATTCATATCCGACAGTAAAAGAACTTTTCATGAAATTTAACCCAAGTTTGCCGACTAGTGCTCCTGTCGAAAGATCTTTTCCTTTGCAGGTATAATAAATGCTCCAAAAAGAAATTTACTAAGCGATAATCTGTTCGAAAAACTATTTTTTTTTTTTTTTTTTTTGTTATGGAAAGAACATAACCACTAAAAATTACAGCTGTTTAACACAAATGCTTACTAAAGGTATAGCACCTTTGAGACGAAAATTGGTCCGTTTTGCGGCCCTTCACAAAATTATAATCGATTAAAACGGCCCCTTCGCAAAAATACAATCGATTAAAACGGTCCTTCACTGGCATCTTACCCACCATTTTAATATATTTTAACGCAATTATTTTAACAAAAAAAGTGACTTATTAAAAATTGGTATAAAAATTCACAAAAATAAGCAGTTTTCTCAAAAATATGAACCTGGAAAAAATTCCTGGGTCGACACCTGTAAGAATTTTTAACCGTGTGAGCGGTTAAAGGTAAAAGGGTATGCGAGAAAAAATGCGTAATAGAAATACCCAAGGGCGGCTCCAGGCTGAATTTTCGAAGGGGCATAGGGCTATAAGTTAGAGGAGGGGCATCAACGAGGCTATATATCAATTATAAAGCATTTGTTATAAACGTATCGACACAAATAAAATTTTAAAAAATTATACCCAAAAAGATGGTAACGGGCAATTACTTTATCTATAAGAGATACGTGGGCAATGTAAACTGAAAAAATGTTCAAAATAAGGTCGGAAATAACACTCTGTTACGAAAAAATTCCTCTCGTTCATTTACAAAAAAGGGACACTTTTTTAATTTGTATACGACCCCCGTACAAAGAAATTTTAAATTATACTAGAATGTGCCCCATACACTTAATGAGGGGATTTTCAAAATTTGAGAATTCTATCGTAAAAATAGAAAGAGGTAAGAAGATAAAAAATACGGCTAACTTAAGACACTTTTCAGTGGTTCTCGAAAGAAAAAAAAATCACGTCGAATGATTGCATTTCAGGGATCGTGCAGAAATTACGAACATAAATACTTTCACATTCAAAATAATGTATATTCTCCTATCATCTTTCTTTAAACATATCTCTCAGACGTTGTACGATGAAAAGTTGAAATTGGGTACACCTCATCAGTGTATGGGGCACATTTTACTAATTTTGAATTTTTTTTGTACTGGAGTCGCATACAAATTTAAAAAGTGCAATTTTTAGTAAATGAATGAAAGGAATTTTTTCTTAACGGAGACTTATTTCCGACCTTAATTTGAACATTTTTTCAATTCAGATTGCCCACTTATCTCTAACAGATAAAGAATTAAAGCCCGTTACCACTTTTTGGGACACCCAATATTTAAATTCAAACACATGTTATCAGAGGTATTTTAGAATAAGGTATTCTTTCTCTTCATATTACTTTAATAACTTAAGATTGTAGTAGTTCGGGAAAAAAAAAAACCCATACGATTTCGGTTCATAAATACAAATAAACGAATTATGTCAAGCGCTTGAAAATATGTAGGATGTTTTTTTTTTTTTTTTACAAGCTGTACTAAGCACTGTAATAAACGATAAATCTGCATCCGATCAGAAATTTTTAGAAATAATTCTTAAAAATCGAAAATCTTGCGAAATAGGTCAATCTTTAAAAAATCTTACTCTGCAATTCCATGTTTAAGAATTTTTCCTGGAAGTTTCATAAAAAACGCTTTTTTTCCCCCTTTATTTCAGTATGTAGTGAAGACTATGAAGAATGTCTTTTGACATTTTTCAAGTCTCTTTCGGAATTAGTTTAATTTAATTTGTGAATCAAGACCTTGAAGTATATATTTCGTTTGTTTCGAATTGCATCCTAAACACTTTCAGCCATAATTAGTTCGTATCCTGAATTCTGATTCGTAACTCAAGTCAAAAGATTCATCTAATTATGGCTCCCGTCGCAAGGTACACTGATATGTGATTTATCATTGAATTTTCAATTTTTGGAATATGTTGATTTTTGCATTTATAAGCTCTAGCCGTCAGGTCCCGACCAACCTTTGAAGTTAGTGGAGCCTCAACCTCATTTCGCCCCTCCCCCCTTTTTTACTGGATAAAGGGATTTTCTAAATTGTGATCACATTGAAATAATGAAATTAAATAATAATAAAAAAAACTCGGCTGTTCGAGCCTCGTCGACCCCCCTGACCCCCCCCCCGCCACACCTAATTTTTTAGTTTCATTACTGTCATCTTAAAACGATTTTAATTGACTAAGTCACTTTTATTAGCGCCACTTACCGACACTTGCATAAAATGAAAATCGCGTCAACTGATTTTTTTTTCGGGATGAAATGTAGCTTTTTTTGTGTATCAGGGGAACAGTGGTTTTGTTTTCGGGATAAAAAGTAGCTTATGTATTAATCCAAGGCATAAGTTCGCCCTGGGGCAGTTTCGCCGTTCCAAATTTCATCGAAATCCATTTGGCCGTTTCAGATTGAAAGAGTAACAAGCATACAATTCTCAAACTTTCGGCTTTATAATATTAGTAGGATTGAATACTTAAACGTTGCATCAAAATTCAAAAGCAGTTACTTGTTGAATCAGATTTATAATGGTCTTGCAATGCACTTTAGAGCAGCATTTCTCAACCGGTGGGCCGCGAGAAAAACCAAAGAGCAAGTAGTGATGCATGTTTTTAAAAATCATCTTATTACTTCCTTGTGTACGGAGTATAAGGAAGTAATGTGATCGCGAAAAATTTCGGGGCCAGATTTCGACGAAAAAACCGATTTTGAATACCTCTAAATTTACTTTTAAGAATTTTTTCGATGCATCTCATCGCACGTTAGCATGCACTTTCATATAAATGCGTGTGCAACCCATTTTGACCGACCGCGAGTCTATTTTGACCATTTTTTCCATGCCGTCTGTACATACGTACGCATGTATGTAACTCGCATATCTCAAAAACTATTGGTCGTAGAATGTTGAAACTTCATATTTAGGATTGTTGTAAGATCTAGTTGTGCACCTCTCCTTTTGGTCCCAATCGACCGGATAGTTCTACAGTGCCGCCCAAAAGACTTTAAATACATTACGGTCTATGGGCAGAAATTCATTACAAAATGAATTTCTTCATCGGAAATAGTGTCTTTATCATTTATAGTTCTGCTACAGGAACACTCAAAAGATTTCCAACACATTACGGTCAATGGCAGTTTTAGGGACATTCATCCATTTTAAGCACGATACCGTCCTACCCTATAGATAGGTAATGGTTCGACAACGGTCACGTGCCTCCCTCAAAAATTACGCCAAGTCGCCAAGCCTTGCGACTTTTGGTGCACGCGCGTATGTATTTAACTCTTATATCTCAAAAACTATTAGTCGTAGAATGTTGAAATTTCTTGTATAGATTGTAGTAATATCTAGTTGTGCATCTCGATTTTTGGTTCCAATCAACTGGAGAGTTTGTTTATAGGACCGCCCAAAAGAATTTCAGTACATTAATGGCTATATGGACATCTTCAATATGATTCGGGCTCATAGGCTGCACCCACGAGGGGTATTATTGTGAGTCGGAGCCCGAGCCCGAAAGCTGCACAGTTAGAATGGAAAACTTTAAAAACTTAAATTGTCACTAATGAATTATTACTATTATTAAGTAAATAAAAAACTTTGTAAAAAACACACATAAGTGATACAGGTAAGCAGATACGTACGTTTCGACCAAAAATTGTTTTGGTCTTCCTCACTCCAAGCCCTTCGTCACAAGGAACAGAGGGAACTTATGTGTGTTTTTTACAAAGTTTTTTATTTACTTTATCGTTTAACATCAGTATTTTAAGTGTTTTTTCCGTTATTACTATTATTATTAGTTATTGTCTTCAAATCATTTCTAAAGTATTTTTTACCTAAAAAGATGTTAGTTTTTAAATAAATACTTACAAAGAGTTTATGAAACACTGTTAAAGTCGGTTACAATATCACTGAAAAGATCAGATAATTATTAATGAGTTATTGCTTGTGGGCTTGTTTTGTATGGGCAAATCAAGTGGTACAGAATATTTTGACGTTATAAGAGAGTTGTAACTATTATCGATCTCACTATAACAGAGTTCAGCAGCATTTTCAGCTCAGCCCGCCCCACCTCTACTAATGGACATCCTGGGTGCGCTACTGTTATGTCTGCAGTCAATCATTGTTTGGCCCATGCCCAAAATCTAGCCATTTGTCGTCGACCTTGGCCAGTTTTGCCGAAACAGCGCCAAAAATAGTTTCGTATTTGCATAACTCTAAAACGTTTAACCGTAGAATGTTGAAATTTTGTATTTAGAACTATTGTTATATCTAACTATGCATCTCTTTTTTCAATGCAATCGACTAGGAAATTTATTTACAGGGTCACCCAAATGACTTAAATACATTGAGGTGTATGGATGCATTCAATTCATTGAAAGTCTGTGGTCAATGACTACTTTGGCTATCCCTAAAATCTCGCAACTATCTCAAGCTTGTCTGCTTTTGGTGAAATATCGCCAGATTAAGTGCCAAAAACAAACCTTTCAAACTGAGCCCAGCTTGCTATATCGGGAATATTTGGTTAGAAATCGCTAAACCTTAGTATAACAGCAGTATTTTATTTCTTTCAAACAAAATAACTTTAGATGAAGTGCGCCGAAAATATTTTTTTTAATAGACGTGCAAGGAAGTCATGTGTTGTCCACATCAGATTTTTTTGAAATTTTTATTGAATATTTGAAGGTTCTCTTAGACAGGCGAAATGTTGCCAGGAGTGAGAATCTGTTCGCTGCTCTTCTGACTAGTATGAATGTTACTCGGCTACGGTCGAACTTGAAGGGTGGTTTCATGATTGAAAATTTTTTTGTTTGAATTTCATGTAAAAAAACGCAATTACCTTTTTGCCGACCCAATACTGTAGTTTTTGTTATTTCACTTTCTTCATTTAATATTATCTCCTGCAGTATGCAATATTTTTATAAGACTTTTGGCAGTATTTTAATTTATAGTTAGATGAAAATTTAGAAAGAAAAATGTGATTTTGAATGTTCCATAAAGTACACGGGAGTCCAAAGACTTGATGTTTCAGACATTATAAAAGGTCAAATGAGTGTTGGATGGCATACATCCTCTACATCTAATTCTATAAATGGAAAATATTTTATTCGGGGTGGGTGGGGGATAGTAGCGGACGCAACAATAGACGCTTTATAGAATCACCATCAAACTCTACAAACGTCGAATTTATTTGCGCCAAAATTTGCTAGTTTTTAATACAGCTAACTTTTTTCTATTTTTGTGCAAAAGAAATTTAATTTACGTTTATTTTACGCAATTTTCAAAAAAATTGTCACTTAATAAATTTATATGTGGCCCCTTAACTCATGAAAAGAACGCATTTTTTTTTTTTTTAAATGTGTATAAAAAAATAGTAAATTAAACTACTGAACGTAAAAATTTGAAATTTTACACAACCATGTAATATTACTTTCTACATCTATTTCCAACGAAATATGGCTAGGTCGCAATTCATGTTTTTTTTTAATATTAATTTAATACACAATTCATATTAATATTTTATTAAAAAATTATAATAATAGTAAATTATGTGTGGGTTGTTTAGTTCTAATAGTACGAATACAAATCAACTTCTTACTGTCAGAACTATATGAGGTATGAATTAAAAGAAAGAAAGATTTTAACATAGAGGGAGGAAGATTTTGGTTGGTTGGTTGTGTGTGATTACGGCAACGCTACACTAGGGCAATCTGCCAAGGGGGGGTGCCTTGGTAGGAGGGCTTTCTAAGGGGTTCTAACGCGTACTCACGTTACATCTGGAGAAAACCTACCAAAACTCCAGACCGTTAGATCGACAGCCGCGCGATGGGACCCGAACCCCGGACCTTCATACTTCGGCTCATTTACCATTTTCAGTGGCATAACCACTGTGCCATGGTGAGGCGAGGAGGATTTTGGAAGTTCATAACTCATTCATTTTTAGTTGAAATGTATTGAAAATTGGTATCCGGGGTTAAAATGAGCTAAATTTTTGAAATAGGAAGTGAAATCTAGGGGTTGCTATTGAAAAAAAAAGTTATTGCGAATGTTAATATGGAGATGGCCCCTTATGAAATTTTTATGTATAGCAAACTAAAGTGTACGTCAATTAAGAGCGTATCTATTCTTTTATTTAAAGCATTCAGTTTAATTTTATTATTCTTTTCATATTATCGTTACTAGGGTCTTAAACAGCCAGAACTGTCTGTTCTTTGTCTCGCTGTCCCTACAACAGAGCAGAGGCATTATTATTTTTCAAAAACAATTTCGCTGTCCTTTTCTCTGACGTCATCGGACTGGGTGTCCATTACATAGAGAGCTCGAAACAAACGCCCCATTCTTGACGGAGTATGAAGTAAAGAGTCACATACGCTTTCAGAATATAAAGGACAAAGAATAAGCCGAGTGCTTCTCTAAGCAGTTGCAAGGTTTCCCAATTAGGACCTCTCAGGAGGGACACACAAACACAGACGGCTCGGGAAGAGTGCAGTACATTTCTGGACATTTGGAAGAGAGTTTACTGTAATCTATGGGTATTTTGTGGCCTTCATCTCAGTTGTTCTTAAGTTCATATTTATTTTCAAAGTAAATTTAGATCACAATTTTTGGACCCACATGCATCCATGGGCTAACGGGATTCGAACCCCAGACCACACCGCTTGCATAAAGGCCGGCAGCGACAGGTGCGCAGACCCGAGTGGATGTTGCGGCGTGTTTTCATAGAAATGCGGGTGTGAATAATGATCATGCAATTAGTTCGAAATGCTCAGTAGTTTTTTAATGGTTTTTTTTTTGCGCATACAGGGTAGCCAGATGTTAAGAAAAACTGAAAAACTTGGAATAGTAATAAAGTTTTACTTTAATCGAAAAAGTCAGGGATTTACTGTTAAATTAAAAAATAAAAGAAAAATAAAAAACCTGGAAAATCTTGAAGCAATAACGCTAAAGCAAACCTAGAAAATCTTGGTATGACGTAGAAAATTATCTAAAGTCTGCATTTATAAATTAATGTTACATTTGCCGTATGTCTGGTAAAAAATTAAAATGAATATATACGCCAAAGTCGCGGATTTGATAGTTCTTTCGGGGAGAGTCTAGTTAAAAAAAAAAAAAAAAAAAATAAAAAAAAGCTTATTCAACTTAAACAGAATGTACAATAAAGTAAAATGTTGCCCTAAAGCACCATTTTTCTTTCTTTAACTAGCCCCTCTAAAAAAATTCTCTTGACTCCAAACCAGTTTCGTTCATTTATACCGTCCTATTTAGAGCATCTATTAAACCTGAATACGCCAAAACACCTACTCGCATTCCAAACTAATAGCACGATCATTATCCACACCCGCATTTTAATGGAAAGATGCTGTAGAATTTTTGGAGCAGAATTTAACTGTCAATGTCACTACCTGCTAATAAAAGTCAACTTCCTTTCGACGGCACGGTATTATGTTCTGAAAAGATTAAACAGTTTCATATAATAGAAATGCAATGTAGTGCGAGAATCGACGCAGTTGATTGTCAATCAAGTGATGTACAAGCAATGCGATGCCAGAATGCTCTACATTGCTTTTTAAAAAATGGATACTGTTTCGATTTGGGACCTCAAAGAATTGTCTGCTTTGAGGTAAGATATGATGTAATTTATGGTTTTCGGCAGAAAAAAAAAATCGTTACTTTTGTTTTTGTAAGCCTGGCTTCAGAGCCTTATTATCGCATGGGCAAATCGGGACTTTGTCCTGGGCCCCCAATTTCAAATATTTTTTTATATAAAAATTTTATGAAAAATAAAACACATTTCACAGATGGGGCCCCCAAATTCATCAATGCCCGGGGCCCCCGTTGGTCATAATCAGGCTCTGCCTGGCTTTATTTATCATTATTTCCCATTCGTATTTAACCCTTCGAAGCACAACCATTTCCCAATGCTGAGAAAAAGGGCAAGCCGTTGCCATCGCTCGATACACAAGCACGGCCAGTCTGTGTCAAAAAATGGTCTCTTAATCTATGGCAAGCGACGAAAGACTCGATCGACCGCCATCTTGCTGGTAGTTAAACAGAGCGATGGCAACGGTTTGCCCTTTATGTCAGCATTGGACAGTCTCTAACCCCGTTGTTCTTCTATATCAATGTATTTTCATCGTATTCTCCAGTTTCCAGCGGAAGACAGAGATAATCGACCATTTTTAAGGGAAATGATGTTCTAAAAAATAAGGGATTCTCGTGTAACTATGTCACCCTCGAGTATTTTTTACAGAAATCAGATTTATTTTTCGTGAATGACTGCAGTCAAAACGTCAGGGTTTTGTGTCCTCACGGCGGGGACAAAGCACGCTTAAAGTGTTGAGAGTTCGACTACATTTTCAATACATATATGGGTCATTTTCAAAATTGGGTGCTACTTGCTTTTTCCACAATATAAAACATACCGTGTTTCTGCACATTATTTGAATTCATGCATTTCTTTTTAATTTTCATAGATTTTTCCTTAACAGACTTGATGAAAACTGTCATGTCTGTTACCGGACGTTTTCTTTCAAATGTGTATGTTCAGCACAAAATAATGCAAAGTGATGTATTAAATAGGTATAGAGTCTTTTTGTCCATATAATATTGTCTTTTTCGTTTAAAAATGATTTTTATATTTTTGCCAATTTTTGTTTGTCATGTCTGTCTAAATAACGGACAGGATCGGTAACAGAAATTACATTTCAAAGAAAAAAAATCATGAGTCTAAATAATTCCACAAGAACATGAAAAGAGACATTAATTTTGACTACAAAATCTAATTATCTAATTAATCAATTGAATTAACAAATAAATAAGTATATTTTGTAGAACTAATAAAGGTAACGGACAAGACATGCAGTAGAAATACTTATCACAAAGAGGTCTTTGCTTTTTCAGTCAAATACCACAAACTCAAGATGTCTACTTATATTTTTTTCTTGATCATATTCTAATGGTAAGCAGGTGTCCCTATTCTCAAATTTCAATTTTGTTGATTCAAAAGTTGAAAATAATGTAGGATGACTAACGTGACCATTTATTTATTTTTTTTCCTTCAAAACAGGACATCTACTACTTTTTTGGCAATAGTTTTTTTATTTTCTTCCTCAAAACGGGGCATTTACTGTTTTGAAGGTAATAGTGCAGGGAAACTGAAATTAAAGGTCTGGGTACCTTTTAGTTATTAAGAAAACGCGCAAAAAAGCTTGTGTTAATGTTAATATCAAAATAAAATGAAAACTTTGTCAAAACACACATATACTATGAAAAGTAGTGCTAGACGTACGTTTCAGGTGGTACAAGGGTTAGGCCCTTCTTCGACTTCGAAAACACCATCCGACACAAGTCAGGAAGGTAGGAAAGTGAAAAATGTAAACAAAAGGACACACAGAAAAAGAAGGAAGTAATCATTCGGACGGAAAAAAGTTCAAATCTGAAATCATGAATAAGCAAAAGAGGAACACGACTTTAAAAAAAGAAATAAAAATTGAATAACTTGAAATAGTTGACAAAAAAAAAAAGAACATTAAAAGAACAAACACAAAAACAATACATTCCCCCGGCGTTTTCTTTGCGTCTCGAGAAGGGAGGGAGGGAGGTCAGGTTTTTTGTTTTGTTTTTTTGTTTTTTTTCAGACACCGCGTTGGACGATTTTAGTGGCCTTTATTGAAATCGTTACCGTAAGTTGCTCTCTTTCTAATAGCGGGACATTGCAGGGAACATTTTCTAAAAACGGGAAATTACGGTTTTGGGACAACGGGACAAGCCACCTAAAAACGAGACTGTCCCATTCAAAACGGGGCGTATGGTCACCTTAAGGATAACAGACATGGCATCCATGTCTGGACTGCTGTATTTATAATATCAAAAATCTTATATTTTTCTTATAACCTAAAAACATTTTCATACTGTAATTTAAACTCTATTTCACTATGTTTAAAGCATGTCAAGGGAGAAAGCTTAGTTTTGGGGTAGTCATTCTGCATAACACTCTTTATGTTCTATGATTCGGCCTGCTATATTTCTGTACCTTCTCTACTCATTTCTTTTTTTACAAAATTTTATTAAATAGCATATTTTTTAATCTATTGTTTCAGTACTGGAAACTGTCTGATAGAAACCATGAGAAAAAGGAAAATCATTTAAAGATTATTATACCTTCTAAAATATATATATATATATATATATATATTTAACGCGCGAACTGCAAATGGCACCGAGTCTTGAAAATGACCCATATACAGAGAACGTTTTACAGTTATTCCTTGACTTACCTGCATATATCGCGCCCGTCAGAAGTCAATATGCATGAGCCTCCGTTTTGACACTTTATCTGAGAAGAACACGGAGAAAGCAGGCCTGAAAGAAAAAAAAAGCAAGAACATGGATCAAAATACAAGTGCAGGTATCCTAATAGTTAAAAAATATATACATACACAGTGAAACTTCTATGAGCGACCACCTCTATTAAACGACGTCATCCTTCAACTACCCATTTTTTTTTTAAGGCACCGATCTCACGGTCTAAATACACAAATCAGAATAACTTAATTGCAGCAGGGGCTTGGGAAAAACTTTCGGAAAAAATTCATCAACATGGAATTGCACGGCAAAAAAGTTTCGAAAAGTGGCATATCCTGCTCAATTTTCGATTTTTAATAATTTTTTCGGAAAGTTTCGCTATGGATACAGGTTCACCGCCATTTGTTTCAGTCTATAATACAGCTTGTAACGAGACATTCTAAAAATTTTGAAGTGCATTACATAATTAGTTCATTTGTATTTATGCACCAAAATCACATGATTTTTTTTCGAACAACACCGTTAATCTTAAAAGGTCCTCTAGACGAGACCACACAACCAACTCTCTCTAAGTGACCGATCCCGGTTCCCTGTCAGAAAATTTCCTCGCATTTTTTCCTGAAGTAAAGTAAACAAGTACCCTATTCTAAAACATTCGTTCCAATGCAAATCGACAGCTAGAGTAAGTGCACGTATACACCACGTACAAATCGTGTAGATTGGAGAAAAGACACACGTCTAAAGAAATGACTGATTTGACAACTGGAGAAGCGCATGGATGGGATCGAGTCACACGAAAACAAAAATTCGGAGAGGAAGAGGGCTGTTACTTTTGGTTATTGGAAACCCAAAAAGCAAGTTTTAAAGCCAATAGATTTTATGATGGCCATTCAGAATGCATGAAGAATATCACGATCAATGCTCTTTTGTCAGGCGTAAGAAATAAAGTAGAGAGAGAGAGAGACATACTATCTCGGAAAGAGAAAAAAGAATGAAACCCCATCCGAAATTTCTAAATATTTTACTATATTTTAAGTTTTAAAAGTAGGTTTGTATAATTACTATGTAAAAGTATACAGTTTCATAAATAACAAAACAAACACTATTTTTTTTTTTTTTTGCGTTTTTCTTGGTAATCAAATGTGTATATTTCTTTGCGCGATCACCTCTCTTAACGACCGATTTTTCGTTGTATCTCAAATAATCTGACATCAGAAGGCGTTCTCTCTGCTACAGTTTTTACGATCTGCGCACGTAAAAGGCAAATTTCTGGGGAAAACTCCAGGTGAGACGAATGTAGCTATTTTAGTTCCCTTTCCCCCCCCCCCCCCCCCAAGCGTATACATTCAAAATGTTTCATCTTTGTAAACTTAAAATAAGCAATTAATTTCATGTTCTATTTTTAACTTTACATTTACCACTGTAAAAGAATACATTGTTCTCACTTGAGTCGTCAAATGCAACAATAAAAAGAAAACTGAAGTCATTCCTAAAGTTCTTGACTCGGAAAATGAAAACACACACGTATGAAACGATTAGAACAATTTACTGGCGCTTTTAAATACTGGAATCCTTCCAACATTATTAATGCTATTGCAGCTAATTAGAATTTTATTTATTTCGCATGCGTGGCAACGTATCTTTCAAAATAATCCGAAGTCGTACATGTGCATATGTGTTTGCCTTCTGGCATTGTCGGTAAAATAGAAACCGTTTTAACAGCTTTAGCTCCGTAGACATGACTAAGAGAAGAGTATAGTTAGTGAAGCAAAGATATTCGGGCTACCTGATTAGTCTTCCAAGTTTTCTCCCATTTTTAACGCAGATTCGGGGCAAATCTGGGCCATTTGTTTTGAGCACAGTTCTCAAACTTTTAAGGCACCACACTCAAGGATACATCCTTGGAACTGTTTCTGTTTTTACGTTGCCTTAAACATATAAGTATTTTGACTTTATTTTGTTCTTAAAAAGTCAACACTTCTTACAATTCAAAATTGTTACGGATTTTCGGGTGATCTGCTTTTCAGGGGTTACATTTAGACTAAAGTTCATATTCTACGGGTCAATAATTACATTTTACATTTTGTTGCATGTAGAACGCGTTTGTTTACCATAAGATTAACATGGAAGTTGGCGGTTTCTCGCCAAATATTGACGACATCGCTCAACTAAATTTGGTTTTGAGGACTCTTTTGGTGCGAAATACGCAATATTTCTCCAGAAAGTCATTAAGCTTGGCGACATTTGGCGCTATTTTATTAATGGGGATCTATAAGTTTGTTTTCCTGCTATAGCATTTGTATTACGTAATCAATATACGAGATCAATAGAAAGTGTCATCGAATTTAAATGTTGTAGTTATTAGTGGAACATTCACGAAGCGAGTGTGAAAATTATAAAATGGGAGTTCGCCTCACACAGGGTTCAGTTTGTCAGTGATCAGAGTAAGCTGCATTGAGAACTATCGCTGTGTCATTTTTCTGTGAAGCTTTCATTTGTTTCTCGAAGCTTATTTTTGGAAGCTGTTAGTGAATTTTTCCTTGTCGTATGCTGAGGAGCACTTACGAGTTCTGCACGAAAATTTCCACTTCTATTTTAGCTTGTGGAAATATTTTATCGTATGCGAGTACTAGAGGAAGCCTTAGCACTCAGATTAATTAAGATTAATAATTATTGTTAGATGTTTTTTTACGACATAAGAAGTAGGGGTTTGTCATTCTTCATGTAATTTTTAGAAAAATATGTACCTTCAAAATCTTTATTTTTCATATAAAAATGCACCATTTTAAGGATTCCATTATGCAATACATTAAACAAATTAATTTGCTATTATTTATACTAACATGCATTCACGATACTGCTTTTAATAAAAACAGATGTTTTGATATACTATGATGCGCTGTAATAAGGAAAATGAGGATTTTATAAAATTCCTTAATGCAATAATAATTGTAGATTAGCTCCCTAAGTTAACATAGATGTAAATAAAAAGCACTATTTTATTTTTAAAGTTTCTGTCGGCAGTGAGTTAATGAGCCACCAGCACTACTTAGTAGAGCTTAAAAAAAAAAAAAAAAAAAAAATCAATAAACAAAAATATCTACTGATTAAGTTGAAATCAATAACTTTTAGTTGAATTTGTGCTTTTTATATAATCTTGGCCCTAGAAATGATGAAATTATTAACTCAGTATTCACACAGTTAAATTTTCTTGAGATTATCTATAAGAATTTTTTGAGCATTTATTGTTTATTACAAAGTTGCACTTGGTAAATTCTTAAAGAGTAACAGTTTCTTCAAAGAAACTAGGAGATGCAATCCCGATCCGCGGGGACGGGATCCCGCTAGAGATGAGACGGGCTCATCCCGAACCCGAAAGCCCGAGCCCGAGCCCGGGCCCGACTCGGGCTCGGGCTCTGTAATTCACGATTACGTTCGGGCTCGGGCTCGTGAAAAATTTCTCCTTTGTTGAACATACTCTTTGAAACAAATTTTAAAAAGTGATTTATGGGATAAATAGACGTACTTATTTCAAAAAATAGCGGCACGGGGGACTAGAAGGTGTGTGAAGCTCCAAAATTTATTGTATCCTATTAATGAAGTAGTTCATTTTATTTGTCTTTAGCTGGCATTTCGGGCTCGGGCTCCAACTTTAATAATATTGCTCGGGCTCGGGCGGGCTCGGATTAAAAGTCTTCGGGCTCGGGCGGGCTCGGGCTCATCTCTAGATCCCGCACAAATGTTTGCCGGATTGACACTTAGAAATAAATTATTTCTTATTACAATTTCAAGCTGCTCTCCTAATCAACAGACCTAAAATTTTTGCATATTTGTCTCTTATTTAATATTAAATAAACGAATGAAGAATTAAAAATTTTAATTTAAAGTTTCGTTTTTTAAAATTATCTTCCAATGGGAGTCTGGATCAAACATAGAAATTTAAACATTATTTATTTTTAAACAATACATAATTATAAATATTTTTTAATTATTTTACTAAAATTAAATCTAGATGAGAAAATGATTCATCGGATTTCTTCGATTTTGTACGTTCTTTTTTTCAGCAACTAAGAAAATAATGTAAGTATGTGAATGTATCTATAAATTTTATATTTCTATAAATTCCTCATTTTTTTAGCAACTAACATAAAACATAACTTAGTATATTATTCTGAATATCATGATTATGATTTTCATATTTCTGTAAGTTATTGTATTAATTCTCTCATCTTCCGGCTGTTTTTCTTTTCTGTTTTTTGCCCGTGTTTTTTTCAACTTAGAAAGAAACTCGCCGACCCTGATATAAATAACTTTAGATTTACATTAGTAAAATAAAGATGAACTTATTTTTTTTTACCTTCTAAATTTAATAGAACTCATAATTGAACAAATATAAGAAAAAAATATATTTAAAATAATGCAATGTGAAGAAATTTCTACGTTCTGGTATTTTTGATTTGAATAAATTCATTTTATTATAAGAAACTAACAAACTGAGTCATTAGGGGATCAATATATTTCAACAATGTATATGCTTCGTTTTTCTCGAAAAGCTATTCAATTTTACTACAGCACATGACTAAAATAAAAACCGTAAACTACTGAAATAATGAAATTAAAATAATTGAAATCCTGGTGCTAAGTAAGTATTAATGCACACATTCAAAAAAGAGATGGACCATCATTTTTCACAATTGCTTCGAACACGAAACTTGGCATAATTAACAAGTTTTTTTCTGCTCCAGTGACAATTGGTTCCATTATGAAAATACAGCCATTTTTAAATCATCTGGCTTCCATCATGATAGACTTTTTGAACCACTGCACCCTTACAATTTTTTCCAAGGGAAAAAAATATTTAAATCAGTGATTTTAAAAGTAAATCAAATAATTTAAATCAATATGGTACAAATAGGCGAGTTCTGTGATTTACTTTAGTTATTGGGATATGCGTATGAATAGTCAAATTATAGTTTGATTCAAAATTCATAATGTTTCGAAGAAACGGGTTTGCGCATATGTTCAAACCTCCGGCACACGGGCCGGATGTGGACCGCCACGGCTTTTAATCCGGCCGGCAGAACATAACAAAACCCTGTATAAATCGCATATAAATTTCAATCAGACGGCCCGCTAATTCGATAACACCCAGAAGTTTGGCCCGCAACTTTTCAAAGGTTGCCCGTACCTGCTTTAAATAGTTGGTGTTTTATTTATTTTAATAGAACTATTTTTATTTTTCAATTAAATTAGAATGCTTTGAAAAAATTGTTTATCTCAAATTTTCATTTCATTATTTTTCTATCGTTAAAAAGAAAATGATAAGTTCCTATAGTTGATAAGTCAGGGTTTCTACAGATTTCACAGCTTTTGCTTCCCTGACTTTCCCTGACATCTATCACGCTCTTCCCTGACTTTATCTAGCGTGCTTTCCCGAATTTTCTGTTTCTATTTTTAACATTACATCCTTTAATTAATATATTTTTTTATATATTTTGCCCCTTTTTTTTACAAATAATAATAATATTAAATTAATATGTACAAGAATCTTATTTGACATCACTTCAACAAAAACCATGTTTGATGATAATTTAGGATAAAATGAAGCCTATTTCAACTGCACAAGATAGGCTCATAAAGAACACATTTTAAAATTATTTATAAGGTTGAATGAGAAAATGGAAATAAAACAATTTCTATACTTAGCTTCAAACAGCCAGTATTTTCTTGATTTTACCGCAAAATTCAACTTTTCTTGCATTTCCCTGATCTTTCTTCAATTTCTGCCAATTTCCCAGACTTTTTTCCCAAATCCCTGACTTTCTCTGACCAAAACTCATTTCCCTGACTTTCCTTGATATTCTCTGACTTTCCAGGTCTGTAGAAACCCTGTAAGTGGTTGTGTGTTTGTGTGTTAGTAAAACCAAGTTTACAATTATCTGATATAAATAAATGGACAAGAATCATTAAAATCGAAAAAAAAACTCAGATTTTTCTAGAATTTTTTTATAAAAAAAAAAAAAAAAAAAAAAAAAACTTTAATGAAATTCACAGAACAACTTATTCTATGAAACACGAAATTCCACAGAACTCTTGATAAGCTACTAGCGTTTAAAGAATCAGACTAATTTAATTTATATGTAGATTTTAAAGTTTGCACTGTCGTCTATGCAAATTCAATCTCAATGCACAGCACTGTCCGACTGATCGACTTGAAATTTTCTAAAAGTATCTAAAAGGCTAAAAAGAAAAAAGTCTTGCAGCTTTTTTTAATATTCTAAAAAAATCTACATGTTAACGGTTTTGGGTAGTTTTCAACACTGACAGAAAATGTGTTTTATGCCATACGACAGAGAAAAAAAATGCAGAAGAAAAAACATTAAAAATTCTAATAGAGAGATCACATTATTTAATTTAGCATTTTGAACAGATGTAAAGGCGTAAAAAAAGGGTAAAAGAAAAAAAAATAAGATCAGCTAGGAATTTAGTGATACAAAAAAATAAACAGGGTGGTTCGAAATCAGTTTTACGATCTTTTAGGAGAGAGATAGAATACACTATGACGGTTCAGAATCATATAGCAATGCGGGGTCGGAAACGTCGTCTTCATGCTCCTGTTCATAATCACTTTGGAAGAAGTGTTGAAGTGTGCCTCTTTAACCCTTTGAGGCGCAACGCTTTCCCAATGCTTAAAAAAGGGCAGCCGTTACCATCGCTCGACTTAACGACCAGCAAGATGGCGGACGATCGAAACGTTCATCGCGTGCCACAAACCTAGAAACCCCTTTTTTGTCGCCAAAAAAGGGCACCCTATTCTCAACATTGGGCAATCTATGCAGCTGTTCTCGCATTCTTCTATTTTTCAGCAGATGTCAGTGCTGTTCAAAAGAATCGTGACCATTTTTTGACGGGAAATGGCGTGCTAAAAAGTAAAGGACTCTCGTGGAGCTAGGTCACCCGCCACTATTTTTATAGAAATCAAATCCATTCTTCGTGACTGGACACAGTCCAAACGTCAGAGTTTGGTGTTCCCAGAGCGGGAACACTGCGCGTTCCAAGTTCCATAATGGGCTTTCCTCAGATAATTTCATCAATTGCAACGAAAGAAAAAATTCTGAAATAACAATTTTTATCAAGGGAAATCTGTGAAAGAGGGATTAGTTTTTGTTTGCATATTTGTAAGATTAGCTATGCGTGGGCTCTAGGCCGAGGGGTGGTGTGCTGTCCGTGGGAGTCTTTTTAAGGGGTCCTAACCTGTCTTTACTCGTAAGTTTAAATGCTTTAGGATACGGATAAAGGAATTAGTTTTTGAAAGAACATGGTCGGAAAGTTTATTATAACTTGAACGTTCCTAATGCGATTATTAACAGGTACGACGCTTCCGATGCCGCATCGCTATGTGATTCAGAACCGTCCTGGTTTATCCTACCCCTCCTAAAAGCCTGTAAAACTAAATTCGAATCACCCTGCAAGATTAAACTACACCTTATACCAGTGTTTCTCAACCTGTGGGTCGTCAACCCCAAGGGGGGCGCAGCGCGTTTGCAGGGGGGGGGGCGCGAGAAAAACCAAACAGCCAGTAGGGATGCATGTTTTCAAAAAATCATCTTATATTTATTCTCATTTTTTATTCAAAAATATATCCATTTTCGCTTAAAATGTTCATTTAAACTTTACTGATAACATTATTTTGTGGAAAGTTCGACTCAATGTTCATTGTTGAAGATTAAAAAACTGAATGTATGCTGAAAAATGTGAGGGGGGGGGGCGCCACCGTAAGTCAGCCTTTGTTGGAGGGGGGGGGGGCGACGTTAAAAAGTTGAGAACCGCTGCCTTACTATAGGATACGTATATGTATATTTCAGTGTTCATATACTGTTATACTGTTGAAATCCTCGTGTTACCCCTCTGAAAACTCATCTAGCTACATGTGTGTGTGTGGGGGGGGGGCGCATTATTGTCCTTCGCACCCCTTAGAAAAATATCTAGGACCGGCACTGCCTACCCCTCCTAAAAGCTTGTAAAACTAATTTCGAATCACCCTGTAAGATTAAACTATATACCTTATACCATTTTTCTTTTGGCGAATATTTCGGTTAATCGTAAAAATTAGATACGCTTTATTTCCGTCAGATGACGAGCGGTGGTGGATCCGGTCAATTTTCAATTAAGCTGCTGTATGTATGACGAAGCATATGGGGTCATGGTTAACGTGACCATTTATTTTACTACTTTTTTGGCAATAGTGTATTTATTTTATTCCTCAGAACGGGACATGTGCTGTTTTTAAGGTAATAGTGCAGGGAGACTGAATTGACAGATCTGGGTATCTTTTAGTTGTTAAGAAAGCGCGCAAAAAAGGCTTGTGTTAATGTAAATATCAAAATAAAATGAAAAAAAACTAACTTTGATAAAATACACTACTATAAAAAACAGTGCAAGACGTACGTAGGGATGGACGCTAGACGACTTTTTTGCGAGACGAGACAGAGATTTACCGCTTTTTTGCGAGACGAGACACACATTTTTAACATTATGATATAGGGATTTTTGCGAGACGAGACAAGCTTTTAGGCTATTTTGCGAGACGCGAGACGCTTATTTTTCGTCTCGCGTCCATCCCTAGACGTACGTTTCGGGTGATAGAAGAGGTAGGCCCTTCTTCGACTTCAAAAACACCCTCAGACACAAGGCAGGAAGGTAGGAAAGTGAGAAATGTAAACAATAGGACAAACAGAAAAAAGGAAGTTGTCATAATTTTTAGAAAACCAGAGTGAAAAGGGAAAATAAAGGGGAGATCGGGGGGGGGGGGAATAAGCAAAAGAGGAACATCACTTAAAAAAAAAGAAATAAAAATTAAATTGTAATAGTAGATAAAAAAGAACAGTAAAAGAACAACCACAAAAACAATACATCCCCCCCGGCGTTTTCTTTGCGTTCGATAGGAGAGGGAGGGAGTCCAGGTTTTTCTTTTCTTTTTTTTTAAACAGACACTGCCGTTGGATGATTTTAGATTTTTAGCGGCCTTTATCGAAATCGTTACCGTGGGTTGCTCGCTTCCTAAAAACGGGACATTGTAGGGGGCAATTTTCTAAAAACGGGACGTTACGGTGTCCCGAAGCTGTGCTTGGGGACAACGGAACAAGCCACCAAAAAACGGGACTGTCCCGTTCAAAACGGGATGTATGGTCACCTTAGTCATAGTATTTATATATTTTTGTTCACTTATTCATATTTAATCTTGAACCGTTGTTAACCCTTTAACGCGCAGTGTTCCCGCTCTGGGAACACCGAACTCTGACGTTTGGACTGTTGCCAGTCACGAAGAATAAATTTGGATTTCTATAAAAATAGTTGCGGGTGACCTAGCTCTACGAGAATTCTTTACTTTTTAGCACGTCCTTTCCCGTCAAAAATTGTCACGATTATTAACAGCACTGACATCTGTCGAAAAATGGAAGAATGCGAGAACAGCTGGATAGATTGCCCCATGCTGGAAAAAGGGCAGCCGTTGCCATCACTCGACTTAACGACCAGCAAAGAGGGCGAACGATCGAAACGTTCATCGCGTGCGCAGATCGAGATTTTGACGACAGCTGGCTGTGCCGCACAGCCAGCTGCGTCAAAAAAAGGGTCTCTCGATCTGTGGCACGCGATGAACGTTTCGATCGTCCGCCCTCTTTCTGGTCGTTCAGTCGAGCGATGGTAACGGCTGCCCTTTTTCCAGCATTGGGAAAGGGTTGCGCCTCAGAGGGTTAAACCTGCTCGCCTTCATCCATGAAACGATAAAACCGAGAATTCCCCTTTGAGCGATTCTCCTTCCTCAAACGGTTCTTTGAATGCTCCGCTGCGAGCCCAGGGAGAGCTTGCGCAATCAAAGGGGTCAGAATAAAAACGTTTCAAAACAACAAACATAAAACAGTACCAGGCCGGGACTGGATAGAGTCGGATGGTCCTCGATTGCCGAGGGTTCCAGAAAGGTCCCCCTTAAAAAAACCACTTTATAATTGAGAGTAATTGGATTACTTATTTCCCAGTAATCTTACGTCTTTACGGAGTGTCGTAGAGGGGAACCCCAGAAGCCCGGGCGCTCGAGCTCCCCCTCCTCGAGTTCTAAAATAGTTAAATGTGGTTTTTAAGCACGTAAACCTCATTTTCAAATAGTACATATTCTAATCTCTCTAAATTTCTCAGTAAGGGGGCCCTTTTCCATCTCTAGCCGAGGACCCCCAAAGGATCCAGTCGGAGCCTGGTTAGTACTTATAAGCAAAATAATCATTTCGGACGGTATAAAAAGGTCCGGCCTTCCTAGGCTTTCTGCTCTTGTGAATGCCTGAACTTTTTGCAACTGAGGAGATTTACTTTGTGACTGTTTCCTGTATATACGCACATGATTTTTCGGATGGAAGATTATTTTTGTTTAAAAATAATAATTTTGTACATCATTGGTGTTCGTAAGGAGATTTCACGCAAAAATATCTATTGTGGGGGGGTGGCCCTCTCTCGTGGAGGCCTTGCCACTGCAGCCCCGGTTGCCCTCTACAGATGAGTTCGGGCTCATTTTTTTGCAGCTCCGAGCCCGCCCGAGACATATTATTTAAGTTGGAGCCTGAGCCCGACCCCGAAATTTCAGGTAAAGATAAATAAAATTCAATAAAATAATTCCTTGATAGAATACAATAAATTTTGCCGTTTGTGCAAATTAAAGACAAATATAGTTGCAAATTTTTAATGCACTTTCTAATTCTTTATATCTATGTTTATGAAATAATGTCCGATCTCATGACAAATTAAGCAATATAAGACGCCGTTCTGAAATACCCAAAGACCTACATGCGACTTCTAGGCAACCGTGCCGCAATTTTTTTTTTTTTTTTTTTTTATAAGAACTTTTATTTTCCATATGAATCACTTTAAAAATCTATTTCAAGGAGCATGTTCAATGAAATAGAAATTTTTCACGGCCCGAGCCCGAACGCAATTGTGAATTGCACAATTGACCTATTGGCCCGACCCCGAGCCCGGTTCAGGCCCGGGCTCGACGCTGAGCCCGCCTCATCTCTATTGCCCTCTACTAAGTTCAACCTTCGGTAATATCATTTTAAGTTGTGTTACTAGCTAAGTTTTTATTATTTTACTTTACACCAGTTTTTGTTGAGTTTTCTTGTTAGGTTAAAATGGGTGCAGGCACATGCGAACAGGGTCGAGGGGAGACAGCGAAGTTTACGCCCTCCTTGTGTATGAGAAGCGAAAGAATTATGGAATTCGAGCCCCCCCCCTCTCTATTTTGAAATTAAAACGTTATTAGAGTTTTAACTTCAACTCAAAACAAACTTTAAAACTGCTATACTAAAACAATTTTGTATTCTGCAGGGATGTGCCAGCTGAAATTAAATTTTGGAGCAATTTGTGGAGCAACAAAGAAAGACATTTTTGGAGCAATTTGGAGCAAGAGAAACAGATTTCTGGAACAATTTGGAGCACGAAAGTCACTTTTGGAGCACAAGAATGTCAATTTTGAAATACAAAATTTATTTTTGGAGGAAAAGGGAAAAGTCATTAAAGAATGCGAATCTAAAAAATGAAAATTAAAGAGGCCCTTAAAAACTCTTAGCTAATAACAAAAACTAGTTTGTTAAGTTTTTTTTTTTTGGGGGGGAGGGGGGAGAGGGGCAGAGGGAAGAGAGTCAGAAACTTATGAAATAAATAAAAAAATCAGTTATTTTATACATTACTGTACAAAATATCTCTTTTAAATCAAAAATCCAATACTTACTAAACTATATTAACCCATTTATGCCTAGCGTTTTTTGGGGGACGGCATTTTCGCTATCAGTCGAAAACGTTATTTATTTTTCCTAGCCTTTATCCACGAGTATCGAACCTCAATTCCACAAAATATTTTAACATGATCCAATAGGATGCTGACATTTCAATTTTTATGCATGAAAATTTTAAAAGAAATCATCCCTTGTTCAAGAAGTTGACATCAGAAATTTATCTATTATGGCTGGTATTAGCAAAAATCGAAGAAAGTCACAAAAATATCTGGTCAGAAATGAGTTAACTACCATCAGTGGCTTGTAAAAAATTTGGTAACAAAAAATTACCATTTACATGAAATTAAATTTAAAACAGAGGTCAAGTTTTACTCATAAAGCATTAGAGGGATGCCAAAGAAAAAATATTCGTTTTTAAGATCAATAGAGAAATATTGAAATTAGAGTGCTTAAAATGTGCGATTATTTTTGTAAGAATTCGGGAGATTTACAAACGTTTATTTCAACGTATATGGAAAAATAAAAAATGTAGCAGTTTTGCTGAATTTGGAGTGAGAATGAACCAAAACGATCTTTTTGTAGCAGATTGGCGCATCAGGACACAAAATATCTCAATTTGGAGCAATTGGAGCAGTTGGCACTTCCCTGATTCTCATGACAATGAAGTCCGAAACTAGGCATATTTAAAGTTTCTTCCAGCCCCCCGCCCCCCCCTTTCAATACCTAAAGGTTGGTGTCATCATCATTTAATTTCTGCAACAAACTTCGCGCGAAAATCAATCATGATTAAGAGCTTATGAATGAAGTGTTTAAACTTGACTCTTGGAATTGATCTCCATTGTACCTGCATCTGCCGTTTCAGCCATGCACGCAGTGCCACAACTGGAGTTTATGGCACCCGGAGCAAAACTTAACAAAACTTAATTTTCGCGCCTGCCCCCCCCCCCTTCAGCACGGCGCCTCGGGCACATGCCCCCCCCCCCCCCCTGCATAGGCTTTGGGTGACAGAAAATTTTAGTGGGACACATATAGAATTAAAGTGTAGAAAAGAGAAATTCCTCTTATATCTCGAAACAAATGTTTTAAACCAAACACTTTAGACAGAGCTAGAGGACGCACGTGCCCTCCTGTACTGCCCCCTCCCTCCCTCCACCGGCTTCAGCAGTAAATTTTAACCAACTAAATTAAAAAAAAAAGGGGGTAACAGATATATATATTATTCAAAATGCAAATTGAACGTGTGAAATCATGAAGTACTCGAATCCAAAGTTTTAAAACAAACTTTCGGAGGCCATGGCTAAAGTGACCATTTTTTCTGAACAAAAATCAGGACATTTCTAAACCGCATAGTCGGTAGGTGGGTGGGTGGGGAGTGTGGGGTTAAAAGTCACTCCCGAACACCCCCACCCCCTTCACCAAGATTTTTTTTTTCTACACATAATTTGATTTTCTACTTTAATGAGAAAAATGAGTTGAAAAAAATATAGTGAATATACACATAAAATAGGCACATAAAATAGTATATATATACATAAAATAGTATATATATAAACACATAAAATAGTATATATATAAACTGAGGTTTTAAATAATTTTATTGTTAATTTTTGGATAACTTTCCAAAATAATTTGCTTTTTAACAATAACTATAGAATCACCATCCATTGATTATAGGTATGTATTAATACATATTATAAAAACAATCATTTTCAGCATTTAAAAAAAAACGGTGTTAAATGCAAGTAACAAAAATCTTTGTAACACAGTCATTTTCATGTGAATTTATTCCCAATTTATTTTACATTTATTTATTTATTTTTCATAAAGCAGGACTTAGGCGGGACAGGAATGGAAAAGCGGGGCATTGTTCTGTGGGGACAGCAGGACATATAGGTAAAAAGCAGGACGTCTGGTCACTTTACCTAAGGCTCCCTCACTGGAGCCGCCCTTATTAAGGGCGCTCGGGATGAGGCTATCTATACCCCCATTTTGGATTAGCCACTGAAGACGGGTATTAAGCTGATAATTTATGGAACTGAATTATAATTGCAGTTTAATAATAATAGTATACTTTTACTACTATTATTATTAAACTGTTATTTTAAAACTTGAGTCATAATTAACGTGACCATTTATATTCTTTTTTCCTTCAAAACGGGACAACTACTACTTTTTTTGTCAATAGGGCAGAGGCGTAGCCAAGAGGGGGGTTAGGGGGGTCATAACCCCCCCCATGAGGAATTTTTTGCCATACAAAATGCATATTCTTCACTACATTATCACAAACACCTATACATAAATATGAGTTACAGTAGTCGTAACCCCCCCCATGAAAAATTTCTGGCTACGCCCCTGCAATAGTGTACTTATTTTCTTCCTCAAAACGGGACACCTCCTGTTTCTAAGGTAATAAGAGTCTAGGGAGACTGAATTGACATGTCTGGGTATCTTTTAGTTGTTAAGGAAACGCTCAAAAAAGCTGGTGTTAATGTTAATATCAAAATAAAATAAAATAAAACACATTTGTTAAAACACACATATACTATAAAAAAATAATGCAAGATGTACGTTTCGGGTGGTACGAGGGGTACGCCCTTCTTAGACTTCTAAAACACCATCCGACACAAGGTAGGAAAGTGAGAAATGTAAACAAAAGGACACACAGAAAAAAGTTGTCATTCGGAAGGAAAAAAATTCTTAGAAAATCCGAGTGAAAAGGGAAAATAAAGTGGAGATCGGGGGAGGGGGAGGAAAAAGCAAAAGAGGTACGACTTTAAAAAAAGAAATAAAAATTAAATAAATAGAAATACTTGGCAAAAAATAACATTAAAAGAACAAACACAAAAAAATACATGCCCCTTACCCCTGGGTTTCCTTTGCGTCTCTAGAGGGAAGGAGGGAGATCAGTTTTTTTTTTTTTTTTTACGGACACTGCCTTTGGATGATTTTAGGTTTTTAGCGGTCTTTACTGAAATCGTTACCGTGGGTTGCTCTCTTTCTAAAAACGGGACATTACGGTGTCCCGAAGCTGTGCTTGGGGACAACGGGACAAGCCACCTTAAAACGGGACGTATGCAGTGCCATATTACCGGCAGGACAAACGGGGCAACTGCCCAGGGCCCACAGATTTTAGGACCCAAAAATCTTACATCTCACACTTTTATAATTTTACAATAAAATTACAAAGCATAAAAAATTTCAAAACTTAAAAGGATTCTTTAATTATAAAGTATGAACAATGAAAATAATTCAAATTTACACTTGTATAAATTGATTTACATTTATTTTTAATTCTTCGAAATGCTCTATAGTCAATATAGCATACCAATATGTAGGAAAAAATACATTTTTTAAAGAGTATTTTTAATGTTAAAAAATAGCAAAATTTTTGAATTATTTGCTATTTTTAAGAAATATTTACAAAAATGACTGATTACAAAAAGTGGTTGTATTCCGTACAGGTTAGTAACTGTGATATAGCATTTCGATGTAACGTTTAACTATCTGTTTCTTTGACTTCGTGTAACTATATTCGTTTTTTTTTTTTTTTTTTTTTTTTTTTTCAGAATACTTAAAACAAAATTTTTGTTTGGAAGGAGTAAGATATTTAAAACTTTCAGTATAAAACAACCATAATCTTTTTTTTTAAGGGGGGGGTTATTGCAAGGGGCCCAATTTTTTTCTTCTGCCCAGGGCCCACAGTTGTCTTGATCGGGCTCTGAACGTACGGTCACCTTAGTCATAATTTTAAAATAACTGTCCGTTTCTCTCTTTCTGTCTCGTTTACTTTTTTCAACCACGGGCCTGCAAGATAAAGAATTAATTCAGGCTACCCGGGCTAAGGAAGACTTGCAACGGTCTGTATGGCAATTGGGAACACGTCAGTTCCAAGGCCAGGCAAAATCAAAACAGCCCCAGCCTCTCGGGGCAAAAACAGAAACCAGAATCTGTGCGGTGTTGTTCTGCGTTTTCAATATACAGAGGACTTACCTCGGACGTCGCTCAGTATCCCACAGAGCAGCAGCAAGAGGATTGGGATATTCCGGGGCCCCAGTGCCATAAAGGAGGGCCCCCGAGGCTTCGTGGAATTCCAATAGAACACGCAAACACACGGGCGACGCGGGTCACATGGCGCGGGGAAGAGCCAGCGAGCAACCTGCTGCTCCGACAACACAAACCACTTTGCGCAGTACCACGTGACGACAAGCTCAGCTTCGTCTTCTTCTTGGACGAGTTTTTTTGTATTTTGTTTTGTTTCTTGCGGGGCACGATTAAATTCGGAAAAAAAGATGTGAGCCGGTCTTTTTGGAAAAATAAAAAAGAATAAAACACAAAAAGAGTCGTGATCTTAATCCGGATCCCAGTGCTTCTTTCGCCCGCAAAACGGATTCGGTACGTTTCACTTTTTCCCCCCTAATGTGAGTGAGTGGAGCACTGGTAGAGCTTCACTTCTCTTTAACCCTTTAACGCGCAGTGTTCCCGCTCTGGGAACACCCGACTCTGGCGTTTTGACTGTTGCCAGTCACTAAGAATAGATTGGATTTCTATAAAAATAGTGGCGGGTGACAGAGCTCCGCGAGAATCCTTTGCTTTTGAGCACGACCTTTCCCGTACAAAAAATGGTCACGATTATTTCTAACAGCACTGACATCGGCTGAAGAATGGAAGAATGCGAGAACAGCTGGATAGCTGTTCTGCGTCAAAAAAGAGTCTCTAGATCTGTGACACGCGATGAACGTTTCGATCGTCCGCCCTCTTGCTGGTCGTTCAGCGATGGCAACGGCTGCCCTTTTTTCAGCATTGGGAAAGGGTTGTGCCTCAAAAGGTTAAGTATTAAGCAGAGCATATTTTAACAAAGTACTATTACGCGCACTATTAAAGTAACGCCCACTATTTTTTCACTAAGTAACTTTTTCACTGGGTGAGTGAAAAAATAGTGTGCGTAGTCATAATAACTGCCACCAGGGGCGGATCCAGAAATGACTCAAGGAGGGGACGATTTTGCACGTGAAACAGGGGGGGGGGAGAATTTTGCAAAATCATTTTATAATTAACTAGCTGCGTGCCCGTTCTTCGCACGGTAGGAAATGAAAATTTTCCTTACATGTGTAATTCGAATTATTCGTGATGTGGAATTAAAAAAAAAAAAAAAGAGCAAAATTATTTGACTCTTAATGTAAAGTTTGTTTCATAAGTACTAACCTGATCATTGCAGTATAATGACTCAAAAAACTACGTCAGTGTCATTCACTATCAAAAAAGTGGAAAGCTTAATGGTTTGCAGAGAACTCCTGGCTTTCAACATGTCTTATTTCTACATAATACTGTTTCTTAGGCTCAAGTTGTAGCATTAAATACCTAAGTCACTACATGAAATGGAGCACCATTTATTTCTTTCCAAACATGTACCATATAAGGAAAGTATTGTAATCATGAAAAAATTCGACTTCGAGATTTTGGTGTATTTACACGTTTTGAGGTCTTCTGAATTCAATTATGCTATTTTCAAGAGATGTTTTTAAAATAGCTGCGCACCCGCTCTTCATACGGGAAGAAGCGAATATTTTACTACTAAAATCATATCTGCATGTGACAAAACAGAATTTCATTTTTAAAAAAGTTCAAGTAATCTCCTCTGTTGAAATGACTGAGGGATATATTAACGCAAATTAGAATTACTTTTCGTTAGTTGGTTGTAAGACAACCGTTGAAAAAGGATAAACACTTTTAATTTCATGAAATACTTATTAACGTGGTACATTGCGATTTATTCATATTATCTTTACAAATCTAATAATACTACCTATTACGTACATTAATACTATATATATTCGCTTCTCCCTCTTCAAGGCTAAAAGAAACAGCTTAGATTATTTGGCCTCAATGGGATCTTTTGATTCTGTGGCGATTCTTTGCAATTTACGCATTAGCATAAATAATAATCATTTCACATAATGGTTGCCATTAAGGAAACTCTCCATATATATTTAATTTATACATAGTTTTATAAGATTGGCGTATTTAGCGCCGCAAACCATTTCATCTTACTGTGGGGAGAAAATATCCAAGGGGTGCCATTTTAAATATCCATGTATCTAATATAGCGATATCTTTTATATCCTCCATAGTCCTGTCTCCTGAAAAACAACAAACTGTGTAATCTCGAGTTGCAGAGTTTACACATTTCACGCATTTTTTTTAAATTTATGACGTCACTGTTTAACTGCCGTAAAGGATACCCCGGTAGGTTTGGGGGAGTTAATTTCGATATTTCGCATAGTAGAGTTTTCAAACGGTATCTTTAAAACTTTGCGTTATGTATACGCTTAAACCCAAAGAGCGAAAAAAAAAAACGATACATCGCGGAGCGATCAGTTTCCATGGAAACCGACAGGTTTTTCCGCGAAAGTGCTCATTAAGTAGTCTTTTTTCTGAGAACTTCTTTCTTCCCTTCCTGTTTTTTCGGAGAACTTCCGTCCTCGCTTATTGTTATATTCCGCTCCGCTCTTGTGATCGAAAAACGCTCCTGAAGGAGAAGCTCACTTTTGAAAACTGGCTCACTTTTCGCTCCGACTGATCGAATTTCGCTCGTTTGGTTTAAGCGTGTAGGACCTTTATGGAGGAACGTAATTCAACGTTAAAATAAAACTATACTCGCAACCTGCATGCGTACGTTAGGCAACGCCTGCGCTAAATTAAATGCCAAAAATAAAAATAGTAAATAGAAAAATTTTAATATATCGCGCTTTGAAACGAACTTTGTAACTTTTAAAATGAACATTTTCAGCGCCGTGAAAACATTTCAATTTTTAAATAAGCACCGGATTAAAATACCACTTCTAATAATAATAATCGCGAATTTCTTAGTTTATTTCTACAGTAAATTTTAATCAAAATATCGTCTCCCTGTGTTGAAAATAGAGCTGGAATAAATGAGTTAAAATTATGGCGTAATTTTAACGTATCTTAAAGCATTTGACGTCATAGATCCTCACTTGCGAATTGAAATTCTGATATCCCATTTAAAAACTCGATTGGTTAAAAAAACCTTTTTTTCTAATCCTTTCTGTGGCAACAACCGAACATAAATTCTCGTGCCGTGATCGCAATGTATTGAATGGCGTAAGATCGCGTTGATGCTATTAAATTCTAAACATTAGGCTGCATTAAAATTCGTAAAAAATCATCTAATTTACATAATTTTTTCGTTTTTATTTTAAAAGAGGGAGAAAAGAATGTTTCACGATTTGTCAAAATATCTAAAAGTTATGACGGATAGAATTCAAGATGCGACAGTTTTAAAATTATTTTACGAAAAAAAATCGCGAAGCAGATGCTTAGTAAAAAAATTTCTAAAAATCGGTAAATCATGTTACGTATTCAGAACAAACTGTTTTTAAAAGAAAATTTTCTCCTCTATCCGATGATACAAATGCCATTTTGCTGCGAGCGTCATTTCCGCCGTTATTACGAATTAGGTGAGAAAAAATGCCAAAAATCGCATAAAACAAAATTTAAAAAAATCTAGGTCGAATTTTGAAAAAATCGCTTCGAGGTGCACAGCTTCATGTTTAGATCTTCCCGAGTACCAAATTTGGTGTTTCTAGGTGTAGCCGTTTGACCGTAACGCCACCGACACACAGACACACAGACCCACGGACATCTTTTATAATAAGTAGAGAAGAGAAGAAGAGATTAATATAATCAATTATACCAATTAATGAAATTAATTGTTTTATTGATAAAATTATATATGAGCGATGATTAAAAAGGACAGGGAGTAGTACCCGCAATACACCCCTTAGAAAAAGGCTCCATAATGTTCATTATACTTTCATAATATATTTAACAGATTTTTGGACTTCGCTCAGGAGGGGGCGATCACACCCACCGCCCTCCCCTTGGATCAGTGCCTGAGTGCCACCTACTGCCCAAACAGTGGCGGCTCGTGGGTTGTTTAAGAGGAGGTTCACAAAACAATTTTCGAAAATTAAATGTGCAGATACGACGCACCTTACAAGTTAAAATAGATTTGTGTTTCCAGCAGTTAATGGAAAACAACGCACGCGAATGAAAGAAAACAAGTCATCTTTGCAGGGCCGTACCCAGAAAAAAATTTCATGGGGGGGGGAGGGAGACCAAGAGGTGAAAAAGCCCAAAATTTTCACAAAAAGGCTTCATTATTATTGTTTTGTTAACAAAATTTTAAATTTCGGGGGGGGGGCGAACCCCCTGCCCCCCCAGGTACGGCCTTGCATCTTTGGTGTTACATTTCGTCACCAAGATAAGTTTTAGCAAAGGTACTGTCTTGGTTCATTTTATTTCCATTTTTTTTCAAAGGATATTATTGAAAAATGTCATTGCTTTAGCTCCGAAACACGTCTTTGACTCACATCTAATTTACTTTACACTGGTTTTTAAAAAATTATTGTAGAGAAAAATGATAGGAAATAATGAAAATATTAAGAAAATGAAAAAAAAAAAATTAATTAACTAACCGAACGTAACAAACCATTTGAAAATCCGGAAGCTATACCGCAAAAATTGGAGATGTGTGCACCAGGCGCGTAGCCAGGAAAAATTTTCGGGGGGGGGGGGAGGATATGCGACTGGAAAAATTTTCGGGGGGGATATGAACTTATATGTGTATAAATAGACGGAATTTCACCACTAATCCAAAAATTTCGGGGGGGGGGGGATATATCCCGATATCCCCCCCCCTGGCTACGCCCATGGTGTGCACGATGAAACTGTGCGAAGGGAATGATTTCATCAGTGCCGTACACTTTCCAAGCTGTCTTGGCTTCTCATACTAGAGAGCGGTTCAGGGGAAATTTTTTCCGTTCGCACGTACCATTGATTCAAGACTACTGTAGTAACCTACACTACAGTGCGTTGGCTATAATAAGCCTATTTAATAATAATGGGAGGAGGGGGAGAGAGTAAAATCCATGTTTTAAATTCACATAAATCTAGAAGTGTGCTTGCTTAATATTTGTTTTAAATTTAATTTGCTAATGTGTTTATTCTTCAGTTTTTCCTTTGGGGGTTCACCTGCTCATGTGCTCCAATGGAGGAGCCGCCACTGTGCCCGCAGTTCCAATCATTGCTTCCACACAGCGGGAGTAAGCAAAACTCAATTTTACTATTTAAGTGCCATGAATCATGAAAATTTTCATCTTCTTTTTATCATCTTTCCCTTAGTAAACTTATTTTAAAGAACATTACTGCAGTATGGACCTTGTTGCATCCTGTTGTATAGGTTCTCAACCTTTTAAGTTTCAAAACTCAACATTTATACGTTCCCTGTAATTGATTTAAACTGTTTTAAAAATTGTGATTTCACGCTTTACGCGAAAAGAGGGAAATTTTGACAAGTATGTATACGTAGGTGTGTAGAAGGTTTAACTCATTAGTCTTAGTGCCACCTGGTGAAAATCTCTTAAAATAGGCTTTTGGTATTAAGGTGTGTGCGTGTGTGTGTGGGGTGGGGGGGGTAGATTGCCCCGGGGTCCGGGACTATACTCGGGGCAAACCTTACCTGATAACAGAGGAGAAGGCTAGAGGAGCCTTTTCACTACTTTCCGAATGTATCACTCCGACACTCGTTTCTCTTTCCAATTATTTGACTGTCAATATCACAAAGCAACCCAATCGCAAGGCGAATCTGCATTTCTGATTCCCGCCAGCACGAAAGAGGTCTGCCATTGGTCAAGCGTCTGCGAAGGCGTTACATCTAATTTCTGACTTAATTTCGTAATCCTTTTAATTATTGAATTCAAATAAGATAAATATGCATTTATTTTATAACATACACTTTATTTTAGCACTTAATAGTTGATAAATGTCTTAGTTCTGTAAAAAGCAGGGCAAACGGAAAGAACTATTTGAAAGCGGCGGAATCACACGGTCTGCAGCATTCCCTCCATTATCAGGTTAGCTGTGCCCCGAGTATAGAGGGGTCCTGACCTGACCTGAAGGATGTACGATACGAATTTTTAGGGTACAAATCCCACTGAAAAATAAAATATCTGTGTCTCCCCAAACCTTTGATAAAGAAGGTAACGCTGCCCTAACACACAAAAAACAAGGATAGCAACACTAATGAGATTTAATGCCGCAAACCGAAATCGGTTTGCGGCATTCACTCTCAATGCTCTTTTCTTTCTGCGTTTTTCATTTGGCTACGAATTTTATAACTCTACTTTAGCTTTCTAACAGCGTGTAACATTTAAAAAAGTATTAGATTTAATTGTATCAAGTGATTTTCTGTGTAGACGAAGGAAGGATTTCAGAATTATTTATATGCATTACTTGAAAATGATTCTGATAAAATATGCTTCCAATCTGACGGGAGTTTTTATCATGTACAAAGGTTTTTGTATCTATGCCTTACGGTCAATTTAAAGTGTAGTAATTCTGAAAAGTTTAAAAAACTTTCCGGGATTTAAAAAAAAAACAAGAAAAAGGATTTATTTTTTTGTGAGAAGGGGGAGGGGGCCCTGATTAAGGCTATGGTTTTTAGGGAAATTTTAGCGTGTACTCCGGTGACTTGCAAGGGTTTTAGCGGCTCTGGAGGGAACCTATTATTACGAACTTTCGGGGCAACCCGCTGTTCTGGGGTTTAATTTTTTTTTTTTAATTTGTATTCTACGCGTCCAATAGTTAAATTTTGCTTTTTGTTGTATCCAAATCTGTCAATTGAACGGGAGATACGGAGGTTTGGGTTTCCCCTTTGATTTGTATGCAGTTTCAAGAAATCTCGAGAAATAGGGGTCCTAGGCCTTCGGTAACTTCACTTTTGGGGGGGGGGGTATTTTTGGCGCCCAATTGGGCGATATTTAGCCAAAAGTTGCCAATCCGGGCGACATTTTGGTCATTGGGCACGATTTTCCCAATGGGGCTTGTAAAGTTAGTTTTTCTGCATTAACATGCATAATAGCCTAATATTTCTGTTCTATGACGTAATCGAAATTCCCGCATTATGTGGAATCTTCGAGAAACAGATTCTACTGGAAGCTCCTTGTAACTTCTGCGTCGCCTATAAACACAGCTGTCAGAGGCAGGCCCGTCGCTAGTGGGTGTGCAGGTTGTGCACCGCACAAAGGCGCCAAAGATAGGGGGCGCCCAGACAAAGAAGTGTTTAGCGAAAAATTAACATTTTTCGAAAAAAAATCAAGAAATTAATATTTTTTGTGTAAGTTTATACAGACACCTAGGAAAGGGCTTTCCCCCCTAAAAGGTCCTGTTACAATGTTTTGGCAAATTTAGGGCTTTATCGTTATGTTTCATCTTACAAGTCTTTCAGTGCCCCAGACAGCACAGCAAACTTGCATCAAGCTTACAGCAAGCTTGATTTATCAAGTCAATAAACTTGAATTAAGCTTGAGAATTTCAAGCTTGAATCGATGATCCGACACAATATGACAATTTTTTAAATGGGCGAAGATTAAATATACTGAGTGTAAACATATTTGTGTCCATTGTTTTATTTAGCGCTCACTGTAATTGCTGTCACAGCGGGCTTTATATTCTAGTAAATAAATAAATATTAAACATTTTTGTTACAGATTTAATCGCCTATAAAAACTGTTTTGACAATATTCGTTAGGCATATTCTAACTATACTGAATTTTTTTCAAATGCTGCTTGATTTGTGCATCATAATCCGCGAGTGTGCCGAATTTGTCTTTCTTGTTCCATGAAATGCTTCTTCAAAATTGAAATGTATATTAAAATCGCCTACTAAAACTGTTTTAGTCGTAGCCAGGCATATTCTAACTATACTTCACCTTTATTTACAGGAATATAGACACCAATATTCAAACTAAATAAGCAGTAGAGTTAGGCAATTTCTCGGCAAATGTGGAAGATGTCGCCAAGCTGGGTCCAGTTTAGTGTACAGTTTAGTTGATGCTAAACTTGGCGATAAATCAATAAAAAATGGCGGACCTTGGTAACTTTTCACATTTAGTCTGCCAACCCTTAAAACATAATTTGCCCTTTCACAAGGTAGACAAAAATCTGTCTGAAATTAACAGCACTCAAGAGCTAAAAAATATGCGAAAAACACTTATTTTATCAACTACTTCCTATTGAGACCGGTTTTTTTAAAAACCTTGAAAAAAAAAATTATGATTTTTGTTCGTTACATTTTATAGTAAGATCTTTATGGCTATATCTCAAATGAGATATGATGGCAAATTTGAAAACAACATTTTGAGCCGCTTATCCCCGTTTTGATGCGAAATTCTAAAATATCCTCATAATGTTTTTAAGGCATTTGTGTTCACTATACTTTTAAGCAAGAATTTTACGGCTCGCTTTTTTTCTCTCTGAGATATATAGAGAAATGTGAAAAGAACGTTTTGTCCCCTTACTCGCATTTGGGTGCGAATTGGTACGAATTCTAAAAAACCATGAAAATTATTTTTATGTATTTCTGTTAGCCGTACAGTTCTTGCTTTAAAATATAACTATCTCTTTTTTTCCTGAGATATAAAGGGAAACGTGAAAACAACGTTTTGGCCCCTTACCCCGTTTGGAACCGAAGTTTTAAAAAAACTGAAAATACGTTTTATGTATTTCGGTTAGTTAGATTTTAAAGCAAGAATTTTAAGGATATCTCTTTTTCTGTCTGAGATATGTAAAGAAATGTGGAAAAATCCTGAAAAAAATTTTTAGTCATTTGTGTTCGTTACATTTTAACCCTTTGTCTGTGACACCCGAACTCCGTTCGGGCAAAGCAAATGCGGCAATTTTGGAATGCCCGACCTGAATTAATTAAAGAGAAAAAGGTTTCTTTTCTATTTTCATTTTTGGCACGCTTTTCTTAAATATACTCGCCAGGAAGGGGTAAAAGAGAGAATTTTACGGCTATTTCTTTTCGCCGTATGTAGGGAAATGTGGAAAGAATGTTAAAGAACATTGTGCCCGCTTACCCCACCTTTGGTTATGAATGCTAAAAAACCCTAAAACTGATTTTTAAGTATTTCTGTTAGTTAAATTTTAAAGCAAGCATTTTACGGCTATCACTTTTTCCCGCTGAGATATGAAGATAAATGTGAAAAGAATGTTTAAATATATGGATAATATGGATAATATGGATATGGGAATGTTTAAATATATGGATAAATGTTAAGGAACGTTTGGGCCCCATATCTCTTTGGGTGCGAATTTTAAAAACCCTGAAATTAAGATTTAGGTATTTCTGTTAATCATATTTTTAAGCATCCCCTGAGATTTGAAGGAAAATGTGAATACGGCCATTTTGGGCCGCCACCCCTGTCTGGGTTTCTAATTTTTTAAACTCACTTCTTAAACGACGCCTTGGGCTCAAAAACTACTAACTTCTAAAATGTCATGTCAATATCTCCAGTAGATTTGGCTGGGCGATGATCGTCAGTCAGTCAGCTAGTCAGGACATCTTTCTTTCTTATATAGAGAGAGAAATATCAGAAATAAAGCTTGGCCTTAGAAGTATCTACAAATTTTATCTGGTCAATGATCTGAAGCATACTTCTTTGAAAGTAATCCTCTGGCGATTTCATAATTGTTCTGAAAAAATTAAATGTCGCTTCCATCTACAGATCTTTACCCAGTAGAGTACATTTGAAAAGAATTAGAGTCGAGTTCGAAAACACGCTCTTTTTTAATGTAATAGTAGAAAATCATGATACAAAAAAAGTCCGACAAAATAAGATCAGAATTCATAAAAAATTAATTCAATCAATGCCAAAAAGATTAAATTAAGTTTTAAAATCTCAAAACAATTGAACAAAGTATGAAAGTTTTATTACAATTATTTTTTTAAAAGCTGTATTAATTTGAACTTCTTAGTGCTCAATTACTTTTGTGAGGAATTTTCATTCTTTTATAATATAGTTGAATTTATATTTATTTTATACTTTAATATTTTAAAATTTTTTATGTAAAACTTTAATTAGAAGCATAGGTAATAAATCATTTGCATCCATATATATATATATATATATATATATATATATATATATATATATATATATATATAATAGTATCATATATATATATATATATATGATAAAATTTTACATTGTCACTTTTTAAACAGAATATTTTTAAAAAAGATATTGGTGTTCAATTATTTTTGTGAGTCACTATAACCCTCTCTTCTCTCTCTCTTACACTCTATCGTCACTGTGACCAGGCCCGGACTGGCGAGGGCGGCTCAGAGAAAATTCTTTATTAGTTACAATTTTTATTGCGATAAATAAATCTGTCCTTTTCTTTTGTTTTAAATGGGCAGATGCTACTTTAAAAATACGGTTTTGGATATCCATAATAGACTTTTGTAGAGTCTCAGCATCATCACTGCGGCATTCAAAAAATCGCGTTACGGTTTTTGCAGCATTGAATGCGTCGGGTACGCTTGGTATAGGATCCTCTCTTTCTTCTTCACTATCATCAGAATCATGAGAGATAGGGCTTTTTCAGGAGGCATTTACATGGATGAATGACACATAAAAAACGTGTTCTTAGCCCTACCTAGCAGGCGAAAAAGATAAAAGATCGCTCCCTTCATTCATACACAATTCATCTCGCGAGAGAATCTGAAAACTGAAAACGAGTGTTTCTGAAAGTACTGAAATTTCCGAGAACAAAGAAATAAAATTCTTAAGAAAAGCAAAATTTTATTATTGGCGTTGGTATAAAAAGTACGTTATAGCCGAAGTACGTACTTTTGTTAAGTACATTTTAACCGAAGTTCAATAACATTATAAATATAAGACTTCAATCGGGACCTAGCTTCTAGGTACGTTATAACCGAGAGTACGTTATATCCCAGGTCCGTTATAACCGGTGAGCACTGAATATATCAGAGTAATATACCAAAGTAGATTAATTGACTTTCTTGTAATCTTACGGCTTTATACAGTGGCGGCCCAAATAGCTTCAAAATAGTACCATGGACGTATGCCGGGAAAGTCTGCATCCCTCTCCACTTCCTTTGAAATGTGGAATTTTAATAACAAAATGATAAAATGGAAAACACTCAACAGAAAACTAAATTTTAAAAGAAATAATTAAATTTTTGTTGGATAAAATATAAAAATGCACTTATCGTCAGTACAGTTGTTTTGAGTGAAAAATATTCATCCTTCATCAGCTTCGAAAAGGAGTTCACACACCAAAACAGCACTAGAGCGAGCCCTGAAAAAGTAAATGGAAGAGAATTTCGCAATATAACACAAAAAAATGTACTGACTGACGATATGTATACAGACGAAAGTTTTAATTGCTCCAGCATCTTTTCAGCTTGCTTTTGCCTCTGTATATGTTTTCAATACTCCCTCTAATGCTGTTGTGCCTGAGCTTTTCGCAGCTGAAGAAGGGTGAAGTTTTTTCCCTCAAAACACGTGTACTGACGATAAGTACATTTTTATATGCAGGGATTGATGTAGATGAAATATGGGTCTGTTTTACGGTCCCTTTACTGGCATTTTACTGTATATTTTAATTTGATTTGTAAATTATTTTAAGGGGAAAAAAGCTTTCACAAAAATAGATGCTGAAATTTACAAAAAATAAGCAGTTTTCGCAAAAAAGGAACAACGGAAAAAATTGTTAGATCGTCCCCTGATGTGTGTTATTTTACTGTTTTAATTGTTTCAGAATAATCAAACTTTTTTACGAAATCCTGCCTCTTCCGCTCTAGAGACCCTTTTTGACGCAACTGGCTGTGCCGCACAGCCAGCTGTGGTCCAAAAAGTGTCTCTCGATCTGTGGCACGCGATGAACGTTTCGATCGTCCGCCCTCTTGCTGATCGTTAAGTCGAACGATGGCAACGGTTGCCCCTTTTTTCAGCATTGGGAAAGGGTTGCGCCTCAAAGGGTTTTAAGAGAATCTTACACAAATAACTGATTTGCAGGAAAATGGTTGTAGCTGTAGCAGGGTCCAACAGTAATACGCGAGTAACGGCGTATCAATTGTACTGTGCTTCAATCTCGCCAAAGTTTATCGTTGCATCACAGCAAAGTACTCCTCATACGTGGAGCGCCGTACCCAGGGGGGTGGACCACAGGGACTCCCCCCCCCCCGAAATGTAAAATTTTGTTAACAAAATAATAATGATGAAGTCTTTTTGGGGAAAAGTTCAGCCTTTACACTGGTTGTTCCCCCTTCGAAATTTTTGGACCCTCCCCGAAATTGTTTTTTGGGTACAGCCCTGCAGCCTGTAGCCGATACTCTGCAGTCTGTTGAAACCTATTCGCTTTCTAATATATAGAGAGCAAATTGAAAAATATATTCATAATCATATCTAATAGCAGTAGCTCTGAAAGTACATTCAAAATTATTTTTGCAGAAAACTGCTTAGTTCCTGTTTCGCAGCTTAAAAGTTGAGTGTAAATGGAAAGTTCTGGTAAACAGTCCAGTTGACAGGTTGAAACATAAATTTTATTAGACAGTCGATGAATAATCTGCTATACACAAATCACAGGAATAGATAAGAAATAACAGGCTTCACATAACAGACAGCTTAACAGAGAAGCTTCCTCATGATGCTGTATTTCATACAGAATAAAAATTCTTCCATGGGCTAAAAAGTGGAAATTCTCGATAAAAATTATCAGCAGTTCCTCAAGATTCAACAATGAAGAAAGCACAAACAGCTTTCAAAAATAATCTTCTCAAAACAAGCGATAGATCACTTTCAAAAGCGCACAATACAGAGCTTTATGCTCTCAGCAGAATCAACCTCTGCTCGTAACAGCTGACTGAATTGGTCTGAACTCTGGAGCGACCCTGCTCTTTTATACCTTGCATGGACGTTGCACAAAAATTCCAGTGATTACATCTCTATCAGAACTTTAATTGCGTAATACTAATGCAGGGAAACAAATTACGGGTCCTATTAATAAAAACGCACAAAATGTCGCCACGCTTGGTGACTTTTTAACTAACTATTGGCAAATTTGGTGCCAAAAAATCTTAAGTCAACTAAGCTATAGCGCCAATATTTCTCACGGATTCGAGAAAACCCTATGTTTAACAATGGGCACACCCAGAACTCCTTATTTCGCTTTCTAGTTAGCCTCTTTTCATGCAACAAAATGCAAATTTTTATTATTTGTCACATAGGATACTAATTTTAGATTCGTTTAATCCCCAGAATAGCGGATCACTCCGAAAACTCGTCACATCACACTATCTTCAGGACCCGATTAACCTCTGAAGGGAGGGGAAGCTCAGTCTCATTTCGGGCCCCCCCCCATCCCCCTCTTTGTTTGGGAAAAGTAAAGTTTTAATGATTTTCTTTCATAAAAATATTTTATTCATAAAAAATAAATTTCATCGATTTAATTAGTTCTCATGATTTCCTTTGATAAGAGCATTTTATTCATTAACTTGAAATTTTCCTTTGATCAAAATATTTTATTCATTAATCTTCATAATAGTTTAGTTCATTGTAACGAGATTTTACAGTATTTTTGAAATTACTTTAAACATTAACAGATAACTAAAAACATTACCTTACTGGAACATTGAACTTTATTAATTGAGTCCTATTTTTCATTAGACATGGCTTTTTTCAGGAATTCTTTGTTTGTTTCGATGACATCATCAAAATCACAACACAGAAGTTGAGAATTAATTTTGACATTTAGAAGATGTTTAACATTACATATTAAAAGTCTACCCATTTCTGCCGACCCAATATTCCCTCATAATAGAAAAAAAAACTCTCAACTGTAGCAGATGTCCCAGGCAAAGACATCGCAAACAACCCATTTAGAAATGTTGCGACATGAAGTATCAAGACTTCTGAAAAGCACCACTTCTCTTCATTAAAAATGTTTCAAGTCAAGTCAAACATTGGCGCAACAGTCCCTTTGCGGGGCCAAGGCCTGCGCTGCCCAACCGCGCCTTCGCGACCATAGCAAAGAATATAAATAACTGGGGTGCGGATGCATATGCCACGGCCAGGTGGCAGCCTGACGCGAAGGCCCCAGTGTTTGACCCCAAGCAAGCTTGGTTCTCATTTTATCGACCCACTCAAGGGATGAAAGGCTGAGTCAACCTTGCCCAGCCCGGGATTCGAACCCGGGACCTGTGGGACGTCAGCGTGGTGCGCTAACCATTACACCACTGGGCTTCATTAAAAATGTTTACAATAACTTAAAAGATCATTTAAAAACAAAATTTTGAATTTTTATCGCAGTTTTACAGTCATTTTGGGCCCCCCCCCTTCAAATTCTGAGGGAAAGCTCAAGCTTCCCGAGCCTTTTCGGCCCTGACTATCTTTATATCTGCTGAAGAAATAGCGGAAGCTCATGACATTGAACTGAAGTGTCCTGGTACAGCTAGTTAGTCCCCAAACTTGCAGCTCTAATGCAGATGTTAAAAAAGCAAAAGCACAGAAGAATGCTTCAGAGTATCAATTATTTGGATGATTAATAGCATCTTCTATGGCCTATTTAAACTTTATCCTGACAACGATAAAAAAATTTATGCGAAAGACTATACAGAAAATTTAGCGGGTCAGAAGTTTCTATGGAGACTTTTTACGTAATATTTTGTCTGAAGCCGAAGCATAGTATGAACTGCGGCAGATTTCTCCACCAATAACAACGAAACTTTTATGCAAAAACACTTGGCCGATTTATTAAACCGTCATACTAGGTTCTTCCCTACAGTGTCCAAAGGCTTGCAAATAGCTCTTACATTTGCCGCTATTAGCTGCACGGTAGAAAGATCTTTTAGTAGAGTTAAGCCCTGGATAAGATCAACAATGACTGATCAGATATTGTCAGGACTTGCATGCTAAGTGCTTATCGAGGAAAAGTTAACGGGGATTAGTGCCACTTCAAAAGGTTTTGGACGAATGCGTGGTACAACGTAACAGAGTAAGCAACAGCTTTTAGTCCGTTAGTTATATTTCACTTTTCTTTTCTATTGTTTTAAATTTATTTTCCAAAGATATTCTCCGAAAAGTTATTTAAAGATTAACAATTTTATACATTTTTCCACTAGGACATATTTAAGTACAATTAATGGTTTGCTCAGCATCAAATAAAAAAATTAACCACATTTCAGATTTTTTAAATCTATAATGTGGGATTTCCTTGCGCAATAGCTGGCGGCGCCCATGTTAGTAGGATTCATAATGTAACTCGCAGCCAGGAATTTTGTTTTCACCTCCTTAACGCCTTTCGCTCAACACTCACCTGTACAATCTTCGGCATTCCCTCATATTTGTTTTGCAAATATGCTTATTTTGGGAAATGTAACTTCACCATCCTAAAAAACGTCCCCAACAGACACGCACTCACTCTACGCCAAAGTAAAGAAGAAGAAAAAAAAAATGCCCGCCAGTTCCGTGGGGATTTATTTATTCTAAAGACCCTTTGCACAAAAGTGGATAACTTTCTTCAAGAGAGAAGATCCTTGGATCCGGATCACTCTTTTGCATCATTTTCAAACTGATTCGAATCCATATACGGGTTCCTCGACCTAACCTCCTCACTTCCCCCCCCCTCCCTCGCCTTGCCTTGGCTTTACTCAAATGGCACTTTTTGTTTGATTCTTTTTATTTATTTCTTCGAGGATCTGGGAGGGAAGAAGTTAACGAAAAAGAAGTCTTTTTCATAACTGGGAAGTTGCGCGCGTGCGCTGTGCTGGGATGCCTCCTCCATGACGTCATTTTTTGAGATTAAATCAAAAGCGCACTTCACAGCTCAAGCTGACGGAAGAATTTTTACTTATTCTGTCTTCTAAACCACAAACTATGGAGGAAAGTGCTTCATTATTTTTTGAGAAGAAAAAACGAATACATTACAAATGGCGTTCAAACTGACTTGAAGGTAAACTATTGACAACTGCAGTATAAGAATGGTTTTTAAATTTGCGTAATATATTTGAAAAAAATTTGGAGTGACTCCACTCGACTTTCCGAACACTTACGATTAAGATCATTACCAAACATTTAAATAAATTTCAATCGATGAATAATTCAAACCTATATACCAAATGGAAGCTCAATCGAATGCGCCGTTTATTGAAGCTCAATTGAATACGCCGTTTAAACGCTAGCGCACTTTCAAGAATTTCCCCCTATAGGCCATAATGTAAAAGAAATCTTTGTCGTAGCCCTGTAGAAAAACTATAAGTCCTATGTCCTATACACACCAAACTCAATACCAGTCTTGCGACGGTGGTTTGTAACATATATACCCAATTTCAGCTCAATCGAATGCCCTGTTTAGGAGCTATCGTGTTCACACACACACACACCAGGGCCGGCCCAAGGGGGGTGCAAATGTAGGCGATCGCCTAAGGCCCAGCGCTTATAGAGGCCCCGCTCCTGGGCCATTTTATTGCTATCTCATAAGACATGATAGAGAAGAGGTCCCGCACTTGCGCTTCGCCTGGGGCCCCGCATGCCCCTCGGGCCGTCTCTGCACACACACACGCATATGCATGCACACACACACACATACATATACACACGTACACCTCGTAAAAATAGCATAAATGAATTCAGAAGACCTCAAAACGTATCCATACACCAAAATCTCGAAGTCGAATTTTTTCATTATTACAATTAGGGATGGACGCGAGACGACTTTTTGCGAGACGAGACAGAGATTTACAGCTTTTTTGCGAGACGAGACAAACATTTTTAACATTATGATATAGGGATTTTTGCGAGACGAGACAAGCTTTTCGGCTGTTTTGCGAGACGCGAGACGCCAATTTTTCGTCTCGCGTCCATCCCTAATTACAATACGTTCCTTACATGGTACACGTTTGGAAAGTAAAAAGAAACCACGAACAAAAATTAATGAGTATAATTACCTCTCTATATAAAGGAAGATGTCCTTACTGACTGAGGATCACCGCACAGCCAAATCTACCAGATATACAAACATGAAATTTTAGGAGCTTATATCTTTTGTGCCCAAAGCATCATTTAAAAATAGATTTTTAAAAATTCGAACCCAGGCGGGTGAGGCGGCCCAAAATGTTCTTTTCACGTTTCCCTTCATATCCCAGCAGGGAAATTCTTGCTTTAAAATATGACTAACAGAAATGCCTAAAAATCAATTTCAGGGTTTTTTAAAATTCGCACCCAAGCAGGGATAAGAGGCCCAAAACGTTCTTTTCACATTTATCTTCCTATCTCGGAGGGAAAAAGAGATACATTTTAAAGCAAGAATTTTACGGGTAACTAATAGAAATACCTAAAAGTCATTTTCGGAGTTTTTTTAGAATTTTCACCCAAACGGGGGTAAGGGGCCAAAACGTTTTTAACCATCTTTTCACATTTCCTTTTATATCTTCAGCTCAGAAGAAGAAAAAAAAAAGATAGTTACATTTTAAAGTAAGAATTTTGTTTATATTTTGTTTATATAGAAATACGTAAAAATGATTTTCAGGGTTTTTTTAGAATTCGCACCCAAACGGGGGTAAGGGACCAAAATGTTTTTTGACGTTCTTTTCACATTTCTCTTGATATATCAGAAGAATAAGAGATAGCCTGAAATTCTTCCATTAAAAATATAGGGAACCTCGAATGCCTTAAAATAATTTTCAGAATTTTTTAGAATTCCCATCAAAACTGAGATAAAGGGGGCCAAAACGTTGTTTTCAAATTTACCAATGTATCTCGAAAGGAAGTAGAGATAAGTATTAAGTTCCTTTAAAATGTAGCGAACACGAATGCCTAAAAGTCATTTTCAGGATATTTTAGTATTCGTGTCCAAACTGGTGTAAGGGTCCAAAACGTTGTTTTCATATTTGTCTTCATATTTCGAACGAAAATTAAGATAACCTTAAAATTTTTGCATTAAAATGTAAAGAACGCAAATTCGTAAACATCCTTTTCAAGATTTTTCTACCTCAAAAATCGACCTGAACAGGAGATAGTTGACAAAAAAATGGTGTTTTTCGCGTAAATTTTAGCTCTTGAGTGCGGTTAATTTCAGACAAAATTTTTTCTCTAACTGGTGAAAGGGCGAATGTCTTTTTAAGCGTTGCCAGATTAAACGTGGAAAGTCGCCAAAGTTTACCACTTTTTGGTGATTTATCGCTAAATTTGGCATTAAAAAAAATATAAGTTCCCGAAATTGGAGCCAGCTTAGCGATATCTTCCATGTTTGCGGAGAAATTGACTAACCCTACTGTTTATTTAATTGGAATATTGGTGTCTATATTCATGTGAATAAAGGTGAAGTATAGCTAGAATATGCCTGGCGAGGATTTAAGAAAAAATTAGTAGGCGATTTTAATAGAGATTTCGATTTTGAAGAAGTATTTCATGGAACAAGAAAGACAAATATGGCACAGTCGCGGATTATGATGCACATTCCAAACATTATTTGGAAAGATCAAGTATAGTTAGAATGTGCCTAACGAATACTGTGAAACAGATTTTGTAGGCATTTAAATCTAAAAATATGTTTAATATTTATTTATTTATTTTCCATTTGCATTTTTTTTTGTTTAACAATAGCCATTCCGTGCGAAGAACGGGGACTTCAGCTAGTATACTATAAGTACATGTGTAAAATTTCTTTAATTGAAATGGATACAGTAGACAAAATCTTCCATAGAATTTCCAATGGAAGTATTTCACAAATTCTTGAAAAGATAGATATTTTTCTATTCTGTAAAAGATACTACGAAAGAAACATTTTTTTTTTTTTTTTTTTTAATCACCGAATGTTTTGTAGGCCTTCATAGGCCCTTATAACTGTTCGCGTATGGTCTGAGTATGTAAGACAAGTTAGCACGATCACAGCTTCCATTTAGTGCACGTATGGGCAACCTCCGGCCCCATACTTTCCCGCTTGTGGCCCGCCGTAGCTTCTGATCCGGCTCGCGAAACACATCAGAACCCCATAAAAAACCCATACGAACCATTCAAAATCCCAATTATTCGGCCCGCGACTTTGCTAACAGCTTAAAGTTTGGCGAGCAACTTTCCAAAGGTCGCAAATTGCTCTTTGTATAATAGGTCTTTGCTATGGGAAAGGAGCTTAGCGAGTAGGCCACTTCGGCGCCTTTAAAATGATCAAGTAGGATATAAAAGATTTTTTTTTTTTTTTGCTTGTCTTTTCATGCAGTTGACATCAGAAATTTATTTTTGCTGACATCAACAAAGATTGGAGAAAGCCATTCAAATAATCTAGGCACAAATGGGTTAATGTATATGAAGCAAGAGAAATTATGCTGCATTTACTTATCATTCAAGTATAATTATAACTAGGCGCAGGCTGAACTAATATGGGTAACGTCTTCGTTTTCTACATCTCCAGTTGTAACGCCAGGCATACCCATGTCATTTTCAGCATCACATGAGTCTTCAAACGCCTTATATTGCAATTACGCACTCAAAACGAAAGAAGAAAAAAATTCAGAAGTTCCTGAGTAATACTAACGGGGTATAAGTGAAAGTACTTCCAAAGGAAAGGGGGGATAGACATTCACATATTAAAAAAATATATTTTGGACACTTTACCCATTTTAAGTTTACAACTCTACCTGTAAGGAGGCACTTAAACCCTGGACTTTAGCGTAAGAACTATGCAAATGCTTATAGAAGAATGACTTGAGATACATCAATTTGTATCAGTCTATTCCAGAAAATACTGTGCAGGGACTCTCCCTGCAGGGGCGTAGCCAGGGGGGGGGATATCGGGATATATCCCCCCCCGAAATTTTTGGATTAGTGATGAAATTCCGTCTATTTATACACATATAAGTCTATATACCCCCCGAAAAATTTTCCAGATGCATATCCCCCCCCCCCGAAAAATTTTCCTGGCTACGCACCTGTCTCCCTGGTAGCCTAGTCATATGTGATCGATCATATAGACCTAGTCATATAGACCCAAAGCAATAATAGAGTCTGAATATTACTTCATCGGAAGTCAAGGTTTCCACTCCCCCGTTGTTTAAAGCAGGGGTTCCCAACCTTTATTATCTCCAGGGGTCGATGCAGGCGAAAATTGGGTCCGTTTTGCGGCCCCTTCACAAAATTACAATCGATTGAAACGGTCCCTTCACAAAAATACAAACGCTTGAAACGGCCCCTTCACAAAAATATAGTCGATTAAAACGACCCTTCATTGGCATTTTACCCTTCATTTTAATCTGTTTTATCAATTATTTTACGAAAAAAGTGACTTTGTTAAAAATGGGTACGAAGATTCACAATCACAAAAGTAAGTGTTGAAGTACGCAGAATTAAGAATTGAAATTCACACAAATAAGCAACTTTCACAAAAATGGGTTTCTGGAAAAAAATTGTTGGATCGATCCCTGATTTCAATTCTTAAAAACTAAAACCGACTTTAGTTAAAAAATCGGTTTGGAAATTCAACATACCAAAGAGTTCACCTACAAATTGCTGGGAATCCTTGCTTAAAATATCAATGATAATTTGTTTCATTAATGTGGGTCCTTCATACACCATCAATCGCCCCACATTCTCCTTGTACTTCCAACAAAGTAATAAATTTAGATGAATATTCACTCACCTCATTCAACATCACAGCCAGATCCATTCTGATTCACTTAAAAAACTTTGGAAAGAACTATGCAAAGCAATGACCACTCTCGTAAAAAATAAATAACAAATGCAGAGTACATCAAATAACAATAATTCTTCCACATGCAAAATTTTGATTTGCACACGATAGTTTCCACAAATGGATCAGCAGACGACAACAAATTGAAATTAATACTTAAAAATGAGTTTGTAATGTTTTCAAAAGTAAATCAGTAAATCCACTCAAAAAATTATTTACACTTCTCATTGGGTGCATTCGTATACGACAAACTCGTGGCACGGGTTTTCCTAAGAAAACTGGAATGCGTGTGTTTAGTGCTGTCAGTGGTTATCAGTTTCTTTTGACTTTACGAACACCTTCAGTTTATTGAGTTCCGTCGCCTAGGAGACGTGTTTGTTTACAATACGCGAATGCGTTAATTTTGCTGAAGAGATGTTTTTAGTACATACTCAATATAAAATCAACAGGATTTTTAAAAGAAAGAGTGGCCATCATTGAAGTTCACAGATCAAAATTTAGAAATTTCAACTTCATTTTTTCAAAAGTATTTAGCAAAAGAAGTTTAAATTTCACTAATAACGGATTAAATCAACTTCAGCACTAAACTATGCATTTTTGAATTTACTAAAATGAAAGATACAAGAAAATGATTACCTTTGAAAAATTATGTGCCTTCGTTGCAGTTTCTAGCGTGTGCATGAATTTCCTCCTCGAAAAAATAATATTTTCAGCTTCAGCAAACGTAAAATACTTTTCCATAACAAATTGCCACTGAAAACCATTTCTAAACAAAAAACAACATGCAGCAAGTAATCTTCTCAACAAACTCGATAAACCTGCTCCATGCTCAGTTTACTTTGTTTGAAACTATAACCGCACTCCGTTTTGTATAGAAACCCAGACAGCACAAACTTGTCCAGAACATGTCCATATGATATCATGGACAAGTTCGGGACATAACTGACATCCCCAAATTTGTTTGTATCTTGTCCATAATACGCCCCAAACTTGTCCATATGGCACAATACGGCGTCCATAATGATATCCTCTGGACAAAATATAGACATCCATATGGACATGTTATGGACATCCAGAACTTATCTATATGGACATGTTATGGACATCCATAACTTGTCCATATGGACATGTTATAGACAACTAGACTATGTCCACAAACAGACATTCTGTGGATATTTATCTCATATCCACAGTTTATTTTTATGATATGGATAAGTTACTACCATAAAGGAACAGAAGTATCTGTTTCATCAGTAATTTCTGAAATGGAGCTATTACAAGAACTGCTTGTGGGATCAAACATATTTGACCCTGACAGCACACTTGCCCAATTTATGTCCATATCTGGACAAACTTGTCCAAAACATGTCTATGTGTATGATAAGATATCTCCTGGACACCATTTTAGCGACATCTTTGGGAAAGTCCATAATATGTCTAGAATAAGACATGATTGAGGCATGTAACACCCCAATTAAGTCTTATTACGACAAAAACGGGAAAATCCATATTATGTCTGTTATATGACATGAATTGGACATCTAAACACCCCAATCATGTCTATTTTATGGCATAAATGGGAAAATCTATCGGCGACAAACTCTGATTGGCTCAATTTGTTTGATCATGCGCAGTAACATTTTTGTATGCACGTTGTTTTTAATAATCTGTGGTTGTTGTGGTAGATAGTACCCATCTATTTGAAGTTTCCTTGTCAGCTAATTATAACATTTTTATGCGCACTTCTTGCATATTGCTTGCCTATATCACTGTTCTTTACAATACGGGGTAATGTGCAACTTTTTGACTTAATGTGTATTTTAATAAAAAAATTAAGTCGAATGAATCTTCAAAAATATTTTCATCGATCCTATTTTCAAATTCATTATGAAAATAATTATAATCGTGCGCATTAATAGGCTTCGATTCAATATCATTCACATTACATTCAGCTTCAATCAGGAATAATTCATCATTAACTTCTTGTTCAACATTTCGCCATTCCTGAGGAGTCGATTCAATTTTTTTATTAAAATACATGTTAAGTCAAAAAGTTGTACATTACCTCGTATTGTTAAAGAACAGAACAGTGATATAGGCAAGCAAAATGCAAGAAGTGCCTATAAAAATGTTATAATTGTCTAACAAGGAAACTTCAAATATGTGGGTACTATCTACCACAACCACCACAGATTATTAAAAACAACGTGTATACAAAAATGTTACTGCGCATGATCAAACAAACTAAGCCAATCAGAGTTTGTCGCCGATAGATTTTCCCATTTATGTCATAAAATAGACATGATTGGGGTGTTTAGATGTCCAATTCATGTCATATTACAGACATAATATGGATTTTCCCGTTTTTGTCGTAATAAGACTTAATTGGGGTCATAGGCGTAGAGTTATATGGGCCCGTGGGGCTCGAGCCCCCCCAATAAATTGTGAATAGGGGCTGAGCCCACCCAATAATTTACCACTAAATACAGAAAACTAATTTATACTAACGTAAAAAAAAAGTATTCACGCCATTTACAAACGTTTAAAAAAAACCTTTACTTGTACTTTTAAAAATTTTCTTCTTTTGATTTCAATCATGATTTAGTATTCATTGTGACACCACTTAACACATAATGTTACTATAAGCTGCCCTCGCCAGGCTCTGGTAAATTAAAATCAGATTATGCAATGTGAAGTATGAAATGAAGAAACGTTCAGATGTGTCTAAAATGCACTATCTCATCGAAAATGATTTTTGTTTTCTCCTTTGGATTTTTTACTTTGCTTCTATTTTAACTTATAACATGGTAGGAAGATACTAACATGGATACTTACCTTACATAGGTGTAGAATTCTATGGACCCATAGAGCTCTAGCGCCTCCAATAATTTACACTTATATATAGTAAGTCATAGCTGCCAACTACTACGGAATATAATTAACCACTTTTTGTAAACAGTATATGTTTTAATAATTTTTTTTCAATATAGTAACCAGCTCGCGCGCGCAGCGCAAAAATTTTGCTATATCTTAAGCCAAAAAATCACGTAGAAAAAGTGGTTAATTATATTCCGTAGTAGTTGGCAGCTATGAGTAAGTTATATGTACGTGAATCAGTGGCGTAGCTAGAAATTTTTCATGGGGGGTGGGGGGGGGGTACGCTTTCTGCAACTCACATATATGTATACGGGTGTATGATAAGGAAGTGAAGAAGTTTATGGTAAGGAAGTGTATACATTTTGCATGGCAAAAAATTCCTCATGGGGGGTGGTTATGACCAGTAGCGGATCCAGGGGAGGGGCTAGGGGGCTTCAGCCCCCCCTCAAAAGAGATTGCTCATGGGTAACATTCTGCTTTATTATACACTTTAAATAGCTAAAATAATCATATTTTATTACTTAGCCCCTCCCAAAAGCCTAATACATTGGTATAGACTAAAATTTTGATTTATAGTACATTTTAATTGGGTGAAATAAGCTTTTAAAAAAATTTAGCCCCTCCCCAAAAAATTGCTGGATCCGCCACTGGTTATGACCCTCCTAACCCCCCCCCTTGGCTACGCCACTGACGTGAATACATGTGGTTGTGGGGCCCGGCCCCCCCAATAATTTTGAAAACTTTACGCTTATGATTGGGGTGTTACATGTCCCAATCATGTCTTATTCTAGACATATTATGGATTTTCCCAAAGATGTCGCTAAAATGATGTCCAGGAGATATCTTATCATTGACATAGACATGTTTTGGACAAGTTTGTCCAGATATGGACATAAATTGGGCAAGTGTGCTGTCTGGGAATAACGCTCTAGTTTATAAATTGAATTCACTCAGTTTCCTTTACGAACACCTTAGATAGAAACTCGTTTGGCGTTTAAGAATGTCGCCATTAACAGTGTCAGAATTAAGGGTGTGAGGTTATAATCTTATGATTCCATTCCTATAATAAAAAAGTAATTTACGTTCGTGATCGTCTGCTCTCTGTGAGACGCGCTGACACGTAAAACTGACGTAACACTCTAAGTGGAATAGAGCATTTCGACAAGCCTAAGCCTAGCAGCCAAAGAGCTACCTCCTTCTGCTTGAAAGCAAATTATTCTCGTATTGCATTTCTTTCGAAGAAACCCTGCTTTGAACATAAAAAAAAACGATTTAAATTCACTTTGTTCGGTGATTGTAAAGGATTGAAAAAACCTTCGCACTGATTTTAAGCAGGGCTTAGTTTCTAGAAAAAAAAAAAAAAAAAAAAAAAAAAAACAATGCCGGAACTCTAATAATCTTTAGAGCACGTGTTTATATTCAGTTGCGTACTGTGATCTCTCGCAACATCCTCCCAGAAAAAGTATTCGTGTAAAAGCGAAATTACCTAATTTAGACTTGAGACTAACTATATAATTAAATTTTAAGAAAGTGCACGATTCGACTGATATATGAAAATGTTTAATTATACGTAACTTAATTTTATGTTAAATAATTTTTAATATATAAAACAGACGTAGGAAGTTTGACTCTTACTCGAATACTTTTTTGAGAAGGTGTACAAAATAATGATAATTCACAACGATTTTCTCAATAAATACTATTGGACATATTTTCATTATTTCATAGAACACTAAAATGGGCTGAAATTGACATGATGAAATATAAGCAATACACAATAAAAGACCGAAGAAGTTAGTCTCAGAACTTTCAGATTGGTTCGAGGAGAAACGAGTCCTGACAGGTTTATCAGCTACAATCGTTTTGTGTGTAAAAACTGGGAAAATTTCGAGTTAATCCCAGCAAACACACACAGGTTCTCTGAACGTCTATTAACATTCAGAAGACGTTTTCTGAATGTTAATAGTCGTTCAGAGAACCTGTGTGTGTTTGCTGGGATACTGCTGGGCTTAACTGGTGGGTTAAAATGCAAACAGTGAAAATATTCCTTTATGTGTATACTACTGGCAGAAGCAAATAAATTTTCACCATTTATTAATCTTATATAATAAAATCCGAGAGTAAGCATTGTATGTAGCTATGTATGTAGAGGTTTGTGACCAGCGATCTTCTTGCGCGCGTCTCTCGATCGCATTGCGCCGAGACGGTTGGTCGCAGACCTACCGAATTTTGCATACGGCTTCACTAGGACGGATCCTAACACGCCTCGGAGCGATTTTTTCGAAATTCGATTCGAATTAGAAACTGTTTTCTTTTACTTTATGTTTTATCCGATTTTTAGCGTATTTTCTTGCATAATATGCAATAACTCCGGTAATTGCACTCGCAGTAAAACGATGTTTGCATCATCGGATAGAGGAAAAAAATTTCTTTCAAAAACAGTTTGTTTTGACAGTGTAACATATTTTGCCGATTTTGGAAAATTTTTAAAACGAATTCCTCTTTTGACGACGTTTCCGCAAAATAATTTTAAAACTATTGCATCTTTAATTCTATCAGTCATAGCTTTTTTATATTTCGGCAAAAGACGGAGCATACAATTCGCCCACTTTTAAAAGAAGAACGGAGGAAAAATATGAATTAGGAGATTTTTTACGAATTTTTATGTAAAGAAGGATTTTGAATTCAATAGCAGCTGCTTCCTTACAGTATAAGATTTCGGTATGATATCTTCCGCTATGGTAGTCTTGGAAACAGAAACAATGAATAGAATTACCTGTTGAAAAAAATAAATAAAATTACTTTAAAATAACACAGTTTTCGCATGTGAAATCTGCGTCATTTTCATGTAACGAGTTTAAAGCCCCTTTCGACACTCAATCAGAATAACAGATTCACAAGCAAAACATACGTCACGCACAAATTATTCCATATTTTACATTACGTTGCCAGAAAAAGAATTGAATGTTGTTTTTTCAACAGTGAATTATCTAGCATTATTTTCGATTGAATTTTTAAACGGGACATGTCTCTGAATCGCAGTAAATATTTTTCGGTGCTGAACAGGGCCTGATTATGACCAACAGGGGCCCGGGGTATTGATGAATTTTGGGGGCCCCATCTATGAAATTTGTTTTATTTTTCATAAAAATTTTTTATAAAAAAGAATATTTCAGAACAACATTTGAAATTGGAGGCCATTTCGAGCCGGGTGCCATGGGCAATGTCCCGATTTGCCAGTGCGATAATACGGTCCTGGTGCTAAATAAAGCCAATCTGACAAGAATTATGCGTACAAATGTATGGAGAGCTGTTTGAGTGGCATCCATAAAGTGAAATGATTATGGTTTATGCTAATGCGTAAATTGCAAAAGTCACCAAAGAATAAAAGACTACATTCTTGGCAAATATCTAAACCATTTCTTTAAATTAAGCATTAACGATTGAAAAACGAAAATATATTGTATTGGTATCAGTAAAAGATACTATAAGTAATAGTTAGTAGATATGCTAGGGCAATACTGATAAAAGCACAATATACCGCATTAATAAATAGTGTTGTATTCATTTTTCAACAGCCGTTACTATATCCCGCGGTAATTTCAACAGAAAAGACTGTAACTGAACTTTTTTTTTCTTAGAGATTCTGTTTTGTCATAAGTAATTATGATCGCATTTTTGGAAAATGTTCTCTTCTTGCCTTGCTAAGAGCGGGTACACAACTATTTAATCCTAACTAATATTATAAATGCGAAAGTGAGTTTGTTTGTTTGTTTATTTATGACGCTTTCACGCCTAAACCGCTGAATAAATTATAATGAATTTTGGTTTTATATATAGATGGGACCCTGGAGAAGGTTATAGGCTACTTAGAATTTTAGATTTTTAATTACCTCTTTAATTATTAATTAAAAACCGTTTTTACGTTGCCATACTTGGCGAGTTTCGCCCGTATCAAGTGATTCATGTTTTGAGCTAACAGGAATGCTATTACTTCAATGAAGAAGCACGTGCATCAGAAAAACATTAAAGAATACGGAAATTATGCCAGTTTTATGCCAAATCTATCTATCTCTAATAATAAAAATGAATGTTCTCCAGACAAATCTACAGAAAGCAGAGCTTTGAAAATTTCACCATGACTGGGCCCATGACTTCGGTAAAGTGTACCTGAGGCTCAGAAATTTTAATTACTTTCCTAACCGTTTTATCGCCCGCACAAAATGATTTATGCTTTTGAAATAAAGCAGAAATTCTATTTGAAAAATCGCACGCATTTGAAAAACATAGATAAGTATGGAAATTATGTTGATTTTACGCCAAATTAAAAAGCATAAATAAAGAAAAGTGTACTTAAGTATTATCCCGGCGGTTCGCCAAGACGAGCGACTTTTTGCCGAGATAAATGCCGGGCACATGAAATTATTAATGGTTTTGGATACGATTGGCAACAATTTGGCAACTCATTTGACGAAAAAACAGTTCGGCGGGAATGACCGCCGTGATAATACGTAAGTACCAAGAAAAGTCCAGATGTGTTTCTTAAAGTTCGTAAATTTCCAAATAGTTCTTTTACAGGGATACTCATAAGAATTAAATTACGCTCTATGTGTATCTCAGTAAGTACTGAACCGATTCCAAAACTACTTTTTCGGCTAAATAGAGACAGGTCTGCGCTCATCTATCTCCTGGCATTCAACATAGCGTCTAAAATTTCCATGCATCTATAGCCGCATAAATATTTCTTTTACAAGAACACTCAAAACAGTTCGCAAATACTGTCGTAACTGTCTCTATTCGCCAAATGCCTGAAAAAAATCTAAATTTACTAATACCGCATACTCTCTTATTTTAAATGAAGTATACTACCATGCATTATACTTCTTTTAAAATAAGTAAAAAGCAAATAATATTTAAATGCAGTTTCTTTAGCCGCAAACATATTTATTATTCATACATGCTTCGTTTCTCTCGGGACCTAATTCTAAAGCCGACGCGGACGAAGTCGCGGGTAGCCGCTAGTTATAAAATAAAACGGTTCTCCACATCATGTAGTATGTAATGCATTAATGGTATAAATTAAATCTAAAAAAGAGTATGATGTAGAGAAATGAGACATTTTGAAAGTTAGGAATTTTCGCTGCAAACCGTCACGCTTTTCTTTTTCTGATCGCGAATGACACCGATATAGATTTTTGTTTCATAATATTAACAATGGCCTCAGGTCAGTACTTATACTAACTTTAGGAATAACTAATGAGTAACTTTACGCCAAGAATCAAATCATTTTGCTTATTTTTAGATTCCAAATCACTGGAATCAATTCGAATTATACATGGAAAGAAAAGTTTCGTTCCCTACCGTGCGGAGAATGGGTACGCAGCTAGTCAACCTCAATAAAATAAAAAACGATCCGAATAATTTTAATCTTCCATTATTATTTCCAGGAGCATTCTCAGAAAATTATCTTACATGAAAAGACGAATTTTCTATTAAAAATTCATTTTATGACGGACTGCTTTTGTTGAAAACATGTATATACGCTCGCAGTTGGGGCCAGAGCCGAAGCCCAGGCTTTCCCCCGCAAGGGACGCAAGCGGAAAAGGGGGGACACAATCAGCTAGATCACAAGAGGTTAAATATTATTTTACTGTTTTTTCTTCTTTCCCTTGTAGCAATAACCCATCGGTCGATGAGAGACGGGTGAGTTTAATCCGAGGAGAAGGAGCAACGACCCAGACAGCACACTTGCCCAATTTATGTCCATATCTGGACAAACTTGTCCAAAACATGTCTATGTCTATGATAAGATATCTCCTGGACATCATTTTAGTGACATATTTGGGAAATCCATTATATGTCTAGAATAAGACATGATTGGGACATGTAACACCCCAATTAAGTCTTATTACGACAAAAACGGGAAAACCCATATTATGTCTGTAATATGACATTAATTGGACATCTAAACACCCCAATCATGTCTATTTTATGACATAAATGGGAAAATCTATCGGCGACAAACTCTGATTGGCTTAGTTTGTTTGATCATGCGCAGTAGCATTTTTGTATACACGTTGTTTTTAATAATCTGTGGTGGTTGTGGTAGATAGTACCCACATATTTGAAGTTTCCTTGTTGACAATTATAACATTTTTATGCGCACTTCTTGCATTTTGCTTGCCTATATCACTGTTCTGTTCTTTACAATACGAGGTAATGTACAACTTTTTGACTTAATATGTATTTTAATAAAAAAATTGAATCGACTCGTCAGGAATGGCGAAATGTTGAACAAGAAGTTAATGATGAATTATTCCTGATTGAAGCTGAATGTAATGTGAATGATATTGAATCGAAGCCTATTAATGCGCACGATTATAATTATTTTCATAATGAATTTGAAAATAGGATCGATGAAAATATTTTTGAAGATTCAAATATGTGTGATCCCACAAGCAGTTCTTGTAATAGCTCCATTTCAGAAATTACTGATGAAACAGATACTTCTGTTCCTTTATGGTAGTAACTTATCCATAGCATAAAAATAAACTGTGGATATGAGATAAATATCCACAGAATGTCTTTTTATGGACATATTCTAGTTGTCTATAACATGTCCATATGGACAAGTTATGGATGTCCATAACATGTCCATATGGATGTCCATAACATGTCCATATAGATAAGTTCTGGATGTCCATAACATGTCCATATGGATGTCTATATTTTGTCCAGAGGATATCATTATGGACGCCGTATTGTGCCATATGGACAAGTTTGGGGCGTATTATGGACAAGATATAGACAAATTTGGGGATGTAAGTTATGTCCCGAACTTGTCCATGATATATGGACATGTTCTGGACAAGTTTGTGCTGTCGGGGTTGATCACGGCTTTTCATCCAAAAAAAGGGGGAAATTTCATCGGCAACTGGTACAAAATTCCGCTCGGGGGGCCATAAAGCCGATCTTCGTTTTCCGATGACTCTGATGAAATAACGAAAAGAAACCGATAAACTGTTTAAAATTTGTTAATAAAAAATAAACGACTGGCAGCAAAATTTTCAAAAAATGTCCGTTTTGTTTATTATGTTTTCGTTTTTTGGATGCTAATTTTCCGTTTTTCTGAAAAAAATTCTTCCTCCACCGGGTCCGAACCGTGAGCGTGTGGAGACATAGACTAGTGCTCTACCACAAGACCATCCAGACTTATCATGCATTAACCAAAGATTGAACTAGCGGATATTTTAGTCTCAGATGGGGACTTTGGGTGAAATTTTGACAAAGTACTGTTCAGCTATTATTAATAATAGTCAAATTATTCGATTGGTAAAAAAATAATTTCACTTTTTACCAATATATGTTAGCAACAACATTCAAAATTAATAATTAAAAAACAATATTACAAATTGTATAGGAATTTTAGTGTGATTTTATCTTTCATATTTCTTGGATAACTTAAAAATTAACTGACTTCTCTTCTTGCTGTTTACATTAAGGAGGTTTCAAAAGGGTTGCTCATTTGAATGAAGTTTCCGTTATTCTTGATGCAGCTGACGCTCAAATATATTTTCTTTTCTTTTTTTTAAACACATTTTTTAAATTATTTAAATATTACAAACGATTTTATATAATAAACACTTACATTTTTTTTGTAAATATTTCTTTTCAAATTTAAATTTTGTGGCAGGGGTCAAGGGGGGATACTACCCCCCTGCCCCGTCCCAACCCCAATATAAAAAATGTGAAGTAAATTATGCGATTAATTCATAGAATTGTTCAAAATTTCCCTTAGATTATGCAAAGGCACATCTAAATTACGCAAATATTCATAGGAATTTAGGTAAAGTGTAAACCACTGGGACTGGGACATCTGCAAGGTCCGATGACTATAGAGCTGCAGTTTCGGATAAGATATTGTTTGTCAGTTTCCCATCGGCGAAACTGCTTGTCTAGATCGCTTCTATCCATGCATAAAAATTCATCTATTGCAAAAAAACAAAAGTGCACTTGCCGATGACTGAATTCGATGAGTCGATGAACGACCGAGCAGAAAACAAGCAGTCATTGCTACTAGGGTTTTTCCAAAAAGTATTTTTGTACGGGATGATAGGTAGAATTTTTTAAAAGTACGATGATTATGGGGGGGTGGGTGCTGAATAGTAAGTTGTTCAAAGTGTACGGCGCGAAATTTTGAGTGTTCTGCGAGGGACACAAAATCACCTAGCTTTGCGCCTCTTTGGGGTCTACATTTGCAGGTTCCAGGCCCAGAGCCTCAAGAAGTCTTAAGACGTCCCTGTTAGTGACCCTTCCTAAACTATGAGTCTGGACCCGCTCCTGCACACAGTTCCCAAATGCATGTTATGTTACACAAACACTGCACTGAGTATAATGAACAGTAAGGTATGGGAACGCGAAGCTGGCCGCCTTGGCGGCTAGTAATAGTAATATTTATTTCTTTCCAATTGTTTAAAAAATAAATTGTGTTTTTCATTTTATGAATGTTAATAATGCTTTAGTTGAATAAAAAGAAGTTCATTTGAGATAAGCATAAGGTGACCAAACATCCCCAATTTCAGGATGTTTTGCAGTTTGTCCTCAAAATATAAAACAGGAATTGGCGGAAAATTTTTAATTAGAATAAATATTTGCTTCCAATTCTTCAAAAAATATATCGTGACTAATGACCAATCTCAAATGAACGAATGTATGACCGAAAAACGGATTTCTAAGGTAACGATTGACGTCATTATGATGTCACAAATCCAGTTCTCTTAAACGAACGGGACAGATTAGAGCCGGTGGTCAACTGCTTTGGTCTTGTGGTGCTGTAGCATGTTAATTAGATAACCGCCCGTTTCACTATGTATAAACACGACTATGAAGGAAAACAAACGTGCATGGCAAATTAAATTGTTTTCTTTTGTGAAATTCTCGTACTTTTGTCCACAAACTCGTTGAAAAATGGTCCGAAAACTAAAATATCACGAAAAAAAACTTCTCAAGAAAGTTGATTTCATATCATGGGAAGTTGATAACAATCTCCATGAGCTCAAGATAATGAAAAAGTATTTTGTACAGCGAAGAGAGGATTATACAAGGTAAATTTTAAGTTTTCTGATCGTAAGATAAACGTTTAATTTAATGGCATTTTATTTATGGCAAGTTTTAACGTAAGGCTTCTGTTGAGATAGTGTATTTGACAGATGTATTTGTGAACACCTATATGTGTAAGTTAAGATAATTTAGTAATAAATCTTTTGAATTCTAGAAAGGCAATTAATGTACAGTAAGTAATGAAAATTTTTTCGAAAATTATTTTAGAAGCCTATATTGACTTTATATGCTTTTAAATAGATAGATATTTAAAAAATACCTATGAGCCATTCCGAAAAAATGGTAAAAACTATGCCCGAGAAAATAATATATTTTTAAAAATAATGGTACTAAATATTTTAAATGTGACCATGCTTGCTTTTTATTCCTTGTTTTATTTTTTTTTTTCGTGGATATTTTTCTTTAAATTCTATGTAAAGTATAATAACCACAAAAAAAGGGGGGGTTTAACAGCTAAATTGAGAAAAACATGATGTCCCATACTGAAATTTATACAATTCAAGAATATCTAGTATATAAGCTGGTTAAGAGTTATAATAATCAGTTTAATCATATGTACAGAAACACACAAGTTCTAAAAAAGACTGACAGTAAAAAGGTGTCCACTCTGTTATAGAAGGTTATTTTTCCATTATCAGGCCTGGACTGGGAGGGTGGGGCCCGCCCAGGCTGTTGTGTAACCGATAAATATTAGGATATGTTAACTTTTGGGGTATGGGGGGAGGAATGATGTTATTATTAATTAATTATGATTGATAATGCATTAATAAAATATTGATCTATTAATTAATATGCGTCATTCCTATTAATTCATCCCTTGCTCATTCAGTAACCCTCTCTCAAAAATTTTTGAGAACTACATTTAAAATAAAGTGTTTGGAAGCCTTCTAGGGCGCAATTGCAGCTACAAAAACTTTTGCAAGTGTCAAACTTCTTTTAAGTGCTATCAGTATAGCACTCTTTTTTAAATTTTTTTTCTATTTTCTGTTTGGAAGCCCGCTGTCAGCAGGAAGGGCCCACCCGTCTACAGACAGTCGGACAGACTGGCCAGTGCGGGCCTGACCATTATAGGATTAGCAGGCACTGTAATGCAAAATAAATGAATTAATTCTTTTATGGATTATATTACTTCCTTAAAACATAAAAACTAGTGTTATATAAATTGAATATATAATATAAAAATAAACATTTTTTTCCTTCTATTGCACCATAATTTGTAACACAGTGGACTATAATATGAGAAAAAATATAAATAATTATATTAATGGTAATTTTTTTAATTTATGTGATAAAAGTTAATGTACATTTGCATACATTTACTGGAGTAAAGCTCAGTCTAAATATTTAATTGAGAGATAAATAAAAATAATGCAATTCACTGAGTGGACAAAATTTTCTATTTCACAACAGAAAACAAAGAAAATCTCTTTGATTTATCAAACTGAATTTTACACCATGATAAAATACACATTCTCAGTTAATATTCAGGGGGTCGATGCAGACGAATATTGGGTCCGTTTTGTGTCCCCTGTCACAAAATTACAATTGATTAAAATGGCCCCTTCACAAAAATATAGGCTATTAAAGCGGCCCTTCATTGTCATTTTAACCTGCTTTTATCGATTATTTTAACAAAAAAGTGACTTTTATTAAAAATTAGTATGAAAATTCCAAAAAACAAGCATTGAAATTCACAAATTTAAGTACTGAAATTTGCAAAAATAAGCAATTTTCACAAAAATGGGACCTTGGAAAAAATTCCTAGGGAACAACCCCTGTTATTGGAACATAGCTGCCAAATCTTCCTGCTTTCCAGGACTTCCTGATTTTGAAATTTTCTTCTGTCTTCCTGCAGGAACATTAAATATTCCCTTTTTTTACTTTCTTGCCATTTTCTCTTACATACTGCTAAAATTAAAAAAATAACAGGATATTTTTAAAGTACGAAGTGTGAAGATTATTCTCGTATTTTGAACACAGCCTTTCTGAACTGCCACAGTCCTCCTCATCTTGCTCCTGGGTTGGGGCTTTTCAGCAAAAGAGCTGTACTCCCCATACACATTTGCTGAAGCATTGAAAAAAAGTCTAAAGTACTAAAAATGCAAGTCAGTAGTAAAATTTAAAATTACTTTTCGACTGCATGGGACACATCCGTTAAATAACGGTTGCTTATTTAATAAAGCACAATTGACCAGTCAATGCTGCTGGTCCATGATTTTGAAAGATGTTTCCTAATCCTAACTAATATTATAAATGCGAAAGTGAGTTTGTTTGTTTATGACGCTTTCACGCCTAAACCGCTGAATCGATTAGGATGCATTTCGGTTTAGATAGAGATGGGACCCTACAGTTGGTTATAGGCTACTTAGAGTTTTAGATTTTTAATTACTTTTTTAATTATTAATTGAAAACCGTTTTTACGTTGCCATGCTTGGCGAGTTTCGCCCGTATCATATGATTCATGTTTTGAGCTAACAAGAATGCTATTACTTCAATAAAGAAGCACGTTCATCTGAAAAACATTAAATAATACGGAAATTATGCCAGTTTTATGCCAAATATATCTATCTCTAATAATAAAAATGAATGTTCTCCAGACAAATCTACAGAAAGCAGAGCTTTGAAAATTTGAGCATGCCTGGACCCATGACTTCGGTAAAGTGTACCTGAGGCTCAGAAATTTTAATTACTTTTCTAACTATTAATTAAAAACCGTTTTATCGCCCGCACAAAATGATTTATGCTTTTGAAATAAAGCAGAAATTCTATTTGCAAAATCGCACGCATTTGAAAAACATAGATAAGTGATGGAAATTATGTTGATTTTACGCCAAATTAAAAAGCATAAATAAAGAAAAGTGTACTTAAGTATTATCCCGGTGGTCCGCCAAGACGAGCGATTTTTTGACGAGATAAATGCCGGGCACATGAAATTATTAATGGTTTTGAATACGATTGGCAACAGTTTGGCAACTCATTTGACGAAAAAACAGTTTGGCGGGAATGACCGCCGGGATAATAGGTAAGTACCAAGAAAAGTCCAGATGTGTTTCTTAAAGTTCGTAAATTTCCAAATCCTACCAATAATATAAATGTGTACGTTTATGTGTTTGGATGTTTTTGACTGAATCACACAAAAATGGTTGGAAAAATTTGTAATGAAGATAGCTTATGCCCTGGATTAACATACAGGCAACCTTTCAAGCATATAGCATATAATTCTTTTACAAAGACACTCAAAATAATGCTAATGCATTTCGCTCTATGGAAATTTTGTAGCTACTAAACCCATTTTAAAACTTTTTTCACTTATTAAAAGTCCTAGGCCTATATGGGGAATTCCTCTGTGCGGAATTTTCTAAGGGATCCTAACCCGTATTTTCGCGAGTTTTTGGAAAAAAACGCGGAAAACTGCGAGCGGCTAGGTCGACAGGCGCGACCGGAGTTTGAACCTGGCACCTCCCGCCTTCCAGTTTTGAGAGCAGAACCTCTTAGACACTGGGGGGACCCTGAGTGTTATAGGCTACCTTTTATGCATATATCACAAATAGTTCTTTTACAGGGATACTCATAAGAATTACATTACGCTCTATGTGTATCTCTGTAAGTACTGAACCGATTCCAAAACTTTTTTCACTGATAGTAAGCTACACTATTCTTGAGTATTATAGGCTAAAATTCATGCATGTAGCGCAAATAGTTCCTTTACAGGAACACTCAAAATAATTCTAATACATTACGCTCTATGGGTATCTCTGTAACTACAGAACCGATTCTAAAACTTTTTCGCTAATAGAAAGCTGCACTATTCCTGATTAACATAGGCTAAAATTCATGCATATAGCATGAATATTTCTTTTGAAAGAACACTCAAAATAGTTCGCAAATACTGTCGTAACTGTCTCTATTCGCTAAATGCCTGAAAAAAATCTAAATTTAGTAATTTTACATACTCTGTTATTTTAAATGAAGTATACTACCATGCATTATACTTCATTTAAAATAAGTAAAAAGCAAATAATATTTAAATGCAGTTTCTTTAGTCGCAAACATATTTGTTATTCACACATGCTTCGTTTCTCTCGGGACCTAATTCTAAAGCCGCCGCGGACGAAGTCGCGGGTAGCTGCTAGTTCAGAATAATGAAAAAATATATAAATGCGCGAGAATTAAATCTTCTGGAATCATCGTGAATGAAAAAAGAAAAAATTGATTTGCAAAAAGCTCCCCAAATCCTTACTTGGTCCAAAACAAGCAAATGGTGCTTGGTAACAGTTATTCACAAAAATAATCAAGTTTAGCAATTTTTTTTTTTGTACGGTTTAAACTTGACTGGGAAAATCTTCCTGTTTTTCAGGGAATCTTCTTGTTTTTTTTATTCTAATCTTCCTGTTTTAAGTTGAGATAGGTGTGTAGCTATGTATTGGAATATAAAGTTCTTTTACAAATATGATTTTTATTTTTTAAATTTAAAAATCAGAAATTTACATTTTTTTCCCCGGAATGACCCATATATAGAAAGAAACTAAAAATTTCAAGGGTAAAGGAGGATGTAGTTTTTTATTTTGTGTTGCTAACTTTAATCAAAGGGCAACAGAGTGCACTTTTTTTTTTTACTAAAAAGGCATGAGGGTGCTGACCCTGCTTAGAATGAGGCCTGGGTATAAAACATAACTACCATTGTGCCTTACAATTTACATGTTCATTAGTATCATTAACATGTATCAAATAAAGGAATGTAAAAATATAATGATTACCAACAATTTATATCTAATTAGTCTTTAATTATGAACGAATGATGTATTTTCCTTACATTTTTTCAGATTTTTACTATGAACATTTCAGCAATTGATAAGCAAATATGTTGCATTGCATTGTTTAATTGTAATGTGGAAAGATAGTTATTATGTTGTACTTATTTTTTTTTTAGGTATAACAAATTATCTCGCCAAATACGAACGTTAGTGAGGCTTGTGAAAGAATTAGACATGAAAGATCCATTCAGAAAAGAGTGTACTGATAGGCTTCTGCAGTTGTTGTAAGTAACTTTTATGTTTAAACAAGTCTGTAGATTTTTGTGTGTGTGTGTGTGTGTGGGGGGGGTACTTGGCCCTGTTAACAAAAATATTTAGTAGTAGGGTTGACAGACTTTTGGTAAAGGTTTTTTTTTTTTTTTTTTTAAAGAAAAGTCATTCCAAAAATCAGTGTTTAATGTGGTATGTGTAGGGTTGCCAACTGTCAGGCAAAGTCAAAGAATTTTACTTTGATTTAAAAATGCCCTGAAAAGTCAAGGAATATTCTCTTTTTTTATTTATTTATTTTTTCTAGAAACTAGAAAATCTCAAAATGTGATCTGGAAAATTATAGGGATAGTAGTGCTCCTGTTTTTCCTTTTCTTTTTTTATGGATCGATTCCTGTTTGCCTATTTTTTCATTGTGTTGTAATTTCCCTTCTTATTTTTAGCTTTTTTCTCCTTTAATTCCCCCTTTTTTTTTCACCTTCAAACTGTACTGTACTCTCTCATGAACAATAAGCCAATAGGTCTTGTTTGACTTTTAGAAGTTCAGAAATTTTACTGCGAACTTGGCAGAGGTACCATTTATTCGGGAAAATATTACAAAGTGTAGTATTACATTTTAAAATATTTTTCCTGATTATTGCTTTTCTTATAGATTTATCATTTATGAAGAGAATGCTACTGCTTGAGTGTGTGAAAAAATGTTCTGGATTTTATTGAGCTTTTCACATAGGTTTTTTTCCCCACATTGGTGGGCACATGATGCAAGGCTGGCTTTTTGCCGGCAGAAACTGGTTATAACCGGTAAATACCGAATAAAACTGGCAGAAACTAAAAAACATCTTTAATAGTTTTAGTAATTACTAAAAGTAATATCAGATTTAAGCAGGCAGTTACTGATTACACCGGTCAACAACAACAACAATTTTTTTTTGGGGGGTGGGGGGGTTCTGTTCTCATGCTTAAATTCTGATTCTAGACATTGAAAAACACTTAAATTTTCATTTTTAGTTCTTAAAGTTTGCTTTTGTCTGATTTACGTCGATAAGTATATTTTAATTTATTTCATAAACGAAAGATGGCAGCACTTTGATGAACCCGAAAGTAAACTGTATTATTATTTGTAACTCTGTAGTATTGCTTGTAGTATTATTTGTAATATTATTATTTGTTTGTATTATTATTTGCTCATACAAACATAAAAGAAATACGAAAAATATTCACTTTTAGACATTCATTTCTTATTATTTTACATTTATATGTTATTGTTTATCACAAATCTGGAATAAAAAAGACTTTTATATCCAGCAAAAACGTTTCTGATCATAATTTAGTGTGGAATTATAAAAAAAAATATATAAAAATCGGTGATTTTTGCCAAAAAATTGAAAAATTGCTTTAATTTCTACAAAAGCAAACTTTCATTAAAAAAAAATTATTTTCCTTAGTTTTGGCGTAGGAGAAACTAAAATTTAACATGTAGAAGTCAGACCCAAAAATCGTGTTGACCAGTGTATCATTTGCTAACTTATATGCTGCATACAAAGTAATTGAATTGAAGTTATCATGTGCTCAAAAAGAAAGTGCCAGAATTTTACTTGCCAATATTAACTCAGATATCATAGCTTTGCAAAACAAATCGACCCCATTTCCTGAAATGCATTTTTCCAATCACCCTCTGACAACTACCCCAGCTACTACATAGTGGTCCAGTTTGAAAAAATGTGCAATAGATGAAAATTTCACAAATCTTGCTTGTTCCTTGATGGCAATGCCTGCTAGTTTTGCTGGACTTGAGAATCTGCTCAAATTTCTCATTTGTGCATAACAAATTCAGAAACAGTTTAGGTTTAGAAACTGCATTAAAACTTGTCTTTTGTTATAAGACTACTTCAGTAAAAAGATGTTTTATTTGAATTTGAATGGTGATAAAATTATAAATAAATTGTACTTTGGTTAACATTTAATTGTAATTGTTATCTATTGTATGTTAGTAATTACTTTTATGACATTTTTTGAGTTTTTTCCAGTTTCTACCAGTGGTTTTAACCACCTTGGCAGAAACTTGCCACCTTTGACGTGATGTCTAGACATTGGCTAATACAAAAGTGAGGTGTTGGTGACTATTACAAGAGCACCCTATAAGTGAATCAACCTTGCCTCTGCAGAGTTGCCAACTACTGCAGATTCTCCGTAGTTTGTACAGAATTTTTTTTCTGAAAATTTGATTTACTACAGACTATGCAAAAAGTGTATATTTTTAGGGAAATTTAAATTGATTTGTTCTCTAGCATTTTTTTTTTAGCTATGTTCTTTTAATAATCTTAAAAAAAGGCACCAAGAGCTATTGCACAACAGCTAAAACCTAAAACAAACAATTATTGGATGCGGCACCGAATTTGTAATCAGCACTGGATGAAGAGAAAAAGTTTTGAGTCTGGACTACTCTGGAGCCTTTTCCCCTCCCGCCCCTTTCTCAGGCTTTACAATTTTCTCGCTTTTGCTTTTATTTTCAAGCCATGGCAGCTGTGAGGCTCGATGATAGATTCCATTCTGATAAGTTTCTATTTATTTTTAATTAAGATCAATTTTTAATAGGGTATAATTAAACTTTTTTAATTGTTTAGAAAAAAAAAAATAAACTAAAATTTTGCCTATACGACTGACTATGGACAAACATAAAAAACTACTGAAAATATTCACAATTGTTACTGAAAAGTTTTATTCAGAGTTGGCATCTCTGCCTCTGTGAAACTGATGTAGCTTGGGGAGTCTTTTAATTTTGAGCCATTTCCAGATGAGAAATCTGCACCTGGATTAGCACCCCCAGAGGTATCATTTCAAAATGGGGGACATTGAAGCCACAGATTTTACATGTGCCAGCTCCGTTCTAGCACGTATACTGTCACATTCGTCCAGTTGAGAGATGTATCGAGTACTCAGCACATACTTGGTGATCGGCTGATCCCGAGCCAATGTTATGGTTTTTTAAATTGAATTTATGGTAACTTAAAAGTAGAGATGTAACGAATATTTGGCCACTATTCGGCTGTTTTGCGAACTATTCGGTAAGCCAAATACTGAACAGGTATTCGGACGAATAGTTATGGCCAAATATTGCTGCATTAATAAGTGCATTGTTTCATTTCAAAAAGTGCAAAATTTTTCAGTGATGTTTTAATTTTTTCTACAACTTAGTATTCAGTACTCGGCCAAAATACTACTTGTTACATCCTCTCAAACACAGAATGAAGCCTACACTGCTTAGCTTTTGGTCTTCGAATGGGAAACAAACTTCCACCAACTGGACCACTGTATAGACGGTTCTGGTGTCATTTTTAAAAGTTCATGCTTTTTAAGAACCTAAAGCTTGGTAGTGTTGTGTGAAATGTTTATATTGGGAATAGTGTGTCATTTATTACACTGCAAGTACAGGAAGTATACATAAAACTACTAGCATTGTTAAAAAGATTTTTGAACATAATTCAAATTTTATATGATTTAATTTAACATTAAAATGAAATATTTTCTCCTTCTTTTAAGGTATTCAATGGGCTTGATATCCAGAGCAGATGGTCTCGAAGTCTGTGATAAGGTCTCAGCATCCTCTTTTTGCAGGTACCTACATCTCTCATCTACACGCTACAGTCAGAGCATGGCTCACTGGGATATATACAGGCTGTCCAAAAAGCTCCGTTTTTCCGTACGAGTAAATTTTCGCTTCTTTGCCGATTTGTCGCTTTTACCTAACAAATCACTGTTGCCATCTCTGCCGGAGAAAATATGCCTAAAATCAAAGCTAAAAGTATCCAGGAATGGATAACAATGGCCGCATTCGTAAACGCCAAACGAGTTGCACTCGTGCAACAGTTTATCGTTTACGAATGCGGCCATTGTTATCCATTCCTGGATAGTTTTAGCTTTGATTTTAAGCATATTTTCTCCGGCAGAGATGGCAGCAGTGATTCGTTGGGTAAAAGCGACAAATCGGCGAAGAAGCGAAAATTTTCTCGTACGCAAAATCCCATAGGAGAAACTGGTTTTCGGACAGCCTGTATTTATCCAAGTGAGCCATGGTCAGAGAGACTGGGACTTACTAAGCATTTCATGATGCAAAAATTATAATTCGTAAAATTTTAAAATATTTTTGAAATTGCTCTGAAAACATGTGAATATTTGAAATTTGGTTGTAAAGAGATTTTTTTTAACCAAAAAATGTTCTCTTTGTATCATTTCACTATTTTTTTTAAATGGGGCATGAATGTATTTATTAGCAAATTATTTTTATTTGGTGGGGGAGAGAATTAAATGATTCATTTATAACATTTAAAATACTGTATTTAAATGGATGAAATATTGGTAATTAACAAAATTGGTTAAACATATATATATATTCTTAAGCTCTTTAAAATAAAATTAGAGCAAAGGTTTTGTAAATATATAAAAAGATGAGAATTTAAAAAAAAAAAAAAAAGGCTTGTTTAGTTTTAGAATTGAATGTACTGTTTGTTAAAAATTTTTAATGGATCATTCAGGTCGCCGATAGGATAGGACATTAAAATATAAAATATATTTCATTAGATATTAAGGGTTAATGTGTAAGATATATCATGCAGGGAAATGGCAAAAGTGTGAAACCGGAAGTTTTTGAAAACAATTTTAATAAAAACAGTGTATGTCCCTTGTAAATTTTATGTGCGATGTGTTTATAAAAAATGAATGGTTTTCAGGAGACGCCTTCCAGTGTTGATGGTGCGAAGTCGTATGGCTCCTTCTTTGAAGATATCCACACAGTTTATTGAACAAGGACGTATCCTTTTATCTGCTAATGCTATTTATGTTTATGTCTGATTACTATTATGATTTAATTGTATTTCTTCCAATTTTTCATAGCTGTTAACTCAATTTCAATCTTTATGTATATGATAGACACATATACTGGATACATAAATTAAATATGCGCATACTGTAGGAAAGAGAATTCAGTTTATGTTTGCAGAGCCATTTAACATACATCAGCATTTCCCAAACTTTTGATTTCCAACCAGGGCTGGAAAAATCTATCGCCTGACATACTAGGGGCATGTAAAATTTTCAGCCATGCATGCATTTTTTTTTTTTTTTTTGTAAAAAATCACCCATAAGAGATTCATAAATTACTTTAAAAAATCAAAAACAAAATTATAAATATATTTTTAAATGCCTAGAATTTATCAAAACTTGGTATGGGAAAAGTAAATTTTCATTTTCATTTCAGTGATTTTATAAGTGTCAGCAGTAATCTCTATACCTCAACTGAATTGCAAGTCAAATAACCCCAACCCAAAAAATAGTGGGAAAAGATAAACCCATATCTACATAGTAATATTTTTCGGGCATGTATTATTTTAGGTAACATGCCTGACCGAACATGTAAGTTTTTCGAGATTTTTCTGCCCTTGTTTCCAACCCACCCATGAGTCTTAAGTCAGTTCTCGGTAGAGTTATGACAAAATCTTGAATGATACCTTTTCCCAATTTGCTAACTGAACACTATTTGAAAAAATTCAATGAGCCAACAATGAAATAGGTCATTATAGATTTAGTTTCCAATAAGTGGGTGGTTGTAGATTCAGTTTCTAAAATGTGGACCACAGTTAAGTTTGGCAAACCACTAAAATACTGTATTACAGGCATGAAAGTTTTCAGTCTTTTTCAACATCATTGATGCATTTGAGATTTAGTATTTAAATTAGTTTAATGAATTAAGTTACACTGAATACAGTGATATAATAGTTAATTTAATAATAAATACATATAAAAGAATAACAGGTAATGTGTTAAGTACATAATAATTTATTTTAAAACAGGTGAAAACACATTAAAATCCGTATGTAGCACTATCGGTGGCGGCCACCACCTTCTTCAGCATAGGTCTTGGTTCCAAATGGCCAGCTCTCTTCCTCAGCAGGGTGTTCCCCCCAGGATCCATCTGTGCATGCGTCATATCATTCACAGCGCCATCTGTGGTTATAATCTGTAGGGCTTCCATATTTAGGGCATAATGACTGTTTTTGTAATTGGCGAGTTTTTGGCTATTGTTAAAGTTGATTTCTATGGGGTGTTCCTGGGCTATTTTTGCGAGGGCAGTAGTGGTTTTATTGAATTTAATGTCAGTTTGATGTTCCTTTTTTCGGTCTTTGATTTTTCGTTTTGTCATGCCAATATAGTAGCCCTGTTTATTGGTACTATTGTCTGTAAAGCTTAGTTTATAAATACCGGCGGTTTCATCAGGATTGATATTATCTTTATCACTGCGAATGCGTTTGAAAATATTTTGATTGGGTTTTATGGGTATTTTGATATTTTTCTTTGCGGCTTCATTTGTGATTTTTAGGGAGGCTCCCCTGCAGTAGGGAATGGCATTGGTAAATTTGAGTTTCGGATTTTGATAGTTATTAATTTGTTCCAGTTTTTTTATTCTCTTTTTATAAAGGTTTTTTACTATTGAATTTGGGTACCCTGCGTTTTTACATTGGGTTTTGATAAACTGGAGTTCTTCATTGAGGAGTGTTTCGTTTGAGCATACTGTAATTGCGCGATTGATATAGGATCGTATGGCGGCTATTTTAAATTTGTATGGAGTTTTTGAATTAAAATGAACTATTTCGTTATTATTGGTGGCTTTTCTAAAAACTGTAGTATTAATATTATTCATCAAATCTCTATTGATTTTGACATCTAGGAAGTTAATAGTGGCATTTTCTTCTATTTCTATGGTGAATTGTATGTTCTTGTCTATTGAGTTGATTTCTTTGAGGATATTTTCAGTTTCATTTTTGTTCACTATTGCAAATATATCATCTACGTATCGAAGCCAAGTTTTTATGTGGTTGGATAATTTATCAAAGATGGCCCTCTCCACTAGCCGCATTTTTCAGTCTGCTATGACACCTGATATCGGCGATCCCCTAGGTACGCCTTTTTTTTGTTTGTAGAAATTATGATTAAATTGAAAATATGAGTTGTGAAGGACAAGATTAAGTGCGCTATTTAATGTAGTGGAAGTAGACCTATTATTAATGTTTGAGGTGATTTGTTCATTGATTATTGCATTCATTTCTTGGATCTCTATGGAGTTAAAAACAGGTAAAAACACATTAAAATCCGTATGTAGCACTATCGGTGGTGGCCACCACCTTCTTCAGCATAGTTCTTGGTTCCAAATGGCCGGCTCTCTTCCTCAGCAGGGTGTTCCACCCAGGATCGATCTGCGCATGTGTCATATCATTCACAGCGCCATCTGTGGTTATAATTCTTGGTCTCCATAGAAATCCAAGAAATGAATGCAATAATCAATGAACAAATCACCTCCAACATTAATAATAGGTCTACTTCCACTACATTAAATAGCGCACTTAATCTTGTCCTTCACAACTCATATTTTCAATTTAATCATAATTTCTACAAACAAAAGAAAGGCGTACCTAGGGGATCGCCGGTATCAGGTGTCGTCATAGCAGACTGGAAAATGCGGCTAGTGGAGAGGGCCATCTTTGATAAATTATCCAACCACATAAAAACTTGGCTTCGATACGTAGATGATATATTTGCAATAGTGAACAAAAATGAAACTGAAAATATCCTCAAAGAAATCAACTCAATAGACAAGAACATACAATTCACCATAGAAATAGAAGAAAATGCCACTATTAACTTCCTAGATGTCAAAATCAATAGAGATTTGATGAATAATATTAATACTACAGTTTTTAGAAAAGCCACCAATAATAACGAAATAGTTCATTTTAATTCAAAAACTCCATACAAATTTAAAATAGCTGCCATACGATCCTATATCAATCGCGCAATTACAGTATGCTCAAACGAAACACTCCTCAATGAAGAACTCCAGTTTATCAAAACCCAATGTAAAAATGCAGGGTACCCAAATTCAATAGTAAAAAACCTTTATAAAAAGAGAATCAAAAAACTGGAACAAATTAATAACTATCAAAATCCGAAACTCAAATTTACCAATGCCATTCCCTACTGCAGGGGAGCCTCCCTAAAAATCACAAATGAAGCCGCAAAGAAAAATATCAAAATACCCATAAAACCCAATCAAAATATTTTCAAACGCATTCGCAGTGATAAAGATAATATCAATCCTGATGAAACCGCCGGTATTTATAAACTAAGCTTTACAGACAATAGTACCAATAAACAGGGCTACTATATTGGCATGACAAAACGAAAAATCAAAGACCGAAAAAAGGAACATCAAACTGACATTAAATTCAATAAAACCACTACTGCCCTTGCAAAAATAGCCCAGGAACACCCCATAGAAATCAACTTTAACAATAGCCAAAAACTCGCCAATTACAAAAACAGTCATTATGCCTTAAATATGGAAGCCCTACGGATTATAACCACAGATGGCGCTGTGAATGATATGACGCATGCGCAGATCGATCCTGGGTGGAACACCCTGCTGAGGAAGAGAGCTGGCCATTTGGAACCAAGACCTATGCTGAAGAAGGTGGTGGCCGCTACCGATAGTGCTACATACGGATTTTAATGTGTTTTTAGCTGTTTTTAAATGATTTTAACTATCCGTCACTTTGCTTTTAAATTCATAATAATTTATTTGTTCTGTATAATACGCAGCAAAGTTCAGTCTTTTTAGCTGTTTCATGCTTTCATGCCTGGTATTATTAAATTTTTCTTTCACTTCATTTTTGTGTAGTAAATAACTTTACATTTTTGGTGAATTTTCTTTTTTTGAGATGCTGTCCTACGATGAAAAATCAAACCCTCTGTTGTTTAGACATTATCTGATGGGATGCTCATGTGAGTGATATGTGGCAGTGTTTGTCATGTCACCAAAGATTACTCATATTCTGGATTCTAAGTCAAAATATCGACTGGATGATGGCTCATATCTCAAAAATCTCATATGTTAGGGCATTTGTATCAACGTCCACTGCGTTTTCATTAACATAGTTAATGCAAACGATACATTTAGTTTGATAAAGTCCTACTCACCTAAACTTGCAAATCTTTTTTGCCCATGTTTTACACAATATAATTTTTTTCAATATGTTGTGTTCAATATATTAGTGTCAAGTATATAAGTGTAGTTCAATATGTATCACTAATGTAATCCTGATTCAGTGGTATGCTGAACCTAAATTTGCACCTATTTATCAGTACTTTTCTTATCTTGGTTTGTTCAGATGTGAGAGTGGGTCCCCATGTTGTGATGGACCCAGCTTTCCTCGTTACTAGGAATATGGAAGATTTCATTACATGGGTGGATGAATCTGCCATCAAAAAGCACATTGCCAGTTACAACGAAGAGGTATGTATGGAAAATTATTAATGAACATACTATTTCTTATTTACTGTTTTCAAGTCTAATCACTTACTAAAATAAATCTTACTGAAATAATCACTTACTGAAAAAAACACGAGTTATAATCTCGTGTTTTTACAAATGACTACAATAATGGTAGCATACCTGCAAAATAGTCCATTTTTTTCACAAGTTTCTCGTGAGGGTAAGTTTGGTATAACCTCTTGCTTATCACGGTCAACTCTCTGAAATCCAGTCAGTCTCCTGTTATCTGCAGATATCTGTAAACCGTGCAATTTATGATTAACAGTTAGGTTACATTGTAAAATTCAGGATGCCAGTGAGTGAATTTTAAATGCGAGTAACCTTGATGAGAGAAAACTGTTATTTCAATTTCTTTAGACTAAAAATACCTAGATTTTTCTTCTAAAATTACTCCTTTGTATTATAATAGGATAGGAAATAATGACAGTAGACTCTGAAATAAAATATTTGAACTCAAATTAAAAGCCATAAAACAGACAATATTAGTTATAATTTAGGAGGGATTATATGAGGGAACATGTATGGTTCATATGAATCACATATTAAAATTTCAAGTGTTTATGAACATTTTTCTGAACACTAGAGTGCGTACATACACACAGATGGACAGACAAATTGAATTTATGATTACTTTTCATCTTTGTTGGAAGACAGGGCTAGAAATTAGAATATTTAGTCAGTCCTTTTTATCGCCGTGGACCAGTCAACGTTTGATAATTTTACTGCACCCATGGGGGCCGGGGGACTTTGATTGTTTATAGTTTAGATTGTTTTGATTTAATAATTTTAATTCATGCCTTCAAAATAAAATACAGCTACACCAAAAAAACTAAATTAAAATAGTTACAAGTAAAATAACTCACATGAAAAGGTCAGTGGTGGCTCGTGGGATACAACAAGTACTGCCAGGCTGCACTTGAAATTATCAGCACATACTTTAAAATAATTTATTCTACTAACTTTCTTAAATTCAGATTAGAATTATGGAATTTTTATGGTAAATTAAAAAAAAATCTAAAAAAAAGCAACGTATTGTAGTACAAAAAAATGCCGGATTGCTCATTCAGAAAAAAAAGCCCTTTAACCTTCCCGCAATTCAACTGTAAGTCTTGGTACAGCCCTCGTAGCTGATAACGAAATTGGCAGCACCGTTGCCATGGCAATGACTATGTACGCAGTGTCTCCGGCATAGGGAGTATGTAGCTAAGATACAGCTGATGAAAGATTTTCTAACGACGGCTGCACTTGTGAATTCGACTAACTGATTTGCTGGAGAAGTGAGGGAGGGGGTAAAGAGAATATATGTTCGGAAAACTCTCGACTTTATATTGCTGAATTTATCAAGAAGGTAAACCTGAATAGACGCTTATGAATGGACAATGACCCATCAAAGCAGTATTGTTTTTAAGTAAGCAAGAACTGGCATTTAGAGCACATGGCGAGCGAGAAAATTCTTTAAACATGGGAAATTTTAAAGAGCTCTTAAAATTATTGATATCTGAATTAAAACGCCTTTTTATGGGGACATCACTGACCAATTCGCAAGTTTAAAAGAAAGGAGGATTGATTTGACTTAAATAAAAAATAAGTTTTTTTTTTTTTTTTTTTTCCCTTTCTTCTCAAGTTATCATTACAAAAGAAAATTCTAAGGAAACTTCGAATCAGACACGGATTAATGCAATTTTGAGGATAAGAGCGGCTGGTTGAAATTTATGTCCATTTTATGGAAGTAAAATAGTATCTCACATTTTCTATGTAATTTCTTCCCCCCCCCCCCTCAGTGAGGGCTTAATCCACTAGCTTTCGAATTTAGTAACTAAGATTTTCCATTCCTGTCCGGAGGAGGGGGGGGGGGAGCTCATATGCTTCCGGCTGCACTAACAGTTTTGACCACAGGCCGCCACTGGAAAAGGTACTTATCAATCTGGATACATGCGCATCCAGATTTATGTGTGTTATTTTACAAATTTTTATTTATTTTATCAAACAGAGGGTTTGGGTGCAGGGAATCTTAAATGATAATACAAATTTGGGAAGCAGCTACTTGTAAATCTAAGCTTAGAACATCCTTAGAGAATTTGCATGTACTATTGCTCTCCTAGTGTTTTGACTTTATGAACTATAATAATAATTGAATGTCATTTATTTGCAGAGGGATGATTTTGATGTCATGTGAAAGGAATGTCTCCTTGAAATGGGACTGTGCTTATTTACATACTATGTAAGTAAAATGTATAGGAACACTGTAAATAAAATGATTTTTATGTGTTTTCTTTGTGATTTTGATTCATTCATAAGTATTTTATTTTTATAATCAAATATATGAATGGTCCAGGGAGAGAATGATGAAAATCCAAAAACCTGATTTTCTAGATATTGAAAAGCAAGAGGGGAACTTTCATTGTTCTTCCCCAATATATGTTTTCTTCAAACAATCGTTACAGTGTATTCAAGTTGTTCTTTCTCTTATAAATAATGAGTACCAGTGGCGGGTCCAAGGGAGGTATCCAGGGGGTCAGGACCCCCCCCACCCCCTAAAAAAAAGCGTTATCAATTTTGCATCCTCAGGTCAATAAGTCATTCTTGCCATTTTAATATGTTTAAGGACTATCCAATTTTTATTTTTAGCAGTTAAGATAAATAAATAAATACAGAAACATACTGAAGTGTGGGGGTGTCTTTATAAAAGGGGGTGATGGTCACGAGAAAAACTTTTGCTCCGCACATATTCAGGTGTCATACAACTTTTAGAGCTGGACTTCCTCCAAGAGGAAAAATTTTGTTCTGTATTTTTTCTGGTGGTTGTTAGGTGTCGCAATACCTATCCAATCGCCTGAAAAAAATGTCAGGTGTGTAGGTTTATGAGCTGGACCCCCTCTAAGGGAGAATCCTGTGTGCGACACTGATTAGTACTACTGACAGAATGCAAAAAAGATATTGTAGTTGAGAAAAAGTAGATATCATTTTACTTTCATGCATATTTTGTTTAAAAACCATCATTATTATTTTTTTCTTCATTACAAAATTGCTAATTATTCAAAATTCACCTTTCTCTGTCTAAATCACGAAATACTTTAAAAAAGTAATTTAATCCTTTTCATCCTTTACTTAGCCTTTTGTTCCTAAAAATAATTTTCTTTTCCCTACTGCTTCATCTCAAAATCAAAAATTGTCACATGTTTTATTATCCTTCCTCTAGTTGTACGTGCAGCTTTTCTTTTTATTGGCTTTCCTCTTGAAACCTCACGCATCATGAAATAGCTTGTGTTTTCAAATGTTCGAGATGTCAAAAGTGATTTTTTTTCTTTTTTACTCTGCACTTCCTGTTTAAAAGGGAGTGGACGGTTATTTTAAAAAAGTAGCTGTTGGAAAAATTGTGAGCTGCAAGGACTCCATTTAGGATATTCTTCCCTGGCTCGTGTCGGAGAAGAAGCTTGGCTTAAATTTTCTTGTTGCGCTCAACAATATAATCAATGATAACGATATATATATATATATATATTTTTTTTTTGGATCTTGTGCGTAAAAAATGCATTGAATTTCAAGTTTTTATAAATGAAAAATAAATAAGTAAAAGTTCATCAGGTGCCTGTCCCCCTCCCTTTTTACTTTCTGAACATGTACCATGTAAGGAAAGTATTATCATGAAAAAATGCGGCTTCGAGATTTGGGTGTATTGACACATTTTGAGGTCTGAATTCATCTATGCTATTTTTACGAGATGTATGTATGCATGTTTGTGAGTGAACACGATAGTTCCTAAACGCGACATTTGATTGAGCGCCAATTGGGTATGTATTTTATAAACCACCGTTGCAAGACCGGTATTGATTTGGGTGTGTATAGGACTTAGTTTTTCTACAGGGCTACGACAAAAATTTCTTTTACATGATGCCCTATTGGAGGAAATTCTTGAAAATGCACTAGCATTTAAACAATACATTCGATTGAGCTTAAATTGGGTATATATGTTATAAACCACCGTCGCAAGACCAGTATTGATTTAGATGTGTATAGGACTGATCTTTTTTTCTACAGGGCTACGACAAATGTTTCTTTTACATTATGGTTTATGGGGAGAAATTCTTGAAAGCACACTAGCATTTAAACAATGCATTCAATTGAGCTTCAATTGGGTATATATATTTGAATGATTCATCGATTTAAATGCTTGGTCATGATCTTAATCGTAAGTGTTCGGAAAGTCGAGTGGAGTCACTCCAGATTTTTTTTTTGGCATACTGCTCTGAAAGTTTGTGACTCGTTTGTGATCATCTCGAGCATTTCATCAAAATGTAACTATGCATAAGATAAAGCCACTGTAGAGTTGGTGAATTTCATTTTCTTCAAAAATGAGTGTACATGACCAGTTGTGCAGTTGTTTTGTGTTGTAAATATAGTTCATAGGGATTCTCTCGGGGTGTCAGGATTTAAATCAATCATTTTAATCATGATTTAAATCAATTATTAAAATGGATGTAATGAAAAAAATGATTTTTTTATTAAAAAAAATTTAAACCAGGGGCGCACAACCTCTAGCCTACAGGCCATTGTTAGCTCGTGATACCCTGTTCCATTCACCTGCCAACCCAGTTGAATGTTAAAAAACACTCATCAGGAAGCATCTATTCTATTAAGGAATTAATTGTGAAAATTCAATTATTTCAGATTTTCTTTTTTTTCAATAGTCATAAATATTGCACCAGAAAATGTTGTTATAATTGGCTTTTATCATTCTGTGCCATCCTATTTTCAAGAATTTTTATTGGATAGTTGGGCGATTCTTCAGTATTGTGAGTCCACAATAAGTTCGATGGGACATAGCTACACAAAAAATTGAGTTAGGTGCATCATTTTCTTTTTTATTTGTAAACAATGCAACAGGGTATTTACAAAGAAGAAAAACCATTCACATGACTCAATTTTTGTTGTGGACATGTCATTAACACTCACAATACTGTGGGATCATCCAATTGTATTTCCTATGTGTGCAATAGGGTGGAGCGAGAAACACTTTTTCTCGAAATTCACATTGCCTGAGTCATTAAAAGGTGCTAAACTGATAAGAACAAATTGTCTCCAAATTTCAGCTCAAAATAGTGTCATCTTTAGGCTCCATAACTCAAGCGAATATATTTCTAGCTTATTTGTATTAAAATAATAATGTTTAATTAATTAATTGAATAATGAGTTAAGTTTTCATCATTAAATTGCATTATTAATACATTATTATCACATGTCAGTGCAGGAAATCATAGATTTAGAAGCAAACGTCGACTTAGGATCTTATTCAGAAATGGAATAAACCTCAGAAAATGATAATGATTTTGTTAGTCAGGAAGAAAAATGTTGGAAAACGACTGACGATAAGATTCCCTAAAACTCCAAGACAGACCAAATGCCCGAACTAGCCATTGTTCTTGATAGAGCAGGTGTATTGGAGTATTAATTATTCAATTTGCAACTCCGATACTAAATGTAGTATCGGAGTATTAATTATTCAATTAATACTCCGATACTACATTTAGTTAATCCGATACTAACGTATACCAATTAATTAAACGTAATTATTTCAATAGAAAAGACTAAAGAAGACACTGGAAATATAGAGCTTGAGGTGTGGAACCTGAAGATGGCAATATTTTGAGGTGGAATTTGGAGACAATTTGTTCTTATCAGTTTCGCACCACATTTATTTTTTTTTTAACCTCTAGGGCTCTCGGAGATGTGTAGGACAGACTAGCAGCTGCACAATGCACTTTTTTTGCGTCTGATGGAGGGTCTCTATCTAAACAAAAGTTGCCAAGTCAAATGATGGGAAGTTAGTTGCATTCATGTTCGCAATACTACAGGTGTGAAGTTTTTAGCAGAGATAATGGGTTGCTGTGTGTATGTTTTTACCCCCACCCCCAACCATTTCCTCCTTTTCGTGAATTTTTTATTTTTTCAAGTTTTAATCTTTGAGTGTGTTGAATGGTGATGCTGATTTCATTAAGCAGCAGTTTAACTACATATTTATATTTTCTTGATAGTGTTCTTGGCTAGTGGATCAAATTAAGTGACTGATTTTATAAATAGGTAGGTATGAAATTTGCTTAGTTGTAGGTTGGTGAAATAGTGATTCTGCTCTGAAGAAGGGATAAACTTGTGTCTTTCAAAACATACCTTGTCTTCTGTAATTCTAATACAGTTACCAATATCTGCTTGTGAATTTTGAAGTGTAACTGATAGTACAGTCAGCCTTGTTATCAGGACATCTGGTTTTCACGTCACCTCGGTTATCGCAAGTTTTTCAAAGTCCCAATTTTTTGCATATGCAACTCTGGTTATCACACCACTCTTCTTATGACATTTTTTGTGATCCCTGAAATGCTGTAATAATAACAAGGTTGCCACTCAATTTCTGAAAAAAAATCCAATGACTTTTCCAGACCATCATGTGATAAAAATCCAAACTATTTTTTATGTTTATGACGTCAAATTTGCATATGTTCCTTAATATTTTTAGCTTTCCAAAGTAAGGTAAGACGTTGTTTACAAGCACTAATTTTCCAGTTTTTGGACCAAAATTTGCAATTTTTCCTGACTTTTATTGCCACAATGAAATTCCCCGACTTTTCCAGGTTCTTCCTGACCAGTGGCAACCCTGAATAATGATTGACTGTATCTGTAATACATTTCTAAGATTCATTAGACACAATGCATATTTCTTTAATTATGCCTACTGTTGATCCTGAGGATAAGACAACAGATAGTTGAAGAAATATCTTATAAGAAATTTTCTTGCAACCTAAAGTATCTTTTGTGTAATCTACTCATTGTCTCTTCCTGTTTTTGGTTTTGTAGCAAGCTGATTTTTTACAGCAAAAGTGCAGCTGGTCCTTCCCCAACCAAAGGAAGACTAGGGTGTTCCTATTTTTGGCAGGCACATATCCTTAGACCTATCCAGCTTGGAAAACCCTACCACTGGCTGAGCCACTGCCGACATAGCTCTTTCGATCATTGGTGCATGCAAAGAATGATCCTACATGGAGGAAAAAATCATGCAAAAACAACATTGATTTTTGAAATTTTAGTTAGTTTTCTTCAATTGTAACAAATTTTTCTAAAAAATAATCAATAATGAATGTAATTACAATGTAATTTGCCCTTTTGGGAATAATTTTACAGTTTGAATGAAATCACGATTTGAGGACAGTTGTGTGAGATCGCTGCAATTTTTTTTGCAATTTTCTCTCCCTGTACAACTGGTACTCCTTGCAAGCATTGCTGGAGTGCATTTCCAGAATAATTTGTACTTTCCTCACAATTTCTTGGGCTGTCTGCTGATCTGTCTCAAAGATATACTTCTTGAATTCAGAACCTGTATAGTGAACGAGTTTAAAAATACATTTTCCTGGGCCTGAAAAGAGGAAATATAAATAAAAGACATGAACATTTGTAGTAAAAAAAAAAAAATAATTTTAATTTAAATTTTTGAATTACTAAGCCAAGAAGGTTTTAGAGCAATTAAAACTTGCATTAGATATTACAACTAAAGGTAGATATATATTAAATAACTTAAAGTATTAAACACATAGCAGCCAATCTCCAAATGTAAAGCGTATTAATATTCTTTCAGAATGTAAAAATTGATAGGAAGTATACATATATATGTAGTATGCAATACATAGCCATTTTAAATCAGAGAAACAGTATATTGTAATTTTCATTAACTATCGCTAATAAAATTTTCACAAATGCTATGTTGGCAGCTCTCATGCAGATCTTTTAGGTAGATTTGTCCCTAGAAATTAACTGCAACTAGCAGAAAATAATAAGTGTATTTAAATAACAATTTATTTATTTATTTTAAAAAAAGTAAAAAAAGAAATTTTTATCCTATAGTATCAGAGACTAATAAAAGAAATGCTAACGATACAATTGTCATTTACAAGTGTGAGAAAAGGCTGAAATTCAAATACTCAAGCGTAACTTTTTCCATCTGAAAAAAATGAGGCATTTAATTGCAGTAATTTTTAACCAGGCAAGGAAAAAAAAAAGATGCATAGTCAACAATCTCATATATCTCCATACCTGCCAACTCACTGGATTTTTCAGGGACTACTGGGTTTTGATGGTTTCTACTGGTCTCCTGATTTTACATTAAACTGGTTTTTTGACATTTTGAGACTTTAATAATTGGTATATGTATTTCCCCACGACTTCTGAAAGATTAGCACTATCAGGATATATTAAATATGGACCATATACCATGGTATTTTGGTCCAATAAGGAGATTTGTGCTTTTGCTGATTGCTCATTTGTGAAGGATTCTAGGAAATTTCGAAATTAGATCGCAAATTCTTTAATTGTAACATTTTTGAGTTCAAACGCTCAAAATTTTTCTTCTTTTTCTGTCTGAAAAGCAGATATTTCGTGAAATTTTGAACATTTAAGAAAAAAAATTTCTAGACCTAAAAAAATGTTGAACTTTTATTTATTTCACGTTAAAAGATTTTTTTTATTTCTCAGCTGTTTCACAAATTCTATTTTTAACATCATGACCTTATGTGAAATTAAAATTTCAGTCATTTTAAAAATCATAACTTTGTGTCAAGTCAACTTATATTAAAAAACTGATACATAGAATAGATGTGAAAATTTAAACTGTGAACAAATTTCGAGGCTCTGATAAGTAATTATGACTTTAAGATTGTGATACCACATAAATCTACTGGATTTTCTTCGCTAGATGTTGGCAGGTATGAATCTCACTTTTTAATTTTTTTTGCACTCCCAATTCAAAAAGTTTGCTAACTTGTTGCAAGAACCTTAAGAAGGCTTTTACATAGGACTATAAATTGTTCAAAATACCAATTAAATGTGTGAAATCGTTTGGGAACGTGTGAAATCCAAATTCAGGGGGGGGGGGGGCATGGCCTCCCATAGCGCACTCGCTGGAGCTACCCAGGACCCAAGGTGACTGTGAGACTCTAGGAATTCTGGGGAAGTGGAGTTACTGATATAACCTTATGTAAAAGGCATAACTTTTAAGTTAAAATCTAATATATGGACTATACATTAAATTTTTTTCGATAAGGGAGGGGTTTTAACCCCTCTACCCCCCTCTGTATGTCACTACATGAAGGATTGAAGTTAAAAGCAATGTATTTTTTAAATTATTAAATAAAAATTTATGAATAACAGCAGAATGTTAATTGCAGAATAAACTTTGAGAGCTAATGGAATAAAAATAAAAAAAATCAAAATTCTAACGTACTGTACTTCTTTGAGACAATTTCACAGCCTGCTATGGAATCCATGTAATAAGTAGTGGGTTTCTGTGGACGACTCAGCAACTTCGCAGCTCCTTTGGCAGGAAGAGGATTTATTTCTACTTTCTCACCAGAAATTCCTAAGTACAGTAGCCAAAAAAAGAAAAAAAAAATGGCATTAGAACTCATCTACAAATATTCAATTAATATTTAGAGTTAATCTAAAACAAAAGAAAATTTTTAATAAAATATTTGTTTTTCTACCAATTTCTTCTATCTTTCATTTATTTCTTACTAGCTGAAGTTTTATCTTTCTGTTCCCCCTATAAAAAAACTGCTAATGCTCTTTTTATAACAGTTTTAACCATAGTTTAAACCAGGTATGGGCAACTCTGGGAAGTTGCGGGCCAAATTTAAGGATGTTAGTGGAGTCGTGGGCCAAACTTTAGAATGTGAACAGAGTCGCGGGCTGTGTAATTGGGATTGATATGGGATGTTGAATGATTTATATGGGGTTCTGATATGTTCTGCGGGCCGGATCAAAAGCTTTGCATATTAATAAACGTAAAATATTAATGCTATTTTTCAGAAATATAGTAAATGAAATATGCTGTTTAGAAAAGAAAAGGAGAGTGGAAAAATAATTTTGTGATACATAAAAGATATCCAAAACAAAATTCTTTCTTCATAACATTAAAATTTTAAATTATCAATCTGCATAAAGAATTAGAACAGTTTTCAAATTCTTCCACTGCATGTACGTTTTAAGTTTATGAATGTAAAATATCAATAAGAGATTATTTAGATTTTTACTATGAAACTGCTGTAAGAAAGGCAGGATTTTCAGAAAATAGCTTTAAACTTTTCAGTGAACCTTTCTTTCTGATAATCTTCACTTTCCTTTGTCAGAATTAGCTCCTATCGCTGTAAATCCGTATTTCTACTTAATTAGATTAGACTGCGAACTGGGCTTCTCAAATGACAAGGCATTTGGAAATGTGCTCTGGCCCTCCATTTTTTATGGCTCCCCAAAACTGTCCACTTTCTCTCAAAATGTCCACTCAAATTATGTTTCAAACACTATAAAGGTCTGATTTCTCTAGCTGATATAATCAAAATAACACGCCTGATTATTTCCATTAAAGTTAGTCAAAAATTTAATCAACTTATATTTATATTCTATTTTATGAAGATAGTTGTGATTTATGTAAAAACATATAAATTTAATAGTGCCTAGATAAACACTAATAATTTTGTCAATACATTTTGCATTGACATTCTTGCAATTTTATTTTAAAAAATGTTAAATTTTAGAAAGAGGATTTTTCTTTCTTGTTGGAAATCATAATCTCCCTACTTTATTTTTTAATTTTTATATGTATTTTCAAGGGAAAAAAAGATGAATTAATTTGAAATATTTTATGCATTTTTAATCTAAGGAATTCATGAGCAACATGCCACATTCAACAAGCAACATTCAAAATTTTAATGTAAAGTAAATGTTTATGAATGAGTGATTTGAGATCTTTAAATTTTTAATTATAATCCACAGTAAATTTTTGTGCTGGGGCCGCTCACAAACATCTGAGGCCTGGGTCCCCACCTGAGTAAATTTGTCTCAGCCAGAGGGTTCGTGATATGATGACATAGAATAAAATTGAGATAGGGATCGCTCTCCTAATTAACAATTATAACTTGTACAAACAATGTGAAGACTTATCTGTTAACTAAAGTCAGTAAGTGATCTGTTGAATATTTGAGAAAGTGAGACAGCCACAACTGCTGTATTTGGCTCAGTCTTCTGAAAGGCAATAAGCAAAATTATTTGATTAAAATTGATTCTATTATAGTTTTACAAACCTTTATGAGGTATATTACATACCATGATTAACCCCTTCTGTCTCACTCCCCTGATATTTCTGGGCTGGAGAGTTTGAAAGTTATGTGCCAAAAAGATTGCAGCATTTCAATTTTTATGCATGGAATTAATATAATTATAACTCTAAAATTGAAACGATAAAATGGACTTTTCTTGATGTAAAATAGTGTAGTAAGTATTAGAGATCAGCGCGAGTTGATTTTTTCAGATGAAATTCGATTGAAACACGATAAAACTGCTGAAATTCTTTGAATTTCCGTCTGAAATATCATCTTCATTTATTTACTTATTGTTTAAATTAAATTGCTCTTATAAACTTAATGTTCATAAAGCAACGTAAAGTAGTTTCAGAAGAACCATTATAAATTTTTCAGTAGCTTTTCTACTGTCATTTTATTTTAAACCTTGATCAGAAGTCATGTTCATTAGGTTTCAGAAACAATAACGAGTTTCAATTATAAAATTTGTAAAAGCAAAATGCAGTACATTTTTGGCCCCAAAACCTTCTTAAATACATCAATAAATTTATACTTCAAAGTTACTATTGAAAGAAAATTTTTCAGTCAGCCAATTTTGAATTTGAGTTTAAAAAACAATGTTTTTCCTTCTTTCTTTTTATGAAAACTGACTGGTTATTCAGATTTTAAATTTGCAGTAGTCCACAGTACAGTTTCCGAAGAAATATTCTGAAAAATTTCATTGTTCTAGGAATGTAAGCTTATTTTTTTATCTGTAGTGAAAATTAACCAAAAAGCAGACTTCTCCGAAAAAGTGGCATGTTTAATAATTTTTTTTTCAAAAAAACGAAGTAACTTTTCAAATTTGAAATTTGTTCCAGTTCACAGTATGGTTTCTGAAGAAACAGTCTAAAATTTTTTATAGTTCTAGCATCATAAGTTCATTTCTGATCTTAAGTGAAAGTCTTTCAAAAACGTTTTCCTCTGAAAAAGTGCCAAGTTTCACTATTTAAAAAAAAAATTAAATTGTTTTTCAAAATTTATCTCAATGTCAGTTCTCAATCTAGTTTCCGAGAAAACATTCTGAAAATTCTCATAATTATATCATCGTAAATTTATTTCTAATCGTGAGCGAAATTCGAGAAAGTAGCGTTTTCTCTAAAAAAGTGTCAAGTTTAATAATATTTTTTAAAAAATTAAATAACTTTTCAAATTTTATCGCAATGTCAGTTCTTATTCTAGTTTTAGAGGAAACATTCTGAAAATTCTCAAAGTTATGTGATTATAAGTTTACTCCCTATCTTGGTCGAAAATCGACCGAAATCCTCTGTTTTCATGTAGAACAGCCTCAAAATGAATGCATATTTTGCACATACACATACTTTTTATACAATATTTTTAAAATAAAAACACAGGTACTTTTATGACCATTTTCTTGAAAATAATACAACCTTTAAGGGGTTAACTCCATGACATGAGGTTACTGAAGATAAACAGCAAAATATTTCAATACATTCTAAACTATGGTAGCCACAAATTAGAATGTATTGAAATTGCTGTGGGAAAAAAAGAATGAGGGGTAAGTTAAGTGGTTTTTTTTTTTTTGCGCCAAACTTGTAGTGACTGTTCAGAAAAAAAATGTTGATATAAATCTCAGTTCTTTATTTAGACCCAATTGAAACAAGGCTGCTTCAAAACCCTAATTGGTTGAAGAAAAATTGTAGGGTGATAAATGCCAATAGAAAGGAAATCATTTAATTATAAATGGTTGATAATTTTTGTTTACCCAATTGCACATCATAGTTCATGCCCATCTTCTGACAGAAAGACACATTGTAGGAACGATAAAGAGGTGCTTCCACAGCTCTCATGTGAGAGTCATATTCTTCGGATTCAAAGTCTCTCTGAAGTGAATCACGAGAATCTAAAAAGAAAAAAGATTTCAGAAACAGGAGAAGGAAGGTCATAAATAGTACAGTGGACTCCCAGAAATCCGCACAACATGGAGGAAGGGTTTGTGCAGATTTTGGGATTTTGCAGTTTTCAAGAGATAAATTTAGAGGAGTATTTTCAACATAAAAATCTAAATTTTGTAAAATAACACATATTTAAGACTAAGCAAACTAAACATTTGAAAAAATATGGTTTGGTTTGGTTTCGTTTGTGGGATTACGGCCGATTAGCTACGCGTGGGCTCTAGGCCGATGGGTGGGGTGCTCTCCGTGGGGGGTCTTTTTAAGGGGTCCTAACCCGTATTTACGCTAAGTTTCAGCGAAAACCACGGAAAACTCCGAATGGTTAGGTTGACGGACGTGCGATGGGACCTGAACTCGGGACCTTCACACTTCGCCCATCTACCATTCCCAGTGACATAACCACTGTGCCAGCTTGAAAAAATATGATACAACAAACGAAATGTTCACCTAAATTATTTATTTGCAAACATTTGTGTTAATGTCATTTGTTTTAAAACCTTAGGGTGTGCTTTTTTTGTCTGAACAATATACAACACTATAACTTACTGGTCAGTAACATATTTTTGTTGTGCCAGGTCTGTTTGTTGTTTCTCCCTCAATTCTAACCCCTCAATAAAGATAATTTTATCAGTTTTTGGATCAGAATCTTCATTTTCTGAACCTTAAAAAGTATTTACCTTTTAAACAGTGAATGATTTCTTCTAAACAGAGTCTGTCATTTGACAGGTTCATCCCCATTGAGGATCCAAGCTACCTAAAGTGTTCTTCATACAGTGATCATCCTCAATTTTTTTCTTGGCAAACAGGAGTAACTCCCTTGCCCTGCTTTTTGCAGAATTTCTGCTAAATCCAGACCACTCATAGTCACCAGTTTCAGCGTTGGTGAATAGAGATGGATATAAATTGTACCATACATTAACTACCCTGTTACAAAAATTCCCACCAATTATTAAAAAAAAAAAAAAAAAAAAAAAAAAAAAAACGAATTAAGTACAGGAAAATCAACAATTTGCAAAATAAAAATAATTCACCATGATGAGTAATGTCACATTTACTGTTAAATTTCAATCTTAGTTAACTAAAAGTTTCACTGTGTATGTGTGGATTTCTCGTCGGAGAAGTTTTGGGAGTCGACTGTATTGTCAGGACCCAGTGGCATATTGCAAGAGTCTGAGTCCCCCCCCCCCCCCCCCCGAAAAAATAATTAAGGTTTGCCCCTGGGTGTTGTGGCACTGTTTGCAAAAAAAAAAAAAAAAAAAAAAAAAAAATGCAAAACTTAAGACATTAAACATGGGTCCTGACTGTATTGTCTGAACCCAGTGGAATATTGCAAGAGTCTGAGTAACCGCCCCCCCCCCGCCCCCCCAAAAAAATTAAGGTTTGTCCCGGGTGACATAATCTCTAGTTGCAGCACTGTTTGCAGGTAAAAATGCAAAACTTAAAAGTACAGCAATTATTGTAAAAAAGTGCAATTCACTTCTTTTTCCTTTTTTAAAGTAAAGAACCCCATCCCCATTTACCTATTGTTGCATTTTATGAAACATTAAAATGCAACAGTATCAGTTGTCAGTTTTCAGTTATGGGGCCAGTTTTCTTTAAGCAGCACCCCAATAATTGAAGCTATGAGTTGCCACAGAATATAAATAACATTTATAATATGATCAGATTATAATGTTATTTAACCCTTTGAAGACGGGCAGTTGATTTTTCAACCAAGCCGCTGAACACCTTAAAGGACGAGCATGGTTCATATTTCGACCAACTAATGCTTTCCCCCTCTGTAATTGTTCACCTGTACTGGACCAGCGGGGAGAGATGTCAACATCCATTCATCCATTCAGTTGCACCCCAGTTCTTGAACAGGAGAATATACATGTAAATGGAATCCCCTTGTTCAAGAAGTTCGTTTTACTTTGGGGGCGGGAAAGGGTAATCCATCAATGATTGTTGCACAAATAGCAGCTTCAGCTGAGTCACTGAAATGGGGGAAAGCATGTTTAAGATGTTCGCCGTCCTTTTGAAAAGCACAGTCAAAATTTCCCTGAAGGGAAGAGGCTAAATTAATATTAACATTTAATTTCTTAATTTACCTGTTGTTTTTTTTACTTTGTACACAGAAATCATTCCACCATAAAACAAACTTTAGGATCTCCCACTTGAGGCTTACCTTCTTCAAACACCAGAGCGAATACGTAACTCCTGAAATTGAGTAGTTTAGTATCCAGGGGAATTGGCACTCCAGGCTCATGTAGTTTTTCCATATGGTATGCTATGGGAAATTTTTAAAGTAACATTACAAATAGTGGATATTAATTGAATACATCAACATGGTTTCCCCCCCCCCTTAAAACTGAATGTCACCTTCCCTAAATTATGAATTGTATTGTATGAACCATGAAATTAAAAGACAAAACAAACATAAGGAGAAAACTGAGATACTCATGCCAGAAATTTAATATGTATGTATCCCCATGCCTTAGAAATACTCTTTACAAGTAAAATAGGAATTTTTCAACACTGCACAATATCATTGACAGATATAAAGAAGCCTTAGATTTTATTTTCACTTTATTTAAAAGATAAGCTGTATTTAAAGAAAAGAAACAGGGCAACTTGTTAAAACAAGTTGTGTTCTGTCAAATAAGTATGATGTAAGTGGTGCATAATATTTTATCATTAAATGTTGTAAAATAAGGATGACAGAAAAAGAATATCTGCCATTAATGAGTACTTTTTTATTTTAAACATATACAAGTGAAGCATAGGTAAAAGAAACACAATGTAATTTTGTACTTATGTTTCCACTGGTGAAAAGTTTTTTACTCAGCCGTTGCCATCGCTCGACTTAACTACCAGCAAGAGGGCGGACGATCGAAACGTTCATCGCGTGCCACAGATCTAGAGATCCCTTTTTTGACGCAGCTGGCTGTGCCTGCCCTTTTTTCAGCATTGGGCAATCTAACCAGCTGTTCTCGCATTTTTCCATTTTTCAGCAGATGTCAGTGCTGTTAAAAAGAATCGTGACAATTTTTTTTTTACGGAAAATGACATGCTAAAAAGAAAAGGATTCTCGTGGAGCTATGTCACTCGCAACTATTTTTATAGAAATCAGATCTATTCTTCGTGACTGGCAACAGTCAAAACGTCAGAGTTCGGTGTTCCCAGAGCGGGATCACTGTGCGTTAAAGGGTTAAATTACTATTAAGAAAAGAGAAAAAATACCTTTGGATTCTGTGAATGCAACCTTCTGACTAGCTAAATCAGCCACTTCCCTGAGTGTCATCTCCAAATTAGGAACTTCAACCTTTGCTACATCATCTTTGATATGTCTGCCAAAATAAACACAAACATTTTTTCAATTATTCTAATAAAGTGCATAGTATGAATACAAAGATGTAAAATTCTTCAAAGCAATCCCCTGAGAGAATAATTTCTCCTTATTTTTCTTTCTTTTAAGATTTCATTTGAGAGTGAATTTAACCAAAAGCAAAATTTCATACAAAAATAGAATTAATAATTATTTTAAAAAAATCTAGGATAAAAAAAAATCTTTATTACAAAAATGGCATCGCATTCTGTAATTAAGAATGAAATACTGAGAAGTCTTATCAATCACCTTTAATCATTCATAGCATTTTAAGTTGAATAATAATATGTACTAGTTGTCTGCCAGTGGTCGAAATTCAAAGTGTATGTCACAAGATTCCATATACAGTGGAACCTACTAAAGTGACCACTTTCGCTGAGAGACCATCTGTCTATAGTGATCACTTTTGTACAATTTCACTTTACAACCACCACGCTTTTCTGTGAAGGTGTTTTTGTAAAAACTCTATCCTATTTTTTTAAATGCAAAAGGCAGATCCGAGTGGGTCATAGGGGTCATCTCCCTCAACCGACTTGGATTTCACACATTCAGTTTTGCATTTTGAACAATTTAGGCTAATATAAAAAGTCTAGTGGTCCTCTCTGAAAATTCAACCCGGAGCTGTCCTCAGCTAAAGTCCCATTATGTTTGGAGTTATAAAATCTTAAACCACTGAATGATTGAACTCTACTTAATGAGGCGTACAACTGGCCATGAATAAAAACTTGCTGCCTCAATGAATTTGCACTTTTTTCGAATGATTGTCCTTGAGATTTACTTACTGTCATCGCAAATGCAGGTGTATTTGGAAATTATGTTTTTTGAACGTATATGATAAAATAGTACCCGAATAGTTTGTAAGTGGAATTAAAATTCTTTTATTGCCTGCGGTTCCAGTTCAAACTTCGCAATCAATATCATTGTGATATATAAATTTGATGCGCATTCTTGTTCCATTGACTAATGCTTCCTTTGCATTTAAGTTTCTGATTAGTATAACGATGCAATTAACTTTCAATACTATCTTATGTAGTAGCAAACTATGGTATTTTTCGATTAGCCAGGTACAAATCCCGCTGTTTTTTTCTGGGAAACGTTCAAAGAGTACTTCTGAACAAAACAAAGCAGGAAAATTTAAAATCAATTTTAACCCGTATACAAAATAGTATTTATATACAGAATTCAATATAGACAAAAATATCAATATACTAAAAAGAAATTTGTATGCTTATTGGTTACATAATGTGGAATTGGGGAAAACGTGTGGAATTAAATTAAAATACTAAGTTAAATTAAACTTCCAAAATATGGAAAAGGATAAACAACTATGCACTGGAAATTGCTTTAGGTTTGTAAGCATTTGGTGCAGATCAGAATTAATCGGCAAATTTGCACTTGCTCCTGACTGGCTAACCAAAAAAAAAAAAAAAAAATCCAAGCCAGTCATAGTCAAAGAATTCAAAAACTCTAATCGATAGTTATTGATTTCATTGTCATCATAGCAAATTATTTTAATACAGCTATGAGGATATGTTCTCTATTCATCATATATTCGATTAAGTCAGCATTAATAAAAGTTCAATCATCATTTTTAGGTTCTATTATAACTGACTTCAATATGTTATCTGAGAGTATGTTTTCGGAAATATTTTCATTCATTTCATTAATAATATTATTTTCATTTCCTATTAATTGCAGAGGTATTTCTTCAATAATATTTTCGGAGAAAATTTGCTTGCAGGAAATTGTGAAGAAATTGTCGAATTTCTATGAAGCGTCTTTTGGATTGCAACATCCTGCTCGGTTCATTTTTCCATTGCTTTAAAACATGGAAATTACAACCCTTTGCGCGCTTATCGACCGTCTAATAAAGGTCGCCAAGCACAGGGCTAAAGTACATTTTAGTTATTGGCGTTTCACCAAACTGGGGAATAATTTCACTTTTTGCAAATTTTGTTGTAATACTATAACCCTATAGTACTACTGAAACTTAGTGTTGTTATTTCAAAGACACAACAATGGAACCATCGGCCGACTTGGCATAAAATACCGCGTGCCAAATTACTTCTCTAACTTTGTACGGTGCATTAGCATATTACACAAAAATTTTAACATTCGCACAATGTGCTGCGAAAGGGACACAAAGGTTTTCCTTAAGGGCCGTGGTAGCCCAGTGGTTAAGGCTGTTCTACCTGAAAACGGAGGATTTCGGTTGATTTTCGACCAAGATAGGGAGTAAACTTATAATCACATAACTTTGACAATTTTCAGAATGTTTCCTCTAAAACTAGAATAAGAACTGACATTGCGATAAAATTTGAAAAGTTATTTAATTTTTAAAAAAATATTATTAAACTTGACACTTTTTTAGAGAAAACGCTATTTTCTCGAATTTTACCCAAGATTAGAAATAAATTTACGATGATATAATTATGAGAATTTTCAGAATGTTTCCTCAGAAACTAGATTGGGAACTGACATTGAGATAAATTTTGAAAAACAATAATTTTTTTTTAAATAGTGGAACTTGGCACTTTTTAAGAGGAAAACGTTTTTGAAAGACTTTCACTTAAGATGAGAAATGAACTTATGATGCTAGAACTATGAAAATTTTTAGACTGTTTCTTCAGAAACCATACTGTGAACTGAAACAAATTTCAAATTTGAAAAGTTACTTCATATTTTGAAAAAAAATTATTAAACATGCTACTTTTTCGGAGAAGTCTGCTTTTTGGTTAATTTTCACTACAGATAAAAAATAAACTTACATTCCTAGAACAATGAAATTTTTCAGAATATTTCTTCGGGAACTGTACTGTGGACTACTGCAAATTTAAAATCTGAATAACCAGTCAGTTTTCATAAAAAGAAAGAAGGAAAAACATTGTTTTTTAAACTCAAATTCGAAATTGGCTGACTGAAAAATTTTCTTTCAAAAGTAACTTTGAAGTATAAATTTATAGATGTATTTAAGAATGTTTTTGGGCCAAAAATGTACTGCATTTTGCTTTTACAAATTTTATAATTGAAACTCGTAATTGTTTATGAAACCTAATGAACATGACTTCTGATCAAGATTTAAAATAAAATTACAGTAGAAAAGCTACTGAAAAATTTATAATGGTTCTTCTGAAACTACTTTACGATGCTTTATGAACATTAAGTTTATAGGAGCAATTTAATTTAAAAAATAAGTAAATAAATGAAGATGATATTTCAGACGGAAATTCAAAGAATTTCAGCAGTTTTATCGCGTTTCAATCGAATTTCATTTGAAAAAATCAACTCGCGCTGATCTCTAATACTTACTACACTATTTTACATCAAGAAAAGTCCATTTTATCATTTTAATTTTAAAGTTATATTTATATTTCTAAAATTTTTCAGAGAAATTCTAAAAAATACAGCTAACAATTGTGTCCATTACATGAATAAAGATGGCGCGACATGTATGCTTGGACCCCCAAACCACCCATATTTCAAGCTTTCCCCCTAGTCCCCGATTCGACTTTCGCTCGTCAGGTTAAACAGCCTTAAGGCATTGGACTCATAACCGAAACGTTGTGGGTTCGATACCGGCGTACCACTAAAGACCACCGTGTACATGCAGTGTACGTGCACGTTAAATTCGTGGTTCCGAAAGTCCTCTCGGCGGTCGCTAGCAGTTTCCGAGGGGTGCCAATATTCAGAAGTCCCCCACCTTCTGATGAGGTTCCAAATTGTGGTGGGAAATTCCGAGAAGGACGTATATGTAGCTCTAAGCGACACATTTAGTGATGCGAGCTGTCCTCTTCTGGCAAATAAATAAATAAAGGTTTCCCTTAGAGTATTTATATATACATAGATAATATTATTTTTAGTTATCAGTCATTCAACTTGTAAGCACACACAACTTCACCATTTACATCTTTTTTTTTCCCTTTTGAAATACTTTTGCAAGTTTAAACACTGCCTACAAGCATTAATTAGACAACAATTAAGAAAGTTGAAAATGAGAAACAAGTTTTTTGGACTAATTCCATAGTACTCAGTGCCTTATGAAAAATAAATGTGGCACTCTCTCCCTTATATTAGTACCTATAAATGTACTTAACTTTCAACAGAGCCAAAGGTACAAGCTTTTCTTAAATTTAGTAGAAGACTCAAAAAATCACATTGGGGGTGGGGGGAAATGATTGGGGGCATATTGTTGTTAACTGTACTTTGAAGACAATCTGACCATACTATTGTATATACCAAGTGATTTAAAATAGATGTTAAAGCTATTATGTCTTAAATTGCAGGTCAGAGAAACATAGTTCCAATTAGAGAACTTATTCAAATGAAGAGGAGATTTCAGATATGGCATGTTTTTTCTAACAAGCTGTATACATATTGAAATAACAAATTAAATTTTTATTTAATACCCTCTTTTCGTATCATTTATATTTGAAAAAATAATTCCTGGTGTCTATGCAGGAAAAAAGAAAAATCAGGTCATTTAGTAAAATAGTTTTTGAGATATTTGAAGTTGAAAATGATGACTTACACCACTATACCTGCAACATTGGAAACCATTTTGTAGCTAAAAAATCCTCAATCTAGGAAGCAAACTATGAAATGATAAAAATAAAAATTTATTGTTGGGAAAATGTCAGTTTAATACGTCCTAACTCCTAAAATTAGCAAGTTTAGTGTTACCTGAAATGATCGACTCAGCATTACAGGGTGTCTACTATATTTCTGAAAGTCAATTTCCTGACTTTTCCAAACTTTCGGAAGCTCCCGAAAAAAGTTTCTTAACTACAGATGCATTTTACTTTGGGAAATCCCTCAACAACGTCTTTTTATATTTAAATATTTTGCCACAACTTACTTAAAATAAATTTTCAACTGTAATATGATTATTGATACACCTAAGTTAGACAAGAAAAAAAAATTACTATGAGTTTCAAGTAAGATACTATAGCTAGTTCAGATTTAACCAATACTACTTGTGTTACAGGCGGTACTTATGTGATATATCTAAATGACAAAATTAAATGCAGACGCGAAAATTCAAACATAAATTTTTATCTTTAGGTCTATTACACTTCAAATCTGGAAGAATAGACAGCAATATAAGTGAAAATTTCTATATTTTATCACTGATCAGAGACAGACAGCTTTTTAACCTATTCATCACAAGAAATACCTCACCACAGAATGTAAAGCAGGTGTGAGCATCTCAGACACCAAAAACATTCTGAATTATTTATTCTGTTTCAACATAAATACTCTTTATCTGCATTTTTCACTCTCTGGAGTCCAGAAAAAAAAAAAAAAAAAAAAGAATTCCTGCCAAGAAATTTTTATACAAAAAAAAAAAAAAAAAAAAAAAAAAAAAAAAAATCTTTCGGAGAATTTTCCTGACCCACATTTTTTTTTTTTTCCCCAGGCTTTTTCTAGACTTTCTTGACCTACTTTCCATTTTCCTGGCATTTTCCAGACTTTCCTGACTGGTAGACACCCTGCAATAGGGTGATTCATAAAATTCAAGTTTTTATTTTTTTGACTCTCAACCCATAATATCATTCTATCTACTAAAATATGAATTGGTTAATAATTTCAGAATTTTTTATTGATATTTGGGGGTCGCTACCAACTCTCAAAGTTTAAAAATTAACTGCAATAACGCCCTTTTGTGTCTACGCGTTTCCTTCTCTTCTCTACTTCCTGCCACCCCTATATCAAGCAAGTACCAATAAATTGAGCACCTCCCACTGCAGGATGTGGGGGGGGGGGGAGAAAAAAGAAAAAAAAACAAACATTTTATGCATATGACATTCCCCAGCTTTAGTTAGCTGGACTGATATTTACAACATAAACAATCCTGCTTCTTACCCAGAGATAAAATCATTGAAATCCAAAGTGGTTGTGTTCGCTCGTGAATGCGACTTACTTTCGTTTTTTTTTTTTTTTTTTGTTTAGTATTGTAATATTATTCATATAATGGCTTCAGATGTTATAAAAACAAGAAAAAGAGATGAAATATGGTTAATCGGACACACTTGCTCAGAATTAGTGCAAACAAGATTACCCTCAGTGCAAGAAGTAATGAGTTTATTTTTTCACTATAAAAATGTAATGTAAAAATATAAATATTTCAGAATGGCAGAATTAAAAAAAAATAAAGAAAATAAGGCAAAGCGTTCAGCAACAATCAAAGAAAAAGAAAACAAGTGGCAATCAAATTTAAATGTTCTGTTTGATATAGCTCACTCTAATGCTCTAAATATAATGAATATTGACGAAGATAAGCAATTTCTTTTGAACCAAAGAAAAATGAACCGTCTTGGACGAATCAGTAAGATTGATAAACAGTATGCTAGAAAACTTGCTAAACAATTAGAAAAAGAAGTTAAGTTGGAAAAAATGAAAGAAAAAGAAAAAGAAGCAATAAATAGACTAACTGAGAAATACGATTTATTGTCATCTTCAGCTACTTCTTCTACAGAGGACAGGAGTGATAGTGACATGAGTCAAAGTCGTCCTAATTCTCCGAAGCCAGGACCTTCTTCAAGCAAAGATTTTTCGATACCAAGGAATCGAGGCCGAAAAACAATCCTAGATTCTAATTTAGCAACTAGTCTCGATGTCGCTAAATTGAGCGACCGGAAAGCGACTGTTGTTTTGACATCTACACTCAAAAGTCTAGGCTGTAATGTATCAGAATACAACGTAAGCTATTCCTCTATACGCCGCCAAAGAATGAATAATAGACTCTAGCTTGCTGAATTAATAAAATCTGATTTCCAACCCCAAACTACACTAACTGTGCACTGGGATGGAAAAATGCTCGAGGACATAACAGGGCATGAAGTAGTAGATCGTCTACCAATCTTGGTATCCGGAAAAAGAGTGGACTAGCTCTTGGCCGTTGCTAAGCTTCCAGATGGCAAAGGAGAAACCATGGCGTCTGCTATTTTCGAGACAATTTCATCGTGGAACTTACGTGATAAAATAAGATGTATGTGCTTTGACACAACGGCATCTAATACTGGGCGAATAAACGGAGCCTGTATTCTTTTGGAACAAAAAATGCAAAAAGAATTGATTTGACTCCCTTGTCGGCATCACATCTTAGAAATCGTACTGGAAGCTGTCGTAGTATCAGCTATGGACCATCCAGCGATCCTGAAATTATAATTTTCAAAAAATTTAAGAGCCGTTGGACAAAAATAAATCAGGAAGACTTCAAAACTGCAATTTTTGAACCATCTACTTGGAATTGCGTTCAAACTGCTGCGACCGATATAATTACTTTTGCTCAGAATCGACTACAACAATTTCAGCCTCGTGACGATTACAGGGAGCTCCTTCATTTAATCATTATCTTTTTAGGAGGGATTCCCGAAAGCGGTATCTCATTCAAAGCCCCTTCTGGAATGCATCGTGCATGTTGGATGGCGAAAGCTGTATATGCATTGAAAATGTTTCTATTTAAGCACCAGCTTAAGATCACAATTAAAGAAGCTAAGGCCATTACGAATATCTGCATATTTGTTGTACTTGTCTATGCAAAATACTGGTTTACAGCGCCAGTGGCTTATATGGCACCTGAAAATGACCTGAAGATTTTGAAGGACATAGTTGAGTTCGAAAAACATGATGCAGTTTTAGCCAAAGTCGCCGGGAAAAAGATGTTGGGTCATCTTTGGTATCTGGTTGCTCTAGCTTTTTTTGATAAGCGAATTTCTAATGAAACAAAACGCAGAATGATTTTAGCACTGAATAACGAAAGTTCGGAAAACAGTCCTAAAAAGGCATCTTTGAGGTATGATGCAATCAAAAATCAAAATATCGAAGATTTCGTTACAACAAATACAATGAAATTTTTCAACACGACTGGTATTTCATGGGAGTTCATATAAAAAGATCCTGAGCTGTGGGAAGAAGAAAACTACAGGTCAGCTAAAGAAATTGAACAAAACATGAGAGTCGTTAATGATATAGCTGAACGACGAGGTGTTGCTTTGATGGAAGAATACAACAAATTACATACAAACGATGAGGAGCAGAAGCAGTACTTGATGTTGTTAAGAATTATAGACAGAAAAACCACAAAAATTTATCGTTTTTGCTTCATTTCTCATATTTTAAAATTCGGTAGCGACCCTTAAATATCAATTAAAAATTTTTTAAAAAATACTGGTATGTTTTCTAGTGGAATAGACGATTTTTAGGGGTTGAGAGTTTAAAAAAAGGGAAAAAAAATTTTTGGGGTCTTTTATGAATCACCCTACCCTGCAATATGAAAATATCAATACTTATCTCTTAGGGCTATCCCCCCCGAGTGTGGCAACAAATGCAAAAATTTTCAATTTGCAATATCTCAGAGAATATAGAACTCACAAACATTGGATTTTTTGTTTTCCTTCTTATAGGTACAGGGATATTTTTCTAAATACAGGGTGACTGCTCATTCATGGTACGAACTTTGAGGTCTGGTACAGGACATTGTAAGAATCAAATTTTGTATAAGAATGTATAGACAAAAGTGAAGCATCAAAGCACAAACACAAGAAAGAACAATTATGGTAGCGCCGAAGCACAAACACAGGAAAGAACAAATGACAGGAAAGTGTTTTATTTTCATAACCTCATTTACAAGTGGAAATTAATTTACAATAAGAGTTCAAAATTGCATCCATCAGCATGGATACATGCATGACAGCATCAGTGCGGCAATTGACAAGCACTTTCAAAGATACCACGAATACACAAGCAACGATATTTTCATCGGAGTCTACTGGAGTGACATAAAACATCATTCTTCAAATGTCCCCATAAAAAGAAATCGAGGGGCATCCAAGATATAGATCCACCACATCCAATCCATTGCATGCCAAATGTCATATTCAAGTACTGACGAACATCTAGGGCGAAGTGGGCTGGCACCCCATCATGCTGAAACCACATGCAGTTTCTAATGGTGAATGAATGAAAACTGAAACGAGAATGGCCTCTCTTCCCCAAATCAATGCCGATTGGCCATCTACTGGCAAAAGAAGCATCTACTAACCCTGTTTCTCCTCCATCTCCTCCACAGTGTGTTTGTGCTTCGACGCTTCACTTCTGACCATACATGGGATATAAAATGGGATATCCTATATAAAATGGGATTGTTACAGTGTCCTGTACCAGCCCTCAAAGTTTGTACCATAAATTAGCAGTCACCCTGTATAAGTGATAGAAAAGGATAGACCCTACAAAATTTCAAATTTGTACTTGGGGTAGAAAGCAGATCTATCTACACGTAATATACACATTTTATTCCTTAAAATGATCTACAGCTCTGGCACGATATCCTATCTTAAGGAAGATATAGACTTTGCAAAATCCCGGCTCTTCTTTCCTATTTCTATTTGGGAACATTATTGGGTGGCTGGGAACTCCCTGAGTTTTTAGATATACTGATGTCAATATCTTTCTCATTTTATGTATTCTTCATGAGGTTCAGTAGTGTTCATGATGTTCATTTGAATAAGGAATAAGAAATATGTTACTCAGTTTATAATTGCTATAAAATCTATTTTGAATCACCTAGTATATTCTCTAAGGATTGTGCCCCTTTAAAATCGTGGAAAGTCAAGTCACCTCATTCATTAAAACTAGCCAAAACACAATGCAAAGAAAAAGATAATAGCTGTCTCTCCACTTTTCCAGTGTTTTTGGTTAGTTTTCAGCAACCTTTCTTTATATTCTAATTCTTTAACTCTTTAGGGACCGTATTGGCCGTGTCGGCTCGCCCATATGTGTCCCCGAAACGGCCCAGCTGTATTGGAACCAGTGCTTTCCCTCCCGACTCGGGAGTTATTGATTAGGTTACACCCCTTGAGGTTTGGGAACTTAAGGAAGAGGGGAAACGGGTAATCCGTGTATCCGACCTCTAACCAATCATCATGGCGGTAGCAAGCACACTGAAAGTAACTATTCAGTGTGCAAATACCTTGTCGAAAGCACTTACAATAGATCACTATGGATTAGCACAATAGGAGGTCTTTTGCCCTAGCTGCTGGACAAGAAAGGGAGGTTCTGAACTGTCAAAACTCAGTCATAAAGGAACCGCTTTCCTCCGATGGGGGAAGACATTTTTCGTCCGTTTCCTTGGGAAAGAAATGCCAAGAGATTTTTCACAGGGTTGGGATCTAAAGAGTTAAACATATAATGCACAATTTTTTAAAATTTATGATTAGGAAATAAGGGCTTTTACATATTTAATACCTTGTACCACAATATAAGGGTATGTATATTCCTGAAACCAACCCTGCAAGTTGAAATAACAACTGCACTCACAATGTTTCAATGTAAACCTTTGTTGAACCAAAACCAGTACTTACACAGTGACTATGGAAGAGCTTTTATTCTCTTTCTCAATCAGGGCCAAAAAAGGGAACCCAAATTTCCCAACAAATTCCTTTTCGTCAAGGCTAGGGAAATCTTCATCCACTTCTCCAGTTTCTTCTGCAATTTTTAAACAGTAATTGGACACGGATGGCCTGGAGAAGAAAACAGATAGATCAGAGTACTGAAACACAAATCATGAAAGAATTTCTCACAGCAAAAATGCTCTACAATAAAACGACACACTTGACCTCCCATTAACAAATAAATAAAATTAGTAAACTTGAATATTTTATATACATTCCCATCACTATTACATTTAAAATGTTTATTTAGTTAATCATTCTGATTAATAATCGTGTAACTAATAAACAATAAGTGAAAGAAAATGAAGGCAATCCGGCCTAGTATTAAACTTGATGAAGAGATAAAACAACATGGAATATAAACCCAAACAGAGTAGGACAGACCAGAGTAGATAAACCATTTCTATGTCTTTATTTTGATAGAATATTTTAATTTTTATGAGAAAATTCTATGCAGTGAAATTTCGTAAATATTTTTTTTTAAGTTTAGCTGGAAGGCAGTGACTGCTCATAAGAAGGGAGACTGGTCCCACCTTCTCAACAAACGAAGCTCTTCCTGTCAAATGACATAGTTCTTTTAATTATTTGTGCTAGAGACTTGAAAAAATTTAGAAAGCATGTTTACAAGTAGCACTGTGAACTATTATAAACAATGAATCTACAGAAGTTATGAAACATTCAAGAAAAAATGTTAAACACACAGAATTTTGCATTATTTTTCTAAATAAGTAACACTTTGGGGCCCATGTTTGAAGGCAGTTTTTGTGCTTATGAATTTTTCTGAAAATTGTAAGAGACTTATAGATTGACGGTTAATATTAGTTTATAGTGCAATTAGCAAAGAAGCATTAGTCATTTTTTTGAGTGCTTTACATGATTAGTTTGTTTCTGAAGATGTTCAAAACCCCTGTGACACTATCGCTTTTCAAAAGGAACAACCTCAAAATAACGCAAGTTATATTTGTTCCCTGTCGATAAATTGCCATAATTGTCTATTAAGCATGAATGGCATAATAACACACCATTGATTTGGCTTCAGAAAGACATACTTGAAAAACACTTGCACAATTTTTGAGCCACAGGTCTTTTGAAACTTGTGCAGTATTGCTACCACAAACAAATTTTAGAAGAACCGTGAATAATTAGCGTGGTATAGTTAAAATATGACTCAGGTTACACTTACTGCCCTTGCATGTGCAGACATTGAAATAAAGAGGACCCTATTGAACTGAAAATAAGCATTTATTGGTAATACAAAAATGTAAAAGATCTTCCACACAATTATCATTGATTTGCTTCTTGGTGGGTATGTGTATGTAATGCTTGAAACTGCTACCTCTCCTCAGTTTTCAACACTTGAATTTGATGTTCACTGTAATACACCCACCCCCGCACCGGCGCTTTAAAAAAAAAATCATCTTGACAGATTGAAACTTTTATGACTGATTTGTCAATTTTTTGGGTGGTGAGTATGGAAAATGACCTCCCTTTCTGTCAGCTTTAGCTGTTCATTTTTTAAGGCTGTTCTTTTAAGAAATCAAGCAACTTTTGAACAGCTTTTAAAGAAGTCAATTGGGCTACAGACTCAAAAAAATTTTTAAATGGCTCTTTTATGAGTTGTACTGTAAACTTTGCAAACAAAACTTATAGGAGTTACAAATACTTAGCAAAAAATACTTAAGGCTATTCCACTTGAAAAACATGCAACTTTTTGAACAGTTTAAAAAAAAAAATTTAATTGTGCTAGTGACTCAGAAAAATTTAGAATGTCTCTTTACAAATTCATCTGTGAACTAATACAAACAATGAACCTTATGAACAACCAATGAATATATTACTTATGAAACTCTCAGGAAAAAAATACTAAACATGGAATTTTGGGATATTTCCAGAAACAGGTAACTGCTCAGTCCATTTTTGAAGGCCATTTTTGTGCTTGTGAATGTTTTCTAAAAGCTGCATCAGACATGCAGCTTTACTGTTAAGTGTCAGTGCATAGTGCATTGGGTGAGGAAGCATTCTTAATTTACTTGAGTGTTTAACATCATGGGTTTGTTTTGAAAGCTGTTCAAAAGTCCTGTGACAACGATCACTCTTCAGGTAGAACTCATACAGAACATACAAAGTTTTGTGATACAGGTTTTCCCGTAACAGGTAACACTTGAAACCATTTTTGTGGCTATCAATTTTTTCTTCAAGTTGCATGAGATATGCAGAGTGACTGTTGGTTCATAGTGCAGTTAGAGAAGAAGCATTTTAATTTTTTTAAATGTTTAGTATCCTTAGTTTGTTTTGAAAGCTGTTCAAAAGTCCCATGACACCTATCGCTTTTCAAAATGAGCACCCTTAAAAGACTGACATGTAGTTGTTTTGAATTGTGAATATAGCTAGTACCTTCAGAAGTGGACATAAGCAGAATCTCCACCAAAAAAGAAAAACACAAAAGTGAAAATTAACAATGCAAGATTGACTTCAAAAGTTTTGAAGGAAAATACAGCACTAAAATTCAGAGAGGAGCAGTAGTCTCTTTGAAACTTTTTTCACAATATAGACAAGGAGCAGTAAAAGGCTTTTTAAGCTCAAGCCACCAATGATCGTAGTAAAAATTCATTGACAAGCCACTTCAGAAATCCATCTTAACCCATAACCTTTTTCCAACTAGATATTTTGGGATTAAAAATATAGTTAGGTAGGTATACTTAAAATCTGTGATTCAAGCTAATTTGAAGAGAGGGGTCAATTTCTCAAACTTGTATGTATTAATAGAGGTTAATAACTTCATAATTCAAACAGTTGTGGCAGCATGAGATCACCTCCGGGCACAAAACACCTGGCAATGGAAGCCCGGATCAAAGGAGTACCTTTTACCATGTGAAGTTCTCGGGTTCTAAACCAGCTCCCAACGCACACTCTCCCCACACAGCCTTCACTGACATTTTTAGAGCATGAAAATTATTAATCAAATTTGCATTTTTTATGATGTGATCATGTTTGTATTGTTTTCATTTAGGGGGCCCCACCATGGCCGAGTTCAAAAGACACTGAACATGGCAGATGGTTAAAGTGTAAAGGTCTCACATTCAGTCCTATGGTGTGGCGGTCGACCTAATGGTCTGGGGTATTGGTAGGTTTTCTCCGGGTATAATGTGAATACACGTAACATTCAGAGACACTGATGACTTTGCAAACATATTTTTTATTTAAAATATAATTAGTATAGTAAACAGTAATTATTCTATTTTTATATTCAATGCAGATATCTTCACTTTAATATTGTTATACATTATTTTATTTATTTTAATGTCAAATTAAAAAATATTTTTCATGATTCTTTATAATGTATTCACATTTGTATTGCTTTCATTTAACAATATCTATGTCATTTTTTTCTAGTCTTAAATGATTATTTTTGTTGTATTAGAGATTAAAAAGACCTGAAATTTAGAAATTCTAAAGCGTATGAAATTTACTGAGATACTGCTTTCAAATATCATTTGTCTTACATTTTCCTTGAAATAATCCTGCTACGCTGAAAATCCACGGAAGTTTAAAATTATTAGTTTGATTATGTGCTATATATATTTGTGTATGTGTGTACTTATTTATTCTGGTAGACCAATTCCTTATTTTATCATTAAATATTACATTAATATATATAATTACTCTGCTTTATCATACATATTTAATTTGAAGAAAAAAAAAAGTTTTCAAGAAATTTTCATTTCAAAGTTTGTTAATTACTACTTTTTTATTTTATGGGCTGTAAAAAATAAATTATTATTACACACACACACACACACACACACAAAAGACTAACAGAAATTAAACACTGCATTAAAATATTCTTTGATTATTTTCACTGTACCTCAAGAAAGTATTAATGAACTGTATGATAAATATGTATTTTTAAAATACGGTATTTTGTGAAATAAATACTTGAGGAAAAGATATACGAACTGAATAGCCCCTCTGGACTATTATACTAATATTTGGTCTGACCCCGAATTAGATTAAAAGCCCTGCCTAACCTTTCATCTTGTTTACAGCCCTGATAAGAATATATGAAGAAGTGTTTGAATGGCAACTTTACTGAGGAATGTTTATTATCAATATGGGCATAGGTAAATCACCAAAGAATGAAAATGTTATCATGGACAGCAAAGATACAATCTGTTCCCTTTTGAATTAGGTACTTTAGTTATAAACACACCCAAGACAACAGCATTTTTAGCCATTTGACATTGAATATTAATTTTATATTTCCTTTTCATAACTATGAAAAAGGCAAAATCAGTCTTATTAGTTAGAATTTAAACTCAAAATACTGCAGTATAACTTACTGAAGTTTTGGCTGTTTACCCTCACATGTGTACATCCAACAAATCAATCCAATGAGTTCATGAACTTTGGCACTAGACAGGCACACAACTTCCATACCATAATTTCTTTCTTCTGGTGGCAGCATCATCATGTAAATAAGAATTTTTTTGGATGCAGCATTTCGATTAATCTGCATAAAAAATAGAACAATATAGGTCAAATTACTAAAACATTTATTAAGAAACTCTATTCCGTACTAACAACTATAAACTATTAAAAATATCTCTAGTATAATTTATATTCATTAAGCAATCAAAAAAGTCTAGTTCCATTTCAGATGAGTTTTCACTACTTTTAAATCATTTATATTTTTGTAATTTTCAATATTGCTTTATATATATGTGTGTGTATTACATAATTTACCAGGAAGCTATGAAAGTCAATTAGGACCTCCCCTTTCTCAAATGCAATGACCATGACAGATTTTGTGACTGTTTGCAGAGGACTGATCTGTTTCTGTGTTTGTATTTCTATGTTTTTGCTACAAGGGTCATCGCCTGTTATATCTTTGTTTTTAAGAATGATTTTTGTTAGCCGTGGAAAGTTTAGAAAGAACTCTGCAGAAAGTTAAGAAAAAAATAAGCACTTTTTAAGGTGCTATGCACCCTAAAAAAACTTTTTTGCAGTAATTCTTTATCAATCTTTTCACAGTATAAAAAAGTACAAAATTATCACTTATTTGTATAATATTGACTTTGACAAGAAATCTGCACTTTCATTTCTATGCAGGTTTCAGTGTGACGGTAATGGTATCCAATGAATGGCAACTTTTTTGCTATTTTTAGTGAATTTGTTTAATAACAGGTGACATTTTAAAATATCAACTGACATCAGAGATTCAGAAGAAGATATTGCCTGGAAAGCTGCTTTAGAGTCATCGAATACAGCAATTCTTAAGAGGTGTTTGAGTTGGAATAAGGCTATACATATGGTTACAATTTCAACATTGAAAGCAGTCCTATATTTTGAAAAAGAACAGAAAATGAGAAAAGATAGCAAAAGATGTCAGCATTAGTGTTGACACTGTCAGCCAACATAGAGCTATCTGCAAAGACATGCAGCCCATCATTCTTGGGATATAAAGCACTTAATGTTTCCAATCCATAGATTTTTATAATTTGGCCGTGCATTCCACTTTGGGCAATATCGTCAGAAACGAGAGTAGAAAATTTAGAGGGGGATAAAAAAAGGAAATGAATAGAATAAATTTAAATCACAGTTATTGTAAAATCACAACATACGGGGTGTCCAGTGCTAACGCCGTCCAATGGCTATTTCCTAAACCGTTAGTCAGAGACACATAGTTCCAATTGCAAAAATGCTTTAAAATATATAATCTATTATATCAGAAGCAGTCAAAGTCAATAATTTAATATCTATAAAAATTACGAAATTCAAATTTTTATACAGTCCCCCGGTCCTATCAGTTATATTTAGAAAAATTTTCTTTATACAATTTCATGCACAATAAAAAAAATTCGTTCTTCTACGACCAAAATTCATCGATTTATGAAGCAGCAAACATTGTGACTTAAGTCACTTTTCCATGTTTAAAAATCTCCCGTTATGGTAAACCATTAAGGGACCCTATAAATACTGAAATTTTAAATTATAGGTTTTAATCTCATTTTCTGGTATAATGCAGAAAAAGAAGCAAAACTAATTTTAGAGTACTGATCTTCAAGCAGACAGGGCCTTATTATCGAGTGGGCAAATCGGGACTTTGCCCAGGGCCCCAGGCTCAAAAAGGCCCCCAATTTCAATTGTTCTTCTGAAACATTCTTTTTTATATCAAAATTATATTACAAAAAAAAAAAAATCATAGATTGGGGGCCCCCAAATCCATCAATACCTTGGGCCCCTGTTGGTCATAATCGGGCCCTGCAAGCAGAGGGTTATAGTCAAGCTCTATTAAAATCTATCTGAGGTCAGACTTTCTAAATCATATATGTGTAGCATGCAGATGTGTAATATATGAGTGTGCTACGCAAAGTACAGGAAGAGTTTTCTACACTTCCATTGGTGCATATAGTGGCAGAATAATCTGCTAGTTTCTGGGTTCGTCATTCTAAAGTCCAGTGGGTGTAGAAAGTCCTAGTAAAAAGTCCACTTGTCAGGATGGAACACAAGCTTTATTGCTTCTAGAACTTCGTCGAACCATCAGCTGTACAAAACTCACAAGCACAATCAGACAGTAATGTGCTTTTAACAGACAGCTTAGATCAGAAGCTTTCACAAATGCTGTATTTCTCACACAAAATAAAACACTTCCACAGGTAAAATTCAGTGGAAATATTCAAGGGATAACACTAACAGTCCCTCAAAACTCAGCAATGAAAAATTTACATACCGCACTTAAAAATTAGCTTCGAAAAGCAAGCTAAAATGGCGTTTCTATAGCGTCAATACAAAGCGTAATGCAGCAAACTCACTCAAAGAGAGCTCGATGAATACTGACTGGGGTTGTCTGTCATACCTGTATTTATAGATGTCGCAGAAGCTACAAGGAGCTTCTAGAAGAATGTATCTCACGAACATTCCACATAAAGTGGTACTTTTGATTACGTCATAGAAGAGAAATATTAGGCTATTATGCATATTAATGCAGAAAAACTAACTTTACAGCCCCATACGGAAAATCTCACCAAATGACTAAAATGTCGCCAAGCTTGGTGACTTTTTGAGGAATATCGCCCAATTTGGCGCCAAAAATAAGTCCCCAAAAGTGAAGTTACTGAAGGCCTAGGAAGAATATTTCTGGCGATTTCTAAAAACTGCAGTAGAAGTGAATGGGGAAACCGAAACCTCCGTATCTCCGGTTCTAGTTGACCGATTTTGATGCAACAAAAGGCAAAATTTAACTATTTGATGCATAGAATACAAATTTTAAACTACTATAAACCCCAGAACAGTGGGTTGCTTCAAAAATTTGTAACAATATTTAGATTGCAGTCAAAAGAAGTTATTTAACGCCAGTTCATTTAAAAAATTGTTTAAAAAAATTTATTTTCAGCATAAGCTATATTTTTACTTTACTTTATTGGATACACATAGTTAAACTTTAATCTTCTTTATTGCAATCTATAATCATAAAATAGTTAATGAAATTGCTAATAAATATTACAAAGCTCAAAACCATGTACATTCATTTTTCTCAAATTCATTTTGTATACAACCCCTATTTTGCAGCTGGAAAAGTGCTCTAACTTTAAGCAGCTGTAACTCTGTGAATTTTGATCGTAGAAAGACGAATTTTTTTTTTATTGTGCATGAAATTGCACAAAGAAAATTTTTTTTCTAAATATAACTGATAGGACCGGGGGACCGTGTAAAAATTTAAATTTCATAATTTTTATAGGATTTGATTTATAGACTTCGATTGTTTCACATATAATAGATTGTACAATTTAAAGCATTTTTGCAATTGGAACTATGTGTCTCTGACTAACGGTTTAGGAAATAGCCATTGGACAGTGTTAGCACTGGACACCCTGTATATTTTTAATATATACTATAAAAAGAAAAAAATGTAACCTAAAGCTTTAATTATTTTAATAATTAAATGCATATAAAATGTTAAAGTTGTACAAATAAGATGGTCTGCATTTATAAGACTTTTTTCGATGGTCCCCTGAAAGTTGTATAAGTGAGAGGTCACTGTTTTCCAAAAATTCTTTTATTTGCTTTATAAGAAATAAAAGCACTACCAACATTACATTTAAAAATGATTATTGAAAATATAAAGCAACATAGTACCCTTCCATCAAAGTGGGCATATTCATTAAATGGATTATTGGCAACAGCAGGAAAACGTTCCAAAGCTTCACTGAGAGCAGATTTCACTGGCTGTATCTTTTCCTTGACAGAACTCATGTCTTTTTTAGGAAACAGTTCAATCAGTTCTTTTTCTGAAATAAAAATTATCCCTCAATAATTTAAAAGTTATATTATTAATTATAAAAGTTAATTTCCTACTGAAGAAAGCATTTACTTTCTTTAAAAAAACAAGACAAGATCATAAACAAAATATATTAAACAAAAGAGATATTGTTTAATAACATCTTAGCCTACTAGAAAGAGAATTGGGGTACTCCTTCCAGTGAATATGAGCTATCTTTGCCTGTATCTGCTTCTCTTTTCTCAGCCTTTCCAGTCTCTGGGCAGTGTTGGATCGATGACGATGGCCTCCCATGAAGCCAATGCCAGATGTTACATCATAAGACTGTCCTGCCTCTAATAGCTCGGACTCTATGGCATCACTGTAGTAGTTCAGGATCTTCTCTTCATGCTCCTAGTAAGAAAGATTCATTATCATTCATCAAGACAGGTTTATTCTACGGTAAAAGAACATATTTATTTTTAAAAAAATCTCCATTTGAAAATTCAGTCAAATTTGGCACCATTAAAATTACATCCTGCTATCTAAAGAACAAGTTTTAGACAACTTGTGTATCAGGGTAAGGATTGAACATTTTCTCAACTGGGTCACTGGCGTAGCCAGGATTCTGTTTCGGGAGGGGCACAGAGAGTTTTGTCCAACTAATTAATATTCAAATTATTAATTGTAATTAGAAATATTTGAATCATTAATTAATTTTAAATTAAAAAAATATAATTAGTAATTATAATTAGAAATAATATTCTAATTATAATTAAGAATAAGATTCTAATTGTTAATTCTAATTATAATATTACTTAATTAATAATTTCACAAAAATATCCTTAAATATATGTTTAAAGACTATTCAGTATTAATTTCGCGAGTTAATTAATAATTCTTCAATATAATTATCTCTGTAGATAGATGCTTATGTACCGGTTTGTCTGGCGATTATCTCAACCAGATAAGATTTTTTTTAAATCCAGGTCCGTATCTGCTACAACAATAAGTCTTATTCTACAATATATATATAAAAGAAGATACTGAAAAGAAAACTAAATAAATGATATCTCAATAAACGACCGCAGTAAAAAATATTTGTATGTAAAATTTTCTTGTTATAAACAGGAAATATATAATCTATCCCGGATTTTCAATCAGCTCATTTGCAGCTGCATATAACTAATACATACAGGTTGATTCAAAATTAGTGTGACCAATTTTAAAAGCGTATAATTATTTATGATAAATTTTAATTTACCACCAGTTTTATTTTAAAAATTAAACGTTTAAATTACCAATCGAACTACTTTTATCAGTGGGAGTAAATTTTGGCTCCAAATTAGATCCTCAAACCCGAATTTTTAGCTTTTGTAGGATGGTTGCTCAAATTCCATTATAAATAAAGCATTTAAAATTCAGAAAAGGCATTTTTCTAATGTATAACTATCTAAACTTTGAAAAGAAATAAAATTTGACTGGCAATCAAGAGCTCCAGGGGGAAAATGTGGACGAAAGGAAGTCCTTAGTGAAAAAGAAAAAAAGAAGCTGAAAAGACTTATCGTTGTGGAAAATCCTTTTCCTCACAGAACTTTAGGAAAGAACCTACAGGTATCGCAATCGACAATTTGTCGTCAGATAAAGAAAATTGCCTATAAAAACTGCAGAAACTAGTTTGTCATCAAATATCTGCAAACACTGTAGAAAAACGAAGAAAACGTTCTTGGGCTCTGTATTTAATGTTATGCAAAGGTAGATACAAAACATGGATAACATCTGATAAAGCGTTGTTTCGTCTGTAATTCACAACTGGCAAAAGGAGGTTCAATATATTTCACGCGAACAGCGTCGCAAAGAAGCAGCTGTTTTGCAGAAGGCAAGTTGAACGTTGGGTACTGTGGTATGGATGGGAATGTCCTCTCAAGGCTTAATAAAACCATTTTTTGTAGGACCAAAGGTTAAAATTGATGTTAAATACTATCAGAATAAAGTTCTGGAGCACATTATCAAAGAAAGTAAATGTCTTTACCCCCAAAACTTTGTTTTACATGAAGATTCTGCACCAAGTCATACTGGAAAGTCAACTGACAAATGACTGAAAGATTTTTAAAAAAAATTCTGGCTTCCCAGACAGCACTCAGCTGTCTGGGAAGCAGTTTTAAAAAATATAATTAATTGCAATTTTTCGACTTGAATAAGTGTTGAGTTGTTAATTAAATCTCTTCAAAGTACATCTTACGTAATATTGGGAAGATTAAATGGTAAAAATACACCGGATTTGATTTCTTTTTAAAAAAGGGGGGAAAAACAGGCGCACAAAACTTTCCAGAACGGATAAGTTCTTAAAATTATTGAGGGGGAAAGAGTTGCACTCATCGCTAGTTGGGGAGACAAAAGTCAGGGGGTTGGGCACTAGAGATGAGATGGACTCAGCTCGAGCCTGGTTTGGGCTCGGGCTGAGAGTGCTTGTGAGAAATTTCACTTTTATTGAACGCATTCCTTGTAAACAGATTTTAAAAAGTGATTCATGGGGGAAATAAACTAATTAATATTATTTGATAAACTTTAATATAATGAATTATGTAGTTCATTAATAGTTCGCTGTTATATTTGTCTTTAATTTTCACAAACGGCAAAATTTATGATATTCGGCAAGTTGGAGTGTATAGGCTGATTAATTTTATTTTTTACCAACTATGCAAAAAATTCCAGAGCTGGGAATCGAACCCAGGACTGCCGCATAACGTGCGGGTGCTCTACCACTGAGCTACTCTGGGACGATTCCCAGATGAAATTTCTCGCATTAGAACCGTTGGCATTTATCATCTTCCTCTGCAAACCACAGATAGAACAGATGAAACAATTAATTCGCGACAACTCCATTACGCTGCGGAAATTATACATTTTTAGAAAGTGAAGAGAAATTTCATCTGGGAATCGTCCCAGAGTAGCTCAGTGGTAGAGCACACGCACGTTATGCGGCAGTCCTGGGTTCGATTCCCAGCTGAGACGGAAAATCAGTGCCTTAAAAATGGGTCATTGGAGGAAGGGTTACGTCTCAGCCGCTTGGAGGGTTAAGGGGCCAAAAAATGATTAAAATAATTTTAAGTTATATTCTTAAAAAACAATAGTGTAAACAGCGCATGGCAGCATGCAAAAATGTTTGTTTACACTGTATTCAGGAATAGAACAAATGTCATATCCCAGCATTCAACATGGAGTGACATCATTTGAAGCATAATTTTGTGCATTACAAATTTATGGAATTTTATTTAAAAAAATTTTGAACAAAAAGGAGTGTCTGTGTGTGTAGGGGGTGGGCTAAACCTTCCCCTTATATACGACACTGCAAACAAATATTTCTACCTTATGACTCTATGTGTCTATGAGGAATGGCTGCACAGGGTCCCCGATAAGTGCTAGACTAGGGCTTTTGAATGTCTCAGACGGGCAACTCAACAATGTAGTTATAGCATGCAATGTAGCCTGACAAACAAGTCTCAGCCCACTTGAAACAGTTTGCATGTGTAAAGGATAAGTATGACCACGGTATGTGAGGTCAGCAATGCAGTTTCGTTTAGGATATCAGCTTTCCTTATTCGAGTCGGTGCTTGATTTCACATATTCTTCTTTCTATAGATACAAAAAATGTTTCTGGAAATTTATAATCACAGGCCCCAAGAAAATCTGGACCTTGGGGAAATTTCCCTCTTCTCCCTCCCCTCACGTCTGGCCAGCATGTAAGAGATAATCACCATAACATTTATTCTAAATCACTTAGTATGCATCAATATAAAATTTTATATGACACACTATCCAATGCGAGTCCACTCAATCAATATTTCAAAATATGTAAAAGATTTTCTATCTCTATTAACAAGAAAGCCTTAAACTGACATAGGTAAACATAGTTTAATATTACTTGAGGATCTCCACTGGTTGCTGCCCTGTTCGTGACAACCTCATTGAGCATGGCCATCTCGCACATGCCTGTGTCATCGCACGTGATGAACGAGTGGTGGAGGTGGGATAGCAGAAATCGATGGTCATCATAGAAGGCCATCTTGAAAACATCCTTATCACAATATCAACTACTTCTTCGGCACTGTTGGAGAAAGACAGATGAATCTCACAGAGTAGTCATTTATAAATACCAAAAATGATATATCATTTATAAATCTATGTACCACAGTAGCATAAAAATATCAATGAAGTATACAATAAGTATTGAATTTTTGTAAAATAATCCTGACATTGGTTTAAGCATTCATGGAAATTAAATGAAATACCCAATAACCTGGTGCAAAGAAATTCAGAAAAGTAATTTGGTTGTATGCATCAGCATGGAAAACAAAAAAAATTATCAGTTAAAAAAAAGGCAAAAAATCTACAGTTACTCCACTTGACTTTCCAAACACTTAATCTTTATCAGGCATTTAAATAAATTTGATTTAACTGAATTGAATGCAGTGTTCAGATGCTAGTGCAATGCACTAGCGTAATAGAGTACTTATTACTTTTAATCAATAAGATTAATAGTATAGAAACAAATTCTGCTATATAGCACATCTATCTATATAAATAATAGGCTTTTGTCTGTACATTTCTTGGAATTCAAAAATTTTGCAATTTCTATCATTTCAAGCACATGGGAATCCGGTGCGACCCTCAAAAAAAAGTTTGTCTGTCTGTCATTCTGTCTGTGACGCTTTTTTTGTTTAAGCATCACATTCAGTTTAAAAACGACTGAAGCGAATGATATGAAAATTGGGGGTCATGATAGGTGGTCACTCAATTTAAAACATAGGCTTTGAATTTTTTTTAAAAACTTGATTAGATTTTCAGATTTTGCGAAAATCATTTCAAACTGTGTAAATTTGTGCTCGAGCATCACGTAAAAACGACTGAAGCGATTGAAATGAATTTTGGTATCATGATTGGTGGTCACTCAACTTAAAACATAGGCGTCGAATTTTAAAAAAATCTTTAGATTTTGTGAAAATCCTTTCAAACTGCGTAAATTTGTTTTCGAGGATCACGTATAAACGACTGAAGCAATTGAAATGAAATTTGGTATCATGATTGGTGGTCACTCAACTTAAACATTAGGCAGCACATTTTAAAAAAATCTTGATTAGATTTTCAGATTTTACGAAAATCGTTCCAAACTCCTTAAAATTGTGTTCGAGCATCATGCAAAAAGGACTGAAGTGAATAAAATAAAATTTGTTATCATGATAGGTAGTCAAAACATTGTCGTCGAATTTTTAAAAAATCTTTATTAGATTTTGAGATTTTGCGAAAATTGTTTCAAACTGCATAAATTTGTGTTTGCACATCACGTAATAACTGCAAAGGTGAAAAAATGGTATTTGGTGAAATGATAGGTGGTCACTCACCTTAAACTATAAGCATCTAATTAAAAAAAATCGATCAGATTTTGAGATTTTGCGAAAATCGTTTAAAACTAAGTGAATCTTTGTTCACGCATTACGTAATAATGACTAAAGCGAATGATATGAAATTGGGTCACATGATAGATGGTTGCTCAATATAAACTATAGGTGTCCAATTTTTTAAAAACATTTTTATTAGATTGAGATTTTGTGAAAATTTTCTCAAAATACGTTTATATTTCTTCAAGCATCACGTAATAACGACTACTTCGAATGATACGAAATTTGGTGATAGGATAGTTAGTTGCTAATCTTAATTTATAGGCGTTGAATTTTTAAAATATTTTGATTACATTTTGAGAAAATCGTTTTAAAATGCTGAAATTTTGTTCCAGCATCACGAAATAAAGACTGCAGGGAATGAAATGAAATTTGGTGACCTGATAGGTTGTCACTGAACTTAAATTCTAGGCTTCCAATTTTTCAAAAATATTGATTAGATTTTGAGATTTTGCGAAACTTATTTCAATATGCGTGAATATTCGTTCGCGCATCCCATAATTACAACTAAAGCGAATGAAATGATATTACTTAGATACTCTCTAACCTGTAATATTTTAACAATACATAAAAATGATAACTTCGCTTTTTTACTTTGGCAACATACTACATCCATTCTGTGTACTCCTACAATGCTGACAAAAGTTCTTGCTTTTTGGAAATTTGCATTCAGTACTAACCTGTGAACGACGGGTACTTCAGCTAGTTTTAAATAAGAGAAATAGCATGCTGTAATTTTCATTAACTATTGCCAATAAATCTTTCACAACATTTGTGAAACAGTCAGAGCCTGATATGACCAACAGGGGCACCGGGCATTGATGAATTTGGAGCCACATCTATCAGAGCCTGATTATGACCAACAGGGGCCCCGGGCATTGATGAATTTGGGGGCCCCTATCTATGAAATTTGTTTTATTTTTCATAAAATTTTGATATAAAAAAGACTATTTCAGAACAACATTTGATATTGGGGGACCTTTCGAGCCGGGGGCCCTGGGCAAAGTCCCGATTTGCCCATGCGATAATAAGGCTCTGACATCTATGAAATTTGTTTTATTTTTCATAATTTTTTTAATATAAAAATGAATATTTCAGAAGAACATTTGATATTGGGTGGACCTGGGCAAAGTCCCGATTTGCCCATGCGATAATAAGGCTCTGGAAACAGTCCAATTTGTAAAAATCATAAATATATTTTAATATCACAAATTTCTAAAAATAAAAATGTAAAATAGTGATGCATTTTTAATCTTACAGCATTGGAGATTTAAACTTAAAAAAAAAGCTTTAGAAAATTATCATTGACAAAGAAGGATAGAAAAAGATTGAAGTTGGAATGCGGCAGAGTAATTTTCTGTGCAGTTTTTTCCAAACGAAAAATTTGGTGACGGTCGTTTGCAGCATTTTAATTCTAATAGAAGGGCAGTAGGTGACGATATCATAAACATCGGCTCTAAGTTCCACCTCCTGCCCCCCTCCCTCCCCTAAGTGAATTGCTAATCCGTTGCAAGGTGGCCTAGAATTTTAATTTTAGGTAACCGATTTTATCGAAAGCTCAACGTATATAAAAAAAAATCTGAATTTCGGGTTCGCAAAATGCCATGAACATGAGATTTTTAGAACTTTTTCATACGTCAAGCACATTTCCGTTGTTAGCGCATAAATTTCCATGAACATTCAGATTTTCGGATCTGCGAATAGTGAAGAGTACTCCCACTCTCAGACGCGAAAAAAAAAACGTAAATGATCGTATTTTCGATCCCGCAAAAAACTGAGCTTAATTTGCACGGGAGTTTCATCTTTTTTTTTTAAACTACTGCATTTTTTTTGGGGGGGGGGGTGCTTTTCTGAGCTTATTTGTTATTATAGACTGTTCTGTTATTAGAGCTCCTGCACCTCATATGCTAAAATTTAAGCCCTGATTATGAATGTTTGTATTTTGGTCCTTAACTAGACTGAGAACGTTCAGATTTTCGAGACTTCATCTAAATAAATTTCCAAGATTAAAATAAATAAATAAATAAATGGATTAGCTATCGAAATTTGGGGCACACTGAAAATATCAGAGAAACTCGGCAATAACAGAAAAATATGACCGGCTCAAACAAGCGCCAACACCCCCCTGAATTTCAAAAAAGCAAACTGCGAAAATTCGAAATTTTCACAGTTTTCTGCATAATGTGAAAATTGAGGTCGTTTGGCACACAGATTTTTCCATCCCTGCAGCAGTGAATCGCGAAATCTATTGGTAGTAAACAGAAATTGAAACCATTTACGGCGAATTTCTATGATTTTTGCGATTGACGAAATTCCCTGGCATTCTCATATCTTACCCATCTGTGATCACATTGCGAGACTAATGTTGCTTTGACGTGTCTCTATCTCAAAAAAAAAAAAAAAAAAAAAAAAGATTTCAATAAAATTTCTGCTGTAAAATACAACACTTACGAAAAAATAAATTTTAGGAATTTTTAAATTTGTCCTCCAAACTCCAATGATAGTAGACAAGCATCCTCCTTCTTTTTTTTTTTGAGGGGGTGGGGGGTGTCAACCTTTCTCCTTGCCGGAAATTTTTTACATAAAGTCCATATATTTTTTTCTTCCTTAAACAAAACAAAATAAATTATAGTAATGGCGAAAAATTTCGGTATGAAGATTTTGATGAAAAAATAAATAAATCGATTTGTCTCTAAAATTACTTTAACCCCCTTCCTTCTCGCTCCCGTCAAAATCACGGGCTAAAAAAATTAAATTTTGTATTTATTTAAGTTGAACCTTCTGAAAATTTTAATATCGTAAAATTCTGTGCCTTTTTTTTTTTTTTTTACGTAACTTGTAATTTAGTATACGTTTCTATGATCAATATTTAAAGAATAACAGCCTAGCCAGTGTTTTTGTGACACCCCGTATATAAATACAGTAGACACCGGTTATAACGTACTCTCAATGGACCTAAAAAAGTAGTACGTTATAGCCGAAGTACGTTATAAGCAGTACCGCCGGAAAGATTCAATATTACACAAAAAGGAAAGTGGGCTCATAATTTCATTGTAATATATGTTTTAAACAGGTCTGATTTTTTTAAATTTAAATTAAACAGAGAAAATTCTTTATTACTTACAATTTTTATTGAGATAAATAATATTCTTTTGTTTTAAATGGGCAGATGCTACCTTAAAAATACCGTTTTGGATATCCAGAATAGAGTTTTGTAGAGTTTCTACATCATCCATTCGGCATTCAAAAAATCGTGATATGTTTTTGCAGAATTTAATGCGTCGGGTATGCTTAGGCTCCTGTGTTTCATCTTCACTATCAATAGAATCATTATAGATAGGGCTTTTCAGGAGGCATTAACATGGATGAATGACAAATTAAAAAAATGGTCTTGTTCTTAGCCCTACCTAGCAGGCGAAAAAGATAAAATATCGCTCCCTTCATTCATGCACAATTCATCTCGCTAGAGAATCTGAAAATTGACAACAAGTGTTTTTGAAGGTATGGAAATTTCCGAGAACAAGGAAATAAAATTCTTAAGAAAAGCTAAGTTTTATTTTTGGCTTTGGTATAAAAAGTACGTTATAGCCGAAGTACGTACTTTTGTTAGGTACGTTTTAACCGAAGTTAAATAACATTATAAATATAGGACTTCAATCGGGACCTAGCTTCTAGGTACGTTAGTACGTTATATCCCAGGTCCGTTATAACCGGTGCGCACTGTATAAACAAACAGGGAGTACACGGTTAACTTAAAAAGCTCTTTTCCATTTCGTCGTAAATGAGTTAATGAAAATACAAATCCTACACTGCGTACTCAATTTCTCTTCTGCTCTTAAAAGTCTGATGGGATTGCGTATCTGAATCTGTGCGGGAGGGGGAGAGAGAGACTTACCGTTATCGAGTCTTCCATCGGACTGTCCAATTACAAAATGGCGAGTTGGTATTCGAACCCTTAATGACTGGATACGTTTTCATTTATTTATTTACTTTATCTGAGGGAGGAGGACTGTAAGCTAATGAATATTTCAAAATTTTAATCAAAACCGGATTTGTGTGTTCTTTCGATTTATGCAGAACGTTCTAATTACGAGAAAAAAGGGTAAAGAGGATGAACAAAAGAAGGGGGTTAGAAGACAGAAAAAAAAAGCGCAAATTTTATTGGGTCTAGTAATAAGTTTTAAAGCGCGAGTCAAAGAAATGAATATGAAATTTAGAACTTGAACCCAGCTTGGCGATACCTCAAACATAATAGGTTAGAAATCACTAAACCTTAATATTATTGAAGTATTGCATACGAGTTTTCAAATGAAGTAAATTTAGAATCGAAAATATTTATAATTTAATAGACGTACAAAAAAGCCATGTGGTCCCCACATCAGATTCCCCCCCCCCTCTAAATGAATGTTCACCAATTTCTCGGTGACCAATTTGGATAATTTAAACTGTATTCTATTCAGATATATTTCGTAGCAATCCCTAACAAATTTTTCTATGACTAAAGTCATTTATCTGAAAATTGAAAAAGAAAACTTTATAAAATTGTCAAAGACAATTACGCAATTTCTAAAGATTCTGCGTAATTACTAAAGACACCTGAAGCACGCTGCTTTCTGAAATCGTGCATTCAGAGGATCAATAAGCTTACATTTTTTTCCTGTGCGGTAAGTCTGGTCATCTTCGATTGCTCCATTACTGAACAATGTGGGATACTTGCATAGCTTAGCAGTTGTGTGTAACAATTGTGGGTGTGTAAGTAAAATTGCAATAATAAGATATTTGCAATGTCTATTGTGGCAACATTTCAGGTCTAGAGACTAATCTCTCTATTCTAAAAAAAAGTAAAGGCCGCTGGCGCTGTCAAAGCTTGTTGGCGTATCTCCTCCTAAACCGTGGGGATTTAAGTTTCGACTAAGGTGCCCACAGATTCGAAAAATTGCGAGGAACCTGATAAACTGACTTAAATTTCGAAAATCGAATTATTTTAGAAGATATTCATAAAAAAACTGAAAAAATAAACAGAATGGTTGCCAGATTCGGCATAAAATCATTCATTCCGTTGCAACAAAGCGTTTCCAAGTATGTAGTATCACGTGAAATTGTCAAACATGAAGTAGAAATACACGCATTTTACGCCAAAATAAAAACTATATGAAATAAGTATCTGAAGATTGTGTTACACAAAGTTGACAATTGTCAAATAGTAAGTTCGCTTAGACAACAGGAGTTTAGAATGAGCGATGATTCGTTTTTCCAAAACAGAATAACTAATACCTTGAAAATGAAAAATAATTAAAATGCAGATTATTTTAAAGCCGGTTCGGTTCAGCAGGATTATTGGCTACCAGTAGAAATATTGGGCGGCGTTAACCATGCCATTATAGCAGTTATAGTACACTTTGGATATTGGCTAGCGCGACGAGATGGTCTAATTTGTGGTGCTAAGTATGCCCATCTGCAAACGATTATGTAAATGAAAATATGGATAACGGTTTTCCGGTAACCTTAAATGAACAGTCATTATTTGTGAGCATGTGTAAATCGCCAAATAATGAAAAGTCGCCATGGGTGGCAAGCTATCCTATCTGCTCCATAGCTTTTATGAACTTTACATGTACGCAAGTCGTCAAATAATGAAAAATCGCCGTGAGTGGCAAATTCGCAAGGTGTCCAATAGGTTTGACATTATTAAAAGTACAGCTGAAACAGATGTTCTGATTTTAATACGCTTTAGCTCCTCATTAATATAACTTTTGAATGGCAACATTAAATATCATTGTGTTTCTGAGGAGTGCCAATAATTTTTCCAGCGATTATAAGCGGAGTCCGTACTCCAGGTGGAGTATAGCTCAGGACCCGTACAACACGGATTCCCATAACAAAATATCTTCCGTGTTATGAGGGGGAGGTCTACTGTAGTGTGAAGTTTAAATTTTTATGTACCAATGAAGATGCAAGAACCAAGCAATGTGTAGCTCAGTAACATTCTATCTGATCCAATCTTCGGGTTTTGTCTGTTGAAATTATGTCTTTTTTACGAATAAGCGCTATTAGGGGCCGAATGCCTCATACGGAAAGCGAACGTAGCGAGTCTGAGGGCCTTGGCCCCTAGTGTTTAAAAAAAAAAAGTATTTTGTTCGTGAACAGGTTTCCTATGCCCTAACTACGAAAATACTCTATTTATACTTAAGAAACCCATTTCGCAGAAATTCACTTATTGCAAAAAAAAAATAAAAAAATCGAAAATTTAAAGTAATTTTTTTTTCGATTTTCATGGGGGGAGGCATATAGTCCCTTCCCCCCCCCCCCCCCACGTTTCAGGATACTTCACTGGCTGGGCCACGCGTTAACCGGTATCGCAGAAAAACATAACGCAGCGAAATTTCCCACTGCTGAAAACTACTGCGGAATTATACCTGCCGGGGTTTTTAATTGAATATCTTAAGAAATGAGCGATTATTCTCATCGATTGTTCTTCGGCGCTTGCCAGCTTTGTTTGTTTGATTTATTTATTCCTTAATTTTTTTTTCCTCCCTCCTCTTTTCGATTTCGGTAACCCCCTTTCTCCCAGTCCCCTATCCGGTTCGTACGCGGGCGCTTAAAAATTTTCGCGATACCCAGATTAATGAAGAGACGCCCGCAATACGCCAAAAAGAAAACAAGAGAAGCAAATAATGATGAAAAAAATAAGAATAAATAAAATGGTAGGGAGAGGTGGGGGGGGGGGGAGATGGACGTTCTCTTATGAAGAGAAGAGGAAAAGGAGGTATGGGGGTAAGAGAGCAGAGGAATTACTTATTTTTCTTCACCACCACCACAACAAGCCCCCCCCCCCCAGAAAGTAGCTTTTAATCAATTTGCATTACGTTTCAAGCACCCGTGATAAATTTGGGCCAGCCGCACATAATCCTTTTGAATGGTAAAAGAGATAAAGATAAATAATGAAGCATAATGAGGGGGTGAGTGGGGAGAGAGGGCCGCGTAATTAAGCGGGAAAATATCGGAAAAAAATTTCAGCGATTTATCAAAAGTAAAAGTAATGTTTGTTTCCAGGATTTCGGAACATACGCCCAAACTCTTAATAATAATAATAAAAAAAAAAAAACCGCCGCAATAATAAAACAAAAGAATAAGGAACAAGAAATATGGGATCTTAAGAAGTGGTTTTCTAAGCCAGCGGCCCAAACTTGGAAAATTTCTGGAAAAATTTCTAGAAGCGATGTTAAGTTTCGATAATTACCGCCGTGTAGAGCGGTCGAGAAATTTCTTTCTTTTATTTTGGGATACTTTTCCAGCTTTTTTTTTTTTTTTTTTTTCCTGTTCAGTGCGGAAATGAATGGAAAATCGTTGAGCGGTTTTTGGTGCTGGCTACTGAGTGAAAACAACTACAGTACAGATAGTCCTCCCTTTATGCAGATACAATGCTCTCCCTGTATACTACAGATGAGCACGATTTGAGCTTATTTTTTGAAGATCTGAGGATAAAGATTTTGCTTGAAATAAACTAAGACGCCTCCGCATAAACTTTAAGGAGAAAAGTTAGAGGAATTTGGTACATAGCCTGACGGCAACATTCAAATCAGAAGGCTTTAGCCTATCCTGGGCCGTAAATGATTATATGATGAACACTGAATGTACAAATAAGCAGTGGTGTACCTAGCACCCATTCAAGCAAAATTTTTCTCTCTTTTTACTTCCTTAGTAATTGTCTGCCAGTGGTCGAAATTCGACCATAAAGCATTAAATTTTTTTATTTGAGCGTGAATAAAGTTCTGTCAAGAGTATGTCTCAAGATTCCATATACAGTGGAACCTACTAAAGTGACCACCTTGGCTAAGAGACCATCTGTCTATAGTGACCACTTTTGTACAATTTCACTTTACAACCACCACACTTTTCTGTGAAGACGGTGTTTTTGTAAAGACTATCATATTTTGCTAAATGCAAAGGCAGCTCCAGCGAGTGGGTCATAGGGGTCATCTCCCTCTACCGACCTTGGATTTCACACGTTCCCGTACGATTTCACACATTCAGTTTGCGTTTTGAACAATTTAGGCTAATCTAAAAAGTCTAGTGGCCCACTCCGAAAATTCAGCCTGGAGCCGTCCTCGGCTAAAGGCCCATTATGTTCGGAGTTATAAAATCTTAAACCGTCGAATGATTGAACTCTACTTGCTGAGGCGTACCACTTACCATGTATAAAAACTTGCTGCCTCAATAAATTTGCACTTTTATCGAATGATTGTCCTTGAGATTTATTTACTGTCATCGCAAATGCAGGTATATTTGGAAATTGAGTTTTTTGAAAGGATATGGTAAAATAGTACCAGAATATTTTATAAGTGGAATTAAAATTCTTTTATTGCCTGCGGTTCCAGTTCAAACTTCGCAATCAATAGCATTACGATATATAAACTTGATGCGCATTCTTGTTCCATTGACTAATGCTTCCTTTGTATTTAAGTTTCTGATTAGTATAACGATGCAATTAACTTTCAATACTAACTTATGTGGTGGCAAACTATGGTATTTTTCGGTTAGCCAGGCGCAAATCCCGCCAACTGTTTTTTTCTGGGAAACGTTTAAAGACTACTTCTGAAACACTGTCGTTCCCCAAAACAAAGCCGGAAATTTTAATCCGTATACAAAATAGTATTTATGTACAGAATTCAATATATACAAAAATATCAATATACTAAAAAGAAATTTGTATGCTTATTGGTTACATAATGTGGAATTGGGGAAAACGTGTGGAATTAAATTAAATACGAAATTAATAAACTTCCAAAATATGGAAAGGGATAAACAACTATGTACTGGAAATCGCTTTAGGTTTGTAAGCATTTGGCGCTAGATCACAATTATTTGGCAATTTTTCACTTGCTCCCGGCTAACCGAAAAAAAAAAAAAACCCAAACCACTCATAGTCAAAGAATTCAAAAACTCTACTGGATAGTTATTGATTTCATTGTCATCATAGCAAATTATTTTATCGTAGCTATGGTGATATGTTCTCTATTCATCAGATATTCGATTAAGTCAGCATTAATAAAAGTTCAATCATCATTTTTAGGTTCTATTATAACTGACTTCAATATGTTATCTGAGAGTATGATTTTGGGAATATTTTCATTCACTTCATTAATATTATTATTTTTATTCCTTATTAATTGCAGAGGTATTTCTTCAATAACTAGAGGCAAAGGCCCCCAGACTCGCTACGCTCGCTTTTCGTATGAGGCATTCGGCCCCTAATAAGGCTTATTCTTAAAAAAGACATAATTTCAACAGACAAAACCCGAAGATTGGATCAGATAGAATGTTACTGAGCTACACATTGCTTGGTTCTTGCATGTTCATTGGTACATAAAAATTTAAACTTCACACTACAGTAGACCCCCTCCCCCTCATAACACGGAAGATATTTTGTTATGGGAATCCGTGTTGTACGGGTCCTGAGCTATACTCCACCTGGAGTGCGGACTCCGCTTATAATCGCTGGAAAAATTATTTGCACTCCTCAGAAACACAATGATATTTAATGTTGCCATTCAAAAGTTATATTAATTAGGAGCTAAAGCGTAATAAAATCAGAACATCTGTTTCAGCTGTATTTTTAATAATGTAAAACCTATTGGACACCTTGCGAATTGGCCACCCATGGCGATTTTTCATTATTGGGCGACTTGCGTACATGTAAAGTTAATAAAAGCTACGGAACAGATAGGATAGCTTGCCACCCATGGCGACTTTTCATTATTGGGCGATTGACACATGCTCACAACCTATAATGACTGTTCATTTAAGGTTACCGGAAAACCGTTATCCATATTTTCATTTACATAATCGTTTGCAGATTGGCGTACTTAGCACCACGAATTATACCATCTCGTCGCGCTAGCAAATATCCAAAGTGTACTATAACTGCTATAATGGCATAGTGAACGCCGCCCAATATTTCTACTGGTAGCCAATAATCCAGCTGGACCGAACCGGCTTTAAAATAATCTGCATTTTAATTATTTTTCATTTTCAAGATATTAGTTATTCTGTTTTGGAAAAACGAATCATCGCTCATTCTAAACTCCTGTTGTCTAAGCGAATTTACTATTTGAAAATGGTCAACTTTGTGTAACACATTTTGAGTTACTTATTTCATATAGTTTTTATTTTGGCGTAAAATGGGCGTCATTCTAACTCATGTTTGTAAATTTCACGCGATTCTAGATACTTGGAAACGCTTTGTTGCAAAGGAATGAATGATTTTATGCCAAATCTGGCAACCATTCTGTTTCTTTTTTCAGTTTTTTATTAATATCTTCTAAAATAATTCGATTTTCAAAATTTAAGTCAGCTTAGCAGATTCCTCGGAATTTTTCGAATTTGTGGGCCTTAGTCGAAACTTAAATCCCCACGGTTTAGGAGGAGATAAGTCAACAAGCTTTGACAGCGCCAGCGGCCTTACTTTTTTTTAGAATAGAGATATACATACTTCGTACAAGAAAGTAATGTGATCGTAAAAAATTTCGGGAGCCAGATTTCGACGAAAAAACCGATTTGACTACCTCTAAATTTACTTTTAAGAATTTTTTTTATGCATCTCACAGTACGCCTAGCATGCACGTTCATATAAATGCGTGTGCAACCCATTTTGACCGACATATAGTGACCAGTGTCGTAGCCGAGGGGAGGATATGGGGGTCACCCCCCCATGAGGAATTTTTTGCCAAACAAAATGCACATTCTTTAATCCCTTATCACACACACGTATACATATTTGTGAGTTGCAGTAGTCGTAACCCTGCCCCTAATGAAAAATTTCTGGCTACGCCACTAATAGTGACAGATTACTAAAAATGAAACAAAAACTTACATATTTAGATTTAAAAAAAAAAAAAAACCCACAAGTAATAAATTTCAATATATGAATCGCATTTCCTACCTCTAGTCAAACGTTCCGGCAGGAACGATGAGGCATGCATGCTGCCAGGATTTGTACCTGAAGCACCGATACCGTAGTCTGTAGGATAGGATGAGAAACTCTTCGTCATCTTACCCCACATTTCGACATTGGCCATTTAAATTTGTTTATTAGTTTAGTGTCCGAACTTATGGTAAATAAACTACAGTCAACTCTTTACTGACATTTCATTAACGTTCACACACACACACACGTAATCTAGAGACCCTTTACTGACGAGAGCTGGCTGTGCGCGGGCACAGCCAGCTGTCGTCAGTAAAGGGTCTCTAGATCTGTGGCACGCGATGAACGTTTCGATCGTGCGCCCTCTTGCTGGTCGTTAAGTCGAGCGATGACAACGGCTGCCCTTTTTTCAGCATGGGGCAATCTATCCAGCCGTTCTCGCATTCTTCCATTTTTCAGCAGATGTCAGTGCTGTTAAAAATAATCTTTTTACGGGAAAGGACGTGCTAAAAAGTAAAGGATTCTCGTGGAGCTCTGTCACCCGCAACTATTTTTATAGAAATCAGATCTATTCTTCGTGACGGGCAACAGTCAAAAACGTCCGAGTTGGGTGTTCCCAGACCGGGAACACTTCGCGTTAAAGGGTTAATGCAATATCACAGGTTATAAGCTACAGAACCTTTTGCCAACTGAATGGACTGTACATTCTTTTCATAAATGGATTAAGTATGCTTCCTTTACTTAATAAGTATTTCTATAACCATATGTGCTATGCATTTTGTTCGATTTACTTCATAAACATTCGTTATTTGTATAAAACACTATTTTCAAGTTTTGTATTAAGTTTCATGATTCAACATGGGCAAACATCGGTTTGAATGAACTTCGGATAGAGTGAACGAAACTGGCCGGTCCCCAGAGGTTCACTATAACCGGAGTTGTCTGTATATAATACACGATTTTTAATGTTAGGAGTTGTATTTTGAAAATATTTTTGGAGGAAAAGGAAACGTTGTTGGATAATTCCATGCTCTGTGAAGTCCAAAATCGACAAGGAAAGATTAAAGAGTACCTTTGAGTCGCAGACTACTCACAAAAACAGCACAACTTAATGTTCATTGTAGTGGGGTTTCATAAACCAATAGCAGAGTCTCGAGAGTTGCCTTGACAGGTGTTTGCTATCTACGATTGCTTCGAAGAAATACCGAGATCGTCATCTTACCTTAATTTTCCCTATAACCTGTACAGAAATTATTGTCGCTGGATTTTTGCGACAACAGAAGGGAACAGAAGAAATTTGGTTTCAAGCGGGGTTGGAAAAAAAAAAAAAAAAAAGTTTTTTTTTTTTTTTTTTTTTTTTTTTTTTTTTTTTTTTAAATTCAAACTGTTTTTTTTTTGTTTAAACCAGTTTTTTTTTTATCCTTTTATAATTACCTTTTACATACTTATAAATAAAATTATTTGTAAAATGTGCAAATAACAATTAATGTCCCTTCTGGAAGTAATTAACCCATTAAGGACGGAAATTTTACCCTCCCTCTCCCACAATCTTTCCCTTGAACTGAATTAACTTCATTGGGGTTACTTGAGTGAGAATGTCCTTTTCTATGTTTTCAGATGTCAGATGTGAGATTTAGTAAATATGGTCAGGTGACCATATCGTCACGGTAGTCCTTTATGTGACCATACTATAAAACATTATTTGTTGCTACCATACGGTAACCCTAGTACTTAGTGGGTTAAAACAAAGTAAACAAACAATTGTTGCTATACTTATGTGGACACTGAAATCATTCAATTTTAATATTTTATTTAGAGATACTATTTTTTATATTTAGTACATAATACAATACAATAGTAATTGTTTACTACATTTTATATGGAATCTTGCACTCAGATTCATCAGTAATAATGGTGAGTTATTCAAAATGATATTTTTAAGGTTTAGAAATAAGTTGTTAAAACACAAAACCTCTATTTTAGAAACAAATTCAAAATGCAGCCTATCATTTAAGTTCAATTAATAATTTTTAATAATGATAAAAAATAAGGTATCTACTAGATTGATATAAAAAATTATTGTCGATACTTATAAGGATAATTTTAAAAGACATCAGAATGTATTCTATCTGTAGTATTATGAATTTTAAATTATTCTTTTAAAAAAACTAACTGGTTTTTTTTGAGAAAAAAACATTTGGTTTCAAACCATGGTTTCAAGGTTGCAAAGGGATATGAACATTTTCCAGCTACCGGATAAATTAAAAAAATAACCTAATTCCCCCCCCCCGTTGTATATGAACCCTCTTGATGGGTAGACAACTTTCAAAGATCTCATATGAACAGTTGCGTAAACAGAAAAAAATTGACTGAGTCGGTTAAAAATGGTGGAAAAAGTAGAATTTCTTAGAAAAAAAAATCTGATGTGTCCAACACATGACTTCCTTGCACGTCTATTAAATCAAAAATGTTTTTTACGCACTTCCTCTAAATTTATTTGTTTGAAAGATATAAAATATCAATAATAGTAAGGTTTAGCGATTTCTAGCCAAATATTTCGATATCGGCAAGCGGAGTTCAATTTGAAAGATTTCCTTCTGACACTTTATTTGGCGATATTTCACCAAAAGCCGACAAACTTGAGATAGTTTGCGAGATTTTGGGGATAGCCAAAGTAGTCATTGACCACAGACTTTCAGAATGAATTGAATGCATCCATACACCTTAATGTATTTAAAGTCAGTTTACTCACCCTGTAAATAAATTCCCAGTCGATTGCTGTCAAAAAAGATATTGAAAACCGTTAGATATTATAATATAGTTCTAAATACAAAAGTTCAAAATTCTACGGGTTAAAGTTTTAGAGTTATACAAAATACGAAATAATTTTTGGCGCCAAATTTGGCGATATTTCGGCGAAACATCGTCAATGTCGACGACATTTGGCGAGATATTAAGCATGGACCAACAATGACAGATTATCGCCAAATTTGGCGATATTTCGCCAAAACTGGCCAAGAACAATGACAAATGGCGATACTTTGGGTATGGACCAAATGACTGACTATCGCCAAATTTGGCGACATTTCGGCAAAACTCGCCAAGGTCGAGGACAGACGGCGAGATTTTGGGCATGTACCAAACAATGACTGTCTACAATTGTATTATATTGAAGATGTCCATAGACATTAAAGTACTGAAATTCTTTTCGGTGGTCCTGTAAATAAACTCTCCAGTAGATTTTAACCAAAAATCGAGATGCACAACTAGATGTTACAACAATCTTATATATGAAATTTCATAATAGTTTTTGAGATTTGAGAGTTAAATATGCACACACGTACACAAAAAGTCGCCAAGCTTGGCGACTTTTGGCATAGTTCTTGAGGGAGGCACGTGACCGTGGTCGGACCATTATCTAACTTATGTGGTAGGACGGTATTGTGCTTGAAATGGATGAATCTCCTAAAATTGCCATTGACCGTAATGTATTGGAAATCTTTTGAGTGTTCCTGTAGCAGAACTGTAAATGATAAAGACACTTTTTTTAATGGAGAAATTCATTTTCTAACTCTTTACAGCATTTATCACTTCTGAGTCGTTTGAAATAGCCCAATACCTCTAAAAAACGCTTTGATGAATTTCGGCCCATAGAGCGTAATGTATTTCGAATCTTTTAGGCGGTTCTGTAGATAAACTATCCAGTCGAATGGAACCGAAAGGGGAGGTGCACAACTAGATGTTACAACAATCCTAAATATAAAGTTTCAACATTCTACGCCTAATAGTTTTTGAGATATGCGAGTTTAATGAATTTCGGCCCATTGAGCGTAATGTATTTCGAATGTTTTGGGCGGTCCTGTAGATAAACTATCCAATCGAATGGAACCAAAAGGGGAGGTGCACAACTAGATGTTACAGCTATCCAAAATATGAAGTTTCGACATTCTACGCCTAATAGTTTTTGAGATATGCGAGTTTAATGAATTTCGGCCCATAGAGCGTAATGTATTTCGAATCTTTTGGGCGGTCCTGTACATAAACTATTCATTCGATTGCGACCAAAAGGGGAGGTGCACAACTAGATCATAGAACAATCCTAAATATCAAATCTCAACATTCTACGACCAATAGTTTTTGAGATATGCGAGTTACATACATATGCGAGTACGTACGTACGTACCTACGTACGTACGTACAGACGGCATGGAAAAACTGACCACAATAAACTCGCCGCTGGTCAAAATGAGTTGCAGACGCGTTAATATGATCGTGCATGCTAGCCTACGATGAGATGCATCGAAAAAATTCTTAAAATTAAATTTAGAGGTAGTCAAAATCGGATTTTTTGTCGAAATTTGGCCCCCAAAATTTTTCGGGATCACATTACTTCCTTATAATACGTACAAGGAAGTAAAAAAGCTTGATTATTGTCATTTAATTTACAAAAACGCAAAATTTCAAGGGGGGGGGGCAATCCCCGATGGCCTACCTCCCTGGCTACGCCCCTTGCATATGAATCTCACTACAGAGAGAGGGAGAAAAAAATTCTTCCCAATTTCACGGGGGGAAAAAAATACGGGTGAGGATCCATAATGCAATAAGTTATTCGAATAACTAATAACCGTAACTGTAACCGTAATCACAGACGAGCTTAATCGGCGTGTAGCAATGGGTCATCGGGGCCCTTTTAAAAGGATTACAATCATTATTTAATGGAGAAGGATTTAAAAAGCTCGCGAAGATTCCTAATAACCGACATGTGCCATTAATAGCTTTAAGTTAGTGGAAAGAGAAAAAAAAAATATGTATGTAACCCCCCCCCTTTCGCTAGTTTTTCTCTCTCTCTCTCTTCAATTTATCTCTTAATGGGGAGAAAAACAAAAACAGTTGCGATTTTTGCCGCGCAATGCCAATATTCGAAACTAGACACACCCGGCTTCACTACCCATAATGACACTCCTCCCCGAGACGGCAGGCCGTGACTATGAGAAGAATCGCCCCATCCCTACACTGTTTAAAATATATCTGTAAATTAACGGAAAAACGCCTGGCAGCAAAGTTGAGAAAAAAATGTTCGTTCTGTTTATTGTTTTTCCGTTTTCTCGACGGTAACTTTCCGTTTTACTCAAACTGCTAAATAAAATGTAGTTCTGCTAACCTTAGGATCGAACCCTCAACCCGCAGTTTGGCCAAAAGTTGAGGTGAAGGTTATTTTAGTCTCACAATGGGATTTGGGGGAGAGGAATTCTCTCAACAATTTACAATCTCAAATTCGTGACAAAGTGCTGTCCAGTTATTATTAACAAAGTCAAATTATTGGATTGGCAAGAAATGAATTTCAATTTTCACCAAATGTATGCAAGTAGTAAAAACATTTATTCTTTGGCTACTTGACAAATCGGTTTAGATTTCTATACAGATATGCTGATAAGCACCGAAAATTAGAAAACTAAAAAAAAAAAATCTAAAAATTACATTTTTCTAATTTTCCCTCTTCCCTATTTGGAAAAACAACAACAGCAACCAAAAAAAAAAAAAAAAAAACAGAAATTACTTTCTAGCCAATCTTACATTTATGAATGTGATTTTTGAAACACCTTTGATTATGAAGGGGAATTTTTTATTAAAAAAGTAATTAATTATAGTTTAATGTTTAACTACTCATAAGAGTGCGTTCGGTGTCCATATTTTTTCCCATCTAAAATGTCTAACGAAAATCTGTCTTACAAAACAAGCCAAACACGGAAACTGACCGTTTTCACATGAAATTTCTGAAAGTTAAAAACATTTTTCTTAACGGAACATTACCAATTCATGGGGGAAAACGGTCATTTTCCTGAAAATTAAGGCTAAAATTATCCTGAATTTTTAAGATTATTTTTAACAAAGAAATGAAGTAGAAATTATTAAAATTTCAAAAGCAAAATTCTGGAGCAGAATTGTTACTAGATGATGTGATGTTATTGCCATAAGCAGGCCCTCATTATCGCACGTGGCCTAGGCACACATGCAGGGCCCGATTAAGGTACTTCGGGGCCCTAGGCACAGCATTATTTCGCCCCCCCCCCAACTCCAACAATGACTATCCCTGCCGCCCCCCGTGAAATTTTTAGTATGTACAAAATTTATGCAAATTGAAGAATAATTATGAATTCAAATCTAAATTCTTAAGGGACTGTATACATTTAAATTTTTTTCTGTTATTAAAATACTTTTTGTAATTACATGTAAGCAATAAACTGCCATATTTCCAACAATATGATGGAATATTTCAAGTTATACATCCTGATTTGGCAGCATTTTTTTTTGTTAAATAATATAGCAAACTTAAGCATAATCAAAAGTAAGGATTGTGAGATCATTTTTATCGCGCCTTAAAACACCATAGTTATCGTAGACCCGCATTTGGGTCTGGTACCCTCAGCTTATTTTGTTAGCAATTGTTTTTTTCTAAATTTGTAAAAAAAAAAAATTCTATCATTTTTGGTTTTTGGGGCCCCATAAAAAATCTGGGGCCCTAGGCATGGGCCTACTGTGCCTAGGCCATAATCAGGCCCTGCACACATGCACAAAATATGGAGTTTACAGCTACGTAAAGGGGCACAAGAGTTCAGCCAGCTGTGTACAAAAGGCATAAAATATGAAAAGTGAGGGATATTTTGTTTTGGGCACAAACATGTTATAATCAGGCCCTGACTCATAGGTAGTGTCCGTTTTTAACTAATTACAGTGTAGTCTTGACTTACGGGAGGGGTTCGTTTCGAGACTTCTCGCGTCAGTGAAAATTTCGCATAGTGAACCAGGGTATACTACACACAAACGACTTCTTGAAACACACATACACGATTATTTTAGACTCTTAAAAACACACCTCAAACAGCTTTAAAACATTTCCTAACTACATATATCACCATTTCTCATATAAAATAATGCATGAAGCGAGGCTTACAGTGGGACTGCGTGGGTGCTTTCGACTTCAGTGATGTTACGGCTGGTGAAATACCGTTCGCTGATGGGCTCCTTTCTTCTTCAGAAGCCAATCGCGTAGTCGATACGTATCCCCTCACATCCCGCATCTTCTGTTGGCGCTTCTTACTGTTGGGATAAATCTCTTGCTTTGCAAAAGAAGCTAATGTTGGATTTGAGATATGCTACTCGTGAAAAACTTGCGTAATATCCGATCGTGTTGCTCTGCGAGTGAACTATACACGAATAGACTAAGATTCTGAGTGCCTTAGCCTACTTATATATGATTTGAATGAGATTTTTTTTTTCATAAAAAATAGTTTAAAAATTAACATATCCCGCATATAGGATGCCCAATGATATTTTCATCAGACTACTCTTAATTAATGATAATTTAGTTAATTTTTACTGTAATAACTACCCTTATTATTTATGCTTATTTTTATTATTTTAAATTTCTAAATCTACAATCCTTTCTTTCACCATTTCCTTTTTCTCCCTCCCTCCTATGTTTTTATATTGTGTGTCTCTGGTTTCTTACTTTTTCTTCCTCCGAATGACAACTGCCTATGTTCGTTTTTATATCACTTTCAATCGTTCTGCTTGTGTGGATGGTTGAATTTTTTTTTTTTTTTTTTTTTTTTTCAACTGACGAAAGGCGGAACTATTGTACTGTCGGAAATTATCCATCTTTTGTGTTGATAAGTACCGTTTATGTGTTATTTAATTTTATCCTCATTGTGTTATTTTAAAATAATTCATACCAATGAGTGGTACACTGATGAGCCACAGCATTATGACCACCCACATATTTTTCCAGGAACTCGTTTGGTTGACATGGAGAGCATTATAAGGCATCATAGCCAATTATAATTTCCATGTATCCAATATAGCGGTACTTTGTAAATCCTCCATCCTGGTTCTGTCTCGTGCAAAACATCAAGCTGTGTCATCTCGAGGAGCTATTTAGAATCGCTTTAATGGCGAATAGGACGTTAGTGTTGCAGAGTATACAAATTTCACACATTTTTACTTCCTGTACGGAGTATAAGGAAATAGTGTTATCCCAAAAAATTTCGGGGCCCAAATTTCGGCGAAAAAACCGATTTTGACTACCTCTAAATTTACTTTAAAGAATTATTTCGATGCATCTCATCATATGCTAACATGTACGATCCTATAAACGCGTCTGCAACTCATTTTGACCAGCGGCGAGTCTATTTTGGCCAGTTTTTCCATGCCGTCTGTACGTACGTATGTATGTAACTCTCATATCTCAAAAACTATGGGTCGTAGAATGTTGAAATTTTATATTTAGGATTGTTCTATGATCTAGTTGTGCACCTCCCCTTTTGGTTTCAATCGACTAGATAGTTTATCTACAGGACCGCCCAAAAGATTCGAAATACATTACGTTCTATGGGCTGAAATTCATTAAACTCGCATATCTCAAAAACTATTAGGCATAGAATGTTGAAACTTTATATTTTGGATTGTTGTAACATCTAGTTGTGCACCTCCCCTTTCGATCCCATTCGACTGGCTAGTTTATCTACAGAACCGCCCAAAAGATTCAAAATACATTTACGCTCTATGGGCCGAAATTCATTACAGCGTATTTTAGTGGTATTGGGCTATTTCAAACGACTGAGATGTGATATATGCTGTTAAGAGTTACAAAATGAATTTCTCCATTAAAAAAAGTGTCTTTATCATTTATAGTTCTGCTACAGGAACACTCAAAAGATTTCCAATACATTATGGTCAATGGTAATTTTAGGAGCATTCATCCATTTCAAGCACAATACCGTTCTATCATATAAGTTAGGTAATGGTGCGACCACGGTCATGTGCCTCTCTCATGAACTACGTCAAAAGTCGCCAAGCTTGGCGACTTCTGGTGTACGTGTGTAAGTATTTAACTCTCAAATCTTAAATACTATTAGTCGTAGAATGTTGAAATTTCATCTATAAGATTGTCGTAACATCTAGTTGTGCATCTCGATTTTTGGTTCCAATCTACTGGAGAGTTATTTACAGGATCACCGTAAAGAATTTCAATATTTTAATGTCTACGGACATCTTCAATATAATACAACTGTAAACAGTCATTGTTTGACAAAATCTCGCCATCTGTCACCGATCTTAGCGAGTTTTGCCGAATACACCAAACTCATTTGTAGTAAAAAAATTCCTAAAAATCTGAAAATTATGCTACATATTCAGAAAGAACTGTTTTTAAAAGAATATTTTCTCCTCTATCCGATGATGTAAATGCCGTTTTGCTGCAAACGTGATGACCGCCGTTATTACGAATGAGTCAAGGAAACATTAAAAAAATCGCATAAAAAAAATTCTACTTAGAATTTCGAAAATTTTAATAGCTGTTCTGTTATTCGGGGCTATGACGAATCCAACGAATCGGAGATCATTAAAATCGGTCCAGCCATTCTTGAGTTATAAGTGTTGGAGGAAACCCGACTTTGTTTTGTGCATATAGACAAGATAAAGCGAGATTTATTTTAACAAAATTTGTTTTTAATAAGAGTTGAAATATTTATAACAAATGAAAAATTGAAAATAAACATCAACTCCAGGCATCCAACAGATGTGGAGATTTGTAGGTATGGACGCGAGAGAGACGGAAAATTGATGTCTCTTTCAAAACAGCCTAAAGGCTTTGTCTCGTCTCGCAAAATCCCTATATCGTAATGTTAAAGATGTCTGTCTCGTCTCGCAAGAAAGCTGTAAATTTCTGTCTCGTCTCGCATCCATCCCTAGAGATTTGGGGCGCTCGATTGTTTATAGATTCCCCCCAACCAGTCCGCCCTTTGTATTTGCGGATGATTAATTTCTTCATGTGTGCAAAAGGCATCTCTGCCTCGTCAGCGGCAAGGGTTTAATGCGATTAGGCGGCGTTATTTATCCTAAATTGATACAGAGCGGTCTCACTCATTGCTGGACACGGCTTTCCCATTACCCACCCCCGCATTTCGATGCCACTGATGAGAAACGAAAACAATTATTTTTCTACTTCTTCCCCCCCCCCCCTCGTCTTTTGTTCGGTCTGTTTGAGTCTTCATTCTTGATCACATTGAGCAATTGTTTGTCTTCGCAGTTCTTACAGAGTTAGCAGTTATGAGAACCAGCTAACGTATGAATCAACAACGCTAACAGTCTTTAAAGGGGTGCAAAATGAACTAATACGATTAAAAAAAAAAGACTTCAAGCTATTTTACCACAAGGAAAAAATAATCCTGAACAGCTTGGATATTTTCCACCAATAGCGATTTTTAATTCTTTGGCGATCTGCATATGTACAGCTAAGGGGTTAAAAAAAAAAAAAAAAAAAAAAAAAAAACAGTTCATTAAATCAGTTCCCTATATAGTATATTCTTAAGGATAATCCTCGGCTAAGTGGCGTATTTAGCACTGCCAAATATTTTACCTCGGCGTGTGGTAAATATCGGAGATCTGATGTGGACACCACGACGTACGTCTATGAAATGACACACAATTTTGATGCACTTCATTCAAATTTGTTTAATTTGAAAATGAGATACGATAATCCATTAATATAAAGACTTGAAGATTTCTTTTCAAACGAAAGTACCGCCAACCTAGGTTCAGTTTTAGAAACTTATTTTCGGCGCCAAATTTCTCGATATTCTGCTTAAACTCTCAAAGCTTGGCGACAGCTGGAGTCAGGGGCGCACATAGGATTTTTGGCTGGGGGGGGGGGAGTCCAACTTTTAGGGATGTTCCAGATTGTCCAAAATCAGCGATGAAAGAGCTCGTTTTCATTTGATGGAATTCATCCAAACTCGACCCATCCAGTTCCCTAAGAATACACTACACAGTACAATAGAAAGCAAAATAATAGTTGTTCAGTTTTGAGAACAAGATGGTGTTTTATGTTCGCTTTCAGCTCGTTTTTGAAAGTGGAGGAAAACGAGAAAAACATTTCTTTTTTTTATTTATTAGAACTGAAACTATTGCTACCTTTTTTTGGAATTAGTTTATTTACTATATATATAGGATAATAATCAATTGAAAAAAAAAATACCAAGGACCCCCCCTTGTGTGCGCCACTGGCTGGAGTTACTAGAAACTAAATAATAAAATACATAACTATCAGACACTGGTAGTGGCAGTTTTTCAGCCACTTTTGTGTAAAATGAATGTCTTCTGACAATTTCAAATTTTTTAAGTATTTCTTCTCTGGCAAGAAGCAACCATGTTTGACTGGGGTGTGTTATGGCACGAGAGGCCCCTGCCTATGGCGGGAATGTCCTGGCGGAGGACTTCTAAAGCGTATTCACGTTACATCTGCAGAAAACTGACCCAAACTCCTGAGCGGTTAGATCCACCGCCACCCGGTACGCTCGAGCATGGGACCTTCACACTTCAGCTGTGTACATGCGGCGTGAGTGCACACTAAATGCGTGGTTCCGTAAATCGGTAGTAGTTTCCGAAGGGCAAAATTATTCAAAGCTTCCATCTTCTGATGATGATGATGATCTAAATCACATATGGGAAACCTCCGGCTCCCCATGGCTTTTATCATATTATGGCCGTAGAATATATCAAAAACCCCGTATAAAACACACATAAATCCCAATTAAACGGCCGGTGACTTCGCTAACATCCTGAAGTTAGGCTCGCAACACTTTTTTAAGGTTACCCGTACCTGATCTACATTGAGGCAGTCGCGGATTATTGCAAGTTTGTCGGTGGGGGCGGTTAGTTAGAAGATTAACATATACATCCATTTTATGGAAGTAAAATAGGATCTATTACATTCATTTCTTTTTTCTAGGGGAATCCGCCCTTGCATTGAGGAGGGAAATTCCAAGAGAGGGCACAAATGGCTCGATAGGACACGTTCGGCGACGTGAACTGCCTTGTCCTGGCAAACAAACAAAAACATGACTTTTTTTTTTTTTTCTTTTTCAAAGACTTTCTAGGTCTGCAGTAACACCAATATACTTATTACTTATTCGAAGAGTGACAAGAAAAAAAAGTCCCGTTGACGAAAACTTTACATTCGCACCGGGGTCGTGTGTATAAGTCATCCACTGGATTGCAAGTTCGAAAAAAATAAATCCATCCGAAAGAAATTTGGAAAATATAAGTGCAGTCAGGAGTTACCGTCTTTCATTAAAACTCGAAATCTTCCCAAAGAGGAAACTTCCGACGTTTTTCTTCTCTTCGGCAGAAGCATGGAACGGTGAAAGAAAGCAAAAATAAGTTAAAAACACACATCCAGAGCGAGAGGAACTTTATTTGGGAAGCGTGGGAGGGTGAGGAAAGGGGGGGGGGGGTTGCGCCGAAGAAAACTAGTTTTAACTTCTGTAATCAAAGTTCGAACATATACCTACGCTTTTACTTTTCTGCGAATTAATGGGAAAAGGTGCCATTTTTTTGCAGTTTTTCTAATGAAGGCTGATTAGAAATTCGGACTTTTTAAGGGAAAGGGGGGGTGAGGAGTATACTTAGTCATTTAGGGGTGTGTGCGTCTAATTACTTTTGAACTGCCGCTAATTAGCTAATTACTGGGCACGTGCACCGCTGCTAATTACCGGCTCAGGTGTAATTAAATGCAAAATATTGAGCTCCGGCGATTTGCATATTCACACTGGGTTTTTATTGTAGATCATTATTTTGCTATTTGGGCAAAAGCCTTCGACGGGAGGGAAGTAGAAGGGGGGGGGGCATGTTAAGTCGCTTTCTAGTTTTTCTAAATCCTTCCCGAGTGTGGAACATTTTTCTCTTTCCGAGATTTTTCCCATTTCCCCCCCTTTTAGCATTTCCCCTGGTTCTGCCGACGCAACTAATTAGATTAGAGAGAGAGAGAACAGAAAGTTGCTCCCCGCGCCTTGTAAGGTCCGCCAGGATTTACTTTTCCGCCGTTCAACTAACTGCATTTCATCAGAATTATTTCGATAACTCATTTCACATTCTCGCGGGATTCCGCTCGGAAAAGTTCGGGTCAAATGGATAAAAATAATTTACATACTGCGATACATATATATATGCACACACACAAACTTAATTTAAAAAAAAATTCTCCCTATCTTAGGTAACTGGCTTCGTCGTAACAAAATGGCTCAATATAACGTGGAAATCATAAGGTAAATATACATGTTTTGAATCTAAAGGGTTTCACATGTCTCATAAAATGTCTTCCTCCTCACTCTGTTGAACGTAATTGTTGTAAGAATATCCTCACGAAATCATGGACACTAGAGACAGGAGCATAGCCAGGAAAATTTTTCGGGGGGGGATATGAACTTATATCTGTATAAATAGACGGAATTTCATCACTAATCCAAAAATTTCGGGGGGGGATATATCCCGATATCCCCCCCCCCCTGGCTACGCCCCTGACTAGAGATGAGACGGGCTCGGGCTTTGAAATTCACAATTGTGTTCGGGCTCGGGCTCATGAAAAATTTCTCCTTTATTGAACATACTGCTTGAAACAGATTTTAAAAAGTGATTCGTGAGGAAAATAAAAGTACTTATAAAAGATAAATAAAAATAGCGGCACGGGCGCCTAGAAGGTGCGTGAAGCTGTTTGGGTATTTAAGAACGGCTGTTTATATTCCTTAGTTAGTTCCGCCATTTTTTGATAAAAGATGGATACAAAGAATTAGAAAGTGCATTGGGAGTTTGCAACTCTATTTGTCTTTAATTTGCACAAACGGCAGAATTTATTGTATTCTATCAATGGATTAATTGAATTTATTTTAATCTTTAGCTGAACTTTCGGACTCAGGCTCCGACTTAAATAATATTGCTCGGGCTCGGATGAAAAGTTCTCGGGCTCGAGCTTCAAAAAATGAGTCTGAACTCATCTCTAATGGACACCCCCCCCCCATCCGATTACCGGCTCTGGACTTAGGATCAAAGACGACCCCCCCCCCCACCACCACCACCGCGCTTTTCCACTTTACAGTCGTATGCTACATTATTATTGCATGGTTATACTTTACCGATACTCTTTTTAGAATGTCATTTAACCTGAAAATACAGATGGTTGGGATGGTTTAATGGAAGAGCCAAGTGGATGAATTTGTTAAGTGACATTTTTATAAAATAGAGATTTCCGGGCGAAAAAACAGATTAAGACTGCATTGACTAGTAATGGGCGTTCATAGGTTCTCAGTGGATATAGGTTCTCAGTGAATATGTTTAAAATTCTGAAGGAACGAAATTCATTCCGTTCATGCTCATTTGTGAAAGTACAGGCACAAAGAACTTTCACTTAAGCCCACGTGGTCTGGTAATTAAAATTATAATACATGATTTAGCATTTTCTGTTATGCCAAGTCTACATGAGGGCATCTGTCTGCGGGGTGGTGCCTTGGTTGGAGGAGTTTTTAAGGGTTTTTAATGCGTATTCGCGTTACACCTGGAGGAAAACGACATAAACTACAGGCTGGTAAAGATCGACAGCAATGAGGAGCCTTCACAAAATATGGTTTAGACCAGAGTATAACATAAAAATGTCTTTCATAAATTCATCTCTACTCGTGATTTCTCTTTCCCATGTTAATTGAAGGAAATTATACATTTAATTTTAAAACTCCTAACTAAATAATAACAGCTTTAAAAAAAATATGGCAAAATCTATCTTACCTCTTTGAATCATAGTGATATGAAAAACATATCATGCATTCAATCTTTTTCTGGGCCATTATATACCAGTCTATTTTTGCCAGTAATTGTTCTTTAAGTTCAAACACTTTTATTTTTCAAGTATAAACAACAATAGTTCTCCATTACTAATTTTCATAAATTTTTGGAGACTGTTCTACTGTTGCCCACTTGTCTCAATAACTAAAACTAAACACTGGCACAATAGCCGACTTGGGGCCAAGGCCTGAACTGCCCATACATGTCTTAGCAACTATGGGCTTTGGGGTGCAAAAGCATATGCCCTGGCCAGGTGTCAACCTGACGTGAAGTTTTTAGTAATCAAGTAAGCTTGTTGCTTATTTTATCGAAGCACTCAAGGGATAAAAGATTGAGTCAACCTTGACAAGCCTGGGAATTGAACCCCAGACTTGCGGTACAGCAGCACATTTAGCAAAACATTACACCACTGCCTTTCCTTTTTTCAATAAATCGATGTATTTTTCTTAAGTTGATTGTTACATAGGAATATTTTTATTATAGGAAGATAATTTGACAAAACAGTTTATACATTTAATTTATTAATTTAATTACAATAATGAATACCATATTAGCCTGAATATAAAGTTACCCCAAAATTTTTTATCGAGATAATTAGAAAAATCCTATATTTAAACTTCAAATTTAGCGCAAGTCAGGTTTTTTACAGAAAATGATCCGACAAAAAACATTGTGTTATATTTGGACTTATATGGTATGTTGTAATCTTTTTTTTAAATCATACACCAGATAATAGTTTTAATATAACTAGTTTGTCTCTAGCAACCCAATAAATTTTAGACACAAAAAAATAAGAACTGAAAGCAAAATCTGCAGGAATAGCACTGTCAGCAAAATAAGAGAAGTAATGCAGATGAGCATCAGTCATTTCACTGGTAAAGGGCAGTATATTATACAAAGGGCAAAGCTGCCAGGCTATATGATAAAAAATTTGAGAATATTCAAGTCCAGTAAGGATCCAAAAGCAGACAATGCCCACTTCTCTAGACCCCATCATGTGGAAAATAAGAGTGTCCTTGCAAAGAACTCCAGTCTTTCTTCCACAGCATATCTGTATAGATATGAAATCCGAGAACCTTTCTTTTAGTTTTGATTATTTGCTTTACTCTAGGATGCTCAAGAGCCAAAAAAGCTGCAAAGAAGCATAACTCTTCTGCTATGCCAAATGGCTTGTCACCTCATTTCCAAGGACTTCACAAATAGCAGAGATCCACTGCAAACCGACATGTTATCCATTTTCAATTAAATCATTAATTAGCAATTTAAAATGCTTAAGGATCTACTAAAAGGAATTGAAATATGTTGTAATAAAACAATACCATTGTGCAAATTGTGCAAGGATATATCTTCAAGGAAGCTAGCAAGAAAAACCTTAATATCTAAGTTGATAAATAGGCAAATTAATAGGAATAATTTATTAAATAATATATATAATGAACCTGTATACGTTTTCTAGACTGGTATGCTAAATGGTAACTTGCATTTCAGCAATCGATTCTACATATTTTTTGCATTATACATCATTGTTTAGAGAATATTTTAAAAGCAATTTCACATTATACTTTCATTAAATTTTAATGAAAAATGTAAGCAATATGTTTTCTCAATCATGCGTATCTGTTTGAAGTCCCTTGAAATACTTAAAAATACTGTTTTATTGCAAATAAAAAATTCAGAAGTGAATTTTACTTTATGCAAAATTAAAAGACAACAACAACAACCAGAGGCGCAGCTACAGGATTTGTCACCCGGGGCACAACATGTGTTCTGCGCTCCCCCGGTAATTAAAAATCCTTTTTTTCGATGTCATGCTTGGTGAGTTTTGCTGTATAAATTGATTCATGTTTTGAGCTAACAGAAATGCTATTACTTCAATTAAGAATCGCGTGCATTTGAAAAACATGAAATACAATGGAAATTATGTCAGTTTTACACCAAATCTATCTATCTATAATAATAAAAATTAATGTTCTCCAGACAAATTTACAACACGTAGAGCTTTGAAATTTTGAGCATGCAAGTCCATGACTTCGGTAATGAGCACCAGAGAGGCTCAGAATTTTGAAAATTTTATTACTTTTTAAACTATTAATTAAAAACTGTGTTTAGGTGCTAAAAAACAATTTTTTTTTTTGGGGGGGGGGGGGGTTAAGGAGGTTATAACCCCCATGAGGAATTTTTTTGTCATACAAAATGCATTTTCTTCGCTCACAAAATATATAAATATAAGTGTTGCAGCAGTTGTAACCCGCCTCCATACACACATGAAAAAATTCTCACTACGCCACTACTACCATGTATTTATCATGTATAACGTATGTCTTCATTTAAAATAAGTAAAAAATAAATAACATTTAAATACAGTCACTTTTGTGTGCCTAAAGTGCAAACATATTTGTTATTCACACTGGCTTCATTTCTCTCTGGACCTAATTCTAAAGCCGACGAGGACGAAGTTGAGGGTGCCAGCTAGTTTATTTCCTAAAGCCAGATATTATATAGAAAAGGCATGCCAGGGACCTTTATATATATATATATATATATATATATATATTTTTTTAAAGTCAGGTTGTATAATACATAAATGTGTCAGGTTTATCAGAAACTGCAGTTTGTAAGCGCACTACTAACACTTCCAACGCTAAATAAAAAATCTGGAGTGACTCCACTCGACTTTCCGAACACTTACGATTAAGATCATTACCAAGCAGTTAAATAAGTTTTAATCAATGAATCATTCAAACATATATGTCAAATTGAAGATCAATCAAATGTGCCGTTTAAACGCTAGCGCACTTTCAAGAATTTCTCCCCATAGGCCATAATGTAAAAGAAATCTTTGTCGTAGCCCTATAAAAAACTATAAGTCCTATACACATCAAAATCAGTACTGGTCTTAGGATGGTGGTTTATAACATAGATACCCAATTTGAGCTCAATTAAATGCCCCATTTAGGAGCTATCGTGTTCACTCACTCTCTCTCTCTCTCCTCTCTCTCTCTCTCTCTCTCTCTCTCTCTCTCTCTCTCTCTCACACGCACACAGTTAGTTTTCTTCTTTTATACTTTATTGTCATTAGTTTTTTTAAAGTTACTCCGCCATTATTTATATTTTTTTTCATTAGTTTCAAATCATTTAATTCAAAATTCAGAAATCTTTTTCGGATTGTTTGCATGAAATTAGTGCCTGTTCTGCTGAAATGAAAGTTGCAGCAGATAACTCTGTCACTGATCAGATGTCATCCAAGAGTTGGATATTTGTCTTTCAAAGTCAGCTATTGAAAAAAGAAAAAAAAAATTTTTTTTTCATTCAACGGCTCAAAAATCAATGCAACTTTAATTACTTCTCATTTCATCAAAATTAGCAAAAAATGTCTTTATTCACCAGCCATCAGTATATATAAGTATTCCCACAGAGTTAATTTATGGGGGGAGGGGGGGATGCAAGCAAAATAAATAGTAAAACACAGATTATGACTTTAAAATCTGTACTGACACATCATTTTAATGAAATAATCATTCATAAAATGTAAAAAGAAAGATAAATCTTCTCAAATATGCATCAATTATGAAAATAACACTATCAAACATAACTATATTTGCACAGCCGCCAACTACCTTTTGTAAAATATAGGAGCATCCTTTCACAATATAAAAATTTATATGGATTGCCACACAATACAGTAGTAATGAACACTATTGAAAATCAGAAAAGTAGTATGTTATAATTTTCATTAACTGTTGTCAATACATCTTTCATAAAGCAAATCTTTTAGGTAGAATTGACATTTAAGATCAACTGCAACTTTCAAAAAATTAATAATTTAAAAAAAATTAAAAATATAAATTGAGGCTTAATTTTTAATTTTATGTTATTAGTGATTTTAATAAAGAAATACTGAAAAAAAATATAGTCATTCACAAGATTGAAATTTTAATGCTTGAACATAATTTTCGATGCAATTTTTCCTGCTGAAAAAAATTATGCGATGCTGATTTGTGTTGTGTTGCTTTGCGGAGTCCTAGCTTCAGAGTTTAATTAATTACCTCTTTTTATTAAGTAAATTTAACTTTGTAATAGCCTATTAATTTAAATACCATAATGATAAAGTTTTTGCACCCTCCTGCTGTTTACTTTAATTTAGTGTTTTAAGGTTTACTTATTAGTAATTAATATTAATAGCTAGTGTTTGGTATCATTTTTGTAAGCAGGAGATGAGGAGACGACTCTTAATATTAATTTTTTGGCTTGGAGTTGTTTTTGCATCTTAATCCTAAATCATTTGTTTCGGGTCTTGTTTCTTGTTGCTGGGGGTATGCCAGAGCCCTTGCCTTCATCATAACTGAAGATGAGGCTGGGACGGGGATTTGTGTTGTACAATAAAATTTATTGCATAGTTGACCATTCAGCAACAGTTTTTCGTGCCCCTCGGTGGTATCTTTCGGCCAGGGAAAAGTGTGAGAGAGATCATCAAGAGGACATGAGCTGACTAAGACCATGGTGTTTTTTGCTGCCCTGTGAGAAAAATGAGGGGAAGATTCAGAGAGCTGAGCCAAGTTTGCCTATGTCGTGGGACTCACTGAATCCGGATCCCTTTTGAAAGAGCTGTGGGCATGTTCTGAACAAGACCGGATCATGCAAATTCATCCAGATCTGCCCTGGGTTCTGAGAATTAAACTCCTGATAAGCGTCTGCTTCAGCGAGCAATTACCTATCCCGCCAACTCACAGCAGCACCTTTGTGTTATCCTCTGTTATTGCGGGCCCACTTATAATTTATTTTGTTTTAGTCCTTGTATTCTCCCCTTTTAAAATAATATCAATCATACAGTGTGTGACTTGTACTGCACCAGATCTTGTTGGAAGCTGCGGCTGTAAATTTATTTTACTTTTGTGCAATTATGACGCATGTTTATTTCAATAAATTGTTTTTTTTCTGCTATTTAGATTAGTTCTTTTGGGGTAGGTTGTTATATTTGTGTTTAAAATGTTATTTATTTATTTATTTTTCTTCCAAGGTAACCTGGCTTATGATATTTGATGATTTCAAATGGGGAAGGCTCAAACCCAACACAATTTAAATTAAAGTTAATTGGGATGCAACATTTGCAGTGATTTTCAACCAGATGAAAAGATGACAATCTTATAAATATTTAATCTAAATTAACTTAAGACTTATATTTGGTGAAATATCATGAATACTCACAAAACTGGGTTACCCTCTGGCAAGATTTAGGCAATCATTTTAAAAAGCTTTATTACTATTCGTGTAACATTCTAAGGCTCTCTAAAACAGCTGCAAATGTTTTGTCTATCCTTTTTGATGGAGAGTAAGCTTTAAGACATCTATATGCTTATTATATTTGAACCTTGAAATGGATTAATATCTCTAAATTGTCACAGACTGTAATGCATTTGAAATTGTTTGTGTGCTTCAGTAAAAGAAATGTGATAATTACATACACCATTTTTGATAGAGAGCACTATTTCATGAGCCTTAACAACATTAGAAGTAGATTTACATTTCTAAAAGACACCTTAAATAATGATTTCTTATAGAGCATAATTTATTAGTATTATTTTGGGTATTCATATAAAAGAACTATTCATGCTGCATGTGCTTTTTTCAGAAGGGTACACGGTATAGTACATAGAAATAACATACATAAATTTCGTAACAATCCATGCATTTTACAGCAGTTAGAGCACGAACAAACAAACCAAAATCATGCACGTTATTCAACTTTGTTGCAAAATGTTAAAAAATACAACAACAAAAAAATGTCTATACATTTTCAACAATTTAAAAAAAAAAAAAAAAAAAAAAAAAAGAGAGAGAAAGAGTAATGATTTCAACTAAAATAATAATGCAAAAACTTATAGAATTTTGCAACAAAATATTTAGGAAGTTTCTAAAACAAATGTGGCATTTAAAAATATGAAACTACAGCAATACAGAAATACTGAGGAAGAAATCATGAATATAATGTAGTCAGTGAACAAGTATGTATATATATATTTTTTTTTAAACTGAAAATCAACTTCAAATTACTTCTCTATAATGAAAAATTATTCCCATTTTAAATTAGTAGGGTTTAGCAAATTCTCACCAAATATAGCAGATATTAGCTAGCTGGGTTCATTTTCGGGAACTTATTTTTTGGTGCTAAACTTGGCAATAAATTTTCAAAAGGGGCCAACTTTGGTAACTTAACATAAGCCGGTCTGTTCAAACCTTTCTAAGCTATACCATTATACCTATTTAAAATAATAGGGTTTGGCAAATTCTCGCTAAATATAGAAGATATCACCAAGCGAAGATCAGTTTTGGGAACTTATTTTTTGACGTCAAACTTGGTGATAAATTGCCAAAAGTGGCCAAGCTTCATGACTTTTGCATTTAAGACCAGCACTATTATTGGCAACCATTTAAGACCATCAAGACTGGCAACCATGATTTAAAAACACGTTTTTCTCCCCCAACTTTTGGAATGATAATATCATCAGAACGTGACCAAATTAATATGGGACTACCCCTGAGCTATCCAATTTCCAATAAAAACATAATTTTTTAAATCGATCCATTCAGTAAAAAATTATCACTGTATATACATTAAATACATATGTATATACAGTACACTCCCTCTAATACCCAATTCTATAATCTGCAAATTCCTATAATCAGTGATCAATCTTCGATTTTTTCAGAAGAGTAAAAATACTCCTTAACCTTTTTAGAAGGAGTATTTTCATTTCCAAAGGAGTAATTAAAACAACAAACAATTGTGCTAAATTTTCAAATACATAATTAAAATGCATTTAACATATAAATATTAAATAATTATATATCTAGTTACATAAATGTCGATTCAACAAAAACTAGTATAATAACTGAATGTTTTAAATTTAAATCATCAATTCATAATTATTTATCAAAATATACCTGACTACCTTATTTTATCTATTAGGCGTCAAAATCTCATGCTCGACTTTTACCGGGGCACTTGAACAATATTTTATCGTAACTGCTTAACTATATATATGGTATTAATAATTCTCTCCTTCTTTTTGGAAGTATTTAAAAAATTTCTGGGCATTTTCCTAACTTTGGACTTTTCTTGAAGCTTCTTAAGATCAAATTTGATCATTGGAAGGATTAAGTAAAAATAAATTTAGTTTAGTACCTGCGATATTTCAAAGGATCCAGTTGCATAGCATTTATTTATTATTTTTAATTAGAAAGATGTATTTCTTACCAGAAGAGATATGCTAAAGCTAACTGCTACAGGATGAAATACATAATTCTATCAAGTTATGCCCAAATACTTAATGGTCCTAGGCAACTCAGCAAGAATATAATAAAATAGTTTAAACAAACGTACCTCTAAAATAATAAAAAACTTAAAAATAACACCATAAAGTAAATTAACACAATAAAAGGTGGCCATCAATGGCCATTACAGCTGTTTCATGCGAAAACTTTTTTGCCCTTCCTCAGTGACAATCACCTGAAGATAGGAACGTTTAAGTAAAATTTATGGCATTATTTTACAATTTTTTTTTGTTTTAAACTCCAAATATTTTGAGTGATTTTATTAAACTTACCTCTAATCAACAGGAGGTAAAAATATTCATCCAGTTAAGAATACAGCAAAGATCTCTTTATAAACTTGATCCAGAAAAAGGAAAAGTAACATCTTTTAATTTTAGCAAACTGCATGCAAAGCCCAGTTGTCACTTTTTTCTCGAGCTAAGCCTAATTCAATAAAAAAATCTTGTTACAAAATTATACTGAATAATAGGGTGGATCGAATTTTTTTTTTTTCGAAATCTTTTTCTCTTGAGGTCTTAAAAGTTGTATATTGATATAAATAAGACCTGTGCAAAATTTGAATGTTCTACGACAATAACTACGACAATCCTTTTACTTCTTATGTGTGTTTTTTACAAAGTTTTTTAATTACTTTATCGTTTAACACCAGTATTTTGAGTGTTTTTTTAGTTCAATAACTTGGGGTTGCGCATCGAGCTTGAAATTTAGAAATTTTTGAAAAATATGGCTTTTTTTTAAATATCGACCAAAAAAATTCTTTTCCAAATTATCAGGCTTCTGAGGTTTTAGGAGTTGTATATTGTTATGAATAACAAGTACGAAATATCTGGAGTGGCTACGACAATTTCCAGGGATTACACATCGAGCTTGAAATCTATAAATATCTGAAAATTATGTGTTTTTTGAAAAAATTAAGTAGAAAACAAACTTTATTTTTTAAAAATAATTTGATCCTTTTATATGTTAAAAAATGTTCAGAGAAGCTCAGTAAATCCCTAAAAATGGCTTTACGAATATTTTGATACAATGCACACGTTATGCTGTCGTTTTGTCTTGTGCGCAGAATGCCAACTGCGCTCTAGACAACTAGCGACGGTTTGCCTGCTGAGTGATGGTGATGCACAGCACATGCGTTCGGTTTCACCAGGCAGGAGATATTTTGTTGAAACAGCCATTTAGTTTAACGTTTCAGATAGATGTTGTTTTCAGTTTACTTTAAAAAAAAGTTAAAAGGTGGTTGCCTTGCAGTGCTACGATTCTGAATAGAGTGAAACTGTCAGCAACAGGACATGGAACAAAATCGATGTTCTTAGAAGAGCTGGGAATATCAAAAGATACCAAGAGTACCAAATTGCCAACCCGAGAGAACATACTAGTACTTCTATATTACTATTTTGTAGCTACTTAAGAAGAAAAAATTCTGAATAAAGGGCAGAATCCACCGGAAGGAGAAATAACCATGGCTGTGGCGATCAAAATACAGGAAATTCAGATCAAGGCCATTATCACCACTATGTCAATCCAAAGAATTCAAGAGCTAGTTAGAAAAGGTCATGATCAAGTTCAGCTGCTAAATAAATCGTACGTTAGAGACGGACTTAAGGAATAGTTTATGAATAAAGTGAAAAAAAATCTCTCTTACTGAGCTATTGAATATCGCTCATGCAAATGTACTGACTTTTCCCTGAGCAGGTATGGCTCAGAGAAGTCCATAACTTACACAGAAAGGGAGTCATTGGCAGACCAGAGGGGAGATAAATATGTGACAATCGATGAAATTGAAAAGAAGACAAGTTTATGGAGAATGAAAGAAAAGTTGAAAGGTTGGAAAGAGAAATTTTGGGATTGGTGGTGAAAGAGGTGGAAGTTCTAATACCCAGTGTATGTCTACAACTTCAATAATTGATTTGGAAAGAGAAAATAATGAAAAAGAACTACAAAAGACTGAAAAAAATGCTCAATACCTATCTACCACCACTTTGGGAGATGCGCTCAAAAATGACCAAGTTAGAATAAAAATCTCAGTGCTTTCACAAGTCTGCGACACAAAGTTATTACGGATTGTGCAGCAACTCTGGTATCAACTTTATTTTACAATCTAGAAAACAGAAGGAATGCAGATGGAGAGAAACTTCTCAACTGGTTCTCGAGCCATATAAAGTTAGAGGAAGGTTAAGATGACTCGCAGTGGAAGAAACGGAAGATGGCTTTAAAATTTTCTTTGGATTGTGTGTTGATAGGGGGAAGAACAAAACCAGATACATAGAAAAATTTCTTGACTGCAAATTACACCCAAGTGTTTCTCACAAATAGCATATCTTGCTGATAATGGAACCTGGTTCAACATACTCTGGCCATATGCCACGATCTGATTTTAAGAATTTCACTGAAATTTGGGGAGAGTTTGACACGAAATCCAAGACCCTCACATGCATTGGAAATTTTGGCGAATCATCGAATTCTGGAAAGAACAAAGGCGTCATCTGAAATCTAGAAACGCAGTTCTCTAATCTAACTAAATCTCTGTAATGTATTTGCAAACTTCACACCATAGCAAACAGCCACTCCGAAATTTGCTGTCTATCCATCTATCAGATGATGTTTTTTTATGATCTAGATTGTAACACTTGACATAAAATACCACAGTTTGATTTGAAGTCGGGCTTTACATTATTCATTAAAACGCATGCTCCAATAACTGGATGCTTGGGCAGGACTCGGATCGCAGGCAAATCAACGAGGTGGGTCCTGGATAATGTAGTTGCGATTGTGGTTGTACTAGAGAAGAGCTGCGAACGTTACTGACTATTTTTCAAAGGGACTAATTCATTAAAAATGCAATTTTTGCTTTCTACATATTTTTGTAAAGAAAAGCATATTTTTCAGATATTTATAGATTTTAAGCTCGATGTGCATCTCCTAGAAATTATCACAGCCCATTCAGATTTTGCATACGTCTTATTCATAATAATATACAACTTCTAAAACCTCGGGAGCCTAATAATTCGGAAAAGAATTTTTTTGATCCATTTTTTGAAAAAGTCATATTTTTCAAAAATTTCTAAATTTCAAGCTAGATGCGCAACCCCAAGACGTTGTCGTAGAACATTCAAATTTTGCACATGTCTTATTTATATCAATTTACAACTTTTGAGACCTCAGAGATAAAGATTTCGAAAAAAAAAAATTTTCGATCCACCCTACTGAATAATATAATAATTAATAATGATAATTTTAGAAATGAATAACTTTGTATAAACACACATAAATAAGAAAAAGGACCAGGTGTAGCAATGATTTTTTTTCTCTTCTTCGGACATAATAAAAAATAAAAATAAACAACAATAAGTAAGTCATGCTGTAGTCAATGACGTAAGCAAGTGTTTTTTCACAAGCATTTTGTAGAGGGAGGGGCGTAACATTTTTCCCTTTTGCCGTTGGCAACGACGATTTGTGTAGTCAGTTTATAAAAACTTGAATGATTTTTTTTCTTTTGCATTTGTGTCTACCACTCGCCATTTGTGCATTTTTGGAATGTTTTCTTGGGTGCCCTAGGGAATAGAAGAACATCAAAATGGAACACGGATCCAACCCATATAAATACAGTTCAGATATATAATTCTTTTTGTTTCTTAACACTTTTTTTTGTCTTAATGAAAGCCACAGTATAGTAACATTTAAAGTTGTCTGATTAAACACAATTACAGAACATAAATATCCATTTTTTTTAAATTATATAGTACAGTAGAACCTCGATCTATCGTTTTTCAAGGGGTGCGTAGAAAAAAACGATGCATGCGGGCAAACGACGAATGCGGGTTAAAGTAAAAATACGAAGAAAACAATGTTTATGAATGTACACAATCCATTCATACCAAAAATACTAATTTGTTACCAAACTGTAAAAGAAACAAATTGGAGTTAAAAAAATTAAGTGATATTTATTTCTAAAAAGTCAGTAATTTTACACTGGGTTTTTCCTTAATTTTTTTCACTAAACATAAATTTTAAAGATTTACAATATTTTTCTTGCATTTTCTGTGTTTTCATGTTTGTATATAAAAGTTCATACAATTTCAAATACTATAATTGCGTTCGATAAACTTGGCACTAGTGTAGGCTGTCTCATCGGCATGAATATTATTCTCCGCTTCTTCACCATTATTTTTATATTTTGCATCACCACACATTTCTTCCATTCTTAAGATACGTCGCTACGTCTATATCAAAGGAAATATAATCACTAAATTTCACGCCACATGCTCTGCTTCATGTAACAACTCCTCATCTACGCCATCACCAACCCAAGAAATCATACCAGAAAATAAATAAGTGTGCATGCCATATGGATCCATCTGATTTTCGATTTCTTTTCGGTCAGGAGAAATATTTTACAACGATGAACGCGGGAAAAGAATTTTTCGACGAATGATAAATGCGGGTTTCGTTAACGTTATTTAAATACAACTTGTGCAGGGACCACAGAAATAAAACGATCAATACGGGAAAACGATGAATGCGGGAACGATAGATCGGGGTTCCACTGTATGCTAATCTCATTTTTATGGTATTTGTATGTAAAGGTGACAAATTTAAGATACTTTTAAAATAAATTTGTGAACGGAAATCCATACTGTCTCCTGTGACAATTTTAGTTCATTCCTTTTATCTTCTGAAAGTTGGACACATGACATGGCTGGAGCATGAAAAAATTATATTTGAGCAGGTATTTCTTTTTAATACATCCCTGGTTATGGTCAAGCATGTAAAATGATCATTTCACATTCATGTAATTAAGATTTTATGTGATATAAGGGGGATTTTTACAAAATGGGATAAAAAAAGATTGATGATTTTGCATCATTTCTGTCACACTTTTTTAACGGAAATAATTTTTTCTTTTTACTTCTTTTGATCCAAAATGGGTACTTTTCCATTAGCTGGGCACAAGTGAAAAATCGACAAATAATGTAGAATTCCGCCAAAATTCTTACACCCATACAACCAACTGTATTGGATATGAATCATAATACAGTTTTAGATTGGAAGAACTACTTAAGAGATGTTTGTGCAGAAGTATTAACGGAACGTGAGAAAAAAAAAAAAAAAAAACTGTGGTCCTGAAAAAATAATTGAGATGGACAAGAGCTTATTTACAAAATGAAAGAACAATGCCGGACGACAAATGCTGAATTTACGTGGAGATGAGGAGTAAACGATCCATTTGAGCAAATTCTCAAGGACATCACCGTATTCTGGAAAAACCAATAATTATAAGCATTCTTTTTGGGTAAAACTGCTTTGTTTATAATTCATTAATATTTGTTTATAGTTGAATGGTTTCGACTTTTATTCCATTGCCTGTTTTGTCATTCGCTTCGCTTGGCGACTTGGCTTGCATTTGGTTCCCAATTGGGGACATTTGGGCCTGGCAAGGAGAAAAGTACCCCAAAATGTTATATTTGATGCCTAATGAAAGACAAATTTTTGTCTTTAGCATTCTTTACTTTGGAACTTTCAGTAGACCTGATGTGACAGAAATGATGTATATGGTATAAAAATTATGGGGACAGTGACCAAAATGTTTTTTGTGGTAGTAAAACTTTAAAATAAAATCACAAATACTCAATAAATTATGTTTTTTATAAAAATTCCTTCTTCAGCTTTATGAAAAACTTAAAAAAATAAATTTTAGAAAACTTGGAGGGACTAGTTTTGCCCCATTTTGTGGGAATTACCCATAAACACAGTTTGTAACTTTTTTTCATTATTTGGATTATAGTTGTTCATTATTTGCTTAAACAGGCGGTCAAGTTGAAGCCTGGGGTAATAATGTTTGTCATACTGTGCTGCTATGTCACAGGTTCAAGGTTCTTTCAGGGCAGAATTGAAGCAGCCTTTCATCCCTCGAATGAGTCAATAGAATAAGGACCAAACTTTGTAGAACTACTAAACAATGGGGGTTCTACATTATGCTGATTACACCTGTCAACACGAATTTTGGGTCCGACTCCTACATGTTAAATTTCAGTTTCTCCTACACCAAAACTAAGGAAAATAATTTTTTTTAAAATGAAAGTTTGCTTTTCCAGAAATTAAAGCAATTTTTCAATTTTTTGGCAAAAATCACTGATTTTTATATTCTTTCTATAATTCCACTCTAAATTAGGATCAGAAAAGTTTTTGCTGGATATAAAAGTCTTTTTTATTCAAGATTTGTGATAAACAATAACATATAAATGTAAAATAATAAGAAATGAATGTCTAAAAGTGAATACTTTTCGTATTTCTTTTATGTTCGTATGAGCAAATAATAATACAAACAAATAATAATATTACAAATAATACTACAAGCAATACTACAGAGTTTCAAATAATAATACAGTTTACTTTTGGGTTCATCAAAGTGCTGCCATCTTTCGTTTATGAAATAAATTAAAATATACTTATCGATATAAATCAGACAAAAGCAAACTTTAAGACCTGAAAATGAAAATGTAAGTGTTTTTCAATGTCTAGAATCAGAATTTAAGCATGAAAACAGAAACCCAAAAAGAAAAATTTTTTTTGGTTGACCGGTGTTATCTGGTCAGGGGACATACCATATCTGCCAACCTGAGAAAATTAACATCAGTAAAATTTTGCGCTCATTTCAGTAACTTTTCCTCACACATCAGTAAAACTAAGTTTATTTTTTGTTGCTCTTGTTAAACAAAGTTTATTTCTTGTCAAAATGTTCTTTAATTTTAATTTTTTAAATATCATTTTCATTCACTGAACCTGCTCTACTTAGTGAAGATTTTTTTCTTTCCTAGTTGGTTGGGTAGTTGGGGGAGGTTAAAAAAATCAAAATAGGAATCAGTTTTTATTATGACACTGGAGCTTTAAATGAAAGAGTGCTAAAGGAAAAATATTTACTCTGAAGAGGGATGGAAAAAGATTGAATTGAAAATCTGAGCCTGTGCCCTGCTCTATTCAATGAATCTTTTTTTCTTTTTATTGTTTTCCTTGAGAAAGGAGGGGGGGGGGAGGAAAAGAATTAAATTTAAATTATAATTAGGAATCAATTTTTCCACTTAGGGCATTGGAAATTTAAATAAACGAGTGTTGAAGGGAAAATATATACTCTCTGGACGGAAAGAAAAATATTAAATTGAAAAAACTTGAGAATTTTGAAAATCGTGAAACAATCCATAAAATAACTTGTCATATCCGTACATCAGTAAATTAGCACTAGAATCTGTATATTTTAGGGATAATCTGTAAAAGTTAGCAGGTAGCATAAGCATGGCTGAACAATACAGGTCTTGGCCTCACTGAGTTTAAATAGTCGAGCTTGTCTAGATGAGGAGGACTACAGTCCTATTCATTGCAGATCCAGTGGAAGACCACATATCTCCCAGATAAAGTAAATTTAAATTATGAACTGACTAATTTTGTAAATTCAAATATATTTATTGGAGGAAAAAGTTTTTTTAAAAAACTGTGCTTCTTCTAACAGAATATTTTCCCTGGATTTGTCATTATCTCTGTATGACAAAATTAATGTTGTTGTTTCTAATGCCCTCTGGCAACTACAGAGGTGCCAGATCTTCCATAAGGAAGGGCGAAGGGTGCAGCTTCCATTAGAGTGTGCCCCAGAGGGAGGATGACTGTATTAGTATGGGGTCCCCTAATTTTGAACACATTCCAGAGGAGGGACCAACCCCCTGAAATCAGCACCCTCCAGAGGTAGCATTAAACCTGGAGGAACTGGAGCCATGACGGATTTTACGTGCAGCAGCTCCATTTAGCATACACTGTCCCACAGCAGTCGAGCCGAGAGGGAGTTTACCCTCCCAAGCACTGGTCAAGCCAGATGCTGCTTTAATTGCCGCATTCTTATGGGACCGAAGTTAAGCACCCAGACCTCTGTGAGACAAACAAAATTAATAAACTTTACTGAAAAAAAACAAAAAAAAGCACCAACAAACAAAAATTTGGATTTAAAAAAAAAAAAAAAAAAAAAAAAAAACAGAAATACTTGCGACAGACATGAAACCATGAAACTTTATGGAAAACAGCCTTTGTAAGAATATACGTTAAGTGAAATACTTACCATAAATGACTATTTGGGGAATAAAATTAGCAGACTAGTACTAGCATATACTTGAATTTTTTCACTACAAATTCTTTTTCCTGAGAAGAAATAATATAATACTTCAATACATCAATATTAAGCTGGAAAATAAATCAAAGAATACATTAAATAATGAAAATTATAGTACAAATATAAATGATACATATGCTATAATTCATAAAAATTCAAATATACAGGAGAAAGTTAGGCAAAACCAAGGTGGATAAAACCGGAAATCAGCAGCTGCTGCAATCTGTAAGAAATTATTTTTAAAAACCACATAAATTTAGAGTAGTTACAGACAGCATCCATTTTATTTAGAGTGGAATGTGCAACAGTGTAGGCTATTTGTTTGTCAAGATCCATATTTTGAAAAATTATGTAAAATTATGAAAAATATTTGATTTCTAATCCATTTATTTTATTCTGTAATTTTTAATTGATTAAAGTTGTAAATCTTAAGTAAATTCTACATCTGATAACACCTCCTTTGGTTCTAGCCTTTCTTCTTGTGTGGATGGTTGAACATTTTTTTAACTAAAGAAGGGTGGACCTGTTTGTACCATCTAAAATGATCATCTATTGATCAGTACCATTTTATGTGTGTTGTTATACAAAGTTTTTATTAATTCTACATAGGCCTGGATACAGGGCCATTTTTCGCTTAGCACATTCCTAAAATGCAAAAGATATGGAGGTCAAACAATTGGAGGCCGAAAAAAAAGGGAAAAAACAGGGTATGTCTGTGTCAGACACAGCTGTATGTTTTACGTGAATATGTGTACGTAACGAGTACTATTTTCTTTGATTTTCATCAGGTTCAGGAAAGAAAACAAGTAAACAAATAATTTTTGTGTTATAACATTATCAGAGTGTCTACCAAATTTCTGAAAGTCAATTTCCTGACTTTTGGTAGGTCCTGGGAAAAAAATTCCTGACCAATGCATTTTACTTTGGGAAATTGCACAGTGCCCCCTCTTTTGCCTTTATATTTGCATATTTTGTACAACTTCTTGAAATCCATTTTAACTGAAGTATACAGAATTAAGCTTTCATCCATTGAGAAACAGAAGTAGTCGCACACTTTCTGATAGAATTAACTAATTGTTCTTGGAAATACGATCCTAAGCCATAAGTTACCAAGTAAGCTAATTTGTCTTTTACTCTCCCGTCACGATGGATGAGCCGCATTTCCCCCTCCTTATACAAACACATCGCTTGATGCTTTTGCGGTCTGAAAAATGCGTTGCAGTTGCTTTTGATTTTGAGTCTGACAATTAGAGAGAAAGGGTAAAAAAAAAAAATTGATTCTTTTGGTGAATTTTCCAGACCCATTATCCAATTTCCCGTTTTTTTCCACACTTTCCGGAGCGGTAGACACCCTGATTATTAAAGATAGATACGAAAAGTACAAAACAAATGGTGTACCTGACCGCTATTTTGTGTCTGAATGGACGAACATAGTGTAGTGAAACATGCATTAGCTGCTCTCCAATGTGTTTCAATAATCGGCAATCACACATGATCAGTGACTATAAAGTCTGGCATTGATATAGAAATGATTACATCATCCACTTGCATAGGCTCAGCTGCCCCTGCTGCAGATGTACTGTTGCAGTCGTTTATCCTCTCGGACCCATTCATTCTTTTAAGTTCCAGGGATCGCTTTATTCTGTCATAGGGTGTTTTACGAGTATCATTGGATTGCTCTTGAGAAGCCCTTAAGAAATATAAACGTTCTCTATGTTTTGATTTGACTTTTCGATGAGTATAGGCTGACACTGCATTATTTATTCTAATTTTTTACTTTATAACTATTCCACACTAATGTTTATTATACGCAATTGATAAATCTTGATGAGAGCTGACAATTGAAATGCAAACGAATGAACATTCTATCTTCTCATAACGAATGTTCATCTAACGAATGAACATTCTATCTTGAACCTCTCAGAGTCAAAGTTTATAAGAAATGGACCTTATGTAATGCAGCAAAATGTTCTCAAACCTCGACCTCGGGTGCCTAGGGTACTGGGGGGGGGGGGGTTGGCACTTCCCTCTTTGCTATAAGCAATGTGTCACAGACCTCACTCAACTTAATGAATTCTTTGATAGTTTTGCTATCGAGTGGTGTCATTCAACTTTGGATGTAGATGATAGATAAGAAGCTGCAACATCCAACTGTATCCCGCGATTTTATTATCATCTGTTTTCTGAATGGCCTCCCATACAAGACGTATTCACGTAAAAATTAAAATGACAGTGAACATGCCACCACATAGCAAGTCATGTATGCATCGTGTTTGTGTACTTCATGTTGCTGTGCACTCAAAATGATATTACAGTGATGTCATTCATGATTTTGCAATGATCAAAGCTTGAAGTAAATCTTTGTTGTTGTACAAGTAAAATGACTGTGATTCAACAAAGATGTCTAACAGTAAATAGTAAAGCAATAAACTATGAAAAGGATGATAATTAACAAGTTGAAAACAGTTAATACAATAATTTATACTCTGTAAAGTGCAGTACTAATTTACAAAAGGGTAGGTCGGTGGGTGGTCCGTGATGCCATAAGGTAAGAAATGAACAAGAGTGTCCAAACCATGCCACTATCCTTTCTTACGACTGCCAGTCCGGGACATGGCAGGTCCATAGCGGGTGGATAAGGGAGAGACACTTAAAAGAGCAATTAAATAAAGAAAGGGAAAAGAGCAAGAGAGTTAATCAAAAATTCCTCCCGAACCAAAACTGGCAAGGCAAGAACTGAAGGAGGGTAATGCTCAGTAAAAAATTGGGGGGGGGGGGGGGTAACTATCTGAAGTGCCTGGGGTACCGGGGAGGTTAAAAATGGCCCTAGCTGGATACAGCTGATCACACCAGCCTGGGAAACATATGTAAACAGCATACCACCTTCATTTTAATCTGAATACGCATGGGCATTATACATACAACATATATATGTTACAGCAAAACCCAAATGAACTAGGCAAAACGCATTCTGACTGACAGCACTCGGGAAAACTCTAATTAACTAGGGAAGACCCACTTTATTCGGGTAGTGATAGAACATTTTTGAGGGGCCCCTACTGCGGAGGCCAGACGCACTGATGTTTATTTTGGGTCTCACAAAGAGCCAGCGTTAGCATATTTTCCAGGGGACCCCTAAAGTGATGGCCAGATCCGCTGATGTTTTTTTTGGGTCTTGCAGAAGGACAGGGTTAGCATATTTTCCAGGGGGCCCCTAAAGCCATGGCTCGACCCGATGCTTTTTTTGGGTCTCGCAGAAGGCCAGCATTAGCATATTTTCCAAGAGGGGCCCCCTAAAGCCATGGCCGGACCCACTGATGTTTTTTCAGGTCTCACAAAGGGCCAGCGTTAGCATATTTTCCAAGGGGCCCTCTAAAGCGATAGCTGGACCCACTGATGATTTTTTGGATCTTGCAAAGGGCCAGCATTAGCATATTTACAGGGGACCCCCTAAAGGTAGTTTAATTTGGGTCTTGCAAACAGCCAGCGTTATTATATTTACTAGGGGCCCCTTAAAGCGATGGCCAGATCCACTGATGTTTTTTTGGGTCTTACAAAGAGCCAGCGTTAGCATATTTTCCATGGGAGCAAGCAGGGGGCCCCTTAAAGCGATGACTGGACCCACTGATGTTTTTTTGGGTCTCGCAAAGAGCCAGCATTAAAATATTTTCCAGGGGGCCCCCTAACGCGATGGCCGTACTCGCTGATGTTTTTTTGGTTTCTAAGACAGCCAGCGGTATCATATTTGCGAGGGGGGAGCAAGATCCAATTTTTAGTGCATGAAGCATTAACATTCCGTAATTCACTGGGGAAAATAGGTTTTCCTGAGTGCTGTCAGTCAGAACGCATTTTGCCTAGTAAATTCAGGTTTTGCCTAACGCTCTCAGTTAGAACGCGTTTTCCCTAGTTAATGCGGGTTTTAACTATAACATATATATAGTATACCGTTTGCTGTTTGTCGACAAGCTGCTCTAATAACATGATGACAGAGCAAAAATGTGAAGGCAAAATTTAGACTGTAGAGTTGTCAGTAATAAATTTTAAAAGTCCCGAGGAGTTTGCAATTCATATCACCCTGGTGACACACGAAGGCAGATCCAGGGATAGGGATGCAGGGTGTACGTGCCCACCCAGAAAAATACAGCACACTTCCTCTAATCTGCAAATGCCTATAATCTGCCATACATTTTACAAGTAGGCAAATAATTTTACAGTTCAGTTTTTCTACACAGACTCTAAAAGACTGATGAAGTTTTCACTTTCGTGAAAATAAAATGACCCGAAAAAGAGGACTACTGAAATATTAGCCTATTTATATTAATAACTAGAATCATCATTTGTGGAAATTCACTATTTGGGTTGATACATGGAAAGGCATGGGATTACATCTTCATTCAATATAATTTTGCATTACTCTAGAGAAATATCTGTTATGGTTAGAAACAAACTAGTCAATACAATTAAATACTTTTAATAAACACATGTAAATAAATAAACGAGTGTCTCCAAACATAAAAGAATACCTATTAATTAGCTGCAAGACAAAATTGTCAAGTGCAGTTTCAAATGTTATTCAATAACTAGAACATATAGCCTTTTAAATTGAAAAGAAAATGTTTTATATTATTTTTCATGTATTATTACAAAATAACTATTACGACCCCACATACACATAAATATACATTTTTTCCCAGTGTTAACCAAATGACCTTTAACGGTGTTATTCGAAAAAATCATATGATTTTGGTACATAATTACAAATAAACTAATTATGCCAGGCACTTCAAAATTTTGAAACTGTCTCTTTACAAGCTGTATTACAAACTGCAAAGACAGCCCAATCTGTATCCGTTTCAAAACTCTTAAAAATCGGAAATGTTCGCAAAGCGTGTCACTCTTCGAAAAATCTTGCAGCTCAGATCCCTGTTTAAGAATTTTTTCTGAAAATTTCACAAAAGCCACAGCGTTTTTGCTTATCGCAGTGTGTAAAACAGCTTATGAAGAACCCTCTGGAATTTTTTGGAGACCATGGTGCTATTAGTTTATTTCAATTTGTGTACCAAGACTAAAAACAGAGTTCTTTTTTTTTCGAAGAACAGCCTTAATCCACACAACCCTTAGTCCCAACCTGTGCGGATTAGTGGGAGTGTCCAGTATATTTACACTAAATAAATGGGGCTTTTGCCAAATTAAGTAGGCTTCACAGTAGATAAAATGAGCATTCATGATTTGCACCCTCTCCAAAAAAAGTTTTTGGGGTCACTTACGTATTATCCCGGCGGTCATTCCCGCCAAACTATTTTTCCGTCAAATGTGCTGGCAAACTGTTGCCAATCATATTTCAAACCATCAATAATATCATGTGACTGACATTTATATTTGCCGAAAAATTGCTTGTCTTGGCTCACTGCTGGGATAATACATAAGTACCGTTTCTGGATCCACCCTTGGTGAAATATTTTGCCCCCACCCCCAGTGTTACGTACCAATTTTTGCCAGTGGATACTGCCAAACTAAATTCAGTTTTTGGAACTTATTTTGACACCAAATCTGACAATATCTTGGCGAATAATGGCAAGATTGGGCAATATTTTGAAGGATACAATAGAACTGTTCTTGTTGGACCCTTAGCAGGAGTCAGTTCCGTTTCCCCCCAGGGTCCTATTTTTGTGAATTTTTCCTTTTTTCATTGATTAGAAAAGCAATTTTATAGAACATAATTGAATACTGGGCTGTTATGAAGAAGCCGGTGCTTTCTTTACATACAATGTTTGTTTACATTTTCGGTTTGTTGGTGATTCTGGCATAATCCTCAGCGACAGATGTGACGCATGAAGTACCCTACCAGTGGTAGTTTTGACTGGCAACCACAAAGAAGCATGTAACGTCAGTTTAGTTTGGTGTTTGAAATTGTTCCATGTTATGGATGGAAAGGGATGAAATATGTTATCGTATGAAAAGGAAGTGTGTGTCTTTGTAAGAAATGTGGTACGAATAGGAAGCTAAATAACAGGATGTCGGTTGTTGGTGAAAGAGAAAAGATGTAGCTATACAAAATGAATCACAAGCCGGTGTGTGAAGCAGAAGGGGCGAAGAATGAAGTATTAGTAAAGTGCAGAGAGCAAAGGTCGTACCCAGGGGGGGCGGGGGGAACCATAGAGTCCGGTTACTCCCCCCCCCCCCCCCCCCACCGAAATTTAAAATTTTGTTAACAAAACAATAATAATGAAGCCTTTTAGTGAAAAATTGAGCCCTTTTCACCTTTTGGTCCCCCCCCCCAAAGAAATTTTGTTCAGGGTACGGCCCTGGGGAGAGCGAAGATAGCATAAGGAATATTTCTGGACGTTGAAGTAACTTAAATAAAAAAATAAAGGTAAGTGCTTTTTTAAATGAATCTTTGAATATTCTTTTATATAAGGTTTTTTATCACTTTTAAAGTGATTTGATGTTTTTATATTTTACTTAGCATGATTACAATAGCAGATAAATAGCTCTGACTTTAGATTAGGTGTATAGCTAGCTTGCTTTTAACCCATCGTAGCTTTTTTTTTTTTTTTTTGAGTTAAAAATGCACCAGTGTTTGCCAAGTTTATATTAGCTGCACAACTAGGTTGCTTAATCCACTGTAGTTCTTTTGGGTTAAACACGATCCACTGTTTGTTCATTTTACATTATCTGTTGCTGATTTTGCAGACATTTTTCAGGTTAAATATGCACCAGCGAGTGAAGATTTCGTAATAAATTTGATGTTTTTATCTGTTTTTGTCAGTGTAATTTACATGCAATTTTAATTTGTTAATTATTTGACTTTGCTTTGTCGATTGTGCAAAATGACCAGCAATAGCTATCACCGTATTTACATAGGGCACACACCCTGTTCGTCGATTTTACTGAGTATTGAAAATAAATAAAAATTATAATTAAAAAATTGGGTAGACATTAATGAAAAGTGCATGTCTACCCATAGTTGTTTTGTGAAAGGGCCATTTTAGTAAAACTGGATTTTGTGAAGGGTTCATTTTCCCAATATCGAATTTTGTGAAGATCTGATTTCAATCTGGTGCATTTTCGGACCCAATTGGATAGACCTGTGATTAGTAAATAGTATAGTAAGTTGTTTCAGTACTAAAACAACAATACACATACAACACTCAACCAGGTCAGATAACACAAAATGTCCAGCATGCTTCCAAAAATTATTTTTGAAATAAAAGTCTAACTTATCATTTAAACAGAAAATCCATTAAATTAATTTAAGTTTTGATAGTAGCTTACAAATTTTTTCACAAAAAGGATCCCCATGTCTTTAGATCAGCCTTTCAAAACCTTCAAACTTGATAACTTATTTTGGTACTTATGTAATATCTCAGCAGTCCACCAAGATGAGTGATTTTAAGCCAAGATAAATGCCGGGACACATGAAATTATGGATGGTTCAGAATAAGATTGGCAACAGTTTGCCAGCATATTTGACGCAAAAATAGTTTGGTGGGAATGACCACCAGGGTAATATGTAAGCACCTTTATTTTTTATGTCCCTGGACATGCTTTACAACCAACGGCGTAGCTAGAGGAAAGGGGAGGGAGGAGAGGCCTCTGTTCACGGGCATAGCACCTAAGGGGTGCCAAATTGTATATAAAACATTTTCCACTACATTTTAGTAAATAGGAGGGGGCACAAAATCTTCAGCTGTCCCCGGGAGCTGAAAACCGTAGCTACGCCTGGTTTATGATGCATGCAAAGCTCACCAACAAGCTCTATGAATTCAATATCTTTTAATGCATAGACCTGATACTTGACAATTTCAAGCAGCAAATGCCACAAGTTTTTGAGATGGAATAAATTAAAACAAATGTAATAGGTTGTTGGCATTAAAAAAAAGTGACAACATCTCTTGTTTGACACTGTATTTCTAGAGAAAGAAAGCTTGTGTGGTTCCAACTGGTTGGTGTATTATTGTTTGTTGGTATAATAGCCAAAAGTTTATTTCTCTGAGTAAATTTTAAATGATTTCATTCTTTTTTAAATATTATAGTGAATAAAGATTGCTGACTACTCAGTATATACTAGGTACTCACCCAGTTATTTGAATAGACTCGACCGATAACAATAAATTGAAAGAATGAGAATTTAGGGGGTTGCAAGGTCTTTTGCACAATGTTTTGGGAACGATACTAAAAAGTTGAGAAACGATGCTCTAAAAATAATAGAATTTTATTGTAAGAATACGAGATTAAGCCTTCGAGGGTGGGATAAAGACCCTCCTAATCACATAATACTTTATATTTTTCAGCGGATATCTTTATTAATATATGGAAGACATTGTATAAATTATATAATTTGCCGCACTCTTAAATTTTCTTTATTTTAAGCTAAAAGAAAAATCAAATTTTAAGACATTTGCCAGTGTCCCATAGCTTTTGTACCAGTGAAGGAAAAATGCAAACAATTTTTAAATTTTCAGAAGCTTATAACTTATTGAACTAGCATTTTGTAAATGAATCGTTCACGCGATTTCCAACGTTTCATGATTCAATATCACAATGTAATCACCGGTACTAGCAATAAGAAACATGGAAATGAGCCTATTTCTAATAACTTAGTACACACACATATGAACTTAGCGTACAGGAAAAAAGCATTAAAAAATTCTCTTCCAAAGCTTACTTCTTAGGTTTATAGAGATTATTTTAAAGTTCCTCTGCATCAGCCATGAGCACCGCCATGTTTTGCTGTTACGTCACCCTCACGTCACAACAGTGAAAACTCCACTTGAACCACAGACGTCGACACTGCTCCTGGCGCTTTCAGAGCAAGAGCGCCAGAAACATAAGCGTACGAAGTAAAAATTGGCTTTTACGAGAAGGCCGCGCTTACGTATAAAAGAAGACAAGCGGTATAGATTCTTAGTCTGACCCACCCCTTTCAAAAAGATTTATGAACGTATCTTTATCTAAGAAATGGCCTTTTTTTCCTGTAAATACGTTCTCTTACATTTGTAGTCAGAGCCGTGCTTAGGCGGTGGCAAACTGGGCAACCGCCCAGGGCCGCTAAAAAAACTTGAATTCATGGATATGAAGTTGTCAAATTAACTTCCTGGCCTAGAACTGAAAAATGCACATCAGTAAGCATAGCCGACAAAAAATTCAAATGTAATTTGTAACTTCGTGTATAGCTTTCTTTTTTAAATTTACAGCATGGTAAGTAGCTAGAATGCAGTTTTTACGTTATGGAAACGCACTGCTGTTAAATCTTAATTAATTAATTAAAGTTACTTAAATAGAGTCAGTAGCAACAGCGGGATTTTTCGGGGGGAGGGGAGGGATATTTTACCTCGATATGCGGGTTATGTTTCAGAACTGAACATCGATAGTTTAAGCTGTGCTTTCGAAAACCTTTCTGTAATAAAGTAACATTTCTAATTTATTTATTTATTTACAGTATATACTTAAATGCACAGCTTGTCATTCGGATATTATTTATAGAAAAAAGTTTCTCAAAGCTAAAACTAATTAAAAAATTCGTAAGAATACACAGTGACACAAAAATGACTTAATTTCCAAAATGCTTTTGTTTATTGAATTAAAAGTATTTAGCTTTTAAATTATATTTTCATACCGTTATTTCAGATTTCCGTCAGACAAAATGCACGAAATTTCTGTTCCTCATTTCTAAAAAAGAAATTGTTATTAATTAAGCATTATTGAAATATACAAAGGACGTTCCATAAGAACTGAGAATAAACCCATATCCAGAAAAAAAAGTGCATGAAAATTTCTTTTTTTTTTCCTCCCCCAAATATACCACTTTTCAAAAACTATACAATCTTTTTATCGTTCCATCCTTCTCCAAAAAGAGCTGAAAAGGATTTTTCTGGAAGTTGCATCAGTGACTCCTGCACATCTAAAATAATATCAGTGTGCTCAGAAATGTTTTCTGCCATGTGAGTACTAACCGATGAAATGAATGGAAATGTTGACGTTAAAGATATACATTTGTGTATCGAAATCCTCCCTCTATTAATCGATTAAATAAATATTGAAGATACGCTAACTCTGTTTTGCTGTGCAGGTTTCACTGAGGCAGCTTCTAGAAAAAAACATTATTTGTACTTGCTTTGAAAAGTGGAATGATCGATGAGATTATCCAATATCAGCTGTGTAAGATATTAAAAAGAAAAAAGGACCGCTTTTTTAAATTATTACTGTCATGTGAAATGCTCTGAATATTTTAATGAAAAAAAAAATAGTTTCTGGTAAATATGCATACATTATCAGGGCAACTTCCTTTGGTGTATGATAAAAAAAATAGTTAGGAACAGCCTTCTGGACAAAAACAGTTTTTTTTCTTTGTTAAAAAATGTTACTTGCTTGCTAATATGAAAAGGGGGGCCGCGCAAAACACTCTTTTTCCCCTTCTAATATCCCCATATATTATAACTTACAAAATTTTAAAAATGCTTTTTTAGATTATTAGTGATTAGATGTATAGAGATATTCATGGTTACAAGTCACTTGCTAGCTCTTATTAGACAAAATGTATTCTTTTAAATGCGTTGTACCAAAATAGGATACATTTGTATTTCATAGCATTATAATAGCATGTATAAAACCTATTGGCTGGAAATTTATTCAAAAATCTTACGTCAGGCCAAAGGCCTTGGAAATAAATTCTTACAGGTCCTTCACACCTAGACAGTTTTTGTAGCGTGGCCTTAAAAATTTCACTGTCTAGGGGGCCCAAAACTTTTAATCTATAGCTCTGCTTGCAGTGCCCCTGGATTTTGAAAAAAGGGTAATTAACTAAGTTATTTCATAAAAAAAACTAAGAACAGTAAAATAAACGTTGAACCTGAGCGATATTTTGATTTTTAACTGTCACACAAAGGCGTCGGCAGAATGTTTTCCAGGGGAAAGGAGGGGGGGGGGCAAAGATTACTTCATCATATTGTTAACATGTTGAAAAGAACCAAGCAAGAAAAAAAAAAAAAAAGTAAAATGGCATACAAAAATCCCGGTAAGTGCCCCCCTTGCCCTATGTATTGTAGACGCCCATGCTGTCACATTTGAATTAGCTTTTCGACGAATGTTTATGGTTTAATGTTTTCTATCCAGCAACGAGAGAAGTCAAGATTATTTAATTTATAAAAATATATTATAACTTATAAAAATTGATTTTTTTTTTTTTTTTTCATGCTTAGAAATCTATAAATACCAGACTCTCTCTATCCTTGTGTGCAGAATGATAGACTGTAGATATAGAGAGCAGAGCTATACGTTTGACATCGCGATTTGAATAGCATTATTGCCGCGATATTGATGATTTGCTGTTGCATATGTTATTAAATTATGTGCAATTTAAAAAAAAAATTAAATTATTTATTTATTTATTTTGTGAGATATCAGTACCTCGATTCGTCGAATAGTTTATATTCACTTTTTGAGCTTGTTGGACTATTTTAGCATATACCCACTCAGGGGCGTAGCCAGAGATTTTTCATGGGGGGGGGGTTACGACTACTGCAACTCACATATATGCATACATGTGTGTGATAAGGGAGTGAAGAATATACATTTTGTATGGCAAAAAATTCCTCATGGGGGGGGTTATGACGCCCCTAACCCCCCCCCCTTGGCTACGCCCCTGTACCCACTGCGTAATTTTCTTAACAATGGTGTCAAGAAGTGGGATTGGATATCTGTGTGAATGTCTTTTCCCAGAGGAGCCATGTAAGAGAAATTTGAAAAGCAGTTTGCCAGGATAATTGAGACGTCCCGGACTAGAAGATATGCGTTCTGAACCAGAGGCTTAGCTAGGGTTTTCAGCGTCCGGGGACAACTGAAAATTTTGCGTCCTCTCTTATTTGTCAAAACGTAAGGGAGATTTTTTATATACAATCAGTGGCGGTCCGTGGTCAAAACTGTTAGTGCAGCCGGAAGCATATGAGCCCCCCCCCCTTTCCTCCGGACAGGATTGGAAAATCTTTTGTTACTGAATTCGAAAGCTGGCGGATTAAGCCCTCATCGAGAAAAAAAAAAAAAAAAAAAAAGGAAATTACATAAAAAATGTAAGAGTTCCTATTTTACTTTTTTACTTCCATAAAATGAACATAAATTTCAACCAGCCGCTCTTATCCTCAAAATTGCATTCATCCGTGTCTGATTCGAAGTTTCCTTAGAATTTTCTTTTGTAACGATAACTTGAGAAGAAAAGAAAAAAAAAAGAAAACTTACTTATTTTTTATAAGTCAAATCAATCCTCCTTTCTTTTAAACATGCGAATCCGTCAGTGATGTCCCCATAAAAAGGCGTTGTTTTAATTCAGATATCCATCATTTTAAAAGCTCTTTAAAATTTCCCATGTTTAAAGAATTTTCTCGCTCGCCATGTCCTCTAAATGCCAGTTCTTGCTTACTTAAAAACAATACTACTTTGATGGGTCATTGTCCATTCATAAGCGTCTATTCAGGCTTACCTTCTTGATAAATTCAGCAATATAAAGTCGAGAGTTTTCCAAACATATATTCTCCTTACCCCCTCCCTCCTTCTCGTCCGAGCCAATCAGTTAGTCGAGTTCTCAAGTTCAGCCGCCGTTAAAAAATCTTTCATCGGCTGTATCAGCTGCATACTCCCTATGCCGGAGAGGCTGCTTACGTAGTCGTTGTCATGGCAACGGTGCTGCCAATTTTCTTTTCAGCGCTCTGGGCTGAACCAAAGATTTTCCCAATTGAATTGCGGGAAGATTAAAGTGCTTTTTTTCTGAATGAGCGATCCGGCCACAATACGTTTTTTTTTGTGTTTGGTTTTTTTCGGAGATTTTTTTAATTTACCGTAGGAATTCCACAATTCTAATCTGAATTTAGGAAAATTAGTAGAATAAATTATTTTAAAGTATGTGCTGATAATTTCAAGTGCAGCCCGGCTGTACTTGGTGTATCCCACGAGCCGCCACTGTATACAATTGGGCATTCCATGGGTGCTGCTGCCGGGTGTCCCTCCTTACTCCTTCCAGCTACGCCACTGTTCTGGACAAGAGGGAATCAGAGATGCACTCCTGGCAAGAAGACGACTTGCGTTCCGGACAAGAGAGTCTGGAAAAGCAGATGCGTTCCGGGCTGGAGAGAATGAAGAAATGTCAAGAGGAAATGAAGACTCAGACAAAAGGTGCGCACGGAATGATTGAAAAAGCAAAGGGCGAATTTCAGAGTAAAATTGAGGCCGTAAAAAGTGGAGTACAGGGAATAAGGAGGAGCGAATATGCAAGGACACAGATCAACGACATTGAGAAGAGACTTCCTGATCTTGAGATCAAGCCGTATGCGCGCCCATAAAGGGGGGGGGGGCAAGATAGTTCACTTGCTCCCCCTCCCCCCCCTAGAGTTCTAGTATATTGTCTTATGATGCAAACAAAAATGCATCACAAAGCAAAATAGCAACTAAAATTAATACCAGAGCTCGATTTGTCCCCCCCCCAGAATTTTTTTTAAAAGTTTGACACCCCCTAAAAAAAATTTAGATGGGCGCCCATGTCAAGCCGAACAATTTCCTGGCAAGTACAAAAATTATGAATTCTAGACTGACGGATTAACACTTGGCATTCGATGGCCAAATATCTTGGACAGTTTTCAAGACTCATTTCGACGTCGTGAGCTCTACAAATAGGTGGACGGATAGCTTTGAGGCCAGTTAACTTGTAGCCTCTCTACAGGGATCGGCGGCGAGGTGACCTGATAAGCTGAGCGACTTACCGACTATCGAAAAGGTTCTCGAATCTCGATTTGGAGATGACCATCTTACCAGTTTTACAGGACTGAGCTGAAAACAAGGCGGCAAAGACCTGGAGAAAATCTGCAAGTAATTATCCGCCGATGCAGAACGATTTGTGACTCTGGCTTATGCCGAACGCCCTCTAGATATCCGAGAAAGCCTAGAGGCCCAGTACTTTTCCCCTGCCTTCAGAGATGAAGACACGTAACATTCGAAGAGACTGGTAAACCCCAAAGATTTGAAGTCAGCTCTGGCATATAGCATGAAGCTGCGAAGAACCATTTCTAAAACATCCAGACATGTAGGTCAGTGGAGACAGAAGGGGACACTGGTAAAGAAAAGGACGATGAACTGGATTCAGGATTCTGTTCTCTAGACATTACAATAATTATTGAATAGTCTCGCTGTTGGGAAGAAGCCTCTGTAAAGAAGGTTATTTGGTTGGGCTGTTTTAAAATTACTTAGTTGCGTTGTGAGATGAAAATCCAGGTTCGATATGCACTTAGTTGCAGTAAAGAAAAAGACATCGAATGCTTAAAAGTATTTATTTAAAAGATACTATTGAAACATTATTATAACGGGCGGTGGTGGCTCAGCGAAAATAAAATGACGTCCTATATGGACAGTGAAATTAAGATGGAATCCCTTAAAAATTACGCCAGCACAGAATTACATATTGGCGAGAACAATAATTTGGCCGAGATTAATAACGCCAATTCCAGAGCAACCCTACAAGTTAATCCAATAAAATAAAAAATGACGTAATCGGGAGCAAATAATTTTAAAGACAAGGCATGGCAACAAGAAATAAAAAACGCCAACTCCGAGCCAAAGGAAGGGAAAATCAAAAATACGTTGATTTTGCAAACGGACGTAATATAATCTATTTTTAGCACACCGGTCTGGAGAGACGAAACAATTAAGAACAAAAAGAATAGTGCTTACAGGGAAAAGTAAATATACACATTTAAAAGCCAAAATGGAAGAAAAATGAAAGAAAGAAGTGATTTAGAATTCTTGAATTTGGATAGATTACATTAAAGAAAGCCAAAGTAAATGATTATTAAATTAGATATGGAATCTTCATCACAGCCTCCACGAAATCCGGCCGTGACCTGTTGGAGATGCCACTAAAGGGGAACGTGCAGATAGAGTGCCACGTGACTATTCCCAAATAGGAATACTAAATCATGGGGATCTTGCAGAACGGAGGCTGCCTTTTCAGAATAAGAAAATCTTAAGTCACCGCTCTTAGAAAAGGGAAAAATGGACTTTATTCAGAAGGATCTGTTTGTGGTGGACACAGGTGCGAATGTAACTCTTATAAGATTGGACTTCGTTCAGAAATTGAAGGAACAACTTATTTACGCGTCTCTGGTCTTTTTAAAGAGTTTTCTCGGATTGCGCACCAATTATCGTCGTTTCGTAAAGCATTCCTCATCAATAGAAAGGCCTCTACATAAATTGACCGAAGCTAAATCAATTTTTAATTGGACAGAATATTGCGAGAAATCGTTTATCAGTTTAAAGCAGGCGTTGACGACTTTTATTTTGACCTATCCCCGAATTGGCAAAGACTTCATCTTAGATATGCAGATGCTAGTAATGAAGGAATATAGGAACCGTGCTTTCAAAGAAAACAGAGAACGGCGAAAGCTAACTTTAATGAGAACTTAGATAAGCCAGAGAGAAATTATTGTGTCACACGCAAGGAATTATACTATAGCTATTGTTTAATTTATTGAGCATTTCCATCACCACCTCTATGGACGGGAATTTCTTCTCCGGACTGATCATGCTTCGAGATGGCTTTTGAGTTTTAAAAAACCAGATGGTCAGATACCTCGCTGTGGATGCATTGGTTGCTGGTTCCAGGAGTATGATTTCGAAATCGAGCATCACAAAGGAACCCTCTGTGCGTTTATGTGGCACAACACAAAAAGCTGTTTTCCCAACACCCAAAGTAAATAACTTCTTCGGATGCAAGTTTTCAGTCTCATTTATTGCAACAAACAAAATCCGTCTAAATGTTTTGTAGACCTAAGAACATAACTTTTATAAATTAGCAGTTCGGTTTGGCCTAACAGCTGCATAATTTTAGGATTATTTAAAGTTATTTCATTGAGATGTTGTGTAAGAGGCAGGGAAGGGACACTCAATTTTAGGGAAGGATGGGAAAATTCAAATTTCAATTTTTACTCTTTAATTCAGGGAGGAAAAAAGATGAAAAAAACAAATTTGATGTGGACTCCACATGACTTTTTGTATGCCTATTAAATCGTAAATATTTTCGGTGCACTTCATCTAAACTTACAGATAAAACACAGATAAAAGATAAACTTGAAAGAGATAAAATACTGCAGTTTTAAGGTACTAAGGTTTTGCGATTTCTACCCAAATATTTCGATATCGCCAAACTGGGTTCAATTTGAAAGATTTGTTTATGACACTTAATTGGGAGATATTTCGCCAAAAGCCAACAAGCTTGAGAAAGTTAGCGAAATTTTGGTCACAACCGAAATAGTGATTCACCACAGATTTTTAATTAATGGAAGGTATCCATAGACCTTAATGTATTTTAAGTCTTTTGGGTGACTCTGTAAATAAATTACTCAGTCGATTGCAATAAAAAAAGAGATTCACCGTTAATGTTATAAAAGCTCTAAATACAATATTTCATTCTACTACGGTTAAAAGTTTCAGAATTATGCGAAATACTTAATTATTTTTGGCGCTAAATTTGGCGACATTTAGGCAAAACTCGCCAAGGTCGATGACAAATGGCGAGATTTTGGGCATGGACCAAACAATGACTGACTACAGACATACTATATTGAAGATGCCCATAGACATTTATGTACTGAAATTCTTTTGGGTGGTTCTGTAAATAAACTCTCCAGTAAATTGGAACCAAAGATGCTACAACAATCTTACAAATGAAATTTCAACATTTTACGACTAATAGTTTTTGAGATTTGACTGTTAACGTATACACGTATACCAAAAGTCGCCAGGCGACTTTTGACATAATTCTTGAGGGAGGCACGTAACCGTGATCGGACCATTACCTAACTATATGGTAGGACGGTATTGTGCTTGAAATAGATGAATGTCCCTAAAACCGCCGTCGCATGAATTTTGGTCCATAGAGCATAATGCATTTAGAATCTTTTGGGTAGCCTGTAGATAAACTATCCAATCGATTGGAACCAAAAGGGGAGGTGCACAACTACATGTTACAACAATCCTAAATATAAAGTTTCAACATTCTATGACGAATAGTTTTTGAGATATGCGAGTTACATACATAGGTACATACGTACGTACGTACGTACAGACGGCATGGGAAAACTGGTGAAAATAGACTTTCGGTCGATCAAAATGGGCTTCAGACGCATTTATATGAACGTGCATGCTAGCGTACGATGAGATATATCGAAAAAATTCTTAAAAGTAAATTTAGAGGTAGTCAAAATCGTTTTTTTCGTCGAAATTTGATACTCGAAATTTTTCGGGATCCCACATTACTTCCTTGTACTGAGTACAAGGAAGTAAAAAGGGCAATTACTTTTTTTTCCGCATTTAGAGACTTCCACGATTGCAAACCTATATAAGTATCAAATAAGAGCATACGGAGATAATTTTCAAAATATTCTTTTACCCATCCAGCTCATCTTAGCCTTAAAAGCTCAAAAAAATTTCTAAAGGCTTTTCCATTTCTGTCAAATCAACTCTGTTATAGGCAGAAAGATTCGAAAATAAAGTTTCGAAATAAAATTTGAAAAAACTCCAAATTTGCGCTTTCAGCTTAAATTTATCCAAAATACATTGCTTTATAAATTAAAAAAAAAGTCTTTTATACAAACCAAGCAGGGGCGTAGCCAAGGGGGGTTAAGGGGCGTCATAACCCCCCCATGAGGACTTTTTTTTGCCATACAAAACGTGGGTCCGATGTGGCCCACCTCGGCTTTTGATCCGGCCCGCGGAACATATCAAAATTCCATATAAAACCCACATATTAACCGTTCAAAATCCGATACAAATACGGCCCGCGAATTCGCTAACATCCCAAAGTTTGGCCCACAACTTTCAAAAAAAAAAAAAACGAAAAGTAAAATTAAAACCAGACAGTATTTAATTTCATTTAAAAAATAATTCATTGTGAGGGGGGGGGGGAATCTTCGCCTGCCCCCGAACTTCGGAGGTTGCGAAGGCTCACGGTACGCCATTGCTAGGGGCGTAACCTTTGGGGGAGCACTTAGCAAATGTTGTGTTGTTTCTCTTCCCAGATAAGTCTTTTTTTTTGGGGGGGTGGTGGGGGAGAGGGCGCAAAATTCAAATCTTGCCAGAGCAGTGTTGCTCTTTCTTGGCAACTGAAGGCTGTTGACCACCTTAAGCTTGCGGTTTTCTTGACCTTTTTCGGAACAACCCTCTGCCATAAAGTCACTCACTCAGTCTCAAGGCATCATTTTCTGGCTATTTTACCTGCTAATCATGTGAAAAGTCAAGAAGGATTTCTTGGTACTTCTGATCAAGCTTCTGCGTTCTTTGTAAAAAAGCTCCGTATATCCGCGTTTGTCTTATCCCGAAATGTAGTAGCACCACACCAAGGTCGTACCCAGGGGGTGGGGTCGAGGGTCCGCCCCGCCGGAAATATAAAATTTTGTTAACAAAACAATAATAATGAAGCCATTTTGTGAAAAATTTATCCTTTTCACCTCTTGGTCCCCCCCCCCCCCCCCAAATTTTTTTTTGGGCACGGCCCTGCACCACACTCTTTGAGTTTTAACCAATATAGGGTAAAAAAAAAAAAAAAAAAAAAGTGAAACACTTTTATACTTTAAATCCTCACTAAAGTGCTATATATTAAATCGTATCATAATCCATGTGTCGTCCCTATTTTTCTTCCTTATTCCATTCAGTTGGAAAGTGTATCAATATTCATGAGTGTGCCGCATTTTTTCCCCTTGTTCCATAAAACACATCTTTGGAATCGAAATCTATCATAAAATCACCTACTAAAACTGTTTTATAATCTTCGCCAAGCATATTCTAACTATACTTTTCCTTTGTAATAAACTGTCGCGTTTGCCAGTTTTTCGCCAAATTTGGAAGATATCTCCAAGCTCGGTTCAGTTCTGAAGACTTATGTTTTGGCACCAAACTTGGCGATCCATTATCAAAAATTGCAAACCTTTGCGACTTTCAATATTTTACTGCCCCCCTCCCATTTGCCTTATCTGGCAAACACATTTGAAAAGTGTTTCCACTTGACAAATCTTGCAGACAAGCTAGGTCGACGCTTAAAAATCTGCTTGATTTTTTAATAGCACTGTAGTGCTAAAAATTGCCTGTAGATGATTGGAGCGAAATTTTTGAGGCGGCTTAGCCCCTTCAGTAAAAATATAGAGAAGGCTTAAGACCCCCAAGCCCCATGGAGTCGGCGCCTATGCCGATATTAAATTCCGGTGAATGTAAGGTTGAACGGCGGAGTAATTAGTCTTACAATTTGGAGAGCGTAACATGATTTCTTGCGTTAAAATTATAATTCTTTTTCAGTAAAATTCTTGTCATATATGTTGTAAATTTTTCACCATCTTTTATTTATTATGTAATAATTAATATGAAAAATATAAAGTCATTGCTTAAATTTAACTAAATTGAAATGATCAATTCCATAAATTAATTTGGGTTGTATCATAAATTCATTATAAACGGGTGTGTGCGCCCGGATATTTTATTTTCATTACGGGCCTAGCCGGGTCGACACGACATCGATTCGGGCTGGCCTGGCTTGAAAATTCCGTCCCGCGCAGACCTCTAGAACGCAGATATTATTGAGAAGGGAGGAAAGGGAATAAAACTAAATCGCCTTACTATCGAGCACTTGCCAAATCTGGAAAAAAAAGGCGCCAAGGTTTTGATGCAGGAGTATAGTCGACTTCTGTAGCGCAACCTTCAGTCGACGGAAGTTCCGGTTGTCATCGATCACGCCGTAGGCGGAGCCAGGGCCACACTTTGAGTCTTGATTGACATGCATCCGGGCTTGGTCCAAAGAGCTGTTCGGCGTCAGCGATTGGTCGAGACCTCCCTATGACGTAAATTTCGTCACATGAGACGCTCATCTTTTATGGCGAGGTGACTTGACTGGCATTAGCGTTCGACCCACCTCGAAACCCGCTCGCCTGTCCGTCAAAAAAGTTATTCCCAATCAAAACACTCAATTACGCCGCCTGAGTCGGGGCCAAGTGTTGTGAACTTACTTTCAGTCCGTTTTCATGGATGGAAGTGCGCGTGGCTCTCGCTGCTGAAGAAGAAGACGACGCTTGTTGTTCTTCTCGTCGTTGTGTCGAGAAGGGCTGAGCGGGTGTGCTTGATGCTGCATGTAGCATGAACGATCCACAAAGAATGATGCACCCCGTATCGCAGCATACTTCTGTCAGCATGGTTCCTCAACACGGTTACGGAATGCCACAGCAACCGCACGACACGGGGGGCCAGGCACCCCCGCACGAGACGGACGTTAGAAAACACGACATCTCGGAAATATTGCAACAAATTATGAACATCACAGACCAGTCACTGGACGAAGCCCAAGCACGGTGAGTAGTACACTATAGTTACGGGCCCGGCGTTTCATAGCGGGAATTGAAATTCGTTCGCTTGCCTTAACCCTAACCTTGTCTTTCGGCCTTGAAAATACTCGTATGCTTCTTCCAGTCGTCCAAAATTGTGCTGTGTTGTGTGTTTTCGGCCTGCAGGTCATCTAACGTAGGCCTAATCTTTTTCTTGCAGGAAACATACCCTCAACTGTCATCGTATGAAGCCTGCCCTCTTCAGTGTGCTTTGCGAAATCAAGGAAAAAACAGGTATGTACTTTCAGAATCGTTAGGGCCCTTGTCTCGAGCAGAGGGACCTGCTCCTGATCGACAAGGAAATGAGAGCGCCGATTATGAACAGAGTCTGATCATTTATGCGAAATCGTTAATCTGATTTGTTCTGTTTCTTTCATCAGTTTGATCAATAGTGCAACACTAATAGTCAAATATTGTGTTTTTAATTTCCAAATGATCGCATTTCCGCCATAAACAAGAAATCTGGTTTATATTAGAACACACGTTTGAGTGTAGTGGGGACAGTGTACGACAAAATGACAAAACGTAAATGTTCTGTGACTTTCTAAAACTTAGGATTTGTTGTCTTGTGAACTAGTTTAATTCAATCAATAATGCACAAGTGCGATATGCATCCCAAGAGATGGACTATAATCTTTTGTTTACATTCTCAGTCACCTATAACCAGCCCTCTTTCCCTCATAATGCCAGTTGTATTATTATAAACAACCCTTATAAATTGCTATTGTTTATCATTTTATTTCTTCTTCCTAAATTTTAATTCTAATGCTACCTGTAAAAAGTGTTGAAATCGGAATCTCGTGTTTACATTCCGCCATAGCACTGGCCGTGATCTTATTTACCCGTAATTTCTTATAGTTAAATTGGCTAATAATCCAGATGAATGTTTTTTTTTTTATTATTACTGCCTTTCGAGATTTTTTAATTTGGTATAAACAGTTCAAAAACCCCAATCGCGTTCTAGTGCTTTATTTGCGTCTGCCATGTAAACCATCCACTGATGCCACAAAGCAATTTAAATCTTTTAACTTTCATGCCATGTTGTCTACGTTTGTTTGCAACGTCATTTTACCCTTTAAAATAATTTCTTACTGACTGATAACGAAGGGATTTTGATTGGAAAAGTTTTTTTTTTTTTTTTTTTTTTTTAAACTGTAATTGTTAAAGCAACTATAATTGGAAATATGCTTACTGATGCCAGCAGAGGGATTATAAAATCTTTTTTCCTAACTTCCCTGTCATTTTGGTTCTATTTTATCAAAATATCGTGGAGTTTTGATAGTCTTTTTCAAAGTAAAGCTATATTTTGAATTTACTTACATTTTTTTACCTGTTTAGTTAAACGAAAAATTTGTGTCGTCTGCTAATGCAAAACTCTCATCACTGATGCCAAAAGTCAAATTAGAATCTTCTGTTTACATTGCATTGCATGTCTATTTTGTTTATATACTGAGTGGCGTGTTGCTAGTCCGCAGATTGTCGTCAAAGCCAAATTGGAAATATGTTTGTTCAAATTAATAAAACAATTTGAGCGTGCATAATTTTTACCAAATTAGTAGGACTATTATCTTGAGTAAAGAAAATACACTAATTTCCATGAACAGTGTATTTACTGAACCTTATACATGACACTAACTGATGAAGCTATTAATTGTGAATAAAAAAGAAATTAATTAAAAAAAACATGTCTGTTAAAACAAAACCTTAAAATTTAAAACATTATTTACTCACATTACACTTTTTATTAATCAACTAACATTTCTTATTGCAAAAGTATTTTATTTCTTCATTCATAATAACCTATAATTTGCATTTCACGTTTCCTTTATTTCATGTAAGTTCAATCATTTGTGTGGAACCCAGACCTTTTTATAAGAAATAAATCCTAAGGAGATCCTTTTTCTGTTTAATTTTTTGAATTCAGCAGTACAGCAATAGTATCGGAAAATAAATGACTGAAGGACGATGATGCTGGTAATATGCCTTAGTGAAGTCTTGTTTGCCCTCTTTCGACAAGGTATTCAGATTTGAGAGGTTGGTTGATTTAAGACCCTTAGCCAGGAGGCTGTCGTCTCGATTGTTTGGAAAAGATATTCATTAACCCTTCAAGAAAGGTACATAAACAATTTCTAGAGCTGATAATTTATTTCCTTATATCTTATGAAAGGCGAGCGTAATGAGAAAGTCAAGGGTATTGATTAGAGCAGCAGTTCCCAACCTTTAACATTGCATCTCCTAACAAATAAAAAAAACGGTACTTGCGTGTTATTCCGGTGGTCATTCCCCACCAAACTATTTTTTCGTCAAATGTGTTGGCAAACTGTTGCCAATAGTATTCTAAACCATAAACAATTTCGTGTGCCCGGCATTTATCTTGTTGAAAAATCACTGGTCTTGGCGGATTGCCGGGATAATACGCAAGTACCAAAAAAACTTACTATGGTGCTCCCCACCACATTCCTCTGCATGCAGTTTTTATTTTTCAACAGTGAGCATTTAGTCACGTTTCGTACAAAATAATGTTATCGGTAAAGTTTGAATGAGCATTTAAAACGAAAATAGATATGTTTTGGAGTAAAAATAAGAGTAAATCAAATGATATTTTAAAACATGGATTATCATTTTCTTTTTGTCTGTTTTTTTTTTTTTTTTTTTTTTTTTTACTTCACTGTTTTAAATATTGGTTTGAATGTGCATCATAATCCATTAGTGTGCCTTGTTTGTCTTTCTTGGGTTGATTCCTACTTTAATGCTCAGACTCTCGCCAAGGTAGCGATCATTAAACATATGCAGTAACCATGACGATTTTGTGTATTTATGTGGCAATCGTGAATCAGTAGATAAGGATTTTTGAGTTCTTTGTGTAGAGTTTTGATTTTATTCCAATGTTACTAGTGTAAAATTTGTGTTTTTGAAGGTATTAAAAGAGCAAGAATCTCTGGGGGGGGAGGAGGAGGAGTTAGTTTGTTTATTCTAGTGTTTTCTATTATTTTTAAGCAGTGTTTTTAACATTTTAAGAGAAATTTTGCTGTAGAAATATTTTTTACTATTATATCGTTTCAAGAAATTCTTTTCTAACGTACGCATAGCTCTGAGCCTGTGTTTTGTTTATTTTCATATTGTTTTTATTGCATTTGAAATATGTGTACATGTGTTTGAATAAGGTGTTTAAATGCGTGTATTTTAGTTTTGGGTTTATTTTTACTTATGTTACTAGGGGCCAAGTCCCCTAGACTCGCTTTTCGTATGAATCATTCGTCCCCTAATAAGGCCTTTTATTCGTATAAAAGGCATAATTTCAACAACCCAAAGGTTGGATCAGACAAAATGTTACCGAGCTACACATTGCTTGGTTCTTGCATGTTGCTTGGAACATAAAAATTTAAACTTCGTACTATTTTTAATTATGTGAAACTCATGGAACACCTTGCGTGTTAGCGAATTATTGGCGAATTTTCATTATTTGGTGACTTGCATGTATGTATAGTTAATATTTAACTGTAAGAAAACAATACTTAGTATGTTTTCTTTGATAAAAACTATGGAACAGCTAGGATACCTTGCCACTCATGGCGACTTTTCATTATTTGGCGATTGACACATGCTCACAACCTGAAATTACTGCTCATTTAAGGTTCCCGGAAAACTGTTATCCATATTTTCATATACATAATACTTTGCAGATTGGCGTATTTAGCACCACGAATTATATCATCTCGCCACGCTGGCAGATATCCAAAGTGTACTATAACTGCTATAATGGTATAGTGAACACCACCCAATATTTCTACTGGTAGCAAAATACTCCAGCTGAACCGAACCGGCTTTAAAATAATCTTGATTTTAATTATTTTTCATTTTCAAGATACTGGGTTCTAACATTATGGAATGCGAAGTTTAGATTCATCCTTCTTGGAAAGATACCATTTTGTCAGATTGTACCTAATGCCAAGATGGCGCTTTTAAAATGTTACAATTAGTTATTCTGTTTTGGAAAAATGAATACAGTAGAAGACCCGAAATTCGCAAGGCTCTAAAATCCGCACTGTCTGTTCAATGTAAACAATGAAATCTGCCCTGTCAGCTGCAAGTTCAGAAAACTACACTATAACCAGAAAGTAAAACTAAATAAGCTATTCCCACTTGGTAACATTGAAATCCTTCAAATGACTGACAATGACATAATTAACACTCAATTGTAGTCACATGACACAGACTCTGACACAGTAACAACTGAGGATGATCAAAACGTTGCTAAAATAACATTTAATGAAGGTTAGGCTCTCAGAAATAAATATCTCGGATTTGTAGAACAGCAAAGCTGTGTTACATAACAGGAAATAATGAAAAAAAACCCAACTATAATTAGAACATCCCAAAGTCCTAAACTACTATTGAATATACATGTTTAAATAAGTTGTACTATAATTTTCATAATTTTGTATATTGTATTATCCCTCTGTATTTTTATATCATGATTCTGATTATAAGTAACATGTGATCTTTATTGTTTTTTTTTTCTGCGTGGGGTGGAGGGAAATAGAATAAATTTCCCAATATGCCCTAAAATCTGCACTAGGTCTGGAACCAAGCTGTGCGGATTTCGGGTCTTCTACTGTAATCGCTCATTCTAAACTCCTGTTGTCTAAGCGAACTTACTATTTGAAAATTGTCTGTGTGACTCATTTTGAGTTATTTATTTTATATACTTTTTAATTTGGCATAACATTGGTGTAATTCGACTTAATGTTTGTGAATTTCCTGTGATTCTACATACTTGGAATGGCTTTGTTGCAAAGGAATGAACGATTTTATGCCAAATGTGGCAACCATTAATTATGTTTTATTTTTTCAGTTTTTTATTAATATCTTCTAAAATTAATTCGATTTTTGAAAATTTAAGTCAGCTTATCAGGTTCCTCAGAATTTTCCAAATCTGTAGACATGTTTCTCAAAATTCAAATCCCCACGGTTTAGGAAAAGATAGACCAACAATGTCTTGACAGCGGCCTTTACTTTTTTTTAGAATAGAGAGATATTTGGTGAGAAAAAAGTCACCAAAGGTTTGACATTGGCAAAAAAAAAAAAAAGTCCCCAAGTAAGCCTGCCCCCACGTAAGAAATTTCCTCCTGTTTTACAATAATAATAAATGGTGTTTACTTGAATACAGCAGGTATGGACAACCTTTGGAAAGGTGCAGGTCTAACTTCAGGATGTATAATTGGGATTTTGAGTAGTTGTGGGTTTTGATATGTTCAGTGGGCTGAATCGAAAGTCGGGGTGGGCCACATTCGGTCCGCGGGCTGGTGGTTGCCCATATGTAGTATAAACAATTAATATTACTTATAAAATTTAATACTTAATAATAATTTACTTCAAAATCGAGGAAGGCTTATAATTTTATTGATGTTGTTTTGACATATTTCTTCAAAAGTTGAATTATTTCAATAAAATATTAGTGATCAAGCCACTTGGGAAAAATTTTTTACAGTTGAGTTTTCTTTGAATTTCTTTTTTGACTGACTAAATTTCTGTATGAATTACATTTTTTTTTTTTTTTGAAAATATAAATATTTTACACTGGTTTCTGCACAATTTACAAAAAGCTCATGTCATTACAAAACTTTATATTTTCCCTTTATTTGCAGCTCAACAAACGTATTCTATTTTTTCAGATGATAATATATGATGTTTACAATACTTTCTGGCAGATACTGCAACTATGTTGTATCTTTTTGCAAACTGCATACTACAGGGATGGTTTAGTTTGTTCCTGTTTAATGTTTTTTAAAGAGCTCTGTATTCAGCCCTATCTAAACATTCACATAAACACAAACACAAGTGAAGTTTCTCATTTGCTATCAACTCACAGAGGCTTAGAACAGAATGTTTAAACATAAATATTGTAAATCGGTGTTAATTGAGAGGGTGGATGAGATCATATAGATAATGGGGAGGGGAAAGCAGATAATAGGATATGCAAAAGTTTGATAGAACATATTTTATACCAAGTTGTTTGTTCTGCAATTTTATGCATATCATAAAATGCAAGGATAAATATTTAGTTAATAAAAATGTCTTTTCTCTATAGAAAGTGCTGTTTTATGATATATCCTCCTTGCCGCTTCGGAAAATAAATAAATGTAAACATTGTGTACTATTCCTTTTTGTTTTGTTGTATTTCTAAGTGGTTAGTTTTTCATTTGATATGTGGTTGCGTTATACTTTAAATTTCAAGTTATACGAGTTGAAATTTGTGTAATGAAGCTGTTTTTGTTCAGTTTTTGCAGAAATATAGTATTTTAAAGGAAAATAGGGTATGTTTTATTGAATTTAATGCATTTTTACATTTATGACGATGGAATCTTTTGTTAGTTGAACGTTCACATTCGCGTTGGGAAATGTTGTAGTATGTAACTTTTGCACTTGAAGGATGAACCTTGTTGTATTTCTCAAAAACTTTTCATTCTGAAGATTAGTACCTTTTTTTATGCATGTTATTTTAGAAAGTTTTAATTATTTCATCTTCTAAAAACCAGTTTTCTATTGAGTGTTTTATTACTCCCCCCCCCCCCCCCCCTCAAAAGTATGGCCTGATTCACTCATCTGTTTTTACTTCTGGATGAGCTTCAACATAAGCCTTTCATGGCTTTGATAGCAATATTTGGCGATCAACATTATTCAGTGGTAAACTGTTTTTGTTTAGCAAGAAAAGCTAATCTAGCTTTTTACAACAAGCTAGATTTTTTATCCTTAATTTGTTTAGATACCATATTTTTTTGTTTCCAATGATTTTTTTAAATTTAAATTTTCATACTTTATGTTTAAAAAATTAAACATAGATGTATTCTTTTGTAATTGATTGTTTATTTGTAGTTTTGCATAAGGTAACATTCGTTTAGTAGTATACAGAGTGTCCACCAGTGACTTTTGCTATTTATTTAAAGATCAGGCGACTTTTTTGACTAAAAAAATGCCATTTTCATATTATTTTCAATTTTTTGGCTGCTTGTAATTTGCTCCAGGTGTCTAATTTAAAAATCGGACTTCAGTTTTTGTCAACTTCCTTTTCATCTCAAATTGGTTATTCATCAAAAATTCTAATGTTTTTTTGTTAAATCACACTATAAAAATAAATGTACTTGTATGCTCTGTTATAATGCAGGGCTGGCCCAAGGGGGATGCGAATGTAGGCGATTGCCTAAGGCCCGGCGCTTATAGAGGCCCTGCTCCTGGGCCATTTTATTGCTATCTCATAAGACATGATAGAGAAGAGGCCCCGCTCTTGCGCTTTGCCTGGGGCCCCGCATACCCCTCGGGCCGTCTCTGTATAATGCAAGGAACTTTTTTAATTTATCATTTTATTCCTTACTACTTTAATGAAGCTGAATGACATAAGTTTATTTCTTAACTACAAAATTGTTCAAAAAGGCTACTATTTTGGCAACTAAAATGAAGAAAATGGCTACTAAACAGATGACTTTTTTTATGCTAATGAGGCTACTAATTATGCTATTTTTGCCTCTTGACATTGGTGGACACCCTGCTACATACACGTACCCAGAAAAAAATTTCGGGGTGGGTCCAAAAATTTCGGAAGGGGTCCAAATGGTGAAAAAGGCAGAATTTTATGCAACAAAACTTCATCATTATTTGTTTACAAAAACTGAAATTTCGGAGGGGGTCCGGACCCCCTGGACCACCCCCCCTGGGTACGGCCTTGCCCTGCTACTATTCACTTCACTAATGATTGAGGACGGTTGTTGTCAGTCTCCCAAAACGAATCTGCATTCATTTCGGCTGGTATTTCAAGAAATTACCATTGAATCAGTCTTCTGCGTGTAATTTGCTGATGAAATCGGGTGCCTTGCAGTTTCACCCTTGAATCAAGATAGTTTTGATCAAAGATAAGGCTACTTGGGCGACTTTTTTGAATAAAATTGTCATTTTTCATACTATTTTCAAGTTTTTGTCTACTTGTACTTACTCCAGATGACTCATTTACCTTTTCTTTTCAAAGTTGTGATGGATCATTCATTAAACAGTCTTAATCTGTTTTTTTTTTTTTAACTGTACCATAGAAATGAATCTACTATATGCTCTGTTATATAATGCTTGAAGTTTTTTTTCTTATTTTATTTATTCCTTATCAACTGTAGTTAAGTGACATATGTTTATTTTTTAAGTACAAAGTTATGAAAAAATGCTACTTTTTTGGCAACTAAAGTCAAAAATGGCTACTAAACTGGTGACTTTCTGTCAGTCAGGCTACTATTGATACTAATTTTGCCTCCTGATTTTGGTAGACACCCTGTAGTATATTATGTTTAACATTTGAAGTTATTGTATCCTTTGGTATTTGATAATCAATTAAGAAATGTTTTTTATATTTTATGCAGTGAGTATAATGAAGGTACTTTTTGTTAGCACCAGAGTGCTTTTAATTTCAACCTTGCTGTTTGTGTAGACACGATTTTGGTACAATTAGCGAGTCGAGTCGCTTTTCAAATGTGTTTGCCAAGATAATGTGGAGGGGGGGGGAGGCGTTAATAAAATGTTGAAAGTTGCACAAGGTTTTCAATTTTTGATAAATGATCGCTAAACTGGGTGCCAAAACATGACAATCTATTATAAATATATTTTGAGTATAGTTAGAAGACGCCTGGCGAATATTGTAAAATAGTTTTAGTAGGCGATTTAAATATAGATTTTAATTCCGAAGAAGTGTTTTATAGAACAGTGAAGACAAATACGGTACACATCATAGATTATGATACGCTTTCCAAATGGTATTTATAAAGGAGAAGTGTAGTTTGACTATGTCTGGCAAAAATGGTTAAACAGTTTTCGTAGGCGATTTTAATATAGATTTCTATTACGAAGAAGTGTTTTATGGAACAAAGAAGGAAAACACGAAACACTCATGGATTATGATGCTCATTCCAAACAGTATTTAAAATGTCTACGAGATATTATTGGAATATGCCTATAGTTCGAATATGCCTGGTGAAGATTTTAAAACAGTATCAGTAGGCGATTTTAAGATAGATTTGGATTCCAAAGATGGGCTTTATGATTCAAGAAAGAGTTGATTCCTATTTTAACACCCCTACTTTCGCCAACCTAAAAATTCCCCGCACTTTGGCAAGCTTTGAAGTCATGGGTCTCTAGGAGTTTGCACAAGTTTCAACGCCCCCTAAACAACTACATGAAAACTAAAGTGAACAATTTAGTGATAAACGCACTAGTTAAGGAATTTGAAGACACTTAATTATTAAAACTGCATTAATTGGCAACCCAAAATAAATAAAAATGTAACGGAATGCTGTACTTATAGGTTGTTCCAAATCGCCATTTTAATTCTAAATTACGATTGCCACATAAATACAAAAAATCGTCATGGTTACTGTATATGTTTAATGATCGCCACCTTGGTGAGAGTTGGGGCGTTAAAGTGGAAATCAACCCAAGAAAGACAAACACGGCACACTCATGGATTATGATGCACATTCGAAACAATATTTAAAACGGTGAAGTATAGTTGTAATATACTTGGCAAAGATTGTAAAATAGTTTTCGTAGGCGATTTAAAGATAGATTTAGATTCCAAAGATGCATTTTATAAAACAAGGAAGAAAAATACTGCTCACTCATGATTAATGATACACTTTCCAACCTTATGGAATAAGGAAGAAAATAGGGACGACGCATAAGTTATGATATGCTATTAATATATAGCACTTTGGTGCATATTTAAAATCTGAAAGGGTTTCAGATTTTCTTCTTTTTTATTTTAATTTTTTAAAAATTTATGGGATTTTAATGAAGGTATTAGTAAAGAATTTTTTGTTTTTTATTCATTATGATTTATAGAACTGTTTTCTTTATCCATTATTAAATCAGGAAGTTAAAAATTTATGTTAAAATCTTTTATGTAATTTCTGTCTAGTATGTTCTTGGGAAATATCTGAGAAGTGGGAACAGGTATTTGTTGGTTTTTGTTTGCTTGCAAAGACTGCCATCTGCAGCACAACTCTCTCCCTCTACTATGACATGATCCAGATTTGTAATTTCAACAAATTCAGACTGCACATAAATTACAATAGTAAAAACAATATAAGCTAACTTAACCACGAAACAACTGCAAAAATCATCAACCAGTCGTACGCATTTAGCTTAAAAAAAACTTTTGTGGCTTATGCAACTCTGTACAGGAAAATTAATAGATGGGCAAATCAGTGGTCTTTGTTTGACTTAAAATTACAACTCACAGTGTAGCTATTTGAAAATCTTCAACCAGTCTTCCATGAATTAAACCATCAAAAACCATTCAAATAAACAAAAGCACTCGCGTAAACTTTCATAGTTAGGTGTAAGATGCAGTAACTTATCTCTCTATTAATGCAATGATGATCCCCTAACCTTAAAAGTTTCTGGATGATAATGCAAGTCTTTGAAATGCCTCTTTAAAAATATTTTTTTCATTAAAATGATTGCCGACTGTGAAGACCAAACTGTACATTTATTCTAGTATATTATTGTGAATGGATTTAAAATGCAAAGAGTTTTATCCTTCTAATTTCATCAAGTTCAATAGTGAGGAACTTGTAGTCTAAGTAGCAATATTGACTCAGTAGAAATTAAGATAGTTTTCTTAATTCTTTTTGGCTAATTGAATTTATTAAGTAGTGTTTTATTAGTTTTAATATGGAAAAATTTCTCAACTAACTACAGATGTAGAATGTGTTAGTAAAATTCTCAAAGCTATACAAGAGTATTCGGACACAAAGTGATTAAGTTATTTTGGCGCAAATAATTTAAAATACCCTAAGGTTTCACAGAATATGGTAGACTGGGATATGTTTTGTAATTCTTTTTGAAAATAATTTTATATTTATTTTATTAATTTTTGACAGACTAATACAACAGTGATCTAGCTTATGTTGTCAATATACTTGAATTTTGTAATGTCATACAAAAACTGAAAGTTTTTGTTGTCTGTTTCTTGATAGATAAATCGAATGTTCAGATAATTATGGTTACTATCTAGAATATAATAAAAAACGATTATTTTAATTTTTTTCTCTTTTGTGAAAGATTCCTTGACAATGTCTTCAACAAATTGGCAATTTTACTTTCGGGCTCTAATTTTATTTTCGGCTGGAAATTCTGTAGTGCACATGTGATTCTCTGCAATCTCTGTAGTGGCAATTTCATTTGGTCATATCCTGATTGTTTATTTTCATTTTTTTCTATGGTTTCCGACAATGCTCTTGCACATTCTGATAATATAGTAGCTTTGAAGATTTATTTCAAATAAAATATATTAAAGAACCTAGTAAAACTTGGCAATTTTAGATTGAATTGACAAACATTTTTAAGCTCTTCCCAACACTTTATAAAACTAGAAAAATGATCTAAAGTTTTTGTACAATGGATAAAATAAATTTATTTTTGTAGAAGATGCTGCATCGTTCATAATATTGTTTAAAGAATGGCATCAATATTGAGTGATAAAGGATGACATCAATATGCAGTGAATGTAAAATGATCTCTGAAATTTGTCAGTTATTCTATTTTGTGCACTTTTTCTTACTCCTACCATATCGGCTTCATTTTCATAGTTCAGCTGTGTGATATAAGCCACTTTTACTCAATATCTAATTTCCCCAAATATGTTTTACCAAAATGTGTTCTATGCATATGCTCTGTTTATTTTGGTAGGCTCTATAACAGTGGTCAGATAACAGGACAGGGCTGAGACCTGGGAAATAATGTTGTAAATTAACTATTATCAAATTAATACTGTCTGACTGTATTTAAAACGTTACTGATGTTCAGATTTCGTAATAATTATGAAAATTGAAGCTTTTAAGTACAAGAATTATTACATTGCAATAATAAGTAAAAGTATTTTTAAAAAATCGGTCCATCATTGTAAAAGACTTTCTGGATTTAAAAAAAAACTTGTGCCAATTATATATATATAATTTGTAGAAAATATATTTTAAATTACGTTACATCTTGTTTTTTTTTTCTTTTGAGCATTTTTTAATCTAAAATTTACAGTTTCGCTAAGTCACTACACACTATATATTTTTTTAATCGTTTAAATTTATTATGCATTCAAAAGTCTAAAAAAATCTAGTTAGCATTTTCAGATTCAACCAGGTAATATTCAAGACATTCATATTTTTGGAAAGTAAAAGCATTTCTCTCTTAATCTGTGTAAATTTTTAAAATAGGAAACTCTCTAAGAAAACTAGCAGAATGATTTTGAGTTCTAAAAGTGAATTTTTTCTTTTCTGAATGTTCAAAAATGAAAAAAATAATGCAAAAAGCTGCCTAAAACATTGATGAGGGATTATTGATCCTCACTTCCCTTCATACTATATACTTTAACGTTTCTTATGCAACAGTGGCATAGCCAGAAATTTTTCATGGGGGGGGTGTTCTGACCCCCCCCTATCCCCCCCCCCCCACATGGCTATGCCACTGCAGAGTTGCCAACTCTCCTGATTTAAGCAGGAGACTCCTGATTTTTCATTGATCTCCTGCCAACCTGATTTATTATACATTTCTCCTGATTTTTCATTATTTGCTCTTATTTTCTCCTGATTTTTATCATAAATCTTTTATAAGTTTTGTTGTGGCAAGGAACCCTTCTCAGCATTTTCCCCTTTCCTGCAATCAAACTAGTTCCAGGAACCCACGCATGTGTGACATCAAGTTTGGACTTTACTGACACATGAATAGTGAAAGAGGTGCAGCTTCATGTTCTAAAGCATTGAAATTTCTATCTTTTTCTATCACTCTTAAAAATGATTATTTTTCGTTTGACATTGTTTTGTTTAATCCTCCAATGACTTAAGAGTAAAAAATTGATCCCAATTTTTAACTTTCCAACTTAACATTTTTCATTTTGCTAAATTTTTACAAGCTACTGACTACCTAATAGAAGACATGACCCAAAAATTTTTTTTTTTTTTTTTTTTTTTTTTTTTTAGTCCAAAAATATCTATATCTGGCAACAAACGGCACCAAAGATGCTTTTTTCTCTCTCTCTCTCTCTCCAAAATGTAGTTTCAGCTAATACAACCCTGATCTTTTAAAATTAAATTTTTTAATCGAAAACAAGTCTCCTGATTTTTAGAATAAAATCTCCTGATTTTTCACTTTGCCAGGTTGGCAACTCTGCCACTGTATACAGGCACTGACTAGAAGTAATATCCAACTGACAGAGAAAAAACATGCCTTTTCTTGATATGTCACTGATATCTACATAATCTATCATATACCAATCTAGAAAAGTGTTGACATTTTTAAAAAAAAATGTTGAATAGCACAAACTACATTTTTATATTATTTTTGTGCTACCTTTTTATGATGAAACCCAATGCTGACACCTCTGCATCATAGCATCATAGACCTGATGGCGAAGATGTATGGTAGAGTCTCGATTGTTCGAGTTTCCCATAAATCTATGTTTGTGAAGAATCGGATTAACTTCCAAGTAATAACCAACACATACAAAACACATGAACTGATTATTTCACACTACAAAATTAAAATACCTGGTGCACCCAGAACCCATATCAGAAATCCAGCTCCCAAAGGAAATCGGTATATTCTTCTAATAGATGCCCTTGCAGACATTTCTGTGCAGTGTTGACTACTTTGGTGATGGTGGATATTATGCACGGAAATAGGTCAACATGTTAATACAAAAAACAATTGACTGTTGTTTTCCTGATACAGTTAACCTGTTCTAATAATCAGTAATGTATTTTTTATTCAGGTATGCACTCAAACAACAAAAGTTGCCATTTATTTGCTTATTAAATTTTATGATTTTGATAATTCCAGTTTTCGATAGTTAAAATCAAGCCTGATCCCTTCCACCCTTGTGTGCCCATAAAGGGGGGCAAGTTAGGGCACTTGCCTCCACTAGAGTTTTAGCATGTTAGCTTATGATGCAAATAAAATTACATCACTAAGCATATTGGAACTGAAATTGTAACAAAATTGAAATTTGCCGCCTCCTAAAAAAATTTCTGTGGGTGCCCATGCTTCCACCTCAAATTATCAAGACTACTGTAGCTGCTTTTAAAATTCTTATGGTTATATATTTTAGTAATATCAAACAATATTACATTAAAATGACTTGTATAGTTTGTTTTGTCATTGTATGTAACATTTGTATAGAAAAAAAATTGATTCTCACAAAATAAAATAAAATAACATAAGATTGTCATACTTAAAATATTGTAATGAAAAGCTTAATGCATGTTCTTCCCAATTGATTCAACTCTCTGGGGGGATTGAAAGGATTCTAATTACATCATTCAGAACCGACTTTAAAAATTTTTCACAAATTTTGATTTGAAATATAATGTATCCTCAATATCACTCTTTCTTGGGTTGAAGATATGTCCTGTCATGTTGTGAGGTCTTTGGGAATGTTATTTATGATTATCCGATTGTCTTAAATTCTTAAAGCTTCTATTAAACTTCACTTTTCTCTTAATTGGCATCTCCGATCTGTGTCACATCTGGGCTGAATTTTTTATTCACTTTCAATCCAGCTAGAGGATTGGAGAGAAAAAAAAAAAGCCTTGGCAGGTTTTATTAAAAAAGTTTTCTTTTCTTGTAAAATGGACAAAATTAAAATATTTGGTACTTGAATTTGAAATTTTGCACTTAAAGAAATACAAAATTCAAACCATGGACAAACATAAAAACTCACAAGAGGAACTTGGCACTCCTTCCAAAAAATAAGCAAGTTTGCCTCTAAAGCTTTTTCAGCATTTTCTTTTAAATAATTATTAGAGTAGCAAATTATAAGTAATAGTAACTTAATTATGACGTACCATTAAAATATATCAGACTATAAGAAAGATGTGTATATATGTAAATCCAGTGTACTTAATTGTAGAAATAGAAATGTAGTAAAGCAAAGCATATGGATACACTTGTCTTGCACAAAGGGTTATATAAAAAAATAAAATATATATACATTACTTATGCAATTTTTTTTCCTCTCCTCCTCCTCAAAAAAGTTATGTGTTATATGCAAAAATTTTAATTAAATTATATTAAACTGTAAAAGAAAAAATAAAGCCAATGGACAAAACTGTACAAACAGAAATATAGTATAACAAAGCATGTGGAAATTTTTGTCTTGCACCTATCATATTTTGCAATTTATAAAAATACACTATTAGTGTAATTTTTTTACCTTTCTCTCACTTTGATTATGAAAAAGGAAGGAATGTGCAGTAATTTTAACTTATCTTAATTAGCAAATTATGTTTTGGGCTCTTTCAATTATAATGCATAGTTTACATATGTGCAGCTTTGTTATAAATATATTGTGAGTATTTGCATGTGCATTTATTGTGTACGTTTGTGTGAGGCAAATTTATAACATTAAAAAATAACAATGCATCCATGCGTATGCCTAATTTGCATAACTACATTTATCGCAGGTTTCTAACAATAAAACCTTTTGAAAAGATGTTTTGAGTCTTAAATAAATTCTACAAAATTTGTACCGTGAGCGTTAGAAAATAAACTTGGAAAGATTTCTACCTTTACTTTTATTTATTTAAAAAGTTTCTGCATAGGTATAGAATTGTCACTGTTCTCATGCAAATGCATGTAATGTAGAATGAGGAAAAAATTGTATGACCTAGCAAAATGTATAATAATAGTACATTGTTTTTTCTGGGCAATATCTTCAAAGGGGCTGAGGGGAGGGGGCTGAATTAAAAAAACAAACTTATTTAACCTAAACACTGATTGTTTTACTTTAAAAAAAAAAGATTTCAAATTACATCACCACACCATACTGAAAAAGTATTCCCATTCTGAATTGTAGGGTTTGACAGATTCTCGGCAAATATAGCAGATATTGAGTTCAGCCTTAGGGACTTAATTTCTGATTCAAAATTTGGGGATGAATTGTCAAATTCGGCAACTTTTGACTTATGGCAGTACTGGCAAATCTTTCTTAGCTACACCATTATTCTCATTGAAAATAATGGGTTTGGCAAATTCTCTCCAAGTTTAGAAGATATCATCAAGCAAGTTCAGTTTTTAAAACTTATTTTTCATGCCTAATTTGGTAATAAATTGCTAAAAGTGGCTAACTTTTGCGACTTTTTACATTAAGTCAACTGCCGTTACTGGCAACCCTTTCAGCAACTGTTTAAAAACAGTTTTATTTTTTAAATTTCCAAAACAGTATTGTCAGATTGTGATCAAATTAATATAAGACCATCCCTGAGCTATCCCCTCTCTATTAAAAAAAGAATTTTTGAAATTGTTCCATGCAGTAAAAAATTATTGCTGTACATATATATCACACACAGGGTGTGCAGGGCTAACGATGCCCAATGGCTATTTCCTAAACCGCTAATCAGAGATGCATAGTTCCAGTTGCAAAAATGCTTTAAATTGTTTAATTTATTTCAGAAACAATCATAGTCAATAAATAAATTCCTATAAAGATTACAATATTTAAATTTTTATATGGTCCCACAGTCCTATCAGTTATATTTAGAAAAATTTTCTTTATTCAATTTCATGCACAATGCAAAATTTGTCCTTCTATGACCAAAATTCAGAGTTATGAAGCAGCAAACATTTTGACTTTAGTCACTTTTCCACATATAAAAATGTCCCGTTACGGTAAACTGTTAAGGGTCCAAATAAATATTGAAATTTTAAATTATAGTTTTAATTTCATTTTCTGGCATAATGCGAAGAAAGAAGCAAAACTAATTTTAGAATACTAATCTTTAAGCAGAGAGTTATAGTCAGGCTCTATAAAAATCTATCTGGGTCAGACTTGCACATCTGCATGCTACATATATACAATTTTGTAACGCCGAATAATGCTATGCAAAGTACAGGAAGAGTTTTGTACATGGATGCATATTTGAATTGCAGCTTGAGGAAGCTACTTTGAGCAAATGAATGTTATGCTAAAAGGATTTGTAATATTTTAAATTTCTAAAATGCATGTATTCGTACTTTAAAATGCTTCATTTTCTAATTTAATGTTTAATGAAGTGTTTTATTTTTTTGTTTTGTTATTTGACACCCGTTCACATTTAAAAAACTCTAAAAAGTTCTCTTTTCAGTATAAGTTATATTTATAGTTAACGTAATAAAATTACTACTGCCATCCTCCGGAGATATATTTCGGTCGCATGCTCCATGACCATCATCAGTCGTGGAGCATGCGACCGAAATATATCTCCGGAGGATGGCGGTCGTAATTTTATTACGTTAACTATGGGAATACCTCCGTATTACATTTTAACCTTTTAATAAATTATATTTATATGTTAATTTATTGGATACACATTGTTAAATGTTAATCTTTATTGCAATCTACAATCATAAAGTAGTTGATGAAATTGCTAATAAATATTACAAGGCTCAAAACCATGTACATTAATTTTTCTCAAATTTACCGTATTTACTTGCATATAAATCGACAAATTTTAGAAAAAAAAAAGTTTTTAAAGTGTGTGTGTGTGTGTGTGGGGGGGGGGGGTGTCAACTTCTTATACGAGGGTCCTTAAAAAGAAAATCAGAATTCAAAAATGCCCGTTTGAAAGACAATTTTTCTCTTCCAGCATTCCATAACACAATGACAAAATGTACCGATTATTTTGGGAGGGGCTAAATTAAAAAAAAATACTCCAAACTAAACAAAATATACAATAAAGGTTCAGGTTGATGGAGGACTGAGAGTCAACCCTAAAAGAGGGTTTACAACTGTTAATATGTCAATATTTGTTAGATAATCCACCTACTGTACAGCCTCTGTCCAAACCAATAGGGTCAGCCAAGATATTAAACACATAGAATAGATTATTAATTCTCAAATCTGATCTACACGAGTTTTTGGACTACTTATATAGTTTTATACAATGCATACTACTTCAAGATCAAGGTAGACTGGAAAATCCAACATCTTATGTAATTTCCAGTGGTACAGATACTGATTTATCTATATTGAAGTCCCAGGTGCAGAATTATATTCAGTGTTCTGCAACATAAATTTGAACAGTTGCAAATGTTCTACAGACATTTTGTCCAAATCTGACTGACCACAGTAAAATGCAAATTAGGTATAAAAATTATGCCAAAAGTGAAGAGAGAAGGCATAGCATAAAGGGCACGCCGCTTTAATTACTCTGCAGAACCTATCATTTTATATATTCTTTCTTTTAAAAGACAAAATGTTCTGCAAAGATTGTGATTGTTCTGTGACGAACGTTGCACTTTTACCCACTTTCTGCTTTGGGGATTGAAGCTTTAAGTTTTATATTTTCTTTGATTGAAAAGCTATTATTATTATTATATATCTAATTAAATGAGAGGAAAAGGAAAAAAATGAATATGCAGTATTCATTTTGAAATAAGTAATTGATAAATATTAAATTAATGATATTAATTTGAAAAAAAAAGTTGATTGTGCATTTATGAAAAGGTGAAAATAAATTATTTGATAAAATGTTCTGGTTATCAGGTGTTTCAAATTAAAAAAAAAAAAAAAATGTTAAGCATTATTTTTAGGATTTGTCAAGTTTTAGGATTTGTATTGATTTATTCTTTAAATGTTGGATCCACGATAATTGTTTATCGATGAATTTATACCTAGGTATTTTAGTGTCTGTGTGTGTTTTATAGTTTGTTGATTTATTTTAATAGTTGAAGAGGTGTTCAATTTGTTACTCATTTGGCTCTGACCTGGTCTTGGAAAAGTTGGTGCGTTACATTTTCTTGAGACATTTTTCTAAATCCTGTTGTGGTCAAAGTTTGGTTAGTGATGGATTCTAATTGTGAGCAGTTAGACCCTATTTTCAACAATAGCAGACCATCCATATAAGTGAGCAGTGGGATATTAGGAGATGGAAGTTGGGCTGAATAAAATTCACTTGAGGAATAGTGACAGGTGCCCAGTGGTGTAATGGTTAGCGCAATGCGCTGCAATCCCACAGGTCTGGGGTTCGAAACCCGGGATGGCAAGGTCAACTCAGCCTTTCATCCCTTGAGTGAGTTGATAAAATGAGGACCAAGCTTGCTTGGGGTCAAACACTGGGGGCTTCGCGTCAGGCTGACCACCTGACCGAGGCATATGCATCCACAACCCATAGCCTAAGGTTGCGAAGGTGCAGTTGGGCAGTGCAGGCCTTGGCCCCGCAGAGGGGCTGTTGCGCCAATGTTTGACTTAATAGTGACAGGCAGGTCCCCTGAGGACAGCCTTTGTTAAAATGGTATGTTTGGCCAGGAAAGTGTCAAAGATTATATGTCTGTTGCTGCGAAAAGAGTCAATTATATTTATTAGTACAATCAGGGATTTTAGGAATTGTGAGTTTGCTATTAGTTTTTGTCCAAGACAAGTTATCAGGAGCTTTATGATCAATGGATGTCATACTAGTGTAAAAATTATCAGTTTTATTGTTTTTGAATAGTTAGTACGATTTTCAGTAGGGCATTGTCCCACCAGTGGCCGAATGCATTTGCACTCTGAACTGGGAGATGCAAGGTGTCTTGTTCAAACCCAGGCCGCATCCATCATCCTAGCCATTCAGAGTTTTTTGTTTTCTCCGAAACTGCATGTAAATATGGGTTAGGATCCCTTAGAATGTCCCCCATAGAGGGCAATTCCCACCCCCTGGTCTAGATCCCTTGTGTAGATAATTGGTCACAATCCTTCATTCCAGTAGGGTGTGATCTGTCGATTTATTATCGGTAATCCAGCATTGCTGTTTGTTTGGTAGGTAATTTTTGTGCAAATAATGTTCTATTTACAAAATTATTAGTTTTTCTAGAATTTTTCCAGAAGGTAGTGAAGTAAAATGTTTCCTTGAAGCAATGTCTTTTATTGTGTGTGTGTGTGGGGGGGGGGGGGGGGGCTAAAGCTGATCTGGATGTGCCACTGTCATTAAGCTTCCTTTCTTTCTCATGTCCAATATTTTAATATGGTTCAAACAACTCACTCATATTTTTCATTTCTTTAAACCAAACTTGTGTATTGAAAATTTGCTTTCCTAATACTACCAATTTGTACGTTGTGTACCAGAAATTAAGTTGTGTATAGTATAATTTAAACTACAGTACACTCCCTCTAATCTGCAAACCGTATTATCTGTAAATTCATATTATCCACCCTACATTTCAGATATAAACAAATAATTTTACAATGCAATTTTCCTTCATAAAATGAAACTCTAGTGAAAGTTTTCAGTCTGTTGAATGTGAAATGACTAGAGTAAGTTCTGTAATACTTGTAATGGTATCTGTAATACTATTTGTTGAAAATTTAGTATTATACAATATTGAATATGTATGCTTAAATTATTTACCTTCAATAACTGATAAGTTGAGTTACTATTGCAAAAAATTTGATCTTAAAAATTATTAGATATCTTTTCATTTTAATGTCTGTTTATGCATGATTAAATTAACTGACTCGCTCTACATTGTCAAAAGAAAAATGTAAACAATGACCTATGATCTGCAAAATGCTATAATCTGCACAACCATTGGCCAAAACTTTTGCAGATTAGAGAGACTTGACTGTTGTAGTTTATTCTAGAAATCAAAACAATGTAATTGATGTTTATTAAAAATAATTTCATAGAGCATGTAACGTTAATTTTTAAATTTATTATAAAAAAAATTCAGTGATTTAAATAGAAAAGAAATGTTAGCAACAACTGTATGTAGAATTCCCCAAATTATTTTCTTAGTTTTTCAAGCAATATGAAAAATGTATGTCTATAACCTTCCAGTACCTTACTTTTTTAACATACTAAATATTTTATGAATAACCCAAACACAAGTTATCATTCATTTCATATGTATGAACTTTATTTTGTACTGATCTATATATTGGGCATCTCCTTATTTGGTATTACTCTATTAATCGGGAGATATAATGCAATTTCAATAGTCAGTATAGCACAAGGGAACCAAACCTGCATTCTTAAAAACAACAGAACAGAATTCAGATTTATAGTATGTCTTCCATGGTTTTGGTATCCCCTAAATTTTATTCCAACAGTTCTCTTGAAAGTTGGTCCATATCCTCTGTGATCTTTCCATTTATTTTGATGTTCTATTTTTTATGATTAATGCTATAGTTTTAAATCTGAATGCATGGAATTGTTAGTTAGATGGTCCATTCTTGTGCATCCTTTTAGAATTCTTAAAACTTTCATTTCAGAAGCCTGTATCTTGGATCGTTCAATGGTGTTATAGTCAAATTCTCTGATCCATATAAGAGTATTGGTGTTGCCATTAACTTATAAAATTAAATTGAGTTTCTGCTTTTGTGGTTTTGCTATAGAGCTATGTTGGTGATGGTTTACTACCAACAGTGCCACCAAAGCCTAACAGGCCAAAGGGTAAGTTTCGGACTAAGAGAGTTATCCCGGCCCACCAAATTGGGTGGTTTGTATAAGATTGGTACCACTGGCATAGCCAAGGGGGGATAGGGGGGGGATCACAACTCCCCCATGAGGAATTTCTTGACCCACATGATGCATATTCTTCACTCCCTTATCACACACACATATACATATATGTATCTGTGTGAAAATTTTCTGGCTACGTCACTAATTGGTACACTGACCATGTAAAAAACCCCCAGTACTCGTAAGCTCCAAAAGAAAAATATTCTTTAATTGAAGTAGAACTTTTAAAATTTTGTATAAGGAATTAAACATTTGTACAATAAATTAAATTATTATCCAGATATTTCTTTAGAAATTGCAGCAAATCAAAGTTTTATCTTAAAAAACCCCATTTTATCCACCCACCCAAAAAACAATATGCAGGTTTTTAAGCTAAGAAACACACTCTGTTTGGGAAGATAGGGTGCTACCTGGGCAGCAAATCTGACTTCTCTTTGAAATCTTGGATAGTGATGGATTTCTGGTGACCATACAATATTATGCAAGCAAGTTAAGTTTTTATACCTATTTTATTATAAACCTAATAAAATATTGATGCTATATAATGCATACTCTTTGTATAATAAGCTCATCTTACACTTGTGTCAGGATGATGGCTAGAGTGTTTCAAGATACTCAGTGTAACAGCTGGTTCGCATAGGAAGCTCTGGTTTGACTGTCACTGTAGTTGTAGTGCTTTACTTTTGAGTTAAATTTTATAAAATTTTGAATAAAAACATTATACTTAAAAGCAATTTTATGTACAGCTTTTTGTTTTCTGAATTAAGAGCATAGCATGTCTTAAAGTAAGTCTGCAGTATGTTAATTAATTTATCAATATTAAATGTGTATGTGAGTAGTTTTATTTAAGTACATCAGATTAACCTGCATTGATGAAATATGTATTGTATAAATTACATGTAAAAGAAATTGAAATAGAAGAAGAATTTTATATTGTCAACAACTAAATATATATATCCGTGAAAGATAGAAATTGGAGAATGTTGACTTTCACAAGCGAGTGCCATTGCCAACACATACCAAGTCGATGAAAGACCGAATGTTTGATCATATTCTAGTGTATTCAGACTACCATAGGTGTATGTCGACAAGCTCGGATATGCTCTAGCGGAGGTCGAAAACAGAAGCCGAAGTTAACAGAAAAGCAAAAAAGGAAGCAAAAATATTTTTATTCTGTTAGGGGAGATTATTTCCTCGTGAATCAAATGCTTGCCCATGGTTTACAGAAGAAAAGTCCACTACGGTATAAATGAAAAGTTCTTTAATGACTAAACAGTAAAACTAAACTGTTAATGCCCAACAGTTACGTAATTAGATCTTCTATCATTATTAAGAAGGCAAGTAATATCGACCATCCTTTCTTCTTCTCAAGCTACAATCTAAAGCTACATCTAATAATAATAATAATAATAATAATAAAACAGCTGCCCTTTAAATATTCATTTAAATTCTCTGCTGTTGTCCCGCAGTGAAAACTCCTCTACAGTCCTCACAGTGATTGGCAACTCCTCTCAGCAAGAGAGCCTAAAACTTTAAGTCACCCAGGATGTTTAATCGCTCCTGAATTACGGAAAAGAAATGCAAATCTTCGATGTAGTCAACATTCACCATTAGTGTATGGTGAATGCCGACATTTGCTGGTGTAAGTGAGAAATAAGGATATTTAGAAAATATATTTCGGACATGCACCAAGAGACTGTGAATGTTGACATTCAGCGGTGAAAGTTGACATTCTCCAGATTTCGGACTTTCACGGTAACATATATATAAATATGTGTGGGTGTGTGCCAATAACATCACTATATAGTGTGATAGTAGATTAGTGTTCATTCAGTTTTATAAACTATTCAGAAATTCTCTTGAACGCGCGTGCATTCCTTACTTTTTTTCCCATTTAAATTAGTCCATACATTATCTCAATGTAATGTAATGTGGTGTTACGGCCAATTATCTACTCGAGGGATCTAGGCCAAGGGGGGGGGGGATTGCCCTCCGTGTGGGGACTTTCTAAGTGGTCCAAATCCTACACTATCTCAAAGATATAACCATTATATGAAAAAAAGTGTAGCAAAGGTATAGCATTCTTTTAGACTAAAGGTGCACAATCTATGGTCCAGGGGCCAAATGTGGTCTCGCGAGAGATTAACTTGTGGCCTACCGGAACATATTTAAACTTGCAGTGCGCCAAATCAGTTATTAAGAAAAGAAAACATAAAAAGATGATTTTCCATTTCTTTATAAATTATTCTTATTTTTTGTTTTGGGAAAGAATATTTTGAGGAAAGACTATGTAACAAAATCAATCTTTTAGCTTTGCCTTCCTTGTTCCATTAAGTTGGAAGGTGCCATCCACGAGTGGGCTGCTTTTGTCTTCTTTGTTTCATGAAACCCTCTTTGTAATTGAAATCTCCTTAAAATCCTACTAATATTATAAATGTCAATGTTTGTATGTACGTTCGTTACTCTTTCACGCTGAAACGGTTTGACGGTTTTTGGATGAAATTTGGAATAAAGACAGTTAAAGACCTGGATTAACAAACAGGCTATTTTTTATCACGCGAAAAAAAAAAAAACAGCTTTTTTTGTATATTATAAGAACAATCTTTTATCAAAAAAAAAAAAAAAAAAAAAAAAAAAAAAAAATGAGCTTTTTTTTACAAAGCCGTCGATAGATAGCGCAAACTTATAGTATTAATTATTAAATAAAATCATCTCAATAAGTTTTTCCTTCTGACATGAATTTATAAGCGGGAAAAGGGTCAAGCACACAAATCCGAAATACATGTTACACAAACAGACAAACAAAAAGTGAATTTTTGAAACCTTCATTCAGTTCGAATTATGCATTTTTCTGTGCGTCTCTCCCCCCTTTCTATTTCTAATGTATTAGATCCAGAAAAAGAATGTTTGAAATATCAATTTTAATTTTGTTTAATCACACTTATGAATAATGATGATACACTTTCCAACTTATTGGAATAAGGAAAGAAAATATGGAAGACGCATGGATATGATACTTTTAATATATAACACTTTAGTGTGTACTTAAAATCTGAAAGTGTTTCAGATTTTCTTACTTCTTTTTTCCTCTCCGTTTTATGATAACGGCCCATATATCTAGAAGCTCTTCAGAATCAATATAGGACGAAAATAATTTATACCTTTTTGTAGGTTTTTATCACTAAACCATTTTATTTTTGTAACCAGGGACAGCCCGACACGGTAAGCAAGGTAATCATCGCATCGGGACGCCAGCTTCGAAGGGGCGTCATGTCGAACTCAAAAACTACGTAGAGCGTAAAAAGGAGCGTCTTTTTTACGTTGCAGGGGGCGCCACTTACACTATGGCCGCCCCTATTTGTAACCATCTTAATTTTAAATTCCATTCAGAATCTGAGATATTTCAGTGCCAAGGAAGCCAGTGAAAAACAGAAGGTTTATTAAGGTTGCAAACCAACTGATCGCCGGAGGCGGCTAGCATGAAATAAATATCTCATTTATAAAAGTACTGTGATTTCATTTGGACTGATGGTGAGGCTTAAAGCACTTTTTATGTATAGTAAGCTATTCCCTTCACTTATAAATGAGAGATAGAAAAAAAAAAAAAAGCTCTAAAACTAAAAGTGGATATCCTTTATGCCATAAAAAAAGGTTAAGAAAAAAAAAACTGTAGATCACATTAGTACATAATTTACGTGTCATAAAATCTCAAAATTCGGTATATACGGCGGCAGGCGCGTAGCCAGGAAAATTTTTCGGGGGGGGGGATATGAACTTATATGTGCATAAATAGACGGAATTTCATCACTAATCCAAAAATTTCGGGGGGGGGGATATATCCCGATATCCCCCCCCCCCCTGTCTACGCCCCTGTACGGCGGTATATACAATTCGGTATATTGACGTTCACAAAACCTGTGAACGTCATAAAAAAAAAAAAAAAAGAAATCAAAGTACACGAATTGATTGATTTAAAAAAAGGACTGCTACACTCTTGGCAATTTTTTAATAATACGATTTGATTAAATAAAGATAGACATATTGGTGTTAAAATAAGGCTTCTGCCATCTACAGCTACGTATAATAAAATGGCAAAGTTTCGGTATTATATTAGAATGGTGTATTTTCCATTTTATTTTTCTTCTTTACTGTAAAATTTTGACAATGTTTGAAGTTCTCTTTTAAAATCGACCGATTCATATGGAAGCTTATTAAGAGCCGCATATAAATAATAAATTACAAAATCCAGGATATCATGAAAATATATCACAATATAGATCTAGAATATAAATTAAAAACCCAATAATGACAAATACTATAAGTGAGATAAACATTAAAATCAACAATATTGCGATTTTAATTTATAACATACAGAGTATATACCAGTGTTTTGTAGACTAATCAAACATTCACTACATAAAAATTTGGAAGCAAACATTTACTTAACCATATGAACAGACCACAAAAGAAATAAGATATGATCAGAATTAGCAAAATTTTATTGTATTTATCAATACCGGAAAAAAAAATTCTTTGACATTTTTTTCTACCAGTGTTTTTGCGTTGAGAAAAATTGAGTTTCCATGAAGGGAAATTAGTGTGCAATTGAATTTGGTAAAATACATTTTGTAAAACCGATATTCTAAATGATTTTGACCACAATTAATTGATTAAATTAGTTAGATTTAAAGGAAAATTGATCTATTTTTGACTTAGAATAGTTAGTTTTTAATAGTCTTTACTGAGAAATTCATGGTGATGACTTTATTCTAATGGTAAACTTGTACAGCAAAATCGACATCCCCCCCCCCCCCCCAAAAAAAAAGAGCTGTTTTTATTTCCAGTCAATTTAAGAAAATTTTTAAATCTGCTAATGATAGAAAAAATATAAGTATGCCCTATATAAGTGCTGTAGCCCCCCCCCCTCACCCTATAACACGGGTCCATACAGTACGAATTCGTAGAACACGGCAAAGAACATGCCATCGTGTTCGTATAACACGTTAAGAGACTCGTACAACACTGTAAAATGAGACCGATTTTCTGATTTTATGACGCTTTGGCTCCTGCCATTAATATAACTTTTGAATGGCAACTGTAAACATCATTGTGTAGAAACGACAAATTAAAATCCGAAGTTAGAAAAAAAAAAATCAAAATCAATGCAGATGGGTTGCACGCGTAAATTGATAATTTTTAAAAGAAATCGACTCTTCATTTTCGGAAACTGTGAGTCAAAGTTTGACTTACAAAATTTGCCCCCCCTCCCCCCCCTAAAAAAACCCCTCCACTTTTTTCCTTCCTTCTCTCTTCTATTGGACGATATACATTCCGTTCAACTACCTAGAAAAGATGAATCCTTTCAGACCCTGCGTCCACAATTGAGGAAACAAAAATTACTTATACTACGGCCTAAAATATCATACAGTATGGATGTCCTAATTTGTGCACACTAAGAAAATTAGGATTAATTTAATTTCATTTTTTCAATTACAAATATGATCTCTACCTACCAAAATTAAAATTATTTATTCCAATGAAGAAAATGTGTTTAATTCGGTCTGAAAAGCTTGAAGTACAAACTTAGTCAGGCCAACAGTGGTAGACCCAATGTAATGACTGGTATTTGTCTTGGATTTAAAAATTCAATAAATGGCATCCACACCATGTTTCATCTTTACGGGCATTCTCATAGAACGGGAATGAAATAAAAACTGTTGAGGTATTGGCCATTTTCAAATTTGATGCTGCACATGAAAATTTTTAGAAATTTCGAGAGGGCTCCTTACATTTATTAGTATACCCTGTAAGGGTCGCAATACCGAATCATTTAAGCAAAACCGGTATTTTCGGTATTGGCTCCAGACCAATACCGATAATCCGGTATTTTCGATATTTCCGGGATTAAGCTAAAGTTAGCAAATTTAGTATAATAAAGTTAGTTTGCGGAGGAATAGTAAGTAGGTACCTAACCTAAATGAATTTATCTTCTAAATAAAACAAAATATTCATTGACACAAGGTTTATTATTGGATATGTTGGTCATCCATCAGTTAGTTCTTAGCAATAATTTACTAATACTAAATGCCCTTTTATACCTTTATTAAAATAACTTAGGTTAACTAGTTCAAATACTTTAATTAAATGTAGTGTTTGACTAAGAAGTAGGATTCCTACTAGGAATCAGTTCTAAAAATAAAATGTTTATCAAACTTAAACATCTCACAACAGTCGCAACATAAACAAAACGAACCAAAAAAATGCACTTCTAATTAATTCTCATAAAACATAAAATTGATAAATTCTCATGATACATAAAATTAATAAATTCTCATAAAACATAAAAAACTCTTAGTATGGTTTACTAATCATCCAATAATATTCTAATTAAGAAAATAATAAAAATGCTTAAATGCTTGAATGAAATGGCGCGTAACTTTTTCTATTTGTATTTGTTTTTTATTTATTTTACTAAAACCGAAAAAACCGATTTTTGTGAAATGAATACCGGTATTAATTAGACCTAAATTTGGCCCGGTATTCCGGTATTTTCGAAATTCGGTATCCTGGTTTGCGACCCCTAATACCCTGAAGTACGTTCATACGAAATTGGGTGCTTTTATTAGTCAAGTCACGGTAATTTCACTAATCCATCTCATTTCCGTCTGAAATGTAAGCGATTGCATCGAGGCTGGAATCCAAACGAGATGAAGTGTTTGGAGAAGACTGCATTTTCGTATCCCAGATGCCATTTTGGATTTTTTTTCAGCACGTCACTGCTAGCTCAAATAGCATGTCGCAATACGGCTATATTTTTGTGCAAAAATAAATATTAGAGTGCAAAATCATTAAGTACATGGGAGAAAAGAAGTCATCTTTTTAAACCTTCTAAAATGACACTTATTTTCCAAAAATGGACTCTTATTGATAGCGAGTCAGCATGACTCGCAGATGTAAGTTAAATTTTTTGAAATATTATTGACTATCCTAGTACCTATTTAGCATATCTTTTAAGTATAATTCTTGACATACTATTGCTTAATATTGTTACGAAAATTTCACGGTGGGTGTATGTTAAAGGTAGTCCAACAAGTTAGAAAAGCAAATATAACATTTTATTCGACGAATCAAGGTACGCATATCTCATATAAAATGCAGAATTGAGTAATACATACAACAGTAAATCATTAAGTATGCACAGCAATAGTTATATTTAGAGATTTCCAGGAGGTTCGTGACGTCACGTAGGTCGTGCGTCATATTTCTCGATCTTTCTCGTAACTTCTTTTTGCAATTGAGATGCAGCCAAAATAGCACTACTTTCGAGAGCTTTCTTTAGGCTCCAAAACAATCGCAAAATTTGTCACCAAAGTCAAGGGATCGCATCATCATTTCACTTATGCTCATTTGAAAGGATATATAAATATGCACACGCACACGGATTTATTAGCACATCTGTTGTCCAACCTCAAAGTATTCGGACCAAACAAATAAATTGCCCTATTCAATTTGCCCAAATACTATTTAATATATTCAGTACTCAAGATATTTGCGTTTTGTAAGCATTTTAAATTTAGAGTAAGTTTACTTGTTTGTGTACATGTTGTTATGTCGAAACTATGCATGGGCTATGTGCCTAAAATGGGGGTGTGCCTTGGTCGGAGGACTTTCTAAGGGATTCTAACTCTCATTCACGTTACATTAGATCGACAGCCGCAACCCGGCACTTTCACACTTCAGCCAAATTTACTTTGAACTGTTTATGTAAAGTTATTTCATCGGTTCTATAATTAGGTAAATACTAGAAATCAATGCCCGTTGTGCAGGCAGTTACAGCGGGCGCTAGAAAGAAAAATTCGACAGAAATATGTCTACACTCAATATATTGAATCTTTGTCCACTTAAAATAAATAACTTTAAATCCAATTTTTAATATATACCCAAAATTGGAATTGTATGGTCTTCTAAGAAGATTTCGTTTCGCTGGGAACGCCCCCTCTTATATCAGTGTTTCATGCAGAGGAAATCATTTTATTTGTAAAAAAAGTTTAACTGGATAATTTAGAAAAAGTATTTTAAATTCTAATGGGAATCGTAATTTTGCCTTCAAAGCGTGATAACCGTGACTTCAGTATGACGTCTCTGTCACTTGCGACACCTAATTGTGTCATGCAAATGATTCCCTTTTTTTATACTCGGAAATATATAGCGAAAAATCGCTTGAAAATTGGGAACGGGTGGATTTTCAGATTTTTAAAGGAGCGCAGGTTGCTTTTATATTTTTATACATAGTGAAAATTTCAAACGAATCGTACAAACGGTGTACATTTTGTTACGTTTTTGTGCTTAACTTTTTAATCTTTTTGGAGTAATGGTGGTAAGTTTTATCTTGGATTGGCTCAACCGTAATTGTTACCGAATCAAGGATCAGCGTAATATAGAAGGATTAAAAATGTGACGTACACCATTCTGCATTTTCTAGTATTACAAAATATTTTGACAGTAAACTAAATAGCTTTCTAACATTATTGCTTAACAAGCGCCCGTTGTATTGGAAGAGACGAATGGATTGACATATTAAGGGATAATTTAAAATACTCAGTTGTGAAGTTACTGGAACGTTCTTTTTTATATTGTTTACACGAGATTACTGAAAACTGCTTTATAATAAGAACTGGCGGAACTAATATACGTCCAATATTTAATGTAGCTCTTAAAATGTTCTTCCACCCAGAAATCATTATTTATTTTTAATGCAGGAATACGTTCCTCCTCGACTGTCCCGTTTAAAGAAAAAGAAAAAAAAAATCTTTTTTTTTTCATTGTAAATTTGAAAATTTTACCGTCCGAAAACTGATGCGGTGAAATAAGTGAAATGGGTTTACTAAGTGGGATTTCTTTGATGGCAGTCCAAAACGTGATTTCATAAATTGAAAACTGCGGTGAGATTGATAAACTCTGCCGCCCAATTTACATCCTATTCGAAATTTGTGCGATTCTAAATAGCTCTTCGAGAGGACACAGTTCGGCATTTCACCCCGAGATTAAAATAAATATTTTCTTCTTCTGAACCATGAAGGATTTAAATATTTAAATTGAGCATTTCACGGAGATGAACGAAGGTAGATTAAAATGAGTAGTGGGCAGTATTAGCAAATTTGTTAACAATAATATGGATTAAAGAACAATGTACCATCTTGCGTGTTTTAAGCGGGAATGTGTTATTGTTTTGGAGTAATAGTGGTAGATGTTTAGTTTTCGAGTAGTAGAACCCGGAATTGTTAAATCTAGATTTTTATTTAAACGGTAATTATTTTAAGTAACCTACGGTTCATTGTTGCCATTCAATTCGAAAAAAAAGCGTGGAATATTAACTTTTTCACGCTTCCAGCATTTGAAGCAGAAAATAAAATTCCCTGCTACGTAAAAAGATGTTTGAGGCTCGCTAAATTTGCCTATACTATCAATAAATAGAAAACAAAAACAAATATTCGTAGCATTACGTGTAACATGTTAACTATCCATTAAAATTATCAAGTACTTAAAAAATAAGCACATTTAAATTAAATAAATTTTTCACTAATATCATAAAAAACTGGTGTTAAAACTAAATATTTGCTTTTCGTGCTTTCATTGCAACAAAATTCTTAATTAAGTTTTTTATATCTAATTTATCCAAAATTTCGTTTCCATCGAATTCTTTGATAAGTCTGTAAGTCGTTCTTCAGACATAGTTGAGGGTAAATAGTTTTTTATTATTTTTAATTTTGAAAAAATTCTTTCCCCTGAGGCTACAGATTCTGGTAGCGTCAAATAAATTCTCAGTACCACAGTGACATTTGGAAAGGTTTCTGTTAAAACATGCTTATATAAATAATCAAGTACATAAGTTGGAGTCATATTGTCTTTAATATCGTTGAAGCAATTTCAGTTCTTCAAACAAGGTTTTCACATCAATATCGCTTTCAGAATTTTTTTCGTCACAGACGCAAACTCTGACAAATATTTAATAAATCTTCATCTTCAAATTCTTTAAGCTTATTTATATTGTGAACGAGTTTAAAATTGTCATTGTATTCTTTGATCAATAGGAACCTTTCTGTAATTGATGCAATTGCGGTATCTAATATTGTGAAAAAGAAATTCACTTTAAAATTTTCTTTTCCATCGTTAATAGTTTCATCTGGTGCTTCATATTCAAACATTCTTTTCCTATTTCTTCTTCGAATTTCGGGAAAAGAGCTTTCAACATTTAGGTCAGTTGCTATTTTCATTAAAGACGATATGAAATTTTCAAACATTTCATCACTCCGTTGTTCTTTGAAATACTGTAAAATAGAATCAAGACTTTATATGACGGTTTGAATGCAATATGTGGGAGCTTGCATCATCTTGCTTATTACATTAATATGGCTTAAAATTTCGTACCATATGTTAATTGAACAAATAAATTTAAATGAAAATAATTTCGTTATTAAATTATCTGCTTGTACCCTACTTTCGATGTCTTAGGAGTTATCTTCCGCTATCTCTAAAAGAGCTTGTTAAATTTCTTTGAGATTATTCTTAACCCATTTATACCTAGCGTCCCTTTTTTGGGACGGCATTTTCGCTATCAGTCGAAAACGTTATTTATTTCTCCTAGCCTTTATTCGCTAGTATTGAACCTCAATTCCACAAAATATTTTAATATGGCCAAATAGGATGTTGACATTTCAATTTTTATACATAATGATTTTAAATGAAATCATCCCTTGTTCAAAAAGTTGACATCAGAAATTTATCCATTACTGCTGGTGTTAGCAAAAATCGAAGAAAGTCGCAAAAATATCCAGGCACGAATGGGTTAAGAGGTTTAATTGCTTCTATTCTACTTTCCCATCTAGTTGTGGACAGTGGCTTTAAATTTAAATTTCTAACATATGTTTTGATTATAGCCCATCGTTTAACAAAGCTTGAAAAATAATTATACAGTTCTTATATTACGCTTAAAAAGTTTACTGTTTCAAATGTCACTTTGTCTGCATCATTAACAACCAGGTTTAATGTATGGGAAGCGCATGGAATAAAAAAAGCCCGTGGATTTATTTCTTTGTTTTTGTTGTAGTCCTTTATGCTTTCCTTTCATATTTGCATTGTCATAGGCTTGGCCCCTTCAATCTAAAATATTGATGTTCAGTGAATTAAGGTAGGTCTGTATGAAATCACATAAACCTTGACCAGTACTATTAGTAAAACTATAGTAATGTGATCCAGTAATGAAAGCAGCTTTGCAATAATTTGAGGTAGGTAGACTGGGAAGTTCCATGAAAAAACTTTGCAAAAACTTTTGAAAAAACTTTGCACCCCTGGCAGAACATTCCAAATTGCGCCTCCTTCCACTACTCTTCTTGAACAACTTCAATAATAAATTTTAATTCCCTCATAATTATTGTACTTAACAAAATCCTACCTATTCTTCTTACAGATGTGCTATTTTGAAAAAAAGTAAATAAAACATAAAACAGTGAAACTCTGCCTACACCTTTTGTGATCCAGCTGATCTTGTGTAGCCAAGGGTGGCCCTAGGGTACGTGTCGACCCCCTGCAAAAGTAAAAATGGCGCGTCGTTTTATTCTCTTGATCAAGTTCTCCCGTTTTTGAGTTCGAAATGGTATCCCTTCGAATATGGCGCCCGATACTATGCTTACCTCGTTTACCGTGTCGGGTCGCCCCTGAGTCCCGCCAAACCTTTAGCTACGGCCCTGCTAAAAATAATTCTTTATAGGACTTAAAGTCCCACTTTTGGTGATGTGAAAACAGAATCACTAAAATCGCACCTTAACAATATTAGCTTCATATACAAAATTTCTTGTCTGTCTTGCCTCCGTTTGGCGCCCCTAGCACCGAGGCTCCCTTGTGCGACGCACAACCTTCGCTAATGACAGGGAGCTTCAGAACGGCAAAGAAAAGCGCAGCGACCGCGCAATGGCTTTATATCGCCCATTGCCCTGGGGTTAGAGCGCCTGATAAAGCATATTTTGAATAACTCCCGCAAAAATCACGCATCATCATGACCTTATCAATAACATTATAGGATTTTTGTTATCGCCATTTTATTTAAAAAAGGGATGCTTTTGAACCGACGCTCGTTTGTATTATCTAAATAGTAATCCACATTCTTTATTTTGATTTAGGTTTTATTAATAATTAGGAATACTTTAATAGCCTATTATGAAATTTTAGTTACTGCTTTGACTGAGTTTTAATTTCAGTAGAATAAATCCCCTAGAAAAGTCCTCCTACCAAACAAACAAATCAGTATAATAAACATTCATTTAAAAACCCGCTTAAAATGATTCAAATTTATAATAAATGGATAGAAAGCTTAAAATTATTTTTACAGATTCATTTTTCAGTCATAAGTCATGTATTAAAGAACAACAAGTCATTTTTGTCTTGTAACAGCGACTTTTTACTCTAATGCAAATTATGGGAAATTTACGACGAATCTGGTGAAATAACTGTTTACGCTTGTAGAAATTCGTCTTATTATGCATTGGGGATGCACCGAATACCATATTTTGCCGAAAAACGAATATCGAATATTCGGCCGAATACCGAATATTAAATTACAATTTATTAAAACCATTGTTATACATTGATTGCAAAGATCAATTTAATTAGTTTATTTTTAAACAATATTTTATATTTCATATGGTGTAAAACTTCAGAAATTAAAATGCTGCAAAATTTTTAATATCGAAGTTTCCTTTTTATAATATAAATATTTTTTCTTAAATATTTGTGAAACGATGATTATTTTTTTAACTGCATATTTTATATTAAAAAAAATCAGTTCATTGACTTTACATGAACACTTAATATTATGAGTTTTTTTCTGATTACTGTTCCATAATTAAATGAGTAATAGTAAAGTTAATGTAATGTGTTATAAGATTCAAGAAAAATTGAAAAGCAACAAAACTTAAATTTCACGTCTGAGTGTTTTCTCTTGCATTTAAATTAATTTGAATGCGATATTAGTTAAGTAGCAACTTGAATTAATTGAGTACTATGGTATTATACTCTATCTTTCATTTATGGTGTAAAATAATGTGTTTGCTTACCAATTGTTCGAATATTAAAATTTGTTTACTATTCGGTTGCCGAATATTAAAGTATTCGGCCGAACCGAATATTCGGTTTGTCTGCCGAATAGGCAGTATACCGAATACCAACCGAATATTCGGTGCATCCCTGTTATGCATACACTGAAATTTGTGGTGAAATTAAATACACTGAAAAGCAGTTTTTATAAAAATGCGGTACGATATTTTATACTAAGCTGTTCAGTGAATGGAGAAATACTGGTACTCCAATTGCCAATATGTGTGCCCTCAATGCGATAAAACATTTTGTGCTGTGTAGTAGCACTGATTCTGCAAAATACATTTCGTTTTCAGTGAAAGTGATCGATCTTCAGAAATTCCCATTATTGGAGTGTCCTATAGGAAGTTACTTACTATCTATAGAAGTTACGCTGATCTCTGACTTACAGACTCACTGATTCGGTCACAATTCCGGTTCAACCACTCCGAAACAAAACTTTTACCGTCATTCATCTAAACAGATTAAAAAGTTATCTTAAAACGTAATAAAATTGTCAAACCTGGTGCGATCGGCTTGAAAATTTTCATGATTATGTAAAAACAAATATAGAAAACTACCTGCACTCATTTAAAAATCCGGAAATCTACCCGTTCCCTCATTTTAAAGCGATTTTTCGCTCTTTTCGGCTCTATTTTATTTCTGAGAGTCGAAAAAAGTGAATCATTTGCGTGACAAACTGAGGTGTCGCAGTGGATATCATACTGAAGTCACGGTTATCAGGCTTTGAAGGGAAAATTGCGAGTAAAATTTGTTAAAAAGTTTTTCCAGATGACCCAGGTTAATTCTTTTTTCACAAATAAAATGCTTTCCTTTGCTTGAAGCATTATTGGGGAGGCTTATTGCTTATTGCTTGAAGCATTATTGCTTGTGGGGGGGGGGGGGGCTGTTCCCACAAAACGAAATCGTTCGAATGCGTACAGTTTCCAGAGGGGCATGTCATTCGCTTTCGGTGTATAATAAAGTCTGAATAGGAAGTTATTTGTTTTAAGTGGTCACAGTTTCAATAGATCATTTTTTTGTGCAATGTTTTTCCTAGTGTCCGTTGTCGGTGCCTGCACAAGGGGATTTATCTTGCAGTATACACGTAAAGCAATTTTCTGAATAAATATTATATCCCGTACAGCCATTGTAAAATGTATTAACTTTTAAAAATGGCAACTGATTCAATCGTAAGGCGTAGTTAGTTTCACTTGAATTGCATAAAAAATGTTGAGTATAAAGCACCCATCGGCTTGCACGGTTCCCCAGAACGTCTCCGTCGATTTTTGAAACGTTCCTCGCGTTCGGTAGGGAAAGGGGGGGGTTGGCGAGGGATGAAGGAGCTCCCGTTAATGCCCCATAAAAATGGCGATTACTGTCGGCAGGATGTCGCTCGCCGAACCCTTAACCTGTCTCGTAAATTTCGGCCGAGGAAATACTTTCGGCCACCTGTCTTCGGCGATATCGCGCTGACGAAATCTCTTCTTCCCCACTTCGTCCGTTCTTTAGTTTTATCTTTGACTGAGTCAGTTCCCCCAACTTCTCTTTGTTTTGTTCTCCGGAAATATTTGAATTCCCTGCGTTAACCCTTTGACGCTCGCGGTAGTTGCGTCCCGGGGAACCACCTTATTTCAGCGCTGGTCGTAAAAAAGAACAGGGTTAAAGGGTCCTAAAGGTGAAAAAGTAACAGGGATCCGTTTAACTACCAACAACATGGCGGTCAGAGCCTTATCGCATGGGCAAATCGGGGCCCCGTCTCGAAAAGCCCCCCCCCCCCCCCCCAATATCAAATGTTGTTCTGAAAATATTCTTTATTATATAAAAATTTTTTGAAAAATAAAACAAATTTCATGGATGGGGGGACCCCCCAAATTCATCCATGCCCGGGGACCCTGTTGGTCATAATTAGGCTCTGATGGCGGTCGATCGAATCGCCGATCTGGCTCCGCAGAGCTCGAGAAGTTTTCTGATACAGCTGTTCGCGCTGCTTCAGAAAAGCGATTCGATCGACCGCCATGTTGTTGGTAGTTAAATGGATCGATGGCAACGGTTGCACTATTTCTGCGTTGGACAGTCTATCCAGTGGGACTTCTAGCGCTTCAAAGGGTCGAGGACACATGGCAAGCGGAGCGGCCACAAGACGGGATTTCATTCGAACCTCGAACCTGTGGGTTTTTAGATTCGCGGTGCAGATTAATGATGAAGGTTCTTCGCACTTGTCCGGTAGAAACGGGGGGGGGGGGGATTATCTGTAGACTAAGCTTTAAAATCAATACACTTAAAAAAGTAGCAAAATTACGATAAAGGATAAAGGGATCGAAAAGCAGGTGTTCGCAAGTACCAAAAACCATTCATGCATATGAAGGAAAGCAACGCTAACGATGTAGAATCTTATTTTTGTAAGACCTTGTTAGCATTTGGACCGAAAGAGAGGCTCCAAGCTCTTTCAAAGTAACAACCACCGCCTTCAGAAAGAAATGAGATATAATAAACAAGCTAAAGCTACAACGCAATATATATATTAGTATATAAAAAAAAGAATCAACATTTTTTTGCATGTATCTAGTTTTATTTTTTTAATCATATGCATATGGGATTTTAATTCAAATGTTTTCCAGTTTGTTTTCTAGCTCGGAAAATTTTGTTGGAATGGTAGGCTGTAATCGGAGTGCATGTTTACGATGGAGTATTGAAATAAATATATAAATAAATATCAATAAGCAGAATGCACTCTTTGCTTACGAAGACATCGTCTTACGCATGGAAGAGTTTTTCCTCATGCTCGGACCCTGTCTTGCCTGGTGCCTCATGCATGCGCTTAGCTTCCCCTCCCCCCCTCTCCCTGAACTCTGTGGCATCTCTTCCCCTCCGACGAAGGGGCGATTTCTCCGGGGCGCAATTTCTCGCCCGGGCGCACATGCAAAACAGCCGACTCAATGACGGAGACAACGAGAGGGCCCATGCATGTGTATGTGCATCGGATGATACGCCCCTCTTTTATTGTCTTTTTCTTGGGTGGTGTGCGACAGTGCAGCGAACATAAAGGGGACGACACTGAATGTATTTATGCCCAATTCCGCACCAGTGGATCCCTGTTTTTTCTGCTTTGGATTTCGGGCCGATTCCTGATCTGTTTATGCATGCCTGCACCGGAGATGCGGGCCCGGTTCGTCTCACTTCTACAAATAACGGGAAAGAAGAAAAATTCCACTGGCTCCGACGGAGTCAGATTTCGGCTCCGTTTATTTATTCGTACTATAAAAGTTTGTCTATGTAGTTTAATATGTCTTGAGGTCCAAACCCTGCATTGCTGAAAGCTTATTCGTAAAAGAAACTTGTATTTTTTTTTTTTTTTTTTTTTGTGCAATTAGGCTGTTTTATGGTATAAGCGGCCTTAAAAATGCATTTTGATGTGAATTAGTTCATAAATGTTTGATTGACAGCTTGGAAAACGGGAGTTTTTCTTGAAGCTAATAATCTCGGCCTCTGAAAAAAATCTTTCAAATTGAATTAATTTGTATAAAACAATTTAACATTACACATAAGACTTTAAATATGTTCAGTATTCACAAAAATCACTCATTTCCTGGAGTCAGTTCAAATATATGTTACACGAGACTGTGCATGGATTTTTAGATAGATCTAATATTACGTCTACTATGGTTTTTCTACTGATTATTTATATATATTGCTGTAAATTATAATCCACTGTTTGTGGCCCCTGAAGATGGTGACAGTGGTTATAATTTCCGTTCCATTATATTATCACAATAATTCTTGCACTTTATTTGGCTTCAAATTCTGGTTTCTAATTCTTGCTAATAGCTGTTATTTTTTTTTTTTTTTTTTTTTTTTGCGAGATTTGTCTTATTTGTAGTATGTTTTTTGTTTTACTTGTTATATATATGTATATGTGTGTGTGTGTAAAATAAAAAAAAGTAACATAGCTTCATAGGATTTCTGTTTAAAAAAAAAAACAACGCCAATTGAAGGCTAATTCCATGCGCAGATTTATCAGATACATAATGAAGAACATGTACAAAAAATTTTTCATCTTTATCGCATTTACACACACACATACACACACACACAAAAAAAAAAACACACTTTTTAAATTAAGACATTTTTAAAACACGAAAGCGAAAAAGACTTGAATAGGGCGAAAAAGCCATCTAGCGAGTTTGCCAATGAAATTACGTTGAGTGAGTGTATGAACAAAAGTTGCAATATCTCGTGATGTTATTGGCGTATGATTCAAAATGAGGTGTCAAAATTTTCATAATTTAACAGACTTTTATTTAATATTTAAAAAATCAAATTGATTTTTTGACCAAGTTTGGGGTGAAAAGTCCCCTTAAGAAAGGAGACGAATACTTCTTAAAAAAATTTACGATTATGATTTTGCCTTTGTCTCTAAACTTTGTCACACTGGTAGTGAACCACCCTGTATACATTTAAACTCTTGACTGTACCACGAGCGTTGCTACCTGCTGATTATTTGCGGGTGGGGGGACGACGGAAACCAAAATATGCTTATATGCTTATATCTTTATTAACATTTAAGGCAAAATATTGGGAGGGACACGCCCCTATAGGTTGTGACGCCCGTGATTCTACTATAACCCAAACTTACCAATTGATTTTGGACAAATATTAAAATATTTTTGTTGGCTTGGTATACATATAGGCTTGGTATTTACGTGAGTTACTATGCTGCATGGAACTATTAAAGAGAGAAAAAATATTATTCAACTTACATGTTTATGAATATACACTACTGTCTCTGACTGACCAGGTCGGATGGTCGGCGATTGCCGAGGGCTCCCACTTAACAGGGGACCCCGACAGCCCCCCCCCCCAAAAAAAATGGATATATTACTTTATAATTAGAGTAATTTGATATATGTGTGTGTGGGGGGGGGGGAAATGATACTCCAGACATTTAATAAATTGTAGTCCAATTAACATTTAATGATAGTCTAGGTTAACCTAATACAAATTAGACAACTTATTTACATATTAAAAGAGAAAGATTAAAAAAAAAAAAGATTAGTTCTTTGAACATCTAGCATCACACGTCGAATTTCGTTTACGTCTAAGGTACGTCTACCTCTCTCGCTTCCGCGCGAAAAACTAAACGAGGATTTCCTTAGCCTTGTTGCCATGGAAAGCAATGACGCTTGCAAGTGGCGGCATCTCTTGGGAAGTCTGACATCTTTACAATCTTGTGCGCTAAGAATACGAATTATGGTCGGCATTGGACTGGCAGGATAGAATGGCGCTAGTGGTATTCGAACCCACGTATATATATATAATATATATACACATATATATATGAGTAATTTTGATTTATTTCCTAGTAATCTTGCGTCTTACCGCAGTGGTACAGCGGAGCACCCCAGAAACCCGCGGCTCATGGGAGCTCCGAAGAGTCACGGCCCCCAAAATCTGTAAAATAATTAAATGTGTTTTTTAGGCACGTAAGCCTCATTTTCAAAAAATAGTCTAATCCCTCTAAATTCCTCAGTAGGGATCCCGTTTCAATCCCTACCGGAGGGCCCGCCCGTAAAAGCCAGTCCGGGCCTGATACACTATAACAGAATTATGACCGGGACAAAACTGGGCGATGAAATATCTGAAACTGAACTTGACGGCTTGCTTTCGTCTTCGTCTGAGTCAATTCAATGGAATTTATTTCATTTGGATCTGTGCATGCTATGTCGTACCAGACAGTTCTGCGTCGACGTCTTTTGGTCGCAGACTGTAATAGGATCATTCTCGTACCGGCGTTGCCATTGCGATCGCCCATCCTGGTCTAGCGTGCTCATCTGTCGAATTCTTAAGATAGAATACGAATGCGAGAAATGAAATCTCCCGAAACTAGATGGATGCGCTTCTAATTTGTTGGGAAAAGAAAACAAATGCGCCTTCGTCTTTCTTTTATTTCAAGACGCGTGCCTTCCCGTCATTCCACGCTCCGCTGATTCTCTCAATTTATTCTTATCCACGGCTAAGTTCTTTCGTGGAAGAACTTCTTTGTCTATTTTATTCATTTTATTCCCGCCAATTTTTCGTTTTCACCGCAACTTTTCTTGCCTTCCCGCCCCGTAATTTAATAACGGCAGTCACGTGAATCCCTTCCCCTCCCCCCCCTTTTCTGTATATATCGGAACAACAGCAAGCATCTCTTCTTATTTCCTTTCCTCCTTGGCTTCTAACAATTCTCTTTTCTCTTCAGAATCCTCTCCTGGTTTTCATTTCTGGTGTTCATCATCCGCTAATCGCATTCCGTGCCCCGCTTTTTGTTTGTTTGTTTGTTACCCCCCCCCCCCCCCCTCCCCGTTTGCGATGCGTCCCTCGCAATGCACGCTTCCGCACTCGTATATCGTCTGCGAAACAAAATTTCGGATTAAAAACTTTCTCTCGGCCGCTTCCCATGAAGAAGAAACCGCCGCTTGTAATAAATTGCAAGTATGAACGGGGGGTGGGGTGTACGAAAGTATATATATGAAACTGGAGCGAGGGACGTTTTAATATAAAACAAGCAAATACTTTTTTTTTTTTTTTTCCAACCTAGGGAAACAAAATGCAGCCGATTGAAAAACTTACAATACTTCTATATTCTGGAGAGGTTTCATAAAGATGATCTTTTTTTTTTAGTTCATCTGCCTACAGGTTTCATAGACTCCTTAAAAATTACGTCAATCCTTAAAAATTATTCAATTTTAAATTTCTTTTTTGGGTTTGTTAAGTTCCCAAAAATCTTAGTCTTCATAAACTCCAAAAATTTGGATTTTGAATGATCTGTAATACGGCTGTACGAGTTTGATGACTTCGAGTGAAACAGACTTGTTGCGGTCCTCGTATTTACTGCGAGTTTTCCAAAATTTTCTCCGTACAAGGATATAAAAAAACAATCTGAAATTCTTTCAGATTTTATTTACGCACTAGGCTGGAAGAATTTCAGATTTTTTAAAAATCTATTCAATCAATTCTGCCCAGGTGCGTAGCCAGGAAAATTTTTAGGGGGGGGGGATATATCCCGATATCCCCCCTGGCTACGCCTCTGATTCTGCCATATAGAGGAAAATGATAACTGTAAGGGCTCCTATAGACTCCTGTTCGCATCATTTTGTTGCTGAAAATGGCATCCATTGTTGTTTGGCCCCTAGCGGTGAAATGTTTTGGATGAGTGCGTATTGGAAAATCTAAAGTATCCATTTCAGTTATGAAATCGGATCCTGGATCGGAATTGAATTCTATGTTAAAATCTCCTACTCAAACAGTCTTACAATCCTCCTCCTTCAGCAACGTTTCGAATAGAGCGTCTCATTTATCTTCATAAGAAATTCGAGGACTAGCGTATGGAACTGCCAATCTCACTTTATCTTGAATATACGCAATGGCCATTTGGACACCCTTGATCTGGCTCGTGTAGGCACGGGTAAATTGTTTCATTAAGTTTTCCTCTCTAAAAATCATAACTCCAGATGGCTTTCTGTTTTGGAAACCACTGTCTATCCGTTCGACCCAAGTGAATCCTGGTATTTGAAAATCATCTGAAGGGATAGTCCATGTTTCCGTTAGCAATATCCAATCACTCTGCAGAAAATATGGATTGAACGGAAAAGTGACCACGGCGCGCCGCGTAGACAAAAATCCCGTGCTTGAAAGAAATAGCACCGAGTGCTAAAAATGGGCCTATTCTGTTCTAAAAAATGTTCAAATTAGGAAGGTGCCTATGCTCAACTCTGAAGGCTTCTCTTTGTATAGCAGTGAAATCGCGCTAGTTTAACATTAGTACCACATTAGGTATTTTTTGATTAGCCTGCCAAATATTGAAAATACCACCAAGCTGGGTTCATTTTTCGAAAGATTTTTTTCTCACCTTATTTGGCGATTTATCGCAAAAGTCGCCAATATTGGCAACTTTTGAGGGACGTATTACGTAGTAAGATAATGTTGTGCTTTCAATGGATGCCTGTCTCTGAACTGCCGCTGAACGTAAAGCATTAGAATTATTTTGAGTGCTCCTGTGAAAGAAGTGTTAGTGATAACAGGCACTCTTTTCGAAGGAGAGATTTATCTTGTCATCCTTAATAACATGCATCCATTTTGTTTCCTTTAAGCTAGCCAAATATGTTTAAAGAATGACTGCACATAGAGCGTCATGTATTGAAAATTTTTTTAGCTCTCCTGTAGAAGAACCATGAATGCGACATGCACCTTTTTCAATCAGGTGCATGACACTAATGCTAAAAATAACATGTATCAATTTCGTAGTAATCGATGCCTATTTACCAGAGCACAGACGGACAAAACGAAATCATAAACATTTTTCAACCTCGTTTGGAAAGTGTTAATTATAAAAACGATTTTTTGAAAATTTGAACTGCGCATAATCCCTTAAAAACACTTCGATTTGTAGGTTTTTTGACGGAATCCGATGAATTCGGTCCACCGATTAATTGTGATATACGACAGCTATGGCTGGAATAAAAGAAAAAATCCTTTTGAATTAGTTTAACTTCTTTTTTTGTGGTTGGGGGGGGCAGAGAAGGCAAGGATCTTTTCAGTGTGAACGATTCCCTGATGAGCAATGAATAATTTCAAGGAAGTTAACTCATCGTTTTCATATCGCAGGTGATATATTAATCATTTTAGCCTGCCAGAATTTTTATTTTTAAAATACGTTGTCAATTTTACGCCATGCAGTTGCTATTAATATAGATTATCATAAAAACATTCATCATTATCATAAAAACGTTATATTGTCTTTCATTCCTAGCAGCACAATTAGTTCAAAAGACGTCTTTTGAACTACTGTGCTACTAGGGGAGCAGAAGTTTGGTGACTTTTTACTTTCCGAACATGCGTACAATTTAAGGAAAGTATTGTGATCATGAAAAAATTCGGCCTTGAGATTTTCATGTATCGACACAGTTTGAGGTCTGAATTAATTCATACTATTTTTACGATGATGTATGTATTTATGTTTGCGTGTGTGTGTGAGAGAGAGAGCTCATAAACAGTGCATTTGTTTTCCATGTGTATTCCATGTGCTCAAGTCTGATATGTATTTATCAATGCTATTTCTAGTTATATTTTTGATTTCTTTTTTTTCTTTATATAGTAGGGTAGAGACCAGAAAGTGTGGAGTAAATATCTCTTTTGATATGCCACACAACCGAACAGTGGCCGGACAGTGGTTATAATTTCCGTTCCATTCTATTTTCACAATAATTATTGCACTTTATTTGGCTCAGCTTTTATTAATTTTTATTTTTTCAAATTGTGGTTCCTATTTCTTGCTTCTAGCTGTTATCTTTTTAATGCGAGGTATGTCTTATTTGCAGTATGTTTTGTGTTTTACTTATTAGTTATATATATATAATAACTAAACTTACGTAATATGGAATCCCAAGTAAAACATTAATTAATAGTACATAATAACAAAAAAATACTGAAAACATGAAATAATTGATAATCCAGAGGCTATAAATATTGTATGTAACAGAGCTTATATAACTCGGCTGTTCGAGCCTCGTCCGGGGGAGACCCCCTGAACCCCCCTAATTTTTTAGTTTCATTATTGCCGTATTAAAACGATATTAATTGACATGTCATTTTATTTCTCGTGTATTTCGCCTGGTAACCCTATGTTGAAATTTTTAGGACTGTAACCTATTTATAGAAAAATACATGGGATGCCTATTCTACAGCTTACGAAATGTTGTAACAATAGATTAAAGCTGTTGTGAACTAATAGTATTTAAATATAAATGCAACCTTACGGAGCTTATTGAAATCGGTGGTTTACGTAACACATACTAACATTTTATTTTATCTACACATTCTTGCCACATTCTCATATAACATTTACAAAACGGATGAAATTTTTAAAGAATCATTTTATCAAATAAATGCAACCTTACGGAGCTTATAGAAATCGGTGGTTTGTGTAACACATACTAACATTTTCAGCGGACTTTTATTCTTACTTTTATGTCGCATTTTCGTGTCTCATTTTTATGTCACATTTTCAATAATGGGGTGAGAGATAAAATGACATAGTCATTAATATATATATATATTATAGACCACCCTAGCGCGACCGATATTGATTTTGGTGTGTTTGGGGTCTTATTCTTTTTTGTAGCCTTGTTTAAAAAAAGAAAAAGAAAAAAAAACTATTTTTTTACATTATGGCGTATGGACGAAAAATCTTGAAAGTGCTCTTGCGTCTGAACGCATTCGATTGAGCGCAGATTGAGTATGTATATTATAGTTCATGGTCACATGACCTGATATATATATTTTCGTGTGCGTAGTGTTGATAGTTTGTTTACAGGGTTGCAATTTTTTTTAAACTGAATTAAAAAAAGAAAAAAAATTAAAACTGATTATAAGTATTTTAAGTTAGGTTTTAAAAACTGAAACCATCTTGACGATATGCCATAGAGTGAAATCGACAAACCGTAATATTACTGAATAATCGCATCTCAATTGAAAATTAAGTAAATTTAAATGAAATGCATCAAAAACTTGTTTACAGGGTCACCTAAAAGACTTTCACTTTAATATCTGAACGGACCACATAATGCTAGTCCTTAGTTGTTCCACTTGCCTTTGTTGAAATATTACCTAGTGCTTGACGCTTTATGTCCTATAGTGGACCTTGCGCCATTAAATCACAACAAAACAAACTAAAAGACTTTCAATACATTAAGATCTGTTGTAAGGTCTATTACCAGGTTCAATGCATTAAAAGTCTATGGACAATCATTCTTCGGGCCATACCGAAAATCTCACCAACTGTTGCCAAGTTCGGAGAGTGGACGAAATATTGCCGCATTTGGCATCAAAGATAAGTTTCTAAAATTAAACCCACCTTCGCGATATCTGTTTTATTTGGAGAGAAATCCCGAATCTGAATGTTATTGAATAGTCGTATTTCAAGGACGTACCCAGGGGGGTGGTCCAGGGGGTCCGGACCCTCCCCGAAATTTCAGTTTTTGTTAACAAAATGATGACGTCTTTTTGTGAAAAAATTCTGCCTTTTTCACCGTTTGGACATCCTCCGAAATTTTTTTCTGGGTACGCCCCTGTCGTATTTCAATTGCAAATTACATAAATTTTAATGAAGTGCAGCAAAAAATATATAATTTAATAGACGTTCAAGGAAGTCACGTGGTGTCACTATTAGAGTTCTTTGAATTTGTAATTTTGAATCTTAGATTTTGCATTTTTTTGAGTACTTGAAATATATTTAATTTTCGAGAAGAATGTTTTTGTTTGCTATTTCATTTGATAAAAATATGTATCAAATGACATAAATAAAATAAATGCTTAAATATGAAATTTATCGTATGAATATTTTATTTCACTATAGTGTTTATATTGTATGTGAAAATATTGATAAACAGTAAGATTAACTTTCTATCGAAAAAACCGGATATATATGAAAATATCTAATATTCTTGATGCTTTCGAAAATATCTTGATATTTACGTTCACCCCTGTTTAAAACACTTTTATATTTAAAGTACATCTTTTTTTAATACTTATAAGCTAAACATCTTTTCCACGAAGGTATTTAAAAATACTTTCATTTTAACGGACATTGTTTTTGCTATCGTCTGTGAAAATGTTAGAATTTGAAAGTTCAGGGACACTTTCATCCAAGAAAAATCTTGCTTTGAAGCGAAACATGTCCATTTTGGGGGGGGGGGGGGGAACCTTCATTTATGGACACTTCTATGTAAGATACACCTCTGATTTGTGCAAAATCTCTTTTTCACTTCTCTTTAAGGGATATTTCTATTTAAGAATATCTTAAAGAATTATTATAATAATAAATAATTATTATGGAACACTATACTTATCTATTTATGGAGCTCTTTAATTTAAGAAAACTTTATTAGGAAGATTTCGTAGGGAAATCTAGTGAAATCATAGCTAAAAATATTTGGTTTGCAGTTGCATATCATTATTTTAAGTAGAGAAGCACCATTGTGCGAAGTAACGATAAAAAATTTATTTGTACAGTGAAGCACCGTTTATACGTTTTTTAAGGGACCAAGGGTAAAAACGTATACAGAGCCTTATTATCGCATGGGCAAATCGGGACTTTGCCCAGGGCCCCGGCCCAAGGGGGGCCCCCAAATTCACATATGGAATACTAAAATATCCTTTGTTAATTTCTTTCATAATGTTATACCAAAAATTTTAGGGAAAAAAAATTGTTTTAAAAAGACCACCCGACTTAAAGATACTGATAAAATATGTTGACGTGACATTTTGCATACGTCATTTAAAGGACACCCCACAATCTAAATTTTGCCTATAGAGCTTTTCGACCTACGTCATTGCATTTGCATTACGTCACATCATAGCAACCAGTCCGGCAACAATTTTCTGTAGGACACACTAACATTCATTTGAGGAAGGTGATTCGCGGAATACTCGTCTTTGTACCTCTAAATATCCGAGTTGTCCTACAAAAAGTTGCCCTGACGTCATGTCGAAATGCTGTATTCTGTACCGATCTCTCACTAGATTACGTATGTCCGTGCATGTTGATGTCACATTCTAAAGACGTCATTTAAGTAATAGCGATATCTAGAACCCCTTACTGATGATGACCCCCTGAGGTGAGGTGATGAACCCCTTCTCTGTACATGTAGCCTCCCCTGTAGCAATCGATTCCGTGAAAAATCATTAGATAGATATATTAATGTGACCATAAGTCCCCAATTTATGTTTTTTTCGATCTGTCTCCAAAATGTAAAAAAGCATTTGGGGACAGTTTTTATTATTGTATTGTTTTTAATTAGATTACTATTTGTTATTTCATTAATTATAAAATGTGCCCAATTTAGTTTCAGAATTGGGGACATGTCCTCAATTTTACGTTCAAAAATATGGTCACCTTAGATATATCAACTAAAAATATATTTTAGCATGTCAACACATAAAACGCCTATAGAAAATTACGTAAAAAAATTGCTTTAACGAGTTCAATTCATTACAATCGCTCAACAACTTGAAATTATTTGAAACAATGCTTATCCGATCTCATCCAAATATATTTATTTATGTCACTCAAAATGGATTTTTAGGGTGGTTGCTAGATTCGTCCACAATTCCTTTCTGATTGGTGTAGAGGTTTCAGAAACTGACTGTTGTGAACTTACAATTTATCAAAACTAAAATAAAATTGGCAACATTGCTTTTTACAAGCAAAACACTATTACTCATGGTCCCATGCTTGCAAGGTGTGTATAAGGAGAATAAATACTCTCGTGTAATCTCTTTGTTTCTTATCG